>JABSTQ010010315.1:0-599645 GCA_013358835.2 Ixodes persulcatus | reverse complement strand
AGTCTGGTGCCGAACCCGTATACGTTCGACTGGGTCGGCGAATCTTCGGAACTTTTGGCAAAATTCAACGAAGTTCGACTTTTCAACGTTGTTCCCGACTTCCACTTATTTATTTATATAGAAAAAACAGCCTGCAGCGCCGAAACATTATAGCGGGTACAGCCTAGTATTTCCCAATTCTTTGAAAGTTTTGTGTATAGATGTGCGATTAAAAGAATACGTACGTACGAGTATAAACATATGGGGTCGCTTCGCACATTCAAAGGGATCACGGAAAGAGAGGTCACTGGCGTGTCTACAAATAGAGCAGTATACCTTGCGAGTAACTTACGAAGTGAGTACAAGTTACTTGCAAAAAGTATTTAACTTAGAGTACTAAATACTCACCTTCAAAAGCATTTCTAAAATACCAAGTTACTCATAAAGGTATTTAAGATACGGTAATTTGAGCAGAGTATTTAGGTATCGTACAAGTCTGGAAGAAGTCGAACTTCGTCGGACTGGAACTTCGGCAGGTTCGGGACATCTCTAGTCGACCTTTTGCAAAAGTCCCGAAAGGTCACGCGCGAAGCCTGCAATACATTATGGAGAGTCATATATGCCCTCTTTGCCCCCGCAGCACCTACCACGTGACACTAAAGAGAGAAAGAGAGAATAGCCGGCCCAGCGCAACTGCTCGCCTGCCTAAGCTCGCTTGCGTGCGTGTCCTCCGTTGACTCTGTCGTCTGCTACAGACGGTTATATACAGGATGTTCCCAGCAATCCTCCTGACTCCACAGAGGGCACTGCACGGCCTGCAAAGCGCCTACTGGACAGCCTTGATATTCCATTTATTGTTGTTTAGATGACGTTAGGGAACGCACATAACGCGTCCTGCTTCAGAGCCCATAATATAAAATGTAAAACTCGTAAAAAAAAATGCAATAATTATGCGTTGCTATTTAGTGACGAGTGCATGCGTAATTTCCCGTGTGCCATTATCCAACGACCCCATGTAAAAGAAAAAAAGATGAAAGAAAGAATAGCTTTCAGATAAACATATATCATGAATAAAGGTAATATAGGTAAAATAGATGCAATAAAAGCGACCCTAAACAGGGTTATCGCCAGACCCCCGGGATGTCTCTTCTAGAACTTTTTGTAGCAGGACGTTCACATTTGTGTGTTCGAGATAAAAGGGGAAAAAAAAAAAGGCATTGACTCAGCGTCCCGGTTTTCGAGACGCGCGATGTGATCTGACGTCACTCCGCTGCCGTGGCGCTGCTGTCGGCACGGCGCATGCGCAGACCGGTTTCTGCACAAAGCGCAGTGCCAACACCTGGTGTGGCCAAACGCGGGTTTGTTTGTAAACAGCGTGTTAGCCTCTACAAACAGCACTTTGTATAGGCTAACACGGCTATTGGCCTATACAAACGGCTCACACATTCTTCGGGAAAGTAAACGAGCAGGATATTTCAAGAAAATGTAAAGTTCAACAGGATTTCAGGTTTAAATGCGGTATTTGCAGCGCCAACCTCGCGTATTATTGATCATTGCGCACAAAGAAATGCTAAATCCTTAAGGGTGTAAAAGTGATGTTCCAGAAATTTACGCCCATGGCTACACCCTTTCAGCGTCCGTGCTTATTATATACCATTTTCAGTCGTAAACTAGGGAGGTGCTGTTGCATCGAACACACTCCATTTTTGAAGGGTGTGAAAATGGGGCAAAGGAGGGTGCTAGGGGCTGCTAGGATCGTCAGCATCCTATTTTTGAGATGTTTACCAGTATCCCAAGGGTGATGCCGTAACACCCTTAGGGTGTTAGCCGCGGTCACACTGCAGCGAATACATAATACGAAAGGTAGCCTGCAGACACTGTCTAATGCGTGCTTCTTCCTCGTATGACAGTCCTGTCGCATTGTTAATAAATACACTGTTTGTAGACATGTTCTAAGCATACATACGTGTGAACCAAGCATGCTTCCAGCTTGCGTGAAGCGTGCCCGCAGATAATTTTTTCTGTTATGTCTGCAGCCAATTCGCGCCTTTTGCATGATGTGACTGGAAGATGTAAATTTTTTAGTGTCCATTCCCTCCGCGTTTTTCTGTTTTACACTTCAGACCGCGTCAGTTTTCTTTCTCTGCACGCTTGGATAGTACTCTTGGATAGTATTCTTAACGTACCTACCTGTTCTTTCCGTATCTGTCTTCTCCCTCCCCAGCACAAAGCAGCAATTGCCAGCATCTTACAGCTCGGCTAACCTCTTCGTCTTTCTAATGACCCAATTTTCTTTCACTCCTCTTCTTCGCATCTTTTTCGCTTAGTGACGTCAAAAAAAAAAAAAAAAAGTGCGTTTGTCATGAGTGACGTAGTATCGTCATTCCTTTCGGGGATGGAGCTTACCCTTCAACTGTTAAGTTGCAGCAGATCATAACATCCTGCGTGTACCCCACTGAACCGCCACGTTCTTCTCGCGAATGACACCACAAAGCGTATACGGTGGGTTCCGTTCCTCTCCTCATCCCTCCACGACCTCGACCAGGTCTGACGTGCTCCCACCAGCGAGCCTCGCTGTACTTCGTCGAGTCCCTGCGCCACTGGACCCAGTGCCGCTTCAAGTCCCTCGCGTGGCCCGAGGGCTGCCGCTTCTTCAGCAGCCGGCGGCGTTGTGGTCGGGGCCCGCCCTCGGGTTCGGACTTTGGCCGCATGGGCTACTTCAGCCCGTCGACCAAGGCACGCGGCGTTCACTACCTGGAGACAAATCAAGATCAGCCTTTCTGCAAGGAGTGACGGGCCCGCGTAGTGTCTCCAGCGCCCTGTTTGGTCGCCTCGGCGCAAAAATAAAAGGCTGTTCATGTATGTATGATAGAGCTCGACTTACCAGTGGCTTACCCTTGGACGTACGATCGTGAAAGTCCCTGCGCGTGTACTGAACCCCGATGCACCGGACGAACCAATCGCTGACCTTTCCTTAAATCGGTTTGACCAATACGGAGGGCTATTTGCATCATGCTCCAATCGTTATGCGGTCTCCGGGGCAAAAGGAATGGTTCCCTTTGCCGATAATGTACGACAATTGGGCCATGACAGCAGTCTTATCACCGGTGCTCTGAACGCATCGCGGTCCAGTATAAACAGTATGTGCTCACACAGGGACTTGAGAGAGTGTAGACGGAAGTATACGGTCATAGACAGCTTAATAAACGCAGGGCGTGGTGAACCCTGAGCCTCCCAATATCGCTCCTCAGCCAATAAGATTCAGGCATTGGCCAATAAGAGCGCCGAATAACAAATGGCAAAGCAAGAAGCGCCAAGATGATAGTCACCGCCCTGCGGTTCTTAAGCCGTATATAGTGACTATAATATGGCCATTTCGTGTATTGTTCGCAAGATATCTGCTTTGAAGCACGGAGTGAGCAAGCCCCCGCAGGGCCCATAATCTGGTGTGCTTGATGTACGAAAAGTCATTTACCTTATTTTGCGCATAGCGGTTTGGATGCGAGAAAGATTACCTACATTACATTCATAGCCTCCTACTCACAAATCCTGGCAGTTCGACGACGGAGCCATAGAGTGCCCGGTCGCAGATTTGGAGCGTGAGGATCTGGTAGCACAGAGCGTTTCTCGGGAGCCTGTAGTCAGCGCACAGTTTTTGCTTTTGTTTTGGGGCGAGGACCCAAAACATGGCTTTCAAACCCGACGAGGAAAGAAGCGGTAGTCTCGAGGTTTTAATTTTTCTCTCAAGGTTTTAATTCTTAATTAGAAAAGAAGCGGTAGCTCGAGAAACGCGAGGAGCACGAGCGGACATTTCATTGCTCGGGACAAGTGTGTTTCGGCGTCTCGCCGCAGCGGGGCGCCTGTTACATGCCTCTCCTCTCATTCGTTGTTTGCCGCTCTACCTTTCCACCTTCGGCGGCCGCGTCTCGTGGTGATCTGCCAGGCTTGGTCAGTATAGAGGAGCAGTCAAAGGCAGTAACGCGTTACTAGTAACGCGTTACTGTAACTTTGTTACTTTTTTGGTAACTTGTAACTGTAACTAGTTACTTTTAAAAATGTAACTTGTAACTGTAGTTCTATTACTTTTTCTGAGGTAACGATGGAAGTGACGATGCTACTTTTGTCGTTACTTCAAAGTTTTTTAATGAGTAATATATCATTGAACGTGTACAATCTAGCTGTTCCTTACACTTTCCAAATTGTCTGTTCCGACATTTCAAGTGTCAAGTTGGCCTTGCACAAACTTGTGAATAAGTTCTTTCTCGCGAGTCACGACCCGAGTATAGCCACATGTAGATTTGATGCAGTGGCGGATCCAAGGGGAGGGGGGGGGGGGGGGGCGACGGGGGCGCCCCCCCCCCCCCCTCAAACCAGGTCGACCCCCTTTCCTCCCACCTTTTCATGGGGCAATTTGACATGGGTAGACCCCCCCGGTGCACAAAAAAAAGGGAGAATAGTATCCTTACAAGGCTTCCCGCCCCCCCCCCCCCCCCAAAAAAAAAAAAAAAAAAAAAAAAAAAAAACACAAAAAACCAGGCAAACGGAGTTCTGGATTCACCCCTGATTTGAGGACAAAAAAATCTAGTTATAACTTTACGCACGCGATTGTACTTTGTGACTGAACACTTGATTAGCGCCACTACTCCGCACTGCGCACGTTTCGTGTTCGCCATCAAACGAGGGAAACTTTCAGACACTAATTTCGAGAAGCAACTGCAGCTAAGTTACAATATGAGGTAACAAGCCTACTTTTTAATTTTAGGTAATAAAACTTGGTGAGGGGTATTTTCTAGTTTTTCCTAAATGTTTTGTGTTATAGAAAAGTAACTGAAAAGTAACGTCGTTACTTTTTAAAAGTAACTAACTGTAACGAGTTACTCTTTTGTTGCGGTAACTGTAACGGTAACTTTGCTATTTTTTTATGAAAGAAACTGTAACTCTAACGAGTTGCTTTTTAAAAGTAACTTACCGAAGACTGTAGAGGAGGCTATGGCACAGTAGGCGCAGGCGCGCGAGCTTAGATCTGCGACATGCATTGTTTGCACGTCAACTCGTGCAAGAAAAACTCGCGGCATGCTCAGCTCTTCGGAGTGACACCGTGCCGAGACGACACGCCCGCACACAGGTGCCCACGTAGTCAGCTTCGTTTCGATTTGAACACGATGATGGTTGTGCACGATAAATGACGACGACGGTGTGGGTTGGTGGATAGGCGTAAGGTGTTTAGATGAGCGTTCTCGAGGTGTCCGGCCGAGGCCCTGGAGGGACGCTTTGTCCTTGTCCGTGATGATGATGGACAGGCTAGGAATGGCGACGGGGGCCGTGACTTCCAAAGACCCGGAAGAGGCACGGCTTGTTCTTTTGGAAAAGCCGTGTCGTCGTCGACCCGCGGGTAAAGTTTGGGCCGACGAGCAGGGTCGCCGCGGGTTAATAAAATGGCGGCAAAGCACCGTGTCAAGTAAACATACACTCCGTGATTGGTTTAGCCAGTGATAGCGAACGACAAAGACGATTAGCGTTGTGGCGACGCACTTTTGGCGCCGCTTGACTGGTTCCGTTGGAGCTTGAGCTGCTGTCGGACTTGGAGTGAAACTGAGTAATTCCCTTCGCCGTGATGAATATACAGTTTTCGATCGCCTTCACAAAAAAATGTTGTCCCCTGAGCGGTATAGGAAACGGCGTCCACTGTCTCGCAGAGCACTCCGACAGCCAATCGCTGGCATTTGCGGAGAGAGCTCAACGAATGAAGAGGTCGACCGGCGTCACACTAAGCAGGATGTTTCACGTGCTCACGCTATGCTCGGTGTCACTTGGCTGGCCTCATTTCTATAGTCATCATAAGCCTAAAAAGCGCAGCAGGGCGTCGAGCGTCATGTGGATTTTAATAGGGAGTGTTTGTACATGGTTTTCGCCGCCCCACAACGCTCTCCGCAACCCGCTACGATACCCGAACTGTATACAGTCAAGGCCATCGGCGCGCAGGAGCAGTAGAGGCTCCTTCGTTGCGGAGGACTTAGCGGAGGGGGACACGCGATCTACCAAAACTCCCTATTACGGCTCCGCACCCAATAGGAATGCAGCATTAATCGATTAGAACGCCGACTAAGAAAGCATGAGCATTATAAGCCTACGTTTCTTAAGCGGGCAGGGACTATAGTTCTAAAGATATTCTCGGCCTCAACATTCGCCGAACTCCCGGTAGGTCGCAATGATTGACTCTTGAAGTGCTCTGCAGGAAAGCAGACGTAGCGGTACTATTAAAGGCGTATGAAATTTTGGAGTGCTCATGTCCCCTGATTCCCCGCGCATTTGGCGCGCTAGCTTTATAGGGCCAACCAACCTCAGGAGCCGCATAAGCACGAACTGTGTAGGTCAGTCAGTCCGTAACCGCTAAACAATTATAAAAAGAAAAAAAAAGAAAATAAAAGAAACGGGAATCGGTGCCAGGGACCGGACTCCGGTCACCGGCGCTGAAGTCGAGTACCCAGCATGTTTTTTTTTTCTTATTGCAAGCTTCGGACCCAGCATGGAGGAATGGGAGGAGCAGACGCAGGTGGTGTAAGACGGAGCGGAAAGTGGTGGAAAGGGCAAGAAAGAGAGGAGCAGAAACAGGTAAAGCAGAGAGAGCTCGCGGAACGAGGAGGAATGGAAAGGGCAGGAAAATGCGCTTCCCCTCTCTTGGTGACCCAGCAAATTCAGCCCAAAGGCTTTGTATCCGGGTCGTGCTGAAGGGAAACGCGCGCAGCGTAACGAAACGACAATGGTGTGACGTAATCTGTTTTTATACAGAACCCTGCCCTAGGCACCGCCTGAACTAAGAGCACCACTCACCCAAGGCACTGAATGACTAAGGGTCATCGTGTCCTATAGGCACCACCCGAACTAAGATCACGACCCATCCTATAAAGCTACCGCATTTAATCGCGTTTGGCAAAATGGCCAAATATGCAGCCATGAATCTTTTTTTTTTTTGTGTCTGTCTCGTCATTTGTCAAACGCGTTTCTTTGGTCACAATCAAGGCGAGAGCGGCATGGGACGCGTTCGATGCCTCTCGTCGTGCCGAGGCTGCGCGTGCACGTACCAGGGTGACGAGACGCCGAAGCGCTATCGAAAGTACACTCTAAGAAATGCCTGCTCATCTACTTACCCGCAAAGCACTCAAAGAGCCAATCTCTGCTATCTACAAGAGCGTTGCAGCGAATGATGAGGAGAAACATCCGTTTAGACCTAAAAATGAAGTCTGCGCTGTGGGGTGGCATTACTCAATTCAAAGCGTTATGCTTGCACGGCGTAATGCCACAGCGCAGACTTAATTTTGAGGTCTAAACAGATGTCTCGCTTCATGATTTACTGAGTTGATTTCGTAGATCGTAGAGATTGGATCTTTGAGTGTTTTGCGGGAAAATAGACACGCAGGTATTTCTTAGATATAGATAGGAAGCTCGAGCTGGAATCATGACAGCTAAGACTCCTCCATGTTGTCCTCACTCTGTCAGTGAATATAACCTTTCGCGCATTTCTCTTGGGCGTAGACGGGAGGACATCTTGTGTTAAAGTAGACAGTCTCGTTATCAGAACTGAATTTCTGTCGCCGTTGCCGCGCAAGATATCGTAAATTTGACAGTGTCAGCTCCTACTAATTTGCGAGTTTGACGACATTTGGTTTGAAAAATAAAATTGATAGAAAACACCGGTCCGTCAGGGTCTATTATGTCGTTATATCCCAATACAGCAAATAGTAACACATAATGACTGTAAATGATGAACCAGGTTTCTTTCTTTTATCCTTCCTACTCGGTCGGTATCAAAAGCGAGACGCCGGGACAAGAGGGGCCGGGGTGATCGATACTTTCCACTTGATTGATGCTCGAATTCCAAAGATGGAAACACGATTGCAGCGTACGACCAGATAGAATAGTTGGGTCAGTTGGCCGGGCTCCAATCAGATGCGAATGCTTCGCAATAAAGTAAGACAATCATTGACAAAGCTTCTCGGATATCTACTGCTAGTGGGGTCCCGAATACTCTTGTCGGGGTGCCGAAGAAAAAATGAACGGAATAAGTTACGATAATAATCCCTGGAGAAGGGGAACAGGGGGGACAAAGGACAAACATAAATATCCAAAGACAGCTAGGTGACTTGTGCGCGACAGAAAAAAAAAATGCACCTGGTCCTGGTATCGAACCAAAAACCTCCCCATTTCCTGTGGAGTGCTCCACCAACTGGGCTAACTAGGAGTTAGACGTGAGTAGAGCAAAGGGGTTTTATCAGCTGCCACCAGTCTAACACCAACAAGGGTGAACGGCTTGCGTTTTAAGGTAATGATGATAATGCAATTAATGCAAAGGTGCAAGCGAGCCGGACAAGGGCGAAAGTAATCCCTGGAGAAGGAGAACAGGGGGGACAAAGGACAAACATAAATCTCCAAACACAGCTAGGTGACTGGTGCGCGACCGAAAAAATCCGCCTGGTCCTTGTCCAGCTCGCTTGCACTTTTGCATTAATTGCATTCTCATCATTACCTTAAAACGCAGGCCGTTCACACCCCTTCGTGTTAGACTGGTGGCATCTGATAAAACCAGTGTTCTCTACTGACGTCTAACTCCTGGTTAGCTCAGTTGCTAGAACGCTCCGCTGGAAATGGAGAAGTTCCTGGTTTGATACCAGGACCAGGCGTATTTTTTCGGTCGCTCAACGGTCATCTAGCTGTGTTTGGAGATCTGTGTTTGCCCTTTGTTCCCCTTGCTCCCCTTCTGCAGGGATTATTTTCGTCACTCTTGTCCAGCGCACTTGCACCTTTGCATTAATTGCATTATCGGAATAAGTTGGTCGTTACTTGCAAATAAAAGGAACGCGTTACCGTTACCGATAAAAAGTGACGTTCGTTATTTTTGCGTTACATTTGAATGGCGTCTATTCACCCTGCCTGCCATTGATGGCGACAGCGTTTTTCAACACTAAAACCAAAACCGTCGGCGTTTTTTTTTGTTTTGTAATGTGGGAGTGTTAGCATGGGGAAAACAGGGGCAGCATGTTGAAGGTATGTGATATATGCATGTGGAAGAATTCATGGGACTTGGCACCTTTAAACACGAAAACAATTGAAGTGTAATTTTTTAGTTTTTGGAATAAACAAAAGTAACGAGTAACGTAACCACGCTACCCGTTACTCGAAATAAGTAACGTAAGTACGTTATTCGTTACCGTTTAGAAAAAAAGAAGAAGAAAAAAGTAACGAGTACATTATTACGTTACCGAAAAAAATAACGCGTTACAGCTAGTGACGCCGTTACTTGTAACGCGTTACCGTCAATACTGACCCCGAGGCTCGCCTGTCATCTTACATGGGAATGTATAACGGTATCCGTTCTAAACGTAAAATTGGGCAGGTAATCGTATGTGTACACGCTTATTTTCGTCATCTACATTCACCGACAGCTCAAGAAACACGGGGCGTGGCGTATTCCCAGGCATCTAATTATCTCTCCGCTGCCAATGAGATCGCGGCATTAGACGGCAAGAAGGCTGAAGAACAAATCACGAAACAAGAAGCGTACGCATAATGAGCCACGCCCCGCTTTTTTGGAGCTGTCGATGACTATAGGCACGCTTAATGCTTCGCTTTATTTTCAGAAAACAGCTAGAAGTGCTCGTTTATGTGGTAAGTATATCTGTTTTCATAGTCAAGCACGCCATAGTCGTAGTCGGCCCTTACCTAACCTAACCTAACCTAACCTAACCTAACCTAACCTAACCTAACCTAACCTAAACTAACCTAACCTAACCTAACCTAAAGCCAAGGTCACACTGCTCATATATCATACAAAAGAAAGTCTGCAAACACGAGTCAGCGACGGTGGTTAAAATGCCGCGTGCCAAGTGTTCTCTTCCAACTCATTGCCATGCCGTATTCGAAGCACGGGTCTCGCGGTGACTTGCGTTCGAATCTGTACGCAGACTGTCGTTTGTATGATGTGTAAGCAGCGTGACCCCGGCTTAACCTATCCTAACACTGCCTGGAATCACGGAGCAAGAAAAGTGAAAATACAAAGTCACGCGCCACGTTTCTTGAAATGATTATGTGCCGCACATTTTAGTGAAAACTCGAGACTCAGGTATTGACAGACGACGAGAAGGAAGAGAAGGAGAACATTTCTGAGACGTTCTCCTTCTCTTCCTTGTCGTCGTCTGTCAATACCTCGCAGTCTCGGGTTTTTACTGAAATGTTTGCTGTGCACCAGCTCACTTGCGCCCTCACGTTCTGTTCATTATGTGCATATGTGCACATGACGTGTCTGCGAGCGGTACTTATTAGTTTATTTAGGGGGACAATGTAGCGTGAGTATAAAAATGTGCGTTGCTTTTTATGTAAGCGTCCATCGTCTCACAATGAACTCCTGACTGTTCACGGTCTTCCTAGCAATGAGATTGCCTGCACAGGCTAGGTCTTGCACTCGATTAAAAAGGCCGACCCGCAAGAATCATTTCCTGCTTGGCAGAAAACGCCTTCCATGACTGGTGGCGATGAAGAACTGTAAAATCACTTTGCCTTCAGATTTTCTTGTGACAGCAAAGATCTCTTCACCCTCACAAGAACTAAGGGAGTAAAAGAAGCGCGAAAGAACCTTGTGAAAGAAAATCACGTTCGCAGTTCCTTGCGAGAGAAAAATTTACTTGGCTCTCAAGAGGACCCTGGGAGTGAAAGAGCTGAAGGAAAACCTTTCTCTCGTAGTTCCTTGTGGAAGGGAATTTCTCCTGGATCACACGAAATCTTTGGGACCAAAATTACTAAGAGAGAAGCTTACTCTCTTAGTTTTGTTGCGAGATGTCTTGGCTGTCCCGAGGCAATGAGAGCAAAATAACAGAGAGAGCGTTACTTTCGCAGTTCTATGTGAGATAAAAGTTCTCTTGGTACTTATGAGGACAATGGAAGCAAACAAACTGTGAGAAAACTTTTCTGTCGCAGTTTCCCGCGAAGGCAGAGTTCCCCTCGGCTCTCACCAGGACTATGAAGGAAAAAGAAGTCTGAGAAAACTTTTCCGTCGAAACCTTTTTTTCTCGACCCTGGAAACAAAGTATAAGTACCGCAGAATTTTGTTTTCCCCGTTTCTTGTTTTTAGTGATGCGATAGTGGTTTTGTTTTCTCGATTCGTGGATGTTTGGACTCCCACGGGCTTCGTTTTGGCATGAGAGCGTTACAGTAGATGTACGCCGGTGTTTATGATTTTACGCTCCATCATATCTACTTTCTGCACGCATCAGGGCGACAAACATCCTTTCACGCAAGAGTCGTATACTCTCCATTGACGTGGTGTGGATTTGTCAAAGGTCCACATCGTACTTACGCTGCTTTGTTTTTCTGTCTGTCAGAGTGGCTCAAGTGTTATTCATATCTGTTCGGGCGAAGCGCCGGCCAATCATAGCCGCCGGATTTCTCGTCGAGTTTTTCGCCAAGTGTCCAGATCAAAACGCTGGACCTTTAATTTTATATATATATATATATATATATATATATATATGTGTGTGTGTGTGTGTGTGTGTGTGTGTACGGCTTTTTTGTATTTTTATTGCACGTGTTGCAAAAAAAAAACAAAAAAACAATTATGCTGACATTTTGCATTCTTTCGCTTTCCTTGTCCAGACACATTATCAGTTCGGCTGATTCAAAACCAAAATTCCGGGTGTTTGGATTTATCAGCAACTTGATAAGAAAAGTGGCTGCAATGCACCAAGTGAGTGCAACTCTAGGTGCATCATCGAACGATGTGTATTATCGAACAGAAGTCAGGTTGTTGTCCTTGATCGTGAAATCGGTTACCGAACAATAACGATCTTGAAAAGATTATTAATATAGATATGTAAATATCTAAATAAATAAACTGTTTTTTTTAATTTAATATTTATATAGAATCGGCAAATTGTAGTTAAACCCTCTCTTGTGTATTACCCGAAACTGGGTATGTGAGGTATGTATTAAATACAGAGTTTTACTACTTTCATATTAGATTGGACGTCATATTAAAAACCTTACTTATAAAAATTACGGTTTAATTTACTCAGGCACGTAGCCAGGGGAGAGCATGGGGCCAGAGTTAAAAAGTAATCCGTTACAAGTAACGGATTACTTGTAACCCGTTACTTTTTCAAGTAATTTTGTAATTGCCACGTTTCATTTTTTTCGGATGTAATTTGGAATGTAATTTCGTTACAAAATATTGGTAACGGATTTCTTTAATCACTCGTTACTTTTTTAAAAATTATGAGCATACTACAGTAACTGGAGCAATACGAGCATAACATTTAGCAGCATAAAGAGAGCAAGTTTAGCAAAATAGAAAACATCAGGATAGCGAATAGCCGAAAAGAAAACACGACTTTTTGTAAGACCGGGCACTAGAACCACCAGAAAAACGGGCAAGGCATGCACAAATATACGAAAGACAAAGATCAAGAAAGACAACGCCGAGTAGGCACTCCGTCGCCTTCCATCGTGTTTCATTCTTCCCCCGGGCAGGAGAAAGCTCTTTGTGTTTATTTGTTTTTGTCGTTTACACCATTTCACTCTTTCCAACTTCTTCGACGTCTCCCGCCACCTGCACAGACATCAAACGCGGGTTCGTTCCCCCTCGATTCGCGGGTTCACAATTCGCGTAACAGACGATCTAGCCTCGCACGAGGGGGCCGAATTCTTTGTGTCTTTGATGTGCGCTACTCTATTCTAGCGGAACGGCTGAAAAGCGCCCGGCGCGCTGCTAAGAGCATCGTCTTCGAGGGTACGGACGATACTTCTTTTGGTTTATTCGCCTGGGCATGGTGGTCGAGTCCATTCCTCACTTCACAGGGGGGGGGGGGGGGGGTTAGGCCATTTAAGTAGTGCTGACAGAAAGAAAGAGAGAGAACGCGTTAAAGTGGTGTGATCCTTTATTGTTTTGTGAGACCGATGGCCACCGTTTCTCTCGCTCTCATGCCCTACCCTCCCCTGGCCTCCACGAATATTGGTATGAAAGTGAGAACTGATGAACGATCGATAACCCGTAACCACCACTTTTTTTTTTGATTGGCCAAGTTTTTGGTCATGGAGTGTCCGTCGTCTTCATGGCCATATCTCAATGAGATGTTCAAAATTCAGGGCGTTAAGGAAAACGGAAACCTAGAATTCCAACACATACTTTGCTTGCCAAAAAAAACACAAAAAAACATTGTCATCACCAAGAACAACAATCTCTAATCTACGGAAACACATAAAGGTAAACTGGGACACCTGCAGGCTGCATTGGCTATACATTGTAACGTTAGAACCAAGTTTTTCTTTTCTTGCGAATAACAGCCGAAACACCCGAGTCAAAAGGGGAATTTCATAGATCACTTCTTTAGCTCCGAATCTCGTAGCGAGGGTAAACGCTGCTACTGAGCATGCTCACCGCTAGCTTTGTCTGCCTCATACAGCATTTTGTCATGGGCGGGCCCCCCCTGAATCAAAATCCTGGCTACGGGCCTGGTTTTACTATTGTCATATTAGATGGGACGCTCATATTTAAAACCTTACTTAAAAAAAATACGGTCAGTGCGCGGGCGCGCTGGTGGAAGTTTATCATGATGATTTTAACCACGAGACTGTTTTTTTTAATAAGTCTATTCGACCACTTTATTTATATAGATGCCACCAAAAATATACAGTGCATTTGAACGACACACACACACGCACGCACGCACGCACGCACGCACGCACGCACGCACGCACGCACGCACACACACACACACACTCACACACAATGATACCTTTGGTCTGTTTAGACGAAACGCTTCTGAATTCCTATCTAAAACAACCACTAAAAATAATATTTGTGACACGCAGCCAAGGTTGCACCCTTGGCGCAAAATTGACACAGTGATATTTTCAAGTCTTTGCTAACAAAACGTTTTGTTTCTAGAATAAAAAAAAAAGTCGAAAAAAGTTATTGATAAGGTAGGCGATAGCCTCCTCTATACTCACACAGCCTGGCAGTTCGATGACGTATCCATAGAGCGTTCGGTCGCAGATTTAGAGCTCGAGGATCTGGTGGCACCAGGCTCGTACAAGATACTCACTAAAAGTACTTAAGTTAAGTTACCGAGTACCATAAAAAATAGTAACTGAGTAGAGTACTAAATACTCAAATTTGTAAAGTATAATTGAGTAAAGTGCAAAATACTCCAAAAAAGTAACTCGTTACTTTCAAGATACTCTCAAGTTACAATTTTCTCTGCAATTCATTGTCAAGCAGAACCGAAGTAAAAAAAAATCGCGTTTTTTTTTTTTTTTGCGCTGTATGGACGTAGGGACGAAGTTTGGCTTTCGAGGAGTTTGTAGGGACTTTGAGAATGGAAAACTCGAAAGGCTGCTACGCTCGCAACATTCGCGCTAACAACGTCGCTCATTGCTGTTTTTTTTTTTTTTTTTTTTTTTTTGGGGGGGGGGGGGGGGGGGGGGGGGTGCTGAGTGCAGGTGCACTTGAGCCCGAACGGGGGCCCTGGCCCCGGAGCATCGAGTTGCGCTTGCTACGCTCGCTCGAGTTATGGTAATCCAAATGTTTGCATCAATGGAAGCGTTCATTGGAGGCGCGGCGCTCGGCTCGAGAGGTCACCTACTGTCTGGATTATCGTCTTCCTTCGAGCCTATCGTCTTGATTATATCTGCCTCGTGTGATGTGCTATTGAGCTCGGCTTGGAGAATACCTGTGCCACCAGATTGCGCCAACCAACCAATTGTGGAGCGGACAGTCCCTGAAAAAAAGTGGGTCTATAGACCTTTCCACCGCTTATCACCAGGGTGAAAAATGCAGAGTCACTGAGCTGTGGATGCGTGCGCAGCGTTTTATATACCTTACAGCAGAGCAATAGCGCATGCTCAGAAAGCGCTCCACAGCACAACAGACAGAGATGGCAGCACGCAGGCGATTGGTGCACATGTTTCTTAAAGGGGTACTCCGCCGATTTCTTCATGGTCCCCGATTTGCTTGAAATTTTGCTAAACTCGCCAGACAACATCGCTAAAATATTATCCCAAATATTAGATTAAAATAATTTTTTTTTTCACGAAGTTATTGAATTTACAATTTTGGTCCTCACCGTGTTTTTCAAACTGAAACTCTCTACTGGCAACAACGAAAAGTGACGTCATTGGAAGTGCAGGGGTTCACTCTTTGGACTGTAGAATTTGTTCCCAACCGATTTGAAGCAGTTTAATGGTGCCAAATGAATGCTTTGGAAGCTCGCTCCAGGATCCGCGCTCCAGCACGGAACAAATGATTGGCATATTCTATTTTTTGGACTGCTCGCTCGACTGGCAAGCCTGCCCGCCACTGACGTCACGGCACTGAAAAGTGCGGGTATATTTGAATGTTGGTTTTCGCATCATTTTCATTTGCCGATTTCGCAATAACTATTATGAATTTCGCGATACTAAATAGCACACCGGAAAGGGTAAAGGCAGGGGAGTCAGAAAATATAGTTAGTTGAGGTAGCTCAAAAATCGCCGGAGTACCCCCTTAACGTAAGGTCCTAATAACCAGGGTGTTCTTAATAAAGCTGTTCAAGTTTTAGTGACTGTTGTATGTTATGCAATGAACACAAAGTTCTTAATTTGTTATACTGAACACCTGGATTAACTTGTATTTTTCCTTTTACATATTCAATCTCGTGTTTGTAAAACAAGAAATAGCTAATTAATCCGTTGTAACGCGCTCACGGAGAGGTACAGCAGGGAGGCTCACTCAAATAAGCAAAATAAATAAAATACAACTATTTTTCCCTGTGGGGACAACCGAAGGGACATTTGCCCACCCGGGTAGGGTCAAACAGGAACTTTTTGGCGGGGACGTGAGGACTTTCCGGTTCGGCCATCCGGCAACACTGCCGTGGTGGGTGCCGGCGGTCATTCGTGCTACCGAAGACAATACTGCGTACGCCGCGAGCAATGGGCCGCCGGATTGGAGCTGTGTAGTCGCGTCTTACGAGTCTTGTGTGCGAAGAGAGCCTACTGAAACGAAAGCTTTCTTTTATATGCTTCCACTACATAACATAGAAAAATAAACTCCGGTTTGCAGTCGACTCTTACCAGACACTTGCAGAACCCACCCTCTCTCCGACACAAGTGCGCTCCCTCTGGCTTGTAGCCTTGTACACATATTATGCTTTCAGCCGCATGCGCTTTTGCTTCGGAATCTCTGTTGCTCTTGGGCTTGGCCACAAACAAATTGTAAGAGAATGTGCTTTGACTTTTTTCCCAGTTAGAAGACACGATACGCCTCCGCTCGGCTTGAGGCTGCGACACCGGATTCTCCGTGTCACCTCTTTCAGCAGAAGCACGGAAGTGCAATGTATTACCTGGCACCAAATGTATCTGCAATGGCAGGGCGCCTAGCCAAAATAACTGGAGTTCAATATTTTCCAAGCTTCCCGCCTCTGAAGAAAATAAAAAAAGTAACTTAAAAGTAACTTTAAAATGAGTACAAATTACTTGAAAAAAGTACTTAAGTTAGAGTTCTAAATACTGACGTTCGAAAGTATTTGCAAGATACCAAGTTACTCACAAAAGTATTTAAGATACAGTAACTTGAGTAGAATATTTAAGTTACGTACAAGTCTGGGTAGCACAGATCATTTCTCGGGGAGTGCGGTAGTGAGCGCACAGCTTTTGAGCGGCGAGGACCCGAAACACAATGTTCGCTATGGCCAACGCCTTTCTATGGCTCAGGCAACGGTTCAGGAGAAACTGATGTGACTGGCTGCTGATGTCGAGGCTACGGCGATTGCGGCCGCCGAGGACCGTGGCGGAGGCTACGCCACAGTCCTTGGCACTCACTACCGCACTCCCACAGCCACAGACCAGCTGAGGACGTCCTCAGGACTGTTTGCGTAGTCTGGGCAGTGTGCCCTATGGCGCATAGACCGGCGAAAACTCCAAGCAGGGGATACTGAACTTTTGAAGCTGTTCCCGTGTGTCAATATCTGTAATCTGTAATCAATCAGCCCCGGCAGTTTGCCCCACAATTTTCAGTGTTACGGGTGGAACCACCGGAACAATGAGGGAAGGAGAAAACAGAAAAGACAACCTACCGATGGACTACCAACTATTTTAATAAATTGTCCTTCTCTTCTACTAGTTCTTATGCGTACCCATTTTTGTTTTATCCTGAATTGTGGTGCTTTCTTCCTTCTATTTATACTGAGCCTGTGAGGACGCCCTGCAGAAAGAGCTTTTCTTGAGGTTGCAGGGTTATTGAGGCTCATTCTTTAGCTGGTTTCACCCGTAATGTATAATAACCAACTAGCTCAATCATCCCTGTAGTAATTTTGAGCGCAAACGAAACAGACGAAACCAAAACAGAGGAACGGGGAAGGGGTGGCGTTCCATTTACTTTCGACAACAGGAGAAAAAAAGTATAGTGTGTTTCGGCGTCTCGCCGCAGTGGGGCGCCCGTTACATGACTTTCCCCTTATCCGTTGCTTGCCGCTCTACCTCTTCACTTCTGGCGGCCGCGTCACGTGACTTTCTGCCAGGAAGCTATGGGTAGGCATAAAACTCCATGTTTGACCTTCTTGTTTTTTTCGATTTCATAAATTTTTTGTTTTAGAAAGAAAAACTTCTGTTCATTCAAGACTAGAAAAGATCAATGTGTAGATGATCCGTCAAGGGTGCAACCTTGGGTGTGTATCATAATTATATTTTAATGTTTTTTTTTGATAGGAGTTTAGAAGCTTTTTGTCTTACGCGACCAAAGTTATCATTGTGTGTGCATGTGTGTCGAGTCGTAGTTTAAAGATATTGTATATTTTTTGGTGAGCTCTAGATGTCTAGAAGGTTTTTTTTTTCTAAACCGAAAGGTGGTTGTGTTTTGTAGGTGGCCTCGCTTAGTTTGTTTTGTGATGTGGGCGAGGGTTGTGCGCGCGACCACCTTGATAGACAAGATGTTCGTTGGTTTTGTGGCGGTTGTATACTTTGTATATAAGAAGGGTGGTTGAATAAAATTCTTAGTTTACAGACGTTGTTTGTCCCTTTTATTTTTTTTTCAACTGTAAAAAAATATTTGTTTTTGTTTTAGTCTTGAGTTAAAATCATTATAGTAAGCTTACTGAAAACTCCCGAGAATTATAGGCACTCTTTTCAGATACCGGTATATGTTGCCACCAAATGTAAAACTCTTGAGGGCGTTATTCGGAGCTTATTTTAAGGCGCAAGCCCTACTTGTCCCATTATGCGTAAAGGCGTCGGCGTTGTGCCCGAAAGATAGTCATAAAAATACGTCATCAAGAACGCGCCGCTCAAGGTCAAAGCGGACGCGCCTCACAAATAAAACACAAAGAAAAGCACAGCAATCGCAGATGCTTCGTCACGGAAGTCGTCGTGAAGCCGGCGGAATTCGCCGCGCCTGCGCAGTGGGGGAACGTGATGTCACCGGCGGAGCGCCGTGTGAAAAAGGAAGACGCTGCTTCTAGGAATACGCTGCGTGTAGAACTTCTTTCGCATTCCTACACGTAAGCAGTCTTAAGTGTCTCTGCCGATTTTTTTTGCCAGATATTCGTAGTTTATCGGAGTCTATTTTTGTTAGATTTTCAATTCTCCGGAGTAGGTAGTTTATTTTTGCTATCTTTCAAAATTTTCAAGATTGAAGATACAATATATATATTAACCGACAGGTATAGTCCTGCCCTAGGTTTATACGAACGCACATGTACCACGTGACATTGGCGAACCTGTCATTACTAATACTAACTGTCCCAAGAAAAACCTTGAAAAAGACACATTAAAATAACTGAACTCTTTCACGTAGTCATTGGAAAGCTTGTTTTCTTTTCATCCTTTTCTTCCGCCTCTCCATGAGGCTGCGCGGTGTGGAGTGGCGAGATAAAAGCTTTAGCTGTTCTCCCTATGAAATCTAAGTGTTCAAATCTTTCACAATTATCAACTCGCAACTTTACCTTCCGCTAAGAAGTTGAATCTGAAAACCGAGCAGTGGTTTTTGTCGTGACCCAGAATTACAATGCCCCGTTGTCCTGAACAAATCCTGACGGGTTAGTCGATACTACGAGATCTTGAAGGAACCGGGAGGCGTCACCTGATGACCGCTGAACCTGTGCTCTAACCATACTTATTTGTGACTTAAATTTGTAGTTTTTCGGATACATCAGAATTGAAGCAAATTTTACCGACGAGTGTTCTTCGAATTTTATCGGATTCATCGGAAAACATGGAACCCTAGTTATAATGCATTATTCAATTCCCGGTTATCTTATTGTCACGTTGTCTGGAGGACTACAACTTGTACAAACATTAATAAATTGTCTCTGTTGCAGAAAAGGCCATTCACATCGTGGCCAATGCTTCATATTACTCGCACACTGAACCATGCACTGTTCCATAAGTATAAAGCCATGAAAATAAATAATATTACAATTATAAACTTGCTAAAATGTATGCGGGCCTACCAGGAAATTGCGAGCCTACCAGGAAAAGAATATTGCCTACTGAGTGCGCCATTACGGCTTCAGGAGAGTACCACGTCCCAGAACAAACTACTGGCTACACATGCTTCAGTAAACGCTACCTACGATATTGAACTTATTAGACGAGCAAGGCGTTCACTGTGAGCTTGCAAACAAAAAGGCGTTGCAGCAATTTTTTTTTCTAACGCCTTATGACTGGTCCAACGTGGTCGTAGCTTCCACCGCTTCTCTCAGCTTAGGGGCGTTGTCTTCAGAGGCTTCTTTCTTTGAAGTTGCCTTCGCTAAGCTGCCTGGACTCCATGGGGGCGAATGTGCTGCGAAATATAGACGAATTTTGCCCGACGGCTTTTGCGCTGCGCGTGGCATCAGCACAGTGGCTGATGCCACGCGCAGTCATTCGTCGCATAATTCGCTCCATAGAGTTCAGCCTTAAAGGAGCTGTGCAACGATATTCAATTGGAATGTTTTTCACTTTACACGAGCTTACTGGCACTAGTGGGACTCAGGGATACTGGCATGCAATGCCACTGGCCAAGAAACTCCTTTGTTGCGGTGTAATTTCAAGGACAAAAGCGATCATTTTCATTCAATCTCTCCTTTGCAAAATTCGATGACGTAACGCGGGGATCGCAGTACACCCATATGACGATATTTGAATGCGGTTCATAGATTGGACCCGAGCATTGCGTGGGCACTCGATTTAGGCTCGTGATAATTGATAGCTCGAGAAGCATTCGAGTAGTGGCCCGTGTTCAATCGCTGCAACGACGACAATAGCCGAGCCATAACAATGTCTGGAACTCAGCACGTGTCCTGTGCTTTGCCAACCCCAGCGCGTGGCTATGATCAACATTGACGGCATATTATCGGCTCCAGATCACGTGGCCGCTTGTTCTGGCTGCGAGTTGAGGGCGTGAACGCTGCTCGTTTTTCTTTAATTTTTTTCTGGGACTTCTAATGCGTTGGGTGAAAAACGAAGGCGTGTTTCATAGGTCATTAACGTCAGGGATCCGTTCTAAGCGGTATTTGCGCAAAGTAAAAAAATTGTTGCATAGCCCCTTTAAGGCTGAACTCCATGGGACGAATTATGTGACGAATAACTGGCGAACGCCGCCCGACGGCACGCTCGCTTTGCGCGCGACATAGCAGCCGCTGTGTTGATTCCACGCGCAGAGCAAAAGCCGCCGGTCAAAATTCGTCGGTTATTCGCAGCATATTCGTCCCATGGAGTTCAGCCTTTAATGCTGCCTAATGTTCATTTTAATTTATAAGTCCGATTCTTTCTTTTCGGGTAGAAAGTGTCTGTGCATCAGTTTATCCCAGCCACTAAGCAATGACATTCATTTAAATACAAATTAAAACAAAAATACCTGTTTTTTTTCTGTTTGACCTTATCTGAAATCACCCTATTGGGGTTTTCATGCGATAGCATTCTTTAGCTATCGCCCGGTTTTCGCGATACGGTATCTGGCCTCGAAGGCGCCGTGCGTATTCGCGGTTTCTCCGCATACGCCGGACGGCCGCATACGCTCGACGTCGTCTATAGACGTCGTCCTCTAGGACCTCGTCATCGACGTCGCCCTAGAGAAGTCGTTCTACTAGGTGTTGTAGATGCTGTAAATTTTACTTTATTAAGGTTTGCGACATGGGCACGGGACAACGGACCAAGCATTAACACTTATAAAACAAAGGCCATTATATATCGTCCTAAAAATAAACAAGTTTATAAGACCATACAAATTTTATTCAATTCAAGTCCCATAGAAATTGTAAATAACTTTAAAACGCTCAGTGTAGTTTTATTTTGTTGCTAATATGTCATGGGACATTCATATTAGTTATTAGATTTTAAATTTGTAACGTGTTGTCGGTTTGACGTACCGCCACAGCTCAACTCTTCCAATTGCTCTTAAAATAATTATTTGAAATGCGTTTTTTTTTTGTCCCAAGTAAGTTATTGCAGCCTTGTCTGGGGTAAGACCACGAAAACCAAACTTCATAAAATTTAAATTCTTAAAAAAAAAAAAAAAAAAAAATCGTGAGAGCTATCTACAATGCCGCTTATGTTCTCACACTGAGACCATGTTCAATATTTTGCAAATCATAAAAATGCATTACTTACATGATTATAGACTACGCATCATTATCAAAAAAAGAAAAGAAAAAAGAAATGGAACTCGAATTCTAACAGAACTAACTGCACTAGAACAATATACTATAACTTAGTTGACCCTCCACAATAAATATTGGAAGGTTTTTAAATGCAGATCAAATTAAGGACAACAAATGGTTAGGTATATAGTTCCCAATTTCTCAACAGCTGTATTTCCTTAGACGCGCTCATTTTTGTCCGGGTAGTTGCGGGCCTGTTAGAAGCGGGCCGCGGGCTGGGCTTCATTGGTAGGACCATGGCAAAACTACGGGCCGGTCAGAAGACCTCCGCGGGCCGGACTTGGCCCGCGGGCCAGAGTTTGGAGACCCCTGGACTAGAACTCTAAATACAACAATTTTTGCAATGCTCATTCTTTAACAAAAAAAAAAGAGAAGAAAATCATGATTTTGATTTGCGGTGCTCCGCTTCAGATTTTGTCGAAATCTGATAGCATTGCTTGTTTTTACACTATAAAAAACGCCCGTGCGTCTACTTTCCCGCACAACCCTCAAAGAGCCAATCACCGCAGCTTACGGAGGCAGCCCAGCGAATGACGATGCCGAAGCTTATGTTTAGAACAAAAACCGCCTGCGTCTTTTGTCTAAACATACGTTTCGGCATCGTCATTCGCTGAGCTGCCTCCATAAGTTGCGGTGATTGGCTCTTTGAGTGTTGTGCGGGAAAGTAGACGAACGGGCTTTCTTTTAGAGTGTATAAAGGATATAATCAGCTAAACGAATTGTGATGAACCTTGTAACGGCAAACCGGTAAGCATCAAATGTCCGTACGTTCAATAAAGGTAGTCATACCCAGCACGTCGCTTCTTCTGTTCAGCTATATATCCTCTTCAGTCGACCTTTATTCTGCGAGGCATTGAGAAGACTGAGGCGCATCCAGTGAGCGCCCCGCCTTTCTACCCGCGCATAAACGAAATAAGGAAATGAGGACGGTACATAATAGTGATCGCTTCACAAGTTTTCCCCTTGGCAGATTGGTTGAACATCGGGCTCAAAATCTTCGGGTCCTGGGTTCGAAATCAAAATCTTCGGGTCCACTCGTGCTTGCTGCACGAGCACAGCGAGATTGCAAGTCCGCGTAAGTTAGCTTCGCATGCATGCTGCGCGTGCTTGAAGTTGGTCGTTGCCGGTTGTTGCTGTTTGT
Organism: Ixodes persulcatus; assembly: GCA_013358835.2. NCBI lineage: Eukaryota > Metazoa > Arthropoda > Arachnida > Ixodida > Ixodidae > Ixodes > Ixodes persulcatus. Next base: position 576,866 of record JABSTQ010010315.1, on the reverse strand, counting down.
CGCTCAAGTGGGATTTTCTAGCTCTTTGTGGGCGCCGCACAGTTTCAAAATAAACAAGTAAAGATGTTTATGTTCATCGCTTTTCACGTGTGGCGTCGAGATGTTTCGATGGCCCTCTCCTACGGTCTCTATTTGAGACGTCAGGACCGGGCACGTATCCAGGGGGGAGGCCCATGGGGCCCGGCCCCCCCCCGAAATCTTCCATTTTGCTGGGACCTCCTCTCCCCCCTCCCCCTCATACAGCATTTTGTCATGGGCGGGCCCCCCCCCCCCCCCCCCGAAACAAAATCCTGGCTACGTGCCTGGTCAGGACCAACATTTTTGATTGCCAAATAAGATTTTAATAATGTGCAAAAAAAAAAGCACGGTGGTAGTTTGTGATAATGGCGCTTTTAAACCAATACCGCAGAAGATGACAATCTGCCATTCTTCTTATTTCCCTTAATGAAAGTAGAATTCATCATACTCGAGACATCATAGTGAGCGTTTGACCAACCGTGAAAGGCACACCTCATCGACGCCTTTGGTCGCGCACGTCGCTCGCTGTTTTCGCAACCGAAGTTCGGTTGTGAATGTCTTATTTGAAGTGACATTTTCGATAAAAGATCGAGAATGTGGCCTAAACCACGGCATACGCGAGGGAGGAATTCAGTTTGTCGCAAAACGATTATCAGAATGAGACCTTGAGGTCACCGAGTGGCCTATTTAATAGGCCGCACAATACACACTCAACGAACATTCGGGTAGGAACGTAACAGGGGAGGTGGAAGGCATAATCGTTTCTTATGATTGTATACTACCCTTTAACGTGGATGGCGTATTAACTGCTATCAAGGTAAGATGACAAGTCGTTGCACACGACACCAGTATCGTACGATCTCAGCTGCAAAGAGACACGCCAGTCTCTGACCAATAGGAAGCTGTTCTGGGGGGAGAGGTACTCCGCGAAAAAAGACGCATCTCCTTGATAATCTCATAAGATAAAGTCTCGAGAGGTAGACAAGTACCCTTTATCGGCGTCTGGGGACTCCTCGGATGGGATTGTTACGTTTATCTTTGTGGGACATGTTACATCTCGCAACTGGTCGAGGGAGAACGGTACGTGCGTGCCGAGAGCTTTGTCCAGAGAAAACCACGTGACTTCGGATGATGGATCAAGGCTAGTGACGCGTTATCTCTGCGCGGGACGCAAATATCTCACCTCGCCTGAGAAAGGCTAATAAATTGAAGCTCAGCCGGTCGAGAGCGCCACACACAACGAAGTATAGCAAGCTCGCGGACGTTCTTGGTGTGCCGCGGCGACGACTGGCGCTTCACATCGCAGCAACATGCTCCTCAGCGTTTGTTTTCGTAAGTTTGAAACGAGTGGTTCAAGCTCAAACTTTCTGACCTGCCAATGTCAATGCAATTGAAAAACGAAAAAAACAAAAATAATTTACTTTCACGCAATGTTTGGTTTCGCGTGCTCTTCGCGCCTGCTATACGATTTCTGAAGTGTTCGTGGATTGGCAATAATTCGGTTGTCCTGTCGAGCGCGTCTAGCAAATGACAACTTCACAGATTTGCTTTGTGTTCAAAAAAAAAAAAAAATCCAGTGTTCTCGAGGAAGCAAGCGATTCGTTGTGCTCAATCAACTCAGGACGATTTCTTTTTTTTTTTTTGTTGTTGTTTTGTTGTATAACCTTCGTTTTTTCCGCCTCGTCATTCGCTAGTTGCAATATGTATACATACAGCAGGAATTGACGCAGTCTGCTCTCTGCCGATAAGGGAGAAGCGCAGAAATTGCTTCTACATAGTCACCGACAACTTAAAAAAAACGCAAGGTGTGGCTTGTGATGTTCACGCCCCTCGCTCCGCGATTGGTTCCTCGGCGTTCTTATCGACCAATGCCGCACTCTCAATGTCTGAGGAGCGATAATGAGATGCTGGCCACGCCCTGCGTTTCTTAAGCTGTCAGTGGCCATGCCAACTCTCTGACGTCACGCCTCTGCGGTGGCGCTGCTGTCGGTACTGCGCATGCGCAGACGCTTCCTCTCACGCGAATTTGACTTCTGCGCACGCGCACTGCCCACACCTGGTGTGGCCAAGCGCGGGCTCGTCTATAGACAGCGTGTTCGTCTATAGACTATAAAACTATATAGTTTCTAAGAGATTCCCGTGCGTCTTGTTTTTCTGCTCGTAGCACTCGTAGAGTGCTACGAGCACTCGTAGAGTGCTGCTGCACTCGTAGAGTCCTACGTGGCGATGTGCGAAAGCGATTGGCGAGACAAACGAAAGCCTCCAAATTGTAGTCGCCGAGAGGTTAGAAAAATGGAAACGAGTTGTTGCAATTTCAAAACAGCAAATTCCCGTTTTTTTCAAGTTTTTTTTTTTACGTGCGTTTTGCCGTACTGTGGTAAATGATATAAAAATAAAGTTTGCAACGGGTTTTGCATTTGAAGACCTTCCGTGCAATTTTAAATTAGTGTATTTTCTTTTATTTTTATCGTGAACACGTTTCAGCTTTTGGCGCCATGTGTTCATCGAAGAAAACATCTGATAATCTCCCGATCATTGCGGCGGTTCTCGCAGCTACGCGACTCGGAAACAAAGGAAGTAGATATAAGCTCAGATATATTAAGGGCACTAGGTTTCAAGGTCGAAATGACTCCATGACGTTCGAAACATTAGAGAGTTTTGGTAGATCGTTCCGATGATTGCGATAACTGATACCCGATAATCCGACCCAGCCTTGGCCGCGTGGGCCAAGGCGGTGTCGGAGTAATCGGTATCGTTATCGCAGTCATCGGAACGATCTACCAAAACTCTCTAATGTTTTCAGGTAATTTGTCTTGTCTAATTATTTTATTATCTTTCGAAATTTAGTTGCAGTTTGGATTGGGTACTACTATTTCGCATCTAGTGAATCAAAGTTAAAGTTTCTCTTTGCTCGCGGAATTACCGACGTAAAAGTTAGTCAATTATACAAAAAACGAAAGAAAGAAAGAAAGAAAGAAAGAAAGAAAGAAAGAAAGGAAGGAAGGAAGGAAGAAAAGTGTTTTAAATATTTATCTTTTATGGTGAAACAGATTTATTTATTTGTGATGTAAAAGAGAACAAAGAAAAAAGTTGTTTCGGGATTTTGACGGAATGAATTAGACAACAAAGAAAAAAGAGCAGTCAGGCTTATTTTCAGTTGTTACAGTCCAGGTTTTAAAAAAATCAAATTCTCAATGACCAAACAACGTTTCTTTCCTTACTTTTTTCCATAAAAGAAGAAAAATGTTTATTCTCAAATTGCTCCACAGAAAAGGTTTGGTTTTTGTGCGTTACTTGATTGAGAAAGTATTCGTTCGATGTTTTCTCAAAACATAATTCTGATGTACCATCTAAAGTCTCCGAGGTGATTTAGCGTGTCTTGCCGGTCACCGACAACATAAAAAAAAAAAAAAAAAAAAAAAAAAAAACGCGGGGCGTGGCGGCGGCGAGTCGCCGTGCGTCTCATGATCGCTAGTCAGCCAATCAGATCGAGGCATCGGCCGATAAGCACGCCGAAGAACCAATCCCGATACAAAAAAAAAGCGTGATTATCATAATAGGCGTTGCCCAGTGTTTCCTCAAGAGCAAAATATTACTATATACACTCTAAAAAAAGTCTGTGCGTCTAGTTTCACGCACAATACTAGGAGAGCCAATCACCGCAACTTACGGAGGCAGCTCAGCGAGTGACGATGCCGAAACATATATTTAGGCCGAAAAACGCAGCCTGGGTTGTGATATTAAGCAATGCAAAACGTCACGCTTGCATTGCTTAATGTCACAACTCAGACTGCGTTTTTTGGTCTGAAACATATGTTTCGGCATCGTCATTCGCTGAGCTGCCCCCGTAAGTTGCGGTGATTGGGTCTCGACTGTTGTGCGTGAAAAAAGACGCACAGACTTTTTTTAGAGTGTAGGCATTCGGGTCTATCCAGTCGCCAACGGCTGGATAAACGCCGGGCGTCACGCCATTATGTTAACCCATCACGTTTTGCTTCGTGATTGGTTCTTCGGCGTCCTTATCGGTTCATGTTGCAAACTCATTGGCCGAGGAACAACGATAATGAGATGCGCACACGCTTCGAACGTGTCTGAAGACGGTGTCTGCATGACCAGTGTGACAGTCGTTCTCTATTTCGTGGTGGCCGAAAGTACGCCATTGTGACGTTAGTGCGAGAAATGTATACGAAGCATGAGCAGTGTGCTTCAGCGGCGGTGTCTAATAGTGAGTTTTGTTGGATGAAACTAGTGCCACTAAATAAGCTATAGGCTTCAGAGTAACGCCACTGCACCATATTGTGGCTTAAAATTATGGTTGCCAGTTATCTGAAGCTTTATCTGAGATCACAGGAAACACTTTTCCGTCCTCCACAAATGTTTAAACAGTTTGGGACAAAGCAAAGCACTATTATATGAAGTTCCTAACACCGAATCCTAACGTTACTAAACACTCAGTTGGGAAACTCACCGTTGAAACCTGGGCCGCTGGCGTCCACCGAGACAGAGCTAATACGACAACAGCGCCACTCTTAATCTTTTGTCTTTACTGTGGTCACCTTGAGCTTTTAGAAAGCATGCTTTTGCGTAAAAACAACCGAAAAAAACTCTTTTTGTAGTAAAGTTTATTGAAGTTTAGTAGAAAATGAAGGGCGCGTGATGTTTTCTAAAATCTTTAGTTTGCAAGGTTTTGCGGCACAGTTAATATTGTTTTTATACAATCATGTGTCAGCGGTGATTTCAGATAGCGCGTCTCGACCTAGGCTCACCCTAACTTCGGTAGTAATTCGAGGTGCGTCCGCTTGGGAGCACCCCTGAAACCCCTTTCCACCGTATATGTTTCGGCGCCAAGAGGGCCGATTAAAGCCTAAATACAAGTCACGTGCAGTTCCTCGAGTGGACGCTGCGGGAGAAATGGCGGCGTTGCGATCGCCATTAGCTCGGTTCTCGAGTATGGATCGGTGCCACTTTTTCAGAGCAGGCTCTATGGCAGTTTTCCAACTGAGTGTTTCTAGTAACGTTGACCGAATCTTAGGCTGAGGAAGTCACACTTTTGAATCATTGCGTCTAGCTCTGCACAAGCACCAAAATGGCGGCGCCCACAACAATGTCGGGGAACGGAGTGCCGATGCTCGCAGCGCAGCTCATTTAGTGGCTCTAGTTGTAACATATGAAACCTGTAGTATACGACCGGTCACACGTGCACATTGCGCCGTCGTGGTCTTGCAGTGCTCGCTCTGACGGTGTCCCAAACCTGGGGACGAGGGGTGGACAGCAAACTCTCGAAGGTCGTGGCGCAGGCTCTGGGCGAGAAAGCTCACGCGAAGGACTGCTGCCAGGGTCGCCATCGGCTCACCGAGGCGGAACTCCAGTGGGGAAAAGAACTCGTCAAGAACGTTTACATCGCCAGCGAAACTGTGAAGGTAAGTTGTTATCCGGGGAAAATGACACGTATCGTGTCGACGACGAAAATAATCCCTGGAAAAGTGGAACAAGAGGGACAAAGGACAAACACAAATCTCCAAACACAGCTAGGTGACTGGTGCGCGACCGAAAAAGTCCGCCTGGTCTGGGTATCGAACCCGGGACCTCTCCATGGAAAGGTCCTGAGTTCGATACCCGGGATACCCGGGACCTCTCCATGGAGAGGTCCCGGGTTCGATACCCAGACCAGGCGGATTTTTTCGTTCGCGCACCAGTTATCTAGCTGTTTTTGCAAATTTGTGCTTGTCCTTTGTCCCTCTTGTTCCTTTTCTCCAGGGATTATTTTCGTCATTCTTGTCCAGCTCTCTTGCACCTTTGCATTTAATTGAACGTATCGTGTTATTGTTGCTGACAGAACCGGTTTAATGAATGGAGGAACCCGAGCTATTCTTACCTTCATTGGCGTTTCATTGGTCATCTTACGGAAAAACACAAATCAAGTTTACTATAAAAATAATAATTCTGAGTGAAAAAAAAATAGTCACGCAATGCAGTGCATAACTTTATTCTTACAACACAAACACGACACGATAAATGTGCGCCAAATATAATTTCAACAACTCTGTGAAGACGATCATTCAATATTGACTAATACTAAGGCACATAGACGATCGCCTTTCCGCTACCAATTATTAATGACATTGTCTTTAAGCTTTGAATGATATTGTCTCAATGTTTTTAATTACATTGTCTTTAAACTTTAAGACACATCGCCACGCCCAGCTTAAGAAACGAAAGGGCGTGGCAAGACACGAGCATCTGATTATCGCTCCGCAGTCACTGAAATTACAGCGTTCGCCGAATACTGATACGGATGCCCATGCTGGTGTTTACCCAAGCTTAATAGCTGACCACTTGGCCATTTTTCTTGTTTTACAAAAAGAGATTATTCATAAAAGAAAATCTTGTCGTCCTGAACAGCACACCAAAATAGATTATGCGCAGCTTCGCAGGGTATTAGAACGACTAGATATATACTCCACGTATAATCAAAACGTTCATATCGAATACTACAACTTCCTTACTAGTCTCAAAAACGCGATAACGTTGAGTGCTGTAAAAACGACGTCTAATAAATACAATGTACCGGTTTGTCCTTGGATGACGAGCCAAATTTTAGGGGTATTAAAGGAAAAAGATAAATGGTATCATAAATGGACACAACATAAAAATAAGAACTACTATTTAAGCCAATTTAAACATTTCAGGAACAGATCAGTTTCTATGTTAAGAAAAAGAAAGAAAGAATATTACTCAACTAAAATTAGGCAAGCGGACGGAAACATTAAAATAATTTGGGACACAGTCAATGATGCTATAGGCCTTCGTCCAAATAAACATGTATTAATTGATTTAATCGAACAAAACACGGTAGATACTTTTAATGATTATTTTACTAATATAGGGCCACTCCTAGCAGCTCAGTTGCCGCACGTACCTGATCCCCAGCGGTCATTGACACCAATTACAAATAGCTTTGTAATGCAAGAAATTGAAGTTAATGAAATAATATCAGTAGTTGGGAATCTTAGAATAGGTAAAGCCGCAGGACTAGATACAATTCCTATTAAACTATTAAAAGATAATATTGATATTTTAGGTATTCATCTTTTACATTTGTTTAATCACACGTTAGAAAATGGAATATATCCTAACGAGCTGAAGATAGCTAAAGTAGTACCCATTTTTAAAGATGGAGATTCTTCGGCACCGTCCAGCTATAGACCGATTTCAGTTTTAAGTACAATTAACACAGTTGTTGAAAAAATAATATGCAAACGTATAAAGGACTTTATAACTAAATACTCAATATTTTGCCATAATCAGCACGGATTTCGACCAAATAGATCAACGTCCTCAGCTGTTTTTGTCCTAACTCAACATCTCAACAGAGCTCTTCATGAAAGTAAAATTGCCGTTGTTGTATATTTAGATATAAAAAAAGCATTTGACACAGTTAATCATAGTATCTTGCTTTATAAACTCCATTAGTATGGCTTTCGGGGGAAAACGTCGGAGCTGTTTAATAGCTATCTCTCTAACCGTAAACAGTGCGTAGTAATAAGTAATTTTATCTCTACCCCCCAAACGGTGTTAACTGGTGTGCCACAGGGCTCAGTTCTTGGGCCCATTCTTTTTTCTTTTTATGTAAATGATTTTCCGTCGATTTTAAAATATTCAGAAGCATTAATGTACGCCGACGATACAGCACTGATTTTTGTTGGGGATACGTTAGGCGAATTGCAGGATAAAATCAACGAGGAATTGATTAGGGTACTGTCATGGTTCACAAGCAATCAACTTACAATCAACCTAAATAAATCTAAGTATACAGTGTTTCATTCCAGGAAAAGGGTGATTAATTTCGACGAGATAGTTATAAAATTAGATAATACGGAATTACAACATGTTACTTGTTATAAATATTTAGGTGTTTTGTTTGATTCTGATATGCACTGGAAAAGCCAAATTAAGCACATGTGTTCGAAAATTGCATATGGTTGTTATACATTATTAAAGGCACGCGAATGTTTTGATTTATTTATTTTGCGCATACTCTATTTTGCATTCGTCCACAGTCAGCTGGTTTATTGTATTGAATCCTGGGGTAATACTTACGCTACATACTTAGATCCGGTAACTCGCCTGCAAAAACGAGCGATACGATTTATAACATTTTCAAGAAACACTAACCCAAGTAGACCTCTTTTCCAATCGCTAAACGTGTTGCCATTCAGTTGTATTTACAAATTAAAAATAGCTCAAACAGTTCATAAAATCATAGAGTCTAATGAACCCCTTTCTTTGAATTTATTTCGATCTCCCAGGCGACAAACAAGGGCTGCAGCGAATTATATGTTTAATTTACCGCCATGCCATAATGCATATGGACAAAGGCTGATTGAATTTTATGGTGCTCTAGTTTGGAATGAAATACCTATTATTATAAAGCTGGAAAACAACTTTCTGCCCTCCTTAAAAAGATTCTTTCGTGATTATGAAATGCAGTTAAGCTAATTATTTTCTAGAACGTGATTTCTTTTTTTTTTTTTTGCGCATTGTATGAGTCTATTGTATTCTGCCGCTTTTTGAACCTATATTACGATTGGACCCCGGACTAGCCTTAACGGCTATGGGTCCAAACAGTTTTTGTGTATTATGAAAACAAGTTTGAAAATAAAGCATTGAATGAATGAAAAAAAAAAAAATAAGAGCTCCGAAGAACCAATCAGGAAGGAAGAAGCACGATTATCATAATAGGCCCCGCCCTGCGTTTCTTCAACTGTCGGCGACTGTACAGTTATGATTATAACGAAAGATTTCCAACCGACTCTTCCCAGAGACTACCCAAGACGGCGTTCTACAGCGACCAAGAAGTCTGCTACGACGGCCTGGGCTGCTTCAGCCAGCTGGACGACTGCTCGCATTCCATCGCGCTCCCTTCCAGCCCCGAAGAGGTAAAGACCAAGTTCGCGCTCTACGACCGCCAGCAGAGGGCGGACCCGGTCTACCTGGACTACCTGGACAACTCGACCCTGGACGTGGACCAGTTCAACGGGACCAAGGACCTGGTCTTCCTGGTGCACGGCTTCGGTGAGAGCGGCAACGGTTCCTGGATACTGCAGATGAAGGACGCCTTTCTCGACATGGTGAGAAGCAGTGCATTACGCCACGTCCCTTCAAAACAGGAACGAAAGCTTGTTTTCCCTTTTCTTCCCCAATCTTAAACCGAGTTCGCGTTACAACTCCAAAATTGGAGCGCGTATTTTAATTAAATATTGTGCCGAATTATCCGAAGGTAAAATAAAGCGAGCGAGTGAAAATATCCAAGTCGAATTGGGTGTCGGGTTGCAACGGACACATTTGTTCCAGTTCTTTGATTTTGGACTGTCTATCGGACACTTCCCCAACCCGTAAAGTCGAATGTTGAAATAGACGCTGATAAAAAGCGTAAATGATTACCAAATTCGAGTAAAACAGAAAAAAAGCCGTTACTGCTACATTCTTCTCTTTCCCGAAAACGGGAACGAGAAGGATAAGAAGGCGCGACCAACCAGATGTACAGGCAGCAGGGACACCATTGGTAGGTGGCGTGTGACGTCAAGTCTGACGAGCCAACACCGCCTAGATGACAAGGCCGTAGTGCTGACATTTCTGCGTCACCAGCGAATGCCGACGCTGGACACAGATTGGAAATGAGTGCTGCGTCGGCGCTCGGCTCCGAGTCAAGTTTGAAGCGGACGTCATTGTGTCCAATCTGTGACCAGCGCGTTGGACTTGGCTGATGACGATGTCTATCAGCATTGCGGCATTGTTATCTAGGAGGTGTTGGACGAGCACCGATGTTACAGAAAAACAGAAAAGGCGAGGAGGAAAGCCGTGATGTTTGCCCGGTGGATGTCCAAACAGAAGACGGACTGGCAGACTTCAGCTTGTACTTCAGATATGGTGTACAAGTGTCGCTTCACGCGTTCTGAAGAATCCATTTTAAACACCCCTTTTAGCAGTTGTCCGTTTTTAAGGCTCTACTCGATTTGTGTGAAATACCTTAGTTGTATGCTGAACCGACAAATGACGGTATTACGATCAAAGCATCAGCTAGTCGCTATGGAGATCATTGTGTTTCAGGTGCCATATTTAGAGACGTTAGTTATTTCTCAAGCGCCTCGAATAAAAATTTAACCGTATGGTAGTCGCGGTTCTTGTCTGACAGGAGGGATAGGCTATATACTCCGTCTCATCCTACGATGGACTAAAACCCAATGCTGCAGGCCGCCGGGTCCAATCACGAGCCGGTTAGAAACCACGTGGTATATTTGCTCCGTCGTACGTATCAGTGCGCCAAGACGCGTCATACGGAGGCGAGTTTTTCGTCTGCTTATCGAGCCTTTGCGGCGGCTCCGTCTGCTCGCTACTACTGGAGACTACTGAAGGAATTAAATACCGTCTGGAAGCGACGTGACGAAGAGAACCCGAGATCAGAGCCAGTGGCCATTAAGAAATGAAGATGAATTGGATCGAGTGTTCGACACGCGAGCGTATACGTACGGACCGCGTGCGGAAGGGAGATGCGGGTCCGGGTACGTTTTACGTACACAAAAGTTGGATTGAATTGGATTGTTATGGCTAAGGCGAACCGACTTTACGTCAGTGTTGCCTGGTCACCGTCCAACTTCTCCGAACAGTTGACATGTTTACGGAATATGGCATGCATGTTTATGAAACTAAATACCCTGTACCTTTACTTCACCAACATAAAATAGCCCGCTATCACATCAGAGAACCATTTGCGTAAGATTAGTGCCCTTCGCACTCAGCGCATCGGAATTTCTCTCGCGCACTCTTTCGCAATGCGGATGCAAGCCTTTCTGAAGTAGTGCTCCGCCCGCCAGCCTTCGGGCCCTAGTCCATCGTAGGGTGAGACGGAGTATAGTTGTGAGTATATAGATGTAATAATAACATTTATTATTTTGTGAGAGAAGACAAGGGCTGGATCCAAGCTCAGAAGGAGAGACGAAGCGTGCTGGGCTAGCATATGAAACGAGAGAAGGTATACAAGGGCGTACATACCATTCAGCTTACGATCTCATTTTAATTCAGTTTTAAGATGAATTAACGAGTTGTCTGCATGTCTCTTTCATTAAAGCCACAGTCACACTGTCATCTTGTACACCGTGTTTCTTTTTTAAGAATGCATGAGCAGTGTCCGCAACGATTAGTCTTTAATTTGTTGTTTCGAAATGTGTTCTACGATGCGTTCGTACCTTTCTGACACCATATGGACATCGTGCACTTCGATGAGAGCGCTCAGTAGGAGTTGTCGCGTCATCAAATTTACGGAACTGTTGAAGTGAGTTAGCTCCTTCCGAATGACTCGCTTATTAAAATTTCTCGCGGAACCGTTCTTGCAGGAGGATGTGAACGTCGTGGCCGTAGACTGGAAGGAGGGCTGCGTACAGCCCATGTACATCACTGCCGCCGCCAACACGGCGCTTGTGGGCAGGCAGATCTCTCGGCTCCTTCAACTCTTGACCGAAAGGCACCCGAGAACCGTGGTTCCGGCCCGGGTGCACTTGGTCGGATTCAGTCTCGGAGCCCAGGTGACGGGCTTCGCGGGAAGGCACTTCGACAGGACAACCGGGACGAAAATTGGACGGATCTCTGGTACGATTTCAGACATTTGCGTCTAATTAGTGTTCGACTAAAACCTGATGAGGATTTTGTGTGTCCGGTGCGAACTCAAGAATTATGTCTCAGCCATTCAGATGAAAGAGTTGTTTGTTTTTGTTTTTTTTCCTACGGTAAACACAAGTATGTAAAGGGAAGCATGAACAGGGACCAACACGAAATATTTCCTCGGACAACTGAGTGGTATGTTTTAGGCATTATTCGAGACAAGGGAAGTATTTCGCGGGAAGAGGGGGCTATTTCAAGCAGTCGGAACTCTGAAAAGCGAGAATTCATATCTTGCAATCGTCAAAAAGAGAGGGGGAGAAACAAAAAGAAAAAATACAAGGTTTATTTATGCAACATGTAAATGGCGTGCAAAAAAGAAAACAAAAGACAGAAAGCTCAGAACATTTTTGGGGCATACAGCAATATATGTATTCACATATTGTTAAATACATGGCCACACTCTCCCAGCCTTCTCAGAAAAAAACAAACAAACAAACAAACTGTGGCGATTAGTTAAAACACTAATTTTATTATATAAAAACACTTTTTTTTATTGCAGGGTTAGTTGCGTTTATAAGAAAAAGTAATGACGTACAATATTTTTTCTTCTGTTTTTGTATGACACAGCTCTAGATGCGGCGGGTCCGTTGTTCGAAAGCTATAACTTCCACGTGAGCAAGGAAGACGCCAAGTTCGTGGACGCCATCCACACGAGCGCGGGCAACGACCTGCTCATGGGCAGCCTGGGCATGGAGAAGCCCTTTGGCGACGCCAACTTCTACCCCAACGGAGGGAGGTCCCAACCCGGCTGCTGGTTCTTCGGTGAGGCACTGTGACAATTCGCTAAAACATTTTTTTTTAAAATTATTGTTGGATTTACCACATTTTACGGACCACCACTTAGATTGTACGGAAGTAGGCGGGACAAGCTGATGTTGTAATTAAAACTCTTGAGCGAACTTGACCGTACTGTTCCTGTTCCTTCATCTTGTACTTGGAAACAACTATACCCGTTGTTACATAAACAAAGTAAGTTTTGCTCATTATCATGCGCTGCACGAAATATACTTCTTAGGGGATTTGGTTGTAGCAGGAGGAAAGTGTGCTTTCGGCGTTTGAAACGACTACGGCTTGATAAAATAACGGAAAGCTAATCTAAAATTCACCCACATATATCTTCATTCATCACATAAAAGAGTAAATCAGTTATGACCCCCAGAAGACACCTGTTTCATTACGGTTTTTAAGGTAAATACGAATCTTCATTTTAAGAACCATTTACGACGCGAATAATAATAATAATAATAATAATAATAATAATAATAATAATAATAATAATAATAATGCGTGCAACACGCACTCATGCGTGCGCTTCCGCGGGGCGAGGAGGCTAGCTTAGCGAGCGGAGGAAGTGAGCAAACCTTGGAGACACTCGACGCTTTAGCCACTTCCTTACGCGCATTGTGCTGCAGACGTAGGCCATAAACAGCCTGACCCAGATAGTGCAGTTGGAACCACTTCCAAATCTAGGGAAACTATAGTCTGAACTCAAGGAACGTTCAACTTGGAAACGTTACATTGTTCGGCTCTCCGCAGTAGATGCATCGAATACGGAATAGACTCAAGAACGATAAGTTTCGAGTAAAGATCGTACAATGGTCAGTGTACTTTTTACATTTTCAAAGGTTATATAGTTACGATTGGTGTCGTAGCATTCTTTTGATCGCATCAGCGAGTATACCTTGCCACCGGATGGAACGTACGCTCACTTAACACTGCCGGCCGAATTGGTTACCTTGTCGGAATTGGTCAACCGGAGTCCTGATCGCGCGTCATTGAAGACTGTATCGAAATATTCTCACGAAATTACTCAAATCGTGTGTGTGCTTTTCTTTTTCTTTTTTTTTTTTTTTTGCGGGCGCAGATATAACGTGCCACCATCGCCGTGCCGTGGAGTACTTCATGGAATCTATCCAGTCGGCCAAGAGTTGCCAGTTCAAGGCGCACAAGTGTCCGGAAGGTCTGGACGCTTTCCTCAAGCGAAACTGCAGCGACTCCGGGGACGACTTTGGCGAGATGGGCTACCACAGCCCGGACGCCAAAGGAAGGGGAGAGCAGTACTTGTGGACCAACGACGACTGTCCGTTCTGCTTGAGTTAGGACAACAGCCGAGACGTCCGTCCCTCGTCACTTAGATCCGCGGTCACACTGCTAATGTACATCGTTACGAAAGAGGGTCCGCAGACGCAGTCTGAGCCGTGTTCCCTTCCGCGTACGACGGCCCTGACAGATTTGTCGGACAAAAAACTGTTTCCAGGCATGTTCGGAGCATGCATATGTGCGCAGCCTTCGAGCACGCTTCGAGCAGAGATAATGTGTCTGCAGTGAACACCACGTATTTTGCCCTCATCATGTATGAACAGTATGACTGCGTCTTCAAATTCGTCGATTTGTACATATGCACCCTCATCAGGATAGGCGCGTGAATTTTTACGCCTGCACCCAATGCGGAAAGCAAAGTTCACGGCAAGGCTCATCACGAAAAAAAGAAGAAAGGAATGCAACATACATTTTGTATTTTTTTGTTCATCCGCACGCAGCTTCATCGTCACCAATCCTTCATCAATCACTCCTTCATCTCATACCAACCATTCTTGTCTGTTAAAAAAATAAGTTTTTTTTTCTCTTTTTTGCAATCACCTTTTTACCTTCTGTTTTTCTTTTTTTTTCTTCTTTCTTTTACCTTCGCTCCTTTTTTTGAACACATCTTTTTTCAAAGGGGCTTTAAAAATTATCCGAGTCTGCCAATGTTTGGGAACGCATTCGGAGCACGTATTGGACACGAGGGCCGAGTCAGCGTTCGGAGAGGAGTCGGGATCCAATCCCCCGCTTCGTGCCCAATGAATGAATGGTTGGGCGCTAATAGCTGTACCCTTTGTAAGGGGCGGTAGGTTGCGACACCAAGAAATGGCAACCGCCAGTGTTGCTCAATAGGGCCTTGAAAAGAGCTCGTTGTTTCTAAAAAAAAAACATATTAAATCGTCGACTCCATTTCGAGATTAAGCTCGCAATCTCTTCACGACCATCGTCCTGGCCCCAACAACAAAATGCCAGAACTGCACGAATTGTTCGCTTTCGTGAATCTCTGCATTGTGATGCACGTTAAGCCTGCCATAATCGCAGCTGTACTTTGATAGAAACGTATTTATCTTATACAGCGTATGAAGCGGTGCCATTTTTTACATCATATGTGAACCATTGATGAATTCAACTTTATAATAAAACACGAAGTCCATGCTGCCTCACCTTGAGTCGTGTGTTACTTGATTAGTTCCTCACCAGTTCGCAGTTTCGTTGGCTCGCTCGCTTACACTCTAAGAAATGCCTGTGCGTCTACTTACCCACAAAAGACTCAAAGAGCCAATCTCAGCGATCTACGAAATCAGCTCAGCGAATGATGAGGCAGAACATCCGTTTAGACCTCAAAATGAAGTCCGCGCTGTAGCATTACGCAATGCAAAGCGTCATGCTTGCATTGCGTAATGCTACAGCGCGGACTTCATTTTTAGGTCTAAACGGATGTTCCGCCTCCTCATTTGCTGAGCTGATTTCGTAGATCTGATAAATTGTCTCTTTTAGTGTTTTGCGGGTAAGTAGACGCACAGGCATTTCTTAGAGTGTACAAGGTCGACAATATCTTAGTGGTTTTATAAATTGATAGTTAAGAGTAAGGGAAATCCAAGAATCACTTGGTTCCCTGTTGTTTGTAACAAGCACATTTAAATATAAATAGCGATGGTTTAAAGACAAAACCGAATTCACGAATAAAACCCACGGCTGTCTAGAGTCCTGAAGGATATACTCTACTGTCGAAGGTTCGCAGGAGTTAGACTTGTGCAAACCTGACCAGTAGCATTAGACTTGGATATAATAATAAAAAAATTAAGAGTTTTTTATGTTCTTGTCTTAAAAACTGAAAAAAAGTGAAAAAAAGTAATTAAAAATTACAACGAAGAATGACCCAGGAAATATTCCCCATTCCTTGTCAGTTCCTGAAAGTTTATACAAAGTACAAGTCAACTCCTTGGGTTGAAGTAAAGACGTTCCCGTTTTTCGAAAGATAAGCTGAAAATAAATTGAGGGGTAGTACTGTTTAGGTGCCTTAACAGGATAGATAATAATTACGTTCGCAGAATACGACACAGTTGGTTAGAAGATGCAATTTTTAATTTTTTCACGCTTTGTGCACGTCCTCAAGGTTGTCATTGTATCTATAATTGCGGTAGAATGCGCTTGTGCACAGACCATATTTGGGTGGCGAGGAATGCTGTGAGACGCTATCATTGTATGAACAAACTGCGTTGTGTTAGGACTAAGTGTGTCACTGAATGTTCATCTGTTGAGTTCTCAAAATTAAAGTACGAGGACCTCAATATTAGGTCCGTGTACGTTCAGCGTAAAAATTTTATTTTTAAGCATATAAGTTTTTTGCGTACCTAATGATATCTTAAGTAATGCAACCCGATATTGGAACTTTGAAAGTTTCAACCAAGGTAAAAACTTATATGTGCAGAACTTGCTAAATACGCGAACCATAAATGAGAAGAAGGAAACATTACAGACATTTTATTGTTGAGCTTTATGTGCGCTAAAAAAGGCGTTACAAGCATGTTCGCAACAGGGCATGGCGCGAGCTCACAGTGTACTCTTAAAATGCTCTTTTATTTTTCTCACAGCACATAATATGAGATTATGATTAGGCAAAAAAAGTCATATCAACAACAACAAAAAAAGATATCCGGCATGTCACGAGTCAAGTAGCGTTTAAGGACTAACGTAACTTAACTCAAACAAGCACTATGACAAGAGCGACACTGAGTGCATACAGACGCGATGGGAGAACCCGCATGCCTCCCTGCCGTGAAAGCTTCAAGCAGCCTAAACAAATAAAACAGTGAAGAAAAAAAAAAAAGCTTCAGTGAAGCGAAGCAAAACTCGGGGAAAGACTAATGATAGCAAAAAAAAAAAAAAAAAGGCACAGCCAATGCTGCTTTGCAAGCAGCCCCGTGGCATCATCTAACAATGTCAAATTATAAGTGCAGCTGACCGCCAGCAAAGTCAGCAGGACTGTTTAAGCCTTCCACCATTTTAGTTTCTGCATCGATTCATTTCAAAGACAATTTAATGCTGTGCAGGCCTGAGGGTATGCCGCACCTGTACTCCGTACGAAGTTCATGAACTTTGGATATTTGGTGAACTTTATCCGCAAACTTGACTGCTGAGGAGAGGAGAGTTTGTGAGTACGTTTGTATTTTCAAATAACAAGCACGACGAGCGCTTTTTTAAACGTTAGACTATTTTCTTCCGCGTAAACTGATATCACTGGACATGACATAAACCCCGAGGCTTCAGGTATAATAACGACACGAACAATAAAGTGTCTCGATACCTTTTAGTGTTCGTGTCGCTTTTGGCCTGCAGTCCCGGGGTTTCCATGTCATGTTCATCTAAACCGGCTCGTTTGCGCCCTTACATTCACTCGAATAATATCACTTTTTTTTTTAGATTTCTTTTTTAGGTTGAAAAGCAAGTCGCCTTCAGATTACCAACGATGATACCAAGTTATATCATTCGTAAGTAAATTTCACAAACTGATCAAGGTTTCTTTTTTTTTTTCTTTTTTTTCTTTTTGCTTTTTGGTAATACTTCCGACCATGAGACATTTTTTATTTGATTTCTTTTCGTAGTTTGGCCTTTTGATAACAAACGGATATAAATAGATTCTTTAAATTCACCCTTTATGAGGGGACGCTCAAAACTTTGAAATAGAAGGCTAGTTAGCTTACTGAAGGTGGGCTGCCCGCAAAAGCGTGCCTGACTTTTGAAACCTTTCAGTGCTTTCGCAAGCCACGATTTTCGTGCTCAAGAGCGAAGTCCGGGCACATTTTGAGCCCGACATACCGTTAGGAGAAAGCGAAGACGACAAGAGGACCATCGAAGCTATTGACTATGACACTGAGGTTGCAAAAGTAAGTGCACATTAAATCAAATCATTTGGACCTGGTAGATCTTTTGTCCAGGCGCAGCGTGTTTTCGCACAAGTTCAAAGAAACATTACACTCTGAGGAATACCTGCGAGTACACTTTTCTGCAACAAAAGAAAATGGCAACAGCCAATCACGGTGAACATTAGAACGACTCCATCAAATGACAAAACTCGGAATACGATAAGGGGAAAGAAAAAAAAAGCGATGTTTGCAGGGACGTCGAGCAAGATGTTTCTGTTGATCATTTTCTCTGCTCACATCGCATTCAGATAGTAATCGTATTCTGAGCTTCCTCATTCACTGGGATCCTTGTATTGTACACTGTGATACGCTGCCTCCGGGTCCTGGGGGAAAGTGAACAGACAGTCATTTTTTTTTTAAAGTATGTGTCAGGGATGTTCATTAGCAATTTTTTTCGTGTTTGCATGCTTCTACAAGATGCCCCCTCCCCCCCCCCCCCCCCCCGCCAAAAAAAAAAAAAAAATGTACACATTTTTTGTTGTTTTTTTTTTTTCACAAAAAATAATATTTTGCCCACCGCTCATTCTCCACCCAAATGCAGCGCTAGAGGTCCGAACCAGGTGCCGATGTTTCAGCACTAACCGTTATCTTATTCAAAATCTATAAGTAATTCTTGAAATGTTTGATTGGAAAATGGCGGCCGATCGAGCTCTCAAATACATAGAACTCTATGGTTTCAGCTACCGAAAACGTGCTAAAAAGGGCCCCATTTTCCATCGAAAATTTTAGAAAATCACTTATAACTTTTGAATAAGATAACGGTTCGTGCTGAAACATAGGCATCCGGTTCGAACCTCTGGCGCTACATTTGGGCGGAGCATGAGCGTTCTGCGATACATAGATTATTTTCCCAATTAAAACAATACAAAAAATACTAATTTTTTAGTCATTTCTTTGGAGTGAGAATAGGGGGGGGGGGGGGCACGCTATACATGTCTTCTACAAAGTTACACATCGCACTTGTATAACGCTTTCATCAATAAATGCAGTGACAAAAATTTTTTCAAACGTATACATATTTGTATGTTTTTACGCAATACTAATTTAAAACAATTGTAGTTTCGAATTCGCCCTATTACATTGACTTCAATTAAAGTTTGCATAATAAAACTGAATTATGACTTGTGATTAAAACACAATGCATCGCGACACTCCTCCTGCCGGCAGCCCAGGGTCACGTCTTTCAGCAAATTTTCGGAGAGGGCACCGTGGAAATGAGCTTTCACGTGCACGTCAAAAAATCCCCAGGTGGTCGAAATTAATCTTGTCTTCCGCTGGGTCGTGCGGTGTGCCCACGGTGGGTGTGCCATATGCCCTTCGTTAATTTAGCACGTGCCCCCCCCCCCCCCCTCCCCGCTCCCCCATTTGACTGTTGTCTTTCAGCAAATGCCAAAGACCATCGAAAAAGCGGACGAAGTTTGTTACCCGAGAGTGGGCTGCTTCTCGAGACAGCACAGCGACCGCATGACACACCCCAAGGCACTGCCACAGGATCCCCAAGACATCGGGACCGACTTCCTGCTCTACACGCGGCACAACCCCGTGAACCCGCTGTCGCTGACGCGTCCCAACTTCGCAGGAATCAGGGAAGGGCAACTCGATTCGCCCAAGGACCTCACAGTCCTGGTACACGGGTTCACGCAGGACAGGTTCGCCAGCTGGGTCCAGGACGCCAAAGCAGCGCTACTGCAACAGGTAACGCTCGAAAAAATAATGCGCGCAATGTCTGCCAACCGACAGCTTGCAGACGACAGCCATTGAATTACCGCACGTTTCGCCAAGTCGGCTGACCCCCTGGGGCGCTCAAGTAGATTCTGAGATTGCCTATTTATGGGGATAACTCAATCTACGGGCTCTAAGCATAGTAAAAAAATACATACATGGGCGGCCGATTTTCCTATTCAAAATCTAATCAAAGATCGTGGCAAGTCCCGCTTTTGCGCCATGTAGCAGGCCCCAGGGGGCGCAGTTAGACGGCGTTTTCTAACAATAGGCTCGTTCGACTTACCGGCACCTCCTGCACCGGTGCAGAAAAGTGTAGGGCAGTGTACTTCCGGTACGTGTATTGAGATACGACCGGAAGTACACGGCCCTACACTTTCCTGCACCGGTACAGGAGGCGCAGCTAAATCGAACGAGCCTCGTAATTTCTGTATTACTTCTCCTACACCCAAAGATTTGACATTTTTGTCAAAATATAATGCACAACGCGCCTAAAAAGAGCAATAGAAGTAACGTTTGGAATTTCCGCAAAAATAACGATTTTAATTGGACAAATGTTATGGAGGTGGTGGGGACCCGAGGCTCCCCCTCCCCCCCGCTAACACTAACAATCATCGTGGAGTACCCGTGGTCCGATGATTGTTAGCACTAAGTCGCAGGGTGGCCATGTCTCGTCTGGTGGCAAGGTTTGTTTATCCTGGTGCTATAGGGGAGTTGCCTCGTCGAGATGTCCTTTGGCCTGAGGTGGGAGGATGGAGAGCTTGGGGCATATACCACGAGTGCAGCTTTTCTTTGCATCCGCTACAAAATGTCCTGCCTTGGTGTGGGCCGAGGGGACCAGATCGGCGACAGTATTCGAGGATGGGCGGAACAAGGGCGGTGTTGAGTTTCTTCACCCCGATGGGTTCTATACCCTCGCTGACGTTTTGTATGATCTCCAGCAAACGCGGGGACCGTGACGAAGTTTGATGTAGATGTTTTGAGAAGGTTAATCGGTTGTCCAGGGTCACTCCGAGTACCTCGATGTTGTCGCTGTGGTTGATAGCTTGGTCGTTGATCTTCATGAGTGGAAGCGGGTAAATGACATATTCCTTCGGGTTGTGAAGTGTGTTGTGAATTAAGCAGTAAGGGCTAATCTGTTTAATGTGGTCCAAATGTGTACCCTTTCAAGATCATGCTGGAGGTCGTCATAGTCTTCGAGCGACTTGATAGGTCAGACAAGGGTGAGGTCGTTTGTATATAGCACGACAGTTGAGCGCATATGCAGAACGAGTTTATTGATGAAGATGTAGAAGAATGTGGGGCCAAAGACACTATATCTTGTGGTATTCCCGAACTAACATATTGGGGTTTTGACAGAGAACCGTTCAAGTATACACATTGCTGTCTGCTGAAAATTAAGTCGGTTAGCCAGACTATATTCCGTCCTGGAAACCGTCATGCTTAAGTTTTTTCTGTAAAATGGAGTGGTCGATCTTGTTAAAGGTATTGTAAATGCTAGCTGTATAAGTTCGCATGCTACATAATTTTTGAGGCTGTCACTAATCCCGTGCACTACGGTGAGGAAGGAAGTCTCGCATCTTCTGCCAAGACGGAAGGCATGCCGTGCTGGCGATAGCATGGCATGGGTGTCAAGGAGTTCGTGTATCTCCCTGTTCATTACACGTTCCATTGTTCGGCAGACCACTGAGGTGGTGGAGATGGGCCGATACGATTCTAATTTTTGAGCTGGTGCTCAGTTTTTCTTGTAAATTTCAATGATAATAACCCATTTTGCATGTGCTTGGAACTTTTCCGGTGTCCAGAGTTTTCTCAAATTGACGCTCGCCTTCAGGAGAGCGGGGTGGATGGCGTCGGGATCAGGCGAATGCGATGGGTTCACCCGAGTTAGGATCTCCTCGACGGCCGTTACGCCGATATTGATGTTGAATAGAAAGGATGCGACTGCCTGGGCTGAGCTACGTGAGGTTTGAAAAAAAAAAGTTGGAGCTGGTGATCTGAAAGAATGATTGTCTGAACTGAGGTAAATTAGCAACTGAAGAGTTCCGCAGCCTGGTGATCTAAAAGAGGGATTGTTTGAGCTGAGGTAAATTGGCTACTGAAGAGTTCCGCAGCCTCAGTGTCGTTGAGAGCTTTGACGTTTTGACATTTCTAGAGCGCGCCTCTTTTTTTTTTTGTGTCGTCTTATATAAGCACAAAACACCTTTGACTCTTTGATTGCATGTATTGCGACACTGAGGGCATAATCCTGGTGGGACTTCCGTGTTATCTTTCTGCGATATTTTTGTGCAGTGTGGGCAATACTTAGCGTGGTAGTACAGTTGTTCTTTTTGGCTCTCACGAACAGTTGACGTTTTTGGCAAGCTTTGTGTAAGATTCTTTTCGTGATCCAAGGGGCACGGCTTTTGTTCCTGCCTTGGGGTGTCCGAACGCACTCCGTTTCGATGGCATGCATAAGGTCAAGCCAAAGGTTGTAGGCGATTTCAGTGTTGTCCTCCTGAAACACCTTTCCTTAAAAAGCGAAGCGAAGAAGCGAATGTAGGTGCTCAAAATCGAGTTTCACGAAACGTTTCAGCTGTCTATTATGGGCGCCCGGTTTTGGAAAGTTCACATAGGTCTCTGTCACAATAGCCCTAAGGTCAGATTTGGCTGGGCTGGTTTCTGTGAAGCATTTCGCTATGAGTGTGTAATTCGTTGCAAAAAAAACAACAAAAAAAAAAATCAAGGAATGAGTCATGTTTCCTCTTTGATGCGTTGCTTGGTTCGTAAAACAATTGTGTTAACCCGAGTGATTCTTTTTTGCTCAAAAGGTCGTCATCTTGCAGGTCAGTACGTATTGGCGTGATGGGGTCTGACCAGTTGAGATGTGCATTGTAGTCACCGACGACACATACATTTACGGTCTGTTTGTTAAAGTGCAGAAAGTGAGGTGTGCAGAAGATCGTAGGTATCTGTTTTTTTTTTTTTTGCCAGGTGGACAATAGGTTTCACACAAGTGTAGCAGGCCACCCTTTTGATGACGATTTATAAATATTGCCTCAAGGACATGATTCTCCAGATCAATTCTTGCATAATTTATATGTTAAGTAACGGCGAGAAGTACTGGCCCTCCAGACTTGTTTTGGTGTTTCCTATAGACCTCGGATGAGGTCAACTAGCTAGCCATCGTGGACCGAGCTGTCCAACCATTTTTCGCATGCCGCGAATATAGTCATGATTTGATGAGTACCCCAAAGGCAGACAGTCTATTTTTGACTGAGCTTAGGTTAGAAAACCAGATTTGGACCGTCAATTTGGTTGTAGTATGTAAGTTGGGTGTCAATGGTGACGAGGCATGACGGTGAGTATGCTGCGGAGCGTGGTCACTGGGTTGAGAAGTGGTGTGTAGCACCGAAGAGCGGGCGTTATGAAGAGGTCTTCGCCGAAGCCCGGGAGTTGACAAGCGCCTACCGCTCCTCAGGTGTACACGACAGTCGTCTCTAGAAGCTTGGAAATTGCCTGCAGACTGTTTTTGTATGACCAATGTGACAGAAGTGTCATACAAGGAAGAAACGCTGTCTGCAGACTGTTTTGTATGATGTATTGGCAGTGCAACCGCGGCTTTGTTTCGAGGAGGTACGGTTTAAAGCTTCAACTTGGATTATATTTGTGTTTTGTTTAAAGATGTAGCAGCATTCGAGACACGTTCGATCACCAGGGTCGTGTCACGTGACATGATGCCTCGCCCGTTTGTAGAGGCACCTGGTATCGCCCGCTTACGAAAACAAGGCATTACGGATGGTTCGATCAGTATCGGACACCACCGCGACAATAAAATACATGTGCATTCGACATTTTTCCTAAACCCCACAGCGACCAAGTGCGGGCGCAGGTAGGACACAAGTGCTGCTCCAGTCTTGGTTGAAACTCGGGTCTAATCATTGACTGTGTCCTCGGACTCTCAGCTTCGGATTCGGACCCGTCGTGGTGGGCTGACGTATGTAGAGAGAATAATGCAAGTAGGGCTTGTTTAGTCTTGACAGTGGTGACAGCGTCACGTGGCCTTCTGTCTGTTGATGCATCGGCTGTATATGTGAAAACCAACTGCGAAGTCTGTGGCCCGGGCGCACGCCGGTGAACCATGGGGAATTTCAGGAGAGCGAAAGAGATGGGAACAACCGCGAGTCACCCAGTTTCAACGGTCCATGTTTCCTCTTCTTTTCTGTAGTTCTCGCTTGTAGAAGCGAGAACTACAGAAACGGTAGAAGAAGAAAGAGGTGTCTGAACAAGGCCAGCCAAGGCGGCAAAAGTTTGGTCGTGCTTCGCACGTCTCTCGGCAAGGGCACTGTCGGTTCAGGGGGGCCACGCGCGGCGCGGCGCGTAGAGGCTTCGTAAAGGTGTGCGCGAATAAGGGCGACTCCTTGTGTGACTCTTGTAGGCCTGCTTACTGCCCTAGACATGTTTCCACCTCATGGCGCTTGTCAGAAATGCGATTGAACCATCGACACACTTGTTCTATGGCGAGGCAGTGCCGTTCGGACATCTTTTTCTCTCTTCCATTGTGGTCCCGTCTTGTTAGTGTCCTTGTCTGTCCTCCGCGCCATTTATGTAGAATACGTTTTGTAAAGAAGACAAATAAAGATTTTGAGAAACGTATATTTTGGACGTTCCGACTTTTCTTCAGACGGACAGCAACGTGGTGGTAGTGGATTGGCCAAGGGGCTGCCAGATGCCCCGTTACCTTCAGGCGTGCGGCAACAGCGCCCTGGTGGGAAGGCAGATTTCCATTATGCTGCAGATGCTCATTGACCAGTTCTCTGTCGCCGTACATCCGGACAGGATTCACGTGATCGGCTTCAGCCTCGGGGCGCAGGTCACCGGTTTCTGCGGAAGACACTTCGCAAACAGCACCGGAACTCGTTTGAGTAGGATCACAGGTATTTATGTCATGCTTAGTATATTGCAACTTTCCGCTCGGGTGAAATACAACAATAATACAGTTAACGACGCTTCTGAAATTATAAGAAATTCAGTTGTAGTGCTATCCCTAGTTGGCCCATGCGTAACACAACTTTCTCTTGTTACTTAGGCTCCGCGTAGTCTAAGGTACTACAAGAAAAAGTCACACGAAAAACTTAAATATATGTTTTTTTATTGCCTGTATCAAACACGTGAGATGAAAGTGTGTAACATGTCGACACAATTTTAATTGTGTTCAGTACATGCACTTGAGTCTATCACAAGTGTAAAAAGTTATATATAAAAAAAGATTGGTTTTACCACAAGTCCAAACACTGATCAACCTTTTTTTGTGTGTTACTTTACTGAACATGAAGGAATCGAGATTTTGGAGAAATGATTTTTTTTTTAGCTGTCTAAAAGGCGTTAATTGCTTGGAGCGATGTCTTGAGATCACGGCGGATGACGAAGTCCCTCAAAATGCAGCTCCTCAATTCGTGGCGAGAACCACGCCAGGGGGCGCCACTGAGCAGCCCGTGAATGTCAGGTGCTCAGGTGATACCCAGAATGTGAGGATGCCGGGTTTGTTTACATCGCGCGCGCCATTGCGGCGTGGTCGCTTGCTTTCGGACGCGGCGTGGTGGTTCGTTATTGTTCTGCTACCGGTGGCACAACATAAAAGATTTAAAAAGGCGCAAGTTTCCATCTATATTTAGGAGAACAACAACTGGGACAAAAGATAAGAGATTAAAACAGTGCAGAAAGCTGTATGCGAGCGCGATGGTGTGCTCGAACCACTTAACTGATGCTTTCACAACGAACCGTGTTGTATTATGTATTAAGATTTTCTTTTCTACTCGACCCCTGTCTGTTTCGTCCTCCGTACGAATTTCAATGGCGGGACTCGGCGCCAACGACAATTCAATAATCCACCTTACCTTTTTTTTACGCACCTGATTTTTTTTTTTCGTGTCGTTCATGGCAGGGACTCCGGAACTATTTTGGGAGTGGGGGGGCAAGTACTGCCGTATTTTTCATCATCATCATCATCATCAGCTTGTCTACGCCCACTGCAGGGCAAAGGCTTCTCCCATAGATCTCCAATCAACCCTGTCCTGTGCTAACTGCGACCAATTTATACCCGCAAGCTTCTTGATCTCGTCTGTCGGCTTTGTACGTTTTGTTTTCTTTTTATTTCTCATATTTGGCCATTTTATATATTTTTATTTTATTAATTGGTATAATTTTATTGACGTCTATTATTTTTTGTTTAAATTTATTCGTATTTATTTCACATGTTTGTATCCTCCTTTATTCTGCATTGGTATACACTAAAAATAGCTTCAGAAGTAAGGAATGCTTGCGCAGACTGCGCAAATGATGAAACGGGTTCGAAAGCTGGAAAAACATGTTTTTTAATATTTCAGCATTCGCTCCTGCAGTGAAGTAAATTTGAACGGGCGAAACTCCAGAAATGTTACAATAAACAAGAAAGTAGACACTATAGTTACAAAGCTATTAGCGCTGATAGACGAGCTTCATGGCTGGCACGGGAGGGACAGGGCAGGGGAGGCTCTCAAAGGCGGCCGAAGGTTGAGGTTCGTTCTGCCGTTCTACACACAAACTCTCTCATAACGGCATCCAATTGCAGTTCCGCAGCTCTCTTCTTGTGCACGTGGAGCAGAAGAAGGTGTGTCAGCCTCCTCTGCGTCATTCGATTGCGTAAAAATGTTTTTAGTCGCCTCAGAGCACTGAAAGATCGCTCTCCTGAAGCAGCTGACGCATTGTGCACATTGCCAGCCAACACAAGACATCAGTTACAATGTAAAGTAAGATCAGTTGAAGAAATTGACTTACAGGTCGAGGCATCGCTTGTACGTGGACGCTTTAATGATGAGCTCTCCCAAAACTCGGAGAGGCGTTTCTGTTTTTTAGACATTGCCGTTGTTGCGTCCGGAGAGCCTCGGCACAGCGGCGGCCTATAGACCTTTGCAGAAATCGCCTCCTGCGCGCTGCCATCTTTGTCTGCTGGGCTGTGGAACGCCTTCCAAGCATGCGCTGTTGATCTGCTGTGCGGTATATCGGACGCTGCGCATGCGTCCACAGCTCAGTGACTCAGCATTTTTTGCCCGGTCGCTTCGTTCGAGGCTGCGGCTGGAAAGGTCTATAGCAGGCGCCGTCCGAAACTTCGCGCATGCGCCATGTGGCGGATTCGCTCTTCGCGCCTGCGAGCACACCCTCGCTTTGTCGTCTGCTAGAAACAGAGCAGACGACCCCACAGCGCTTCTCGATTTTCGCTGAACACGGTTCAGCGAACCACCGCGTAAGAGGTGCCCACAGTTAATTCCCTGACTCATGAAGATGTGTCCGCTGGATAAGGATAATCAACGTCACAAAATGTAATATCACCGTAGATTATAATTTTTTTTTATTTCAAAATTTGATTTCAGAGTAAGCGGTCGAAAAGTGGGGGGGGGCCCTGCCCCCTGTGCAAAAATGTTGGGGGAGCGACCGCCCCCTCTGCACCCCCGGTTCCGGAGTCCCTGGTTCATGGCATTTGTCGCGCTGTAAAGTTGAAAGAATAAACAGACTTATTTGGGTGTTGACCAAAACGAAAGGAGGCTCCTATGTCTGTTCAACAAATCGGGTCCCGAGGAACCCACATTCGAGCAAGTCTTGCCTCTCTTACGGTGCAGTAGCTGCGGCGCCAAGTTGTTATTAAAGGGCCCCTGAAAAGAAAAAAAAGTTTTTTTTTTGAACAGTCTGGTTGGGACACGCGTGTCGAAAAATGAATTTTACGCGATAAAAATTAATTTTAGAGCAATATTGACGGCGAGAGATTTATTTAAAATTTTTCGCGCAAATTCCATGGTCATTCAGCTCGGCTTCTCATTGGTCACGATGGTCATTCAAATCAGCTTCTCATTGGCCAATAGAATGAGTGACAGCTTAGATGTTGGTTATAAAATCTTCGTGATCTCTTGAAATCGCCTTTTGAATTACATTTTTATAGGTTTAAGAAAGAATCCATCGAATGAACGTCGTAATTGTTTACAAACGTTTTACAAAATCGTAACTTCCGTTCGGATAAAACAACAAACAAAAGCTTCGCCATTTTTTTTTTTCTGTCATGGCCGCCGTCTTGCAACGCGTCTCGCGTGCTCGGGTGGTTTTATAGTTTTATCGCGTTTATATGTGAAGACCTCCGAAGAGGGCTTGTTGCTTCTGTTAGTTAGTCATGGCCGATTCACACACGGACTGATCCGCGGACGGATTGATCACGTGACGACATGTCCGCGGTTCGTCTGTCTCCCAAGCGCATCCACACGAAGGAGACGACGAGCAGACGCCAGCGAGGACGGACGGAACCTGGTCGCCACCCCACAGTGCCGCGAAACTCCAACATCGCACCGTGGCACCGTTGTCCAAGAGAGAAATCGACGTTCGCTACCGCGAGAATGAATCGTACGCCGCTGTTACGTACAGATCGAGACAAAACACCGCGATAGGCTTCGTGCGAAGCGCCACTAGCTTTACTAACCCAAAGCATGAGAGTGACACAGGCATGGTCCTGCGCGAGAAGGGTTCCGCGTAGAAGCGACGAAGTTCTGGGCTCGCGAAGGGGCGTTTGGAGATGCCTTCACGCACTCCGCGCTCGTGCACAACACTCAAGTTCACCACAGCCACAAGAGAGGTGTTGCTCGGTGAAGTCCTGATTGGACGTGCAAGAATTATCGCGGCTGCATGTAGACGCCATTGTGATTCTTTTTCATGCAATAAAAGGTTGCTTTGCTGAACGTTTATGCTCAATACTACGAGGGTTAATTATGTTAGGCGGATTATGGCCAACAAGCCAAAATATCATGTAACGTCCGAAAATCCGGGCTGTGATCCTAGGGCTTGTTGCGTTTTATCGACAGTAAATATAACTGCACCACATAACTGCTTTCTTCACTCGCGGGTCAAATAAAAAAAAAATCCCGCATCTCCTTTTTTTATATTGTCATTACGGCCATCACATAAAATCTACATCCGAGCGATGTCTCAAATGACTGCGATTAGTTTCAGATATCGACCAAATGATTTGTTAGTTTAAATGCACGACCTTAACAAAAAAACTCGTTAATCAAGATAATTTTGAAAAAAAAAAGTTTTCCTTTAGAAGCTTGCTTATGCTTTCTTTATTTTTTTTTTCTGATTTTAATTGTGTATAATGGTTTGTTTTCGTTTCTTTTTTACTTCAACTTAGGCTTTTATACTGTGTTTCCTCAGAATGCAAACATTATTTTTTTCATTAACTCTCTGAAGATTTACAGTCATCCGCTCTTTATATGCTAGGATATGGCTAGGAGCATGTACGTCTTTACTCTAAATGTCAATATATTAAACGTGGTGCCGCTGATGATTTTATTAAGCTCAGTAAAGGGCAACTGGGTGCAGTACTTAGTATTTTATAAAGATGCAACAATCGGGATAGAGAACTAGTAAGTTTATCTCAAGGGAGGAAACAAGGACAGCTAAGGTGCCCTTTTTCTAAAACTGACAGTTAAAGTCTGAACAAGATATCTAATATTAAAACATTAGTGGGCTAAATAAAGAGCGTCTTCACCATGCTTTCCCAGGACGAAAAAAAAAAAAAAGAACACTCCAGTTAGCAGCATTGAAGCCTGTGATGGACACCTGCCAGACGCAGAATTTATAATCGGCCGCGACGAATGCAAAAAGATGTTATAGGAAAAAAATAAACACACACAAAATGTAAAGTTACTAGTGAGACAGCGAGACTGAACGAAAGCCCTTTCAGCGCTGAGAAGCGGCGGCAATGTCGGGAGCGTCGGCAGACTCACCTTGGGTTGTGCCGGGCTTTCGCTAGATGGCGACACCGAAACTTCTCGCCGCGACCTGTTGCACGCGCCGTATGGGGACCAGCGTTTTCGCTTTGCAACAAGGCACCAGCTCATGAGTCAAGGTGTCGTTGACCTTATCACTGGTCGCTTATATTCCTCGAGGAGTTTCCAATATGGGGCTCTAATAACAATAATACTCCAAAAAAAAAAAATCATTGGAAGTACAGTTGGTTAATTTTTGCTATTGAACATTTCTTGACCTTTCAATGTTTACATTGAGCTCCCTCCAAAGTAGTGCTCTTACGCGAAACCTGCATTCGGTGAAGCTTGAGAGATTTCGTGTCCCAGAATCTGTACAGCAGTGAAGCTTGTGAGGACAATCCAGGGAGGTGGATAGCTGTACGAATGTTTCTAATAGCAAAGCATTTACAATCAAGCGGGAGTTGAAACCACAATGAATGCGACACCGCAAACAAGTACCGTCAGATTCATTGGTCTCGTTCACGACTCAAGCTTGATTGTTTTTATATTCAACGCAGAACTATTAAACATCTCTTCCGTGCAGCTTTGGACGCGGCTGGTCCATTATTTGAGGACACCGAAGTGCACGTGGCTCGAACTGACGCCCATTTCGTGGACGTCATCCATACCAGTTACGGGTGGAACGTCCTGAACGGAGACCTGGGGATGGAGAAGGCCGTCGGGCATGTCGACTTCTACCCGAACCACGAGCACAGACAGCCTGGATGCGAACTCTTCAGTGGGTATTTACACTCCCGGTACTCTTTTCGATGACCCACTTGTAATCATTTTTAAGTTTTTGCCGCATTGCTGTCCTGTTGCTTTTTTTTTCCCTCGTTAAGATGTTTCAATTTATGGTCTGCGCGATATTAGAGTTTTCTTTGTTTGAAAAGTCGGCATGCCGACTCCATGAGAATGCGGATTCAGAAGCCACATTTTGTGACCTAATAAGTCAAAGATTGTCTTCTGAAATATTAAAATTAATCATTAACATTTTTTTTACAATTTTATAGAAAGGATCGAACTTTTAAATATGTTTTTGCTGAGACTGCAGTTTGATTAGCTCCAGAAGTGAGCTCAGGATTTTGTTCTGAACTAGAAATATCTAGTAGTCTTAGGGAATACAACCTGAGCTTTCGTCGCACGCGTGCACCGCGATACTCATATTACTCTAGTCCTAGCACCCTTAAATCCGGCAAGTTTAAGAATTACTTAATTGCAGATTGCTTTGACTAATGTAACGTCTCGCATTTACTGAAACAATACAAAATATTTCTCGATCTTTTTTGTTTTTTCTTAAGGTCTCTCCTGCGCTCACGCCCGAGCCCCCGTGTACTTCCTGGAATCCTTGAGGTTGCGAAGTCGGTGCAAGTTCGTCTCTAGACCGTGTGAGGATGAACTGGATCCAGAATGCGACGTGGGCGCCGAAGGCGAGATGGGATACTGGAGTCCCCTCGCCCCCGGAAGGGGCCGGCAGTACCTCACCACCAACAGCCAGTACCCCTTCTGCGACGAACCACCAGCTGCATAACGTCCGCATTTTCTTCGGATTACTTCTGGTCTGGTTCACGTAGTAAACGAGTAAAGTAAATATGTTGCTGTGTGCATGTTTAAAGAGCGTGAAGTTGTTCAACCTCTAGTGTCTCCGCTGTAGAGGAGAAATTTAGCCAGTGCAATACGCCTACCACCCCACCGTTGACTGGAGAAGCGCAGTACGGAGTGCTATGGACCCTTCTGCTGTTTACAAACATGAATTGCCGCTTGCGTCCCAAGCGATTTCCGGTCGCACCGTCTTTGCAAGCTTGTTGAGTTTGCTTATGTCACCAGTGCTAGAAAGCATACATGCAGCACGGACAACAAAGTTGGAGATTTAACAAAGGCCTTCGGCTGTACACTACTGCATCTTGGAGGAGGCAAGTTGGTTTGAAAGAATACTTCCTTCTTTTGGCATTCACCTGCAGAATTGGTGATTAAAGGTTTGATCTACATTTCAAGCAGCGGTGTTAAGGTGGGCATTATTTTTATAGACCGGAAGTTCTCTGGGACGTCAAAGACGTCCCAGGTGGCGTTTGTCATAAAAAGGGCTAATACATAATGCAGCAGTGGAAAAGTAGAGGCCGGCAATGGCGGACAAGTCACGTGATGCCAAGATGGAGGTGACTATGCAAAGTTGCCTGAAAGCGTCTATAGTGATACACGAGCGCACGTCGGTACGATTCTCATCCAGATCGAAACGGGCAGGGGTGGGGATTGAACACAGGATCCCATGGGTTCTGCAGCGCGAGATTTCTCTCCACGTGCTTTGAGCTGCGGCATACGTTAACACACTCGGTTACCGACCCCCTTTGTCTCCATAGTTAGTTACACCATAATAACTGCAGTAATTGCATTGAACTGACAAATGCTCCATTCCTTCCGTGCTTGCCATCAAAACGATGCGTGATCGTACTGAGAGGTGTAGCGACGCCATATACACAGAGTGTCCCCTAAAAATATATACAGTGTTTTTTTTTTTATTTCAGCGCGAAAATGAATTGCACATCGCCGAGTGCTCAGTTTTTACCCATATATTACAGCGTTAGCGGCACCAGACCCCAAAGTTCAATAGCTCGCGTTATTTGGTCTAAAAGTTTGAAAGAAAAATTCGCAAAAATCCAATGAAAAAAATGAGACTTTTACTATTCCCTGTGATGCCGAATTAGAGTGCAGCTCTTGAGGAGTAGGAAGGAACGGTACAGAGAGGAGGGTATGTCCCTCCCCCTCCTCCTTACCCTCTTCTCCTTCCATCTCCCTCCTCTCCTCCTCCCCTTCGTTTCTCCTCTTGAGGTATTTCGATTTAGCGATTTGCCGTGCTAAACAATCTGATATATATATATATATATATATATATATATATACACATCACGCTATCACGGGCACTTTTCTTCATCGTACGTGGTACTTGAGGAGGAAATAAACGAACATATGCAGATATATGAACCGTACTTAATTCAATGAATCAAATAATCAAAGTTTTACGAACCCGCCGAAAGCCAAAATAAACGGCGGAGCCAGGATTTAGACTCTGGGCCTTCGTACGTCCGGTCGGGTGATCTGACCCATGGCTGACCACTACACCACTACACTTTTTTTTTTAATTTTCTGTTGGATACACGACACAGATGCACTCATGTGTCTTTTAGTGACCATTGTTAGTTATGCTTACACTTGGGGTAGAGCAAGCAAAGTCGCGCTTTAACTGGAAACTTTGGAAATTTAACCATAAACCTATTAAAGACGAAACTTTCATGAGCGGCGTAGAAGATGGTTTAGAAAAGTTGCTAGAAGCTGAGGCAAACTTTGTGTGAATGTGGGAACAGTTTAAGAACGAAGTTAAAGTTAACGCGATTGAAAAGTCTTGCATAACACGTTATAACGAGAAGCAAAAGGAGAAAGAGATGCAAAATCGACTCGATTTTTTGTTAAGTGTTGAGAGCGCACAACCTGGCAGCTTTACCAAAGAAATAAGCGAAGTGAAAAGCCAGTCAGAGTTTATCGACACTGAAAAATGTAAAGGAGCCCTGATAAGGACGCGCGCGGAACGACTGTGGGTGGGTGAGATGCCAACCAAGCGTACTCTTGGGAATAAAACAGATTTGCAGGAAAAAAAGGAATACATGAAATTCAGTACGGAAACGTGATCACCCGCGATAAAGCATTGATTGAGCGCGCCTTTTTTGAGCATTATCAAAACCTTTTGGGAGTTGAAAGAGATATTGGAGGTGAATTCGAAACAAGATTTTTGCCACTCATGCCAAAGTTGGACGAGCAAGTTAAAGCAGAAAGCAATCGACGAATTGCAGCTCGGTAAGTCTCCCGGACCTCACGGTTTGAGCGCTGCTTTTTATAAGGCTTTCAAGGGCGAAGTGGCTGAAGTGCTGGATCGCGTGTTAACCGTGTCGTACAAGTAAAAAGGCACTTCCCTTTTCTTTTCATAGAACGAATATTAGGCGATGATCCAGTTAAATTGTTGTTTGTGGGGTCCTATCGTCCAATTAGCTTAGCGAACGTCGACTATAAGATCTTTATAAAGGTCTTAGCAAGGAGACTGCAAAACGTAATAAAGGTAATGTAGGGCCGCACCAAACTTGCGGCATCAAGGACCGAACCATCAGCACCAATATTCACGCGGCAAGGAGCGTTTTAGAATGCTGTGATGCAACAGGGGACCGAGTTGCAATGTTGCAGCTTGATTTAGAAAAAAAAAAAAGCTTTTGATCGCGTTGTGCATAAAGTTCTCTTCAGCATTTTAGAACATACGGGCGTTGGCGCTGTACTACTTGATGGGGTTAAAATGGCTTATAAAAAGTGTTTCGCAAACATAATTGCTAATAAGAACCTTTGTGAAGGCTTCCAGGTACGGTCCTCCGTAAGAAAATGGTGTCCGTTATCGCCCATGTTGCTTGCCATTTACTTAGAGCCTTTTTGTTTATAGCTTCTTAATGATGAAAAAATAAAGGGATTTGGACTATTGACAAACGAAGTCAAAGTTCTCTCGTACGCGGACGACGTAGCAGTTTTTTGTCACGACGCGGAGAGTGTCAGTGAAGTTTCCAAGGAGGTTCTCTCGTACTGTAAGTTGTCGGGCAGTGCTATAAACCGGGGCAAATGTCTGAGTTTCTGGCACGGAAGTTGTAAAAACGTACCTGCTATTCTTGAAAATATCCAGCGAACTCGCTCTCCTGCAAAGTACCTAGGGGTGCCACTAGAGCACTACCGAGACACCGCGGATTACTGGAAGGAAGAAATCAAACAGGCTCGAGCAAAAACTTATAAGTTTTTTTAATTTGACTCGGGGTGGGAACGCAAGAGCCGTACAAATTTGTTTCGTGCCGTCGAAAGTGGTGGACTTGGTTTACACCACTTGTTTTTCCGTCAGGTGGTATCCAGATTTGTTTTCCTGAACGATCAGAAGGACCCTTTTGTGCGAACTGTACTTCAAGTTGGACTGCGAGACGCACTGCCTATTTTTTTTGTCTCTTCTGCTGATGTAAAGTTTTCGAGAGTTCGTGGTTTTCTTTATGAAGTGGTGCAAGCCTTCCTGTTTTTGGAAGTGGAATTCTCCATGGAATACTTAAGTGAGCTTCCAAGGAGGCGTTTGTATAAAGATTTAACAGATGTAGTGTATTCGGTACCCTTGTATCGCTCTCTGTTTGCTGTAGACACGGGAAACGATGTTTTAAAAAGAGTCAAGAAGATGACGTTGCGACCTTCTATCAAATCATTCTTTTTTCAACTCCATAGTGATGCACTCCCTGTGAAAACCTGGCTGCAAGAAAGAGACATTTTTGTGCCCTGGTGAATTGATTGCCTCTTATGTAAAAAGCCAGAAACTATAGACCATATATTTATAGACTGCTGGGACGCAGTATTTCATTGGGATATTCTACAGTGAACTTAAGAAAAAAAAAAAAAAACGTTTGCCAACAACAGCTCTTGGCGTTCGTTTCCTCACGACAGATAACGAGGAGGGCGTGCCCTACGACATGCTTTTGGTGCTGAGTCTCCACACTATGTGGAAGTCCAGGATGACTGTTCGACATGCCGATGTGGACGCTCGACCGGTCGGAGACTACTTTATTGGGAGCGTGTGTTATTTACGAGAAGTTATAAAGTCGCAGAGCGAACCGCCAGATTGGCTGTCTGTGCTAGACAAACTTGTTGATTTGAAACTATTTTAGGGCCTCATGTACTTGCAAGGGGCGATTGGTCTGTATAAGAGAGAAGTGTAGTGTCTGAGTGCATCTGTGTCGTGTATCCAAGAGGAAATAAAAAAAAAAGTGGAGTGGTAGAGTGGTCAGCCATGGGTCAGCACAACCGACCGGACATTAGGAGGTCAAGAGTTCAAATCTTGGCTCCGCCATTTATTTTGGCTTTCGGAGGGTTCGTAAAACTTTGCTTTTTTTGATTCATTGGATTAAGTACGGTTAAATAAATATAGGTCTCAGATATGGAAGCTCCACTCTAAGTTCTCCCGGTGCCAGGAAACAGGATAGCAGAAGCAAGACGGGAGAACGAGACAGTGTTAGAATAACCACTATGACGAAGCACGTGATTCTCTCGACGTCATCCTACTTGCTCTCGACTCTGTCGAAGACTGCTCGGCGTTTTTGATTTCCTCAGCATTAGACTTGAGCGTGCTTCCCCGAGATGGCACAGCAGAACAGCGAGTGCACGTCCCTCGGGACGAATGGGATGTTTTCCTGCATGACTGGTATGAAGTTCTTTGTCTTGCACGAAATATTTGGTGAGTGCGGTAGGCGAGAGATACAGAGCTACCACAAGCAAGCCGTTGACGACCTTGGCGGCACATAGTTTACCAACTTTGTCTGACGTGCCACAGAGATCGATGGGTACAGCACAGACCCGTACCCATGTAGATGGCCTCTTGGCTAACGAGTACACCACGTTTACATACGTGCCTCCCTGTGATTTATGAATGGTGATGGCACTTGCCTGCACAGCGGGTGGCTGGCATCTCCCCTCCTCCTCCTCACTCCTCTTCCTCTCCTCCTCACTCCTCCTCTTTTCCTCCCCTCCTCCTCCTCCTCCCTCCCCTCCTGCAACGCGCGTCTTCGGAAGCATACGCCGTCGGCGTCGGCGTAACCGCGCGCGTTGCATTGTGTGATAATAATGCAACCGGGCGTGGTCGCGCGTGGGACAATTTTCCCGCTAAATTCCCCCGCTAAATTTACGCCGACTCCGACGCCGACGTAAATCTAGCGGGAATTTAGCGTCACACGTAACGTCACACGTGACGTCAAGTGTGACGTCACGAAGGTAAAATTTAGCGGAAAATTTTTCTTGGGTTGAGTGGCGTCACGTGTGACGTCGCGAGACGTCGCACCTGACCCTTGCGACCCTTGTGAGGTCACTCGTGACCCTCTTGACCCTCGTGACGTCACTCGAGACCCTCGTGACGTCACACGTGACGTAACGTGTGACGTCATTATGGGAAGCGTCCCATAATGCAAAGCGCGGTTATGCCGACGGCGACGCCTCTCAAGCTGGAAACGAGCACCTAAGCTGCGCTCTAAAAAATAGCTGCCGGCGAGGCCCGCCACAGGACCACTACTGCTGCCTTTGGGAGAGAGACTGAGCGTTCGGTAATGCATAACTTATTTTTGCAATAAAGAAAACATATATAAACAGTGTAAACTTATTTCGGGGACACGCTGTATATTTGGGAATTTCGTGTTGGAGCCTCTTTCGCAGTTCTTACGTTGTAACAGATTGTACGTCTCAGGCAACGTAAGGATAATCAAGCTTCTAGAACGTTTTTCCTCTATACGATATCTCTCGCACGAGATATATTATGGAGAATGGACCCTTTTCAAAAGTCCGCGCCAACGCCTGTCCGCCTATGCTTGCTCACATACTCCAAGCATGTATTGGACACGAGGCCTGCGTCAGCGTTAGGCGTGAACTCGGCTCAGCTCGTATCAAAAACGAGTGTGACGTCAGCATTCGGCGAGGACTCGGATCCAATCACGCGCCTCGTGCCCAAGCTATAGGACGACTGCCAATGCTGCTCGATGGACTTTTGAAAGGGGTCTATTACAGATTTAATTCAATCTTTTTTTTTATGTAGCCTGTTTTTGACACGTTACAATTAGATTACGCTGTGTCTAAAGATACGTCGGACGCAAGCCGATTCCAGAGTCTAACGATACGTCGGACGTATCCGAATCCCAGAGATACGACGGACGTAGCCGGTGAATGGCCACCGGTCCGTCGGGCGCACCCGCTGCACGCTCGCGAGTCGCGCTTTGTCGTACTTGCATTTACGACTAGGATAAAAAAAAAAAAAAGGTTCGGTCAATTTATGCTTGTTACAAATCAAACCCTTCCATTCCAGTTCGAGTAGCCGCAAGCCATCATCATCACCGCCCACAACAAAAAGTGTTACGATCACAAAGAGGGTGCATGTGCTTCGCACGTGTGACGAATAGTCCCGTGGGAATTATTATTTTATATATAGCAGACCTACAATAGGGTAGTCTAGAGCCACCAAATGAGCTGCGCTTAGAGTATCGGCACTCTGTTCCCCGACATTGTTGTGGGCGCCTCTATTTTGGTGCTTGTGCAGAGCAGACGCAACTGCCGATCGTCATGATTCAGAAGTGCGACTTCCTCAGCATTAGATTCGATATTGGGAAGGTCATTTAATATTACTCTGCTTAGTCGCGAGTTGTTTAAACATTTCCGGAGGGCGGAAAAGCGTTTCCTGTGATTTCAGATAAAGCTTCAGATAACTGGCAACCATGATTTTAAGCCACAATATGGGCGAGTGTCGTTACTCTGAAGCGTAGCTTATTTAGTGTCACTAGGGTAGTCTAGTCTGGAATACATGGCTTGCACGTTACATCAATGCAGTCCTCCTTGCTGGTGGTAGAATGCACAGGAAGCTGAGCTGACTCGTTTCCAGTTTGTAGAATGAGTACAGCACCAGTTTGCATTTCCAGGGTCATTAATGTGGAAAAAAACGAAAGATGCTCGGCAGTGCTCGCTCCTTGTCGGTTTTTTTTATGTCAGCAGTTGCATGTAAAGGAACGTGGAATCATACAAGCGCAAAAGTCGGTAAGCAGGAATGGTGACCCGCCGATCCTTTTTCATACACTCATGCTTCGCACGTCTCTAGGAAGCGAAACGTTAACCGCCAGTGAAGGAAACGGCCAGAAACGGCACACGATGGTTCATGTTTCGTCAGTTTTGTACTCTCTCTCTCTCTCGAACATTGCTCTCGAAACTCACGAAACGAAACCTCGATCGCAAGAGAAGGAAACGGCCGGAAACGGCACACGACGTTTTATGTCTCGTGAGTTTCGTACTCCCTTTCGAACATTGCTCATTGCTCTCGAAACTTGACAGCTGAGCCGTTGAGCCGGTTGAGTCCATTGAGCTCGGGGTCGGCGATGCATACGGCATACTACCTGGTGACCCGAACAACCCGAATGCGAATCGCGGCTACGCCCTCACAGGGGCGGATCCAGAACTCCGTTTTTTTTTTTTTGGGGGGGGGGGGGCGTGAAATTTGTAAGGATGCTATTCTCCATTCGTTCGTGTGTACCGGGGGGTCTACCCGATGCCAAATTGCCCTCCGAGAAGGGGGGAGGGGGAGGGTCGACTTTGTTTGGGGGGGGGGGGGGCGGCCGCCCCGTCGCCCCCCCCCCCCCCTCTGGATCCGCCACTGCGCCCACAGACTCCGGGTCCCGGGTACGTCCGACCTAACTTTAGACTCTGGGATCCGGGTTCGTTCGACGTATCTTTAGACTCTTGGATCCGGATACGTCCGACGTATCTTTAGATCAATGTGGCGATGCAGCCGAGTTGGTTCATAATTACAAGTGGTAGCAGCGGTCAAAAAAACACAGGGACAAAGGGAGGAATTCCTCCTTTTGTCCCTGTGTTTTTTGCGCGCTGCTACCACTTGTATCTTTAGACTTCGGGTTCCGGATATGTCCAACGTACATTTGAGACTACAGCGATTAGGTTATCGGTACACGATTGATAATGATTCAGCGTGTAGGCTCAGACAACAAAGGATTAATAAAATATCATGTCTGAAAGTTTGGTGACAATCCAGAGACGAGTGAATGCCCATAGCTGGAGTAAAATGAAAATATACATTTAGGAACGCTTCAACAATAATGCAAAAAATAAAATCAAAACGTGTAAGAATAAACGCAGCAATA
This sequence comes from Ixodes persulcatus, assembly GCA_013358835.2. Taxonomy (NCBI): domain Eukaryota; kingdom Metazoa; phylum Arthropoda; class Arachnida; order Ixodida; family Ixodidae; genus Ixodes; species Ixodes persulcatus. Next base: position 537,860 of record JABSTQ010010315.1, on the reverse strand, counting down.
GCGCCAAACACTGCTAAATGCAATAATACAGCATTTTTAATTTCTGTTGTCCGTGGCTATCATCAAAGTTTCTCTTAATATGATCTTATATTTGTTAGGCGAGATACGAGATGTAATTAATGCAAGAAGATAAATGTATATCTGAAGAAAGCTTAGCACTTGATATGCAACTGTTTTTGTGCCCATGTTAGACCTAATTTTTGGAAGTACATACTTTTCATTACAAGTGTTATAATGGTGGTCGGGTCTAGTGCAGAGTGATGGATAGCTTGACTCTTAAAATCTGTGGTCCTGAAAAATGTTGCGTGCAAGTCAAATAATGAATAGTTTACCAGATTGTCGTGTGACCTCAGACAAGAAAGCAGTAGAAAACCTTGCTATATACTAATGTACAATAGAACTGGTACCTGAGCCATTCCGGTAGAAGATATTTATCAGAGGAAATCAAGCCAACTGATTTCGAGACTTTGTTTCTTATTTTGTTTACGTGGTTAGTCCAATTCAAATTAGTGTTTTGCTTTTCACGTGACAACTTCGGGCCAAAAATTGACAAACAAGTGCGAGAGTTAGGCTTCACTGAGAGAAGAGCCATAAAAAAGCTAAATAAAGTACTTCAAAAAGCCAAAGAAAGGCCAGAAGAAACAAGATCGTATCATGCCCAAGTTAGGTCCCTGGGATTGTCAAACTTGGGTCTAGTTAGGCGCTTCTGCGGTGTGCTACCTGGAAATAAATGTTACACAAGGAAAAATACAGATTAGACTACTGTCCATTTCTGTAATTAGAATTGTTGCTAATTCATTACAACATGTTTGTGTGCACTAATATAATGTCATATGACCATCTCCATGCCGTTGAGGTACCGTGTCGGACTGGAGCGCGCTGCTGAAGGATTCACTGAAGCATGTAAGGCACTTTTCCCTTGGAATCTTTAGGTGTTGCTCGTGACTTTAGATTTATTTCCGAAATCTCTAATTCGCTTTTGCATACCTTGATAAAAATTATTATTTTGATAAAAAAAAGACACAAGTGATAAGCAAGTTTACAGGCTCAGTTAGTATGGCGCGTCAGAAGTGCGTGAGTGACTGTCATCTCAGACAGTGAATCAAGTTCCAAATTATAAGTTGCATACGGGAGCTCGAAAATTATCATTACGCCGCGTGAATGTAACCAGACAAGAATAAGCTTAGGTAAACATATGAGCATATTGCGAGCAATAGGAAGAGAAAAACAACAACAGATCCAGAAGTATCTAGCTGCGATGTTTAAAAATCTCTAGTACATCACGTCAGCGAATAAAAATTGATCGTGCGATAATTTCCCCCCCTCCCCCCCCCCCCCCCCCCCACAAAAAAAAAAAATATTTACAAGCTTTTTATCGCAGCAAAACTGAACTACCCATCACCGTCGCTCATTTTCCACCCAAATGTAGCCCTAGCGGTCCGAACCAAATGGCAAAATTTCAGAACTAACCATAATCTTATTCAAAAGGTATAAACGATTTTCTGAAATTTTCAATAGGAAAATAGTGGCCGATGGACTTCTTGAATACGTGGAGCTGAATGACTTTTGTTATCGAAAATGGGCAAAAACGGGCCCCATTTTCCTATTGAAATCTGCAGAAAACCACCTATAACTTTTGACTGAGATAACGGTATAGTAGTTCTGTAACTTTGGCATCTGGTTAGGACCGCTAGCGCTACATTAGGATGGAGAACGAGCGTTCGGCGATTCGTAGTTTAGTTTTGCGGTAAAAACAAAACAAAACAAAACAAAAACGCTATTTTTTTTTGGGGGGGGGGGGGGGAGGGGCACGTTGTATACACGTTTGCAAGAAAGACTCCTGTGCGCAGCCAGTTTGAGCGATGCTGGCGTCGCGTAACGTTTCGGCAATGTTGGGGTGTGCATTTTAGGCAGACTTGTGCCCATCTCAAATACTCTACTCAAGATACTGTATTTCAAATACTTTCTGAAGTATCTTGGTATCTTGCAGATACTTTTGATCGAGAGTATTTGATATTGTATTTTAATTATATTTCTGAGTATCTTGTACTCTTCATCTCAAATACATTTTTAACATTCCGCCATTTTTCGAGTTTTTCGCTATGAAGTGACTTGGGTGTGGCGCGAGCAAACGTGAACAATGTTTCGAGCAACCAAATCCTGTTGCTAGCTCCGATAAGCTGCGGCGACTTAGATTGAGCTCCTGAAAAGATCGCGTTTGTGCCGATTGTGACTCGTATTCCACCCCGAATTTCGTAAAAAACGAAGGTTTTCCCCTAGACTTCCCAAAGGCGCCTTTTGTTTCCCAGAGTTTTCCCGAAGAATCCCCAAACAAAAGGGGTGGTTTTACGGGAGTGAAGATTGCCACACTGATGCGCAACACAGAGCGGGAAACAACCCTCAGCAGCAATGCAGACTTCAGTGTCAAGAAAATAACAAATAGAAGAAAATGAGAAGTGGACACAAAAAGAATACACTTTCTTTTGCTTTTATATTTGACTGCGCTAAAACAAAACGTCGAACTTTTTTTGTGTGTAATCCGTTTGGCATTTATTGCTCACGCAAACACTGTCTGTAAGCGAACATTGATAAGCAGAGAACAGGACAGGAAATGAACTACCAGCAGGATGACCTCTCAAAATGCCAACAAAGCGTCCCCCAACGTTGAGTGCCTTTCTGAACGCAACCTACTTGAAGAAGGTGCGACCAGCGCTGTGGCTATTACGTGGGCTTTCTTTGTTATCCATTCACTCATTTCCGTGTCCCAAGTTCGTTTACAGTGAACTCCCCATATAGGAAATATGGGTTGCAGTGAAACGATGCGTGTAAGGTGCGCCGCAGGACGTGATATCCAACGATGTCATTATAACTGAAATGACTTTTTTTGGTCGATGTATCAGTGACATTCTGCTCCTTATAGTTGAACTGCATAGAATAACCCTACGATGTTTTTTAGAGTGCAGCTCTTAGGCGCCGGTTTCCGGCTTGAGTGGCGTCGCCGTCGCCGTCGGCGTAACCGCGGCGACGTTTCGGCTTGGTGACGTTTCGGCACCGTGCCGAAACGTCCGCGCGGGGTCGCGTGACGTCACGGGGGTCACGTGACCTCAGGGGGTCATGTCACCTCAGGGGGGTCCGGGTTCCCTTCCTTAGGGGGTCTTGAGGGGGTTCCTGAGGGGGTCCCGTGACACCCCTGTGGTCATGTGACCCTCGTGAGGTCACGAGGGTCACGCGACGTCATGAGGGTCACGCGACGTCACAAGGGTCACGTGACCTTACAGTTACGCCGACGGTGACGGCGACGCCGACGCCGCTTGGAGGGAGGAGTAGCAGGCAGGATGAGGAGGTGAGGAGGAGGGAGGAGGGGTATACCCTCCCCTCAGTACCCTTTCCTCCTCCTCCTCAAGAGCTGCGCTCTAGTTTGACGTTACAAGGAGTTGTAAACGGCTTTCATTTTTTATTTTTTTTGTATATTTGTGTTGTTGCGCGCTAATAAACCATTCTGGTAAACCAGATTTTTGCAACTGTATTATTGTGTTTGTCACTGACGTCGATACAAATTACGCACTGAGGAAGTGTCTTAAAAATAATTGAATTACTTTTCTAAGTATTTGTACTCTACTCAAGATACATTGCATTGAAAGAAACTTGAGTAGTATTTTAAATACTTTATGAAACAGGTATTTAGTAACTTAACTTAAATACTTTTATCGAGTATTTTGTCCAACACTGATTTTAGGTCTTCTTCACTCACCCACACGTTCACAGCCACCACTCACGTAAGCCCTTCACTCACCTTCACCTTCACAGCTACACTCATCCTCAGTCCCTCCCTCACCCTCATCCTCACAGTCACACTCACCTTCAGCCCTTCACTCGCCCTAACTGAACCTCACGGCCCTCACACCCCTCACGAACTCACCGCACTCACAGCCCTCACATACTCACCGCCCTCACGCACTCATACCGCTCACGCACTCACGGTTCTCACAGCCCTCACGCCCCTCACGCACTCACCGCCCTCACGGCCCTCACGGCCCTCACGCACTCATACCCCTCACGCACTCACGGTCCTCACAGCCCTCACACCCCTCACGCACTCACCGCCCTTACGGCCCTCACGCACTCACACCCCTCGCGCACTCACAATCCTCACGGCCGCTGATCTCTTATGGTGTGCTGGATTGCGCATAGCCGCTCTCCGAGCAGGGCGTAAGTGCAGCCACCGGAAGTTTGATGCTTGTCCCGGAAGTCGGGCGTCCGCTGGGCTTCCTAGAGCATTCAGTCAATGTTTTGGTCCGAAATTTCAGCTGTCCTTGAGTGAGTTTTAATAATCATGCTCCGAACTAAATCCCGAAAATGGGGCATTTGAACTTGGGACATATGCACACTTGATAAACTAGAACCTCAAAATGTTTACATTGAATGGCTTCTCATGATACTTCTCGGGTCTGCATGCGCTCTTACTGCGCAACAAGCAGGCTCTCTTGAGGTGACAAGCGAAAATCCAGCGCCGTCGACGCTTTTTGAACCAGCAATCGGAACGGTTAGAAAGCTTAAGCGCTCACTTAGGGGACAAGCCGCTTACTTCCGGTGGCTTCATACCTGTTTGCTGAATGCGCCATCCAGTCCCCCAAAATAGAGATTATTGCTCACAGCCCTCACAGCCCTCACGGCCCTCACACCCCTCACGCACTTACCGCCCTCACTCACGATCCCCACACCCCTCACGCACTCACCTCTCTCACGGCCCTCACGATCCTCACAGCCCTCACAGCCCGCACGGCCCTCACACCCCTTATGCGCTCACCGCCCTCACGGCCCTAACGCACTCATACCCCTCACGTATACTCATGGTCCTCACAGCCCTCACGCCTCTCACGCACTCACAGTACCCCTCATGCACTCACGGTCCTCACAGCCCTCACAGCCCTCACGGTCCTCACACACCTCATGACCTTACGGTCCTCACTCAACCTCACACTCATGAATTTTCTTGGATCAGAAACTCAATCAATCAATTTTATTTCATCTCCATCTGAGAGGGGAAGGCAGGGGAAAAACGCAGCGTGTCGCTACTTGACGAAGCTCCCGCCTCCCCTTTACATCCGCGGAAGAAACACAACATATGAGTGAATGAACAATTTAACATATATAAAGACAGGTAATCGAGTGTTTATACAGGACAGTGGTGTCAATTATATACAGTGCGAAGGGTTAAACAAGGTAAACATAATTCAGAGTTGCACACTCTTGCTCCGAGAGTTTAGTAATGAGCACGCAACAATGCACATTGACTTTCAAAAATATCTGCGCAACTGTTTCTATATATCTCAAAACATGACAACACCTATTCAATAGATCACTCAAATAGGCTACGAATTTCCTTTTTGCTTGTGTTTGCCACAGAAATTCCCTTTGCTTCAAGGTTATTTAAAATTCTTGGGAGAGTAAAAGCCAGTCTCTGGTCACCATAAGTGGTTCTGGAGCGCGGTGCGGCCTAGTTTTGATAATGACGGGTGCTGTATGTTTCGTCCCGCGACTCCAAACCTGAGTCTGAATTAAAAACGCTGACAGGGGTGTCTAATGATATTTTATATGACATCAAAAGCTTGTAACTATATATAATAATTCGTGATTTTTAACGTGTCAAGCTTTTTAAACAAGGATTTCGTGGAGTGATCATACGCTACATTACATACTATTCGTATTGCCTTCTTTTCCATTATAAAAAAGTCTTTGAACGTTCGTTTTCGTAGTGGTACCCCAAACCAGAAAACAGCAATTGAAATAGGAGCAGAACAGGGCGTGATATATAAGCAGCATTATCGAGTATGGTAAGATATTACGGTATTTACATAAAACGCCTACAACATTTGAGAGCTTTATGGCTGTGTCCTGCACCGTCTCATCCCACCGCATATGTTCATTAAAAGTTACGCCAAGCACCTTAGCATTTTTTACTATTTCCACATTTCGTGAGGCAAGAGAGAGCCCTCCCGGCAGGTTGCTGGTGCAGCTTGTATTTTTTGCGGGGAAAATAATTGCCTTAGTTTTTGCAACATTTATTGCTAATGAATTTGCCCTCACCTCACCTGTGAAGAGGAGTGTGAGTGGGGGTGAGTGAGGGCCCTCATGAGTGAGGTTTGCCGAGGTATGGCTATGGGCTACGTCGTTGGTGTGAGCGGATGTAGACCAACCAGGAAAAGGAGTAGCCATGACAAGTTTTGTGACGTGTGGGCATGTGGAAGACAAAGACGATGACGCAACCAAAGACGCCCGGCAATGAATTGCTTGGCTTGCTGGCATAAATGTGTGTTCTTTGTGTGGGAAGTCTGTCTTGTGCTCCTTGCGACTAAGCCGTATGCACTGTTTCCCAAAGACGTCAGCGCGACGTGCACCTTGGTAGCGGTCTATCTGCAATTTCGGAGAAATGCTGGCTGGCGGCAATGAGAGTGTGAAGGAGCTTCTGGTGCATTCTGATATCCTCTTTGATACTTTAGTTTTTTTTTTTCTATTTTAATTTGGTTTGTTACTGGTTTAGGTGTTTTATTTAATTGTGTGTGTGTCCTCATTCGCGGTTAAAGACAACATCTGTATGCTTTAAAAATAATTTTTGAGTCTCCCTCGACACTCAGTGACGTATGATTCAGCAAGAAACGCTTGGCTACATTGTACGACAAACAGCGAACGTCCTGGTTTGAGAATAGCTCCGCCTCACTTTGGCGCGCGGTTCGAGGTTAAGCCGGGATCCCACTTGCAAAGGTGTATACGAAACTAACTAGTAGACTCTAGCTGCCTTAGCAGGATGACACAATTAGAATCGAGTGTACAAAATGCTTTGATAAAGGCGCTAAATAATAAAAAAAAATGCATGTTGTAATTTCGAGAGAAGAAAAAGTGAACATGCCCGTACAAAATTCAGTGATGCCTCCAGCGAAAACTTAATATAAATTAGCGTTTAAAAGGTAACTATAGAGCTTTGCGCGGATAAAAAGTATGATCATCCACATCCGTATCCGCATCCGCATACTTTATATCCGTATCCGAACCGCATCCTCAAAATTGGGAACCACATCCTATCCGAAACCCGCGGGTTCATTTTACATCATAAAATTAAACGTAAATTAAAAAAAAAAAATCTGGTTGTTGTTTTATAAGTAGAGCTTTGGCCTGCTGTTGCATTCATACTTGAAGCTTCCCGACATTCCTAAGAGTGTCACTTTGGGCATTCCGCAGCCAGTCACTTTAACCGCTGCCGTGCAAGATGTGCTGGAGTCACACTTTGGTCGGGTGCCTGCTCTTGAGAGGTACCTGAAGGCAAAGGTGCAGGGGTTCGTAGTCAACAGCCGAGAGTATGCACGCGCTAAGAAGACTTGTACGCGGTTTGTGAAAATGCAAGATGGAACCTATTGCGAGATTTACAGTATTTACAAGTGTATAGCAAGTAGAGACATTTTGTTTGTTTGCAAGAGTCTTATTCTTGAAGACTTCGGGATTGGAAGTGCCCGATACATCCACAAGTGCGTTGTACCCCCCCATGAAGAGTATGACAGTGTTTTCATCAACTGAGCTGGAAGGCCTCTGTGTCTTCATAGAGCATGAACATGGGCCATATTTATGTGACATGCCAAATTTCTATGAGAAAGAATAAGAAGTGAAAGAGAACAACTTGCTCATGCGATGGGTACACAGAGAAGGACAACAGACTGTCTCAAACGCACCTGCAAGTTTATTTTTACAAGTCTTTTTTATACAATGCAAACCCCTTTAATGTTGCCGGCAATCACAACAGTCAACACCCCAGCGATGTTGGAGGGGCCTGTGTTGTAGGAAAGAGACCAGGGGTGTGTGAATAGTGATTTTTTTAAACCGAATAATTCGATTCGTTGTTCGAAACTTTCAAATATGTGCACACCCCTAGAAAGAATATTGTGAAAATAAACTTGCAGGTGTGCTAGAGATGGCATTCTGTTGTCCCTGTGCATGTGCCCCTCATCTACTGTTCTTTCTTTTTCAGTGTGATCACTACTTTGCTTGCACTGCGTGGTATTTTATGATAAACCGAGATGAAGCACAAGGGTGCTGGTCTAACACTTTGCGAGGTTTAGAACACAAATAGGCGTACTTGCACTGGGTGAAACAGATCGCTTTGTCAACCAGCATTTCTACTACACAAATTCAAGCTGACCTTGTAGAAGTCTGTTTCGGTGTGCCAATTTGTTCACACAGTTAAAGTCTCCCAACTGAAAATGTCATTCTGAGGTTGCTGCCTGTGCTCATCTGATGAAAATGAATATTAAGTGTTTCTCTTATTTTCACGTCCTGCCAATGTCTTAGCTGCCAGGTACCTACTGTTCTTTGTGTCTAATTGTAAACTTCGATTGTTTCATGATATTATTTTGCTTACACGTTGCCAATAAAACTGCTTGATGTGCACTTATATTGAACATTATTTTATAATTTCTTTCTCAAATGGTCTGAGTAACTATCTAATGCTGTGTAGGACAATGATAGTATTAAACTCATATCATTGGACCAGACTATATCATCGGTGGGTCCACATCAAAGCACCGAATTCTGAAAAGGCCGAACGTCAAAACACCGGAAAGTCAGAACGCCAAAATGCCACAACCTTATAAGGGCGAAAAGCGAAACGACAAAAAATGGGTATGTCTTATCGGCGAAATTTGGTACAGTATCATCGGAGATGACAGCTGCACCAGTGTGAAGATATGCGATATCAGCTTAGTGGCATATTTTTGTTTTGCCCAATGTAACTATATAGTCTCGGAAATGACTCGACCACCACTCTCATGACAGTGGCACGCTTTGCCACAGAAACCTCGTCGTACATTTGCCATGCACAACTCATTCCAGTGCTAGAGGGCTTTTAGTCCATAGAGCAAAGCAATGCAGATTAAACTGATATAAAATTGTGTATTGATTATATTTATTTTCTTTTATTACAAAATAAACACCTATCTCTTCGTGCTATGAGCTCCAAACACACCCCCCCACACTGCAATCAGTCGAACAAGGCAGCTCCGATTGCTGGGATAAGAAATGCAGCTCTGCAGTGCGCAACATACAAATGTAGCAGCAGTGCGTGACAAGAGTCCTCACATGGTTTATGAATAAAATAGACAAGGACGCAGTTGTTATATATTCCCAGAAGGGAAAAGCAAAACTGGTTATAGCTGCGTCCCACTAGGGCGACAAACAGCAACAAATGACAGCGATACACGACAACGAATGACAAACGACACCGACTGACAGCCTGTTTGTCGCAGTCCGCCGTCCCACCTGGCGGACATGACGTAGAACACGGGGACAAGAAAACTTGTTTCCTAATGGGACTGGAATTGTCAACAAAACACGTCAAAATACACAAACAAACAGAGTCTGGCGACGCGGTTTTTGTGTCTCGCTCTTTGGATGTAAAACACGCCAACAAACACGGTGAGAGTGGAGACGATTACTTTATTTCTTGATTAAAGCTTTTGCTAGTCTCCATTTGCCGTTGGCAACTTTCCGCAAACAGTTGTGAGAGTCGAAATCAAACTTTTTCCGAACTAGAATTCCCAAATAGTTTCTTTTTCGGGTCGCTCGAGGCATCCTAGGTGAGCGCCACGACATTTCACACCGATTTTGAGAATGTTTGTAACTTAATATCCAAGCGATCAAGGGCAGGTGATTTTGGGGGGATATTACGGCATCCCGATTATCACAGAACGTGATGACAAGTTGCTCGTCTGCCGAAACGTCCAGTCCTACTTTGTGGCGAGCGATCTTACTTTGGTAAGTCCTCGAACGTCAGTGTATCCATCCTGATGCAGGGGTGTCTTGAAGCACCACCTCGCACACCAGGTTTTCGCGAGCAGAACCAGTCGCAGCCAATTCCCTTTTGCAACATGACCGCCAGCAAGCAAGCCACGACCACTACGAGCAATCGAGGGACGGGAACTGCGGGAACGATCAGTGGCTGCCAAGGCCTTCTCTGAAAGTCGAGCGGCAAAGCGAGCCACGGGAGAAGTGGTAGGAGGGGTAGGAGGGTGGTAAGAGAGGCAATAGAGGTTACAGGCGGGCGAGGAGGATAAGTTTGTTTTCGAGAGATGTTCCTTGGTGGGACTGCCTGTGGCGCTTCAAGTTCAAGGACAAACAAGACCCTGTCCGTCGTCGATCGTTTGTAGGCGTTTGTCGTGGGCATTGTGGAAGAAACACATTTAGGTGATGACTCTGGCTGCTTTCTCCACGGGGAGCGAGTGACCAGATCGTGTTCGGAGCTAGCCTCGAACCAGGAGTGGTTAGTTCTGCACCATCGCAGAGGGCGCTGAGGTGCGAGGTACCTCCTCGGCAGCCACGGTGTCCGGCAGCGTAGCGTGCTCGCCTTTTTCGCGGTGTGGTGGTAGTGTGTGGCCAGTGGCTGGCCTCGTGTTTTGCTTTAGTGCTGTGTCGATCACAAGTGCCACCATTGTGCACGAAGGTTAGCCTTAACCCGAAGAAGAAGAAGGAAGAGAACACAGATTTACGGACTCTGGCGACTTGGTGGCGGCGTGGCGGCGGTGAGGTACAACAAGAAGCAGCGAGCGAGGGAATGCGGGACCACCGCTGGGAGAAACAACCGGAGCGGTCGGCTTGGGACGGATCCCATACTTGGGGGCCCGAGCTCTATCCCCATGTGAGTGAAGCGCGCTCGGTGCACCAAACATAATATGGCCATTGTGTCGTACAGTCATCACCTAAATGTGTTTCTTCCACCGCGGGTACAACAAGCGGTGAGCGAGGGAATGCGGGATCACCGCTGGGAGAAACAACCGGAGCGGTCAGTTTGGGAGGGATCCCATACTTAGGCGCCGTCTATCCCCGTGCGAGTGAAGTGCTCGGTGCACCCGTACATAATGTGGTCGCCGCGTCGGACAGAGAGTCATCGCCTAAATGTTTCTTCCACCGTGGTCATGGGTGTTGGTTGTTACAGTGGGACAGCATGAGCGACACGTAACTTTGTGGTGTCGCCGGACAAAAATCGGTGTTTGTCGCTCTAGTGGGACGAAGCTATTCCATATACACTTGATAAAAACACATTCAAAGCAATATTGGTAATGTGAACATAGCCTGCAGACACTATTCACAAAATTGTCTCGATACAATGGCCCACAGACAGGCACGTAGCCAGGATCATGTTTGGTGGGGGGCCCACCTATGACAAAAATACCATAGATAAGGGGGGGAGAGGAGGTCTCAGAAAAATTGAAGATTTCGGGAAGGGGGGGTGCCACCCTGGTTACGCACCTGCCCACAGAATTCACGCTGCAGTTGTCTGCAGGGTTATGGTTCTTTCTGTGCGAGAACGGATTAAGGCATTTGTGGCACACTCAGGTGAGGCGCCCCAGTGAAGAGTGTACAGCAAGTCACGGCTGGTGCAGCGGCAGCACAGCAGCACTGCACATGTAAAGATGAAGCGGTCGCCTAATGTTTTACTGACGAACGTCTGAGGTGACTGAACGGTTGGCAAATGGAACATACAAGATGGTGTGGCCACTCTTTGAACAGCTGTATGCTTTATGGACATGGTCTCATGCTTTCTTTCGTATACTGCAACATGACGAAACAAAATAAAGTAGCATACAAGGCACTCTTTGAAGAGATGCTTCATTCTACTGCATACCTTGAAGTCACACTAAATTCGCAAAGTGTTCGTGAGCACAAACTTTGAATCGGCAGCAATCGCCACAGTTTGGCTGTGTTGCCGGAGGTAACCTCACTGTGATCATCCGAAGTCTGCCGATATTCCCTCCATTCCTATGGAATATATCTTGATGCGAGCTGGGAACGGGTATCCACAAGGCAATAAATAGTTTTGGTATATTGTTCTGAAGATGACACCCTAGCTATAAACTGTCGGCACCTTTGCACCTGCACTGTATATTTGTCAGATACCATTACTGGACCGCAAAAACAATCTACTAAATTTCTCTAATAACTCTGTTAAAGCACTGCCTATGGAAGACGTTCGTAGACGTGTACCACGTAAGTGCTTTCAGAGCAATCACGAACATAGAGACATAGCAATCTGCAGTGAGCAACATCGATGTCCTGAGGTTTTTTGGAGGATTTGTGCAAAATCAATGGAAAATATCAATATGAATGCAATAAACAAGAAATAGCTCTTTATGCGGCAAAACACCTGGTTTCTAAAGCTTGAACCACGCCAAGGGAAGTTTGTGACAAGTGGGCAGTTTGACGCAATATTAGAAATGGAAGACACTTTCAGTGTTGTATGTTTCGGCCAATTGAGTTTTCAGCATGGTGATCTTTCAGCATCTGAACCTTAGTCATTTTGATTTTTGGCGTTCCGATTATTCGGCACTTTCATTTTCAGTGTCTTCAATGCCCCCAACCCTTGATCCATACACAGTTGAGAGAGACGAGAATTTAAGGCAGCTGCAAAGAATCACACCTGTGAAAGTCTGCTAATGTTTTACTGTGGTGAGGCTCGAACGCAGACAGCACTGCAATGTCATGAACTCGCGTGATTTCTCTTCCAAAATACACGGATAATTTCTACCATCGAGGGTGAGCCGAGAAAAGAACCACTGACCGGTGCCCAATCGGGGCTTTTCTTCGCGATGACACGAACATACGCGTGTTGGGCCGCACATATGCTAACATCGGAATTGCAGCGATGGCTACAAGTGGGAGCTAGCACTACTTGCTGTGAAACGCGGCTCTCCAGCGTGAGCAATCATTCTGCGGAGGCACGTTTGGAAGCTACGATCTTGTGCCTGAACGTCTCAACAAATGACATTTTCAACGCTCCGTTTCCGAAGCCACGATCACGCGCGGCTGGACCTTGGATTTGTATATATAGGAACGCTGTATACACGCAGACGGTGCTAGCAAAAGTAAGTCGAAGCAAGCAATACGTACGACCCCACACTAGCCGCACTAGTCTGCTGTCCGTCGTATATATGACATAAACTTGAGCGCAACGGCGGCTCACAAAATCATGACCGTTCTGGGCGCGCGGGTGGGCGCTGGGTGGTCAACCCGCGCCACCGAGTCCGCGAGATCGTCCGATAATTAGCTCGATATAGTTATATCCGTCCCCGAATCGGACGACAATATGTGGGCATCATTTGCACTCAATCAAAGCAATATTCACTTCCAACTGCCTCTTGACAATGAACCAATACATAGAGCGACACGGTTTACGCAATCACGTCACCGATGCGGGCTGCCGTTGAAACATCACGTTTACGCAGTCGCGTCACCGATGCGAGCTGCCCCTGCCGATGAACGCACCACGTTTACGCACTACTGTCTTCGGATGAATTGTGCGGAGTCCTCCCGATAATGTCTTGTGGGTTTCAGAGACCCTTAGAACTGCCCTGAAAGGCCACACAGACCCTTTACATCGTCCCTGAAAGGCCACACAGACCTCTTAGAACGATTCTGAAGGAACGCACACCTCTCAGAAAAATATCTTGATGGGCCCCACAGACCTACTAGAGGAGCCTGGTGGGCCCATTAGACATTTCAGGATATCCTAAAAGGCCTCTCAGGCCCTCACAGGAAATCCTGGTGGGCCTCACAGACATTTTTTCAATAGGGTTACGTTGAAGAAACAAGACACAACCTCCGGAGTACATGCTCGTGCACAGAATGCTTGTCAAACGTCCGAGTACAAAAAAAGAAAAGGAAGGAAACGAAAGAAAGGAGCCTGGTTTCCGAAGAAAGAAGTAGCCTCGCGGACAGTTCAGTGTGGCTGCGTTCGAGCTAGGTAAACACAAAAAAAAAATGTAGTTGAAGATTTGTTTTCCGGGGAAGCTTCGGTATTTTTCAGTGAAAGAAAGCTGCATTTCAGGCTTTTTTTATGTCTTTTGGATACATCAGGCTCGGTGATTAATTATCTGGGTGTATCGGTATTTACCAAAAACTTGGAACCCTACTTGTAAGCCGTTGGTTCATCTTTGTACGAAAAACCCTTCCAGTCAGAGCACGGTGCAATTCAGTTTCTAGTGTTCTGATTTCTCGTATTTGTATTATAAGCGGTCGACCTTCCAGAGATAACTTTACGTTGCTGGAAAGATGGCCGCAGTTATGAGATCGTCCTGGGAGTCTGCGACACTCTGCCCAGAAAATGCGCTCCAAGTAAAACAAAACAAAACAACCAACCAATGTTTTGTTTTTGGTTTGTAACAGCCATTTTAAGCAGGCGCGTATTTTCTAAACATGAAAATTCATAAAGTACATTCTAATAGAATTGTGTCATTTTATTGAGGTCAAACAATACAAAAAGTGAAAAAGGAAAGGCGGTCACTCATTGCAGTGAAGTACTGGTATATACAGTTGCAAGACGCGATCGTACTCCACTGGGAAAAAATTACAGTTTTCAATAATGGCAACACCTCCTAACGGTTTCAGAATTGAACTCGAACCCGCAACTGCGTGCTCTGACCCACATACTTAGCAGCAGCTTGCCAACTGTCGAGAACAAGTGAAAGCGCACACACACGCCATGGGGGAAAGAACCTAGGCTTCTACATTTTTTTGTGGCTCGTGCGTTTTGGGTTTTCTTTGCCCGAAGAACGTTTTCTGCTCGATCCCTGCCTAAAAAAGAACACACTTTCCCTGACCCGATCCGCAATCCGCCAAATCAAAATCATTTTTATCCGCATATGCACCAGTTGACTGCGGATATCCGCGGATTATCTGCGGGTAATCCGCGGATATGCAGAGCTCTGAGGATAACAATCCAGCTTATCGTATTTTTGTTCCGTAAACAATTAAAGGGGCACTGAAGTCGATTCTGAGATGGTTCTTTTGTGGTTACAACTCAATCTAGACGCTCTAAACATCCCAGCAAACCCGAAATCAGAATCCTGCGTAGCTTATTTCCGTGTTCGAAGATCGCGACACGCCCTTTTTGGGAAGAAGTTTCTTCCGAGCGAAGTGGTCGACGAAGGGCGCTTGTCGGCGAGTTGTTGCAAGCGATGACTTCGCCCGCGGAGAAAAAGAGGAGTCTTTTCCGAATGTGTACGTATCAGACTCTCTCCGAAACGAGGTATAATAAAATCATTCGGAATCTGCGCGTATTGTTGGGCTTTCATTGGTCCACACAATGTAGTCCGCGAGAAAAAAAGAGTCCACACGTTTTTCTCTTGCCCTGAGATGAATATGCAGGTTTGTAATATAGGACTTCGTATATGTGAGAACTAAAACATTTTAAACAATGTAAGATCAAACACGGCCTTTTTCTAAAAATGACTTCAGTGCCCCTTTAAGTGGTGTGACGTCAGTCAATGGTTAGCAATCACGTGACATTTCGAGATCCTTTTCTTCTTCCACCACTGGAGGGAGGAGGGCAGATTCCATGCGTGCAGACGAGGCAGAAGATGCTCGCTTGAACTTGTGGCGTCACCAACTGTCGCTAAAGGATCTGAAAACATATTTTCTCAAGGTGATTTTTATAGTGATTTCGTAGAATTTTCGAGATTAATTTTTTGTACGACCCTGTTGGGGGTCTTGGAAACGCAAATGCGAAATCTCAAATTTAGAACTGGTTTCCTAAAAAGAACCCGTAAGGTAAAGCGCAGAGCAGAAAAACAAATTATAGTAGAAGTTGGCGTCAATTAAAATTTATAACCCAATGAATTGCTAGCCTATAATCGATTAATCGATTCTGTTAACCTTCAGACATACGGTCTAAAATGTGAGAAAACTACAGATTTTCCTTTTGACTATATTTTACTGTCGTCAATGGCGCAGCCTCATATGAAACTTGAAGCTCACCACCCTTAAAAACAAGACACGGTAAAATAATTTTACAAAGTAGTTACATTACACTCTTGATGGCAGTCTTTAAAAAATGCTAGTGTTTTACTGCGGAATACCTTTCTCTTCTTCCGCAATTTACTGATTAACCGGTTAGAAATATTAATCGCGATTAAAACATTAGTCGATTAATCGGGAGTTTAATTGATGAATTGCCCAGCCCTAGGTATTAGCTTTATTTCAGGGAATAGCTCGCCATCGAACATCTCACTTAAGAAAACCTTGTAACGATCTCGCAAGAAAATCTAGTCATTGTACGTGCCATCTCAAATCAAGGAACCGAATTTAGCTTCAGGGTTCATTTTAAACTAATCTTAATCGTCCGCAATACAAACGAAAATTTCAACCACAAATTTGTCGAAAACTAAATTCGAGTCGAAGGGTTCTAGGCTGGAATTCTGAGTGTTTCGTGCTGTGCACAATAACGCTATGTTTAGACGCAGAGACAAGAAGGCCCAACAATGCGGAGGACTCGCTTTCTTTGTTCTTGTTGTGGCTTTCCTTGGCGTTTCAGCAGACTCAGCCGGACGGGTGACGGCTGGGACTGTGACAAAGCGGTCCCCAAAAAAGCAGCTGCTGCCTGCGTCAGACTCTCCATGTACGAAAGAAAAAGGGGAGGGAGAAAGGTGAAAGAAGGCACGCGTGAGCCAACAGGAACTAACACTAGTTTGCATACGCGGATTCTTTCGGACAAACTTATCATGAGACCTGTGTAAATATCGCAAGTTCCTCTTAGAGCGGTGAGTACCAATTTCTGAGCGACATGAACGTCTATAACGCCGTCGTCTAATAGCCATGCGATTTACAATGCATTCCGATAAAAGGCTACTTGAAAAAAAAAAAGGGTTGTTTAAGTAACGGCAGATGCATAATTAAATAATGGCAATGAATTGGTGTAC
This sequence comes from Ixodes persulcatus, assembly GCA_013358835.2. Classification (NCBI taxonomy): domain Eukaryota; kingdom Metazoa; phylum Arthropoda; class Arachnida; order Ixodida; family Ixodidae; genus Ixodes; species Ixodes persulcatus. The sequence continues at coordinate 521,127 of JABSTQ010010315.1, read as the reverse complement.
GAAACGAAATGTGAGTAATTCAACGAAAACAAATACTGCAGCTGTACTTTCCTGCTCAAAAAAGCAAAAAAAAAAGGAAAAAAAAAAAAACTCGCACACACACACACAACTTATTTCCCCATCTGCTATTTTGATCGTTGAAGTTACATTGCTTTTGGTATTTGTCCAGTATGGATTGCGTGTTCTACAGCATATACGCCTGGGAACTGGCTCAGTAAAGTATATTTGCAATGTTTCTGAGGCGTTTAGAGGATGAGTAAATTACTGTGCGAATTTTTCAGTTAAGCACGGATTTACAAATATATTGATAAAGCACGATGCACCTTCAGATTTGGGGGAAACTCAACATGGAAAACTCAAGACTAGTTTTAAAAAACAACACATTACATTTTTATACAAACAGAAACAAAAAAAAAGCGATGGCGTAGTCAAACACGCTGTTTTGTTCTCTTTAATTGTTTCATTTGTCTTTATGATATGTACCAACCCACACAAAATGTTTTATTGAACCAACTCTGGGCGACTGACATTTAGACTACAAAATGGGGAAAAAAAGTTCAACGAAGGCGCAATAACTATTTTTTCCGCGTGATATTATCCACTACCACCTACGGCACAAAACATTTGAATGATTTCCGATTGTCGCAGGTCTGTGGACGGGACACACGTTTTAGTTCAGGATGTTGCCTTCCATTACTATTTGTAAGTACTGCTGACGGAATTGATACGCGCTTAATTTGGCTATATCTAGCGTAAGTTATACTTCCTAGTAATGAAGCTCAATATGTTTGTTTAGAATGTGAATATAATATGAACTTCATCTTTTTTGTTTTAAATGCACGAGAAAAAAAAAAAAGAAGGTCTCATGCACTAAGATTTGTATTCCCCTATTTCAGTAATCGTAACCGGGCTGGTCTTTACCTTGTCATTTGGCCTTGAGGATGAAGGCCCTAGCTTGGTGGCTATCAAAAGCAACTTCAAAAGAAAGAGAGCTCTCAAGGAATCCCTGGTACGTTTCATGTTTTGCACACGTATCCGACTATAATTTAATGCGTACATTCCCCTGGAACTGAAGCGTAGGAAAAACGACCACACAAAGGAATTTCCAGCCAAGTTGTCGCCATTACCTGACCTGTCGTGAACCCTTTTAGGGGCGAAGCTCCTTAGGGGCTAGCCATGTCCGTATGTCCGTCCGCCGTCCGGCGTCGGGTGCTCGTGCTCCTGCTCGTGAGCACGTGAGCACGTGCTCACGTGCTCGTGTAGGGCAAAAAAAATGAAAAAGATGAAAAAAATGACAAAAAAAAATGTTTGCGCAGTCGACAGGATTCGAACCTGTGCGGGGAGACCCCAATAGATTTCTAGTCCATCGCCTTAACCACTCGGCCACGACTGCGGGACGAGTAGGGGCTCTGAGATGTGGTAGTAACTCAAGAGCTGGGGATGTCATGGATGAAACGTTGCATGTAGCCGCTCAACATCTATACAGGAGAGGGCGCTGTGGTCAAATGCGTATATAATCGCGTTAAACTTTGCATGCATTGGCTCAACGTTTATAGACGAGAGGGCGCTACGGTCAAATGCTCAAATGCGTATATAACCACGTTCCATACCACACACTCTCTTTCCGACATGGATGAAAACGAACGAAAGGCTCGGCATGCTGCGGCTCAGCCAATAACGTTGTTCTCAGCGTCTACGCAGACAAGCACCACGTACCAGAGCTTCGCCCCAATCAACATCATTCACCACGTGGAGATGCGGTCAATTTTAGAAACCTTGTCGCAACTTCCGTGGCCGTCCTAAGATCGCCCGGCACCGCTAGTGCGTCCGCTTTGCTTACCACCTGTGGTGACGGTGCAGTCGCGGTTTCGTCACGTGAAAGAACGTTTGGAACACTTCTTATAAAGCAGGCCTCATCAACGCCGCTGGCTACGCCCATCTTTTTTCAGCTCTTTCTGACGTCATCTACTTTACCCGAATACGAAAATGATCGTATATAGAGACACTTGGATGAGATATACAGCTTCTTTCTTTCCTAATCAACACGGTTTGAGAAAAAAAAACTTCTATTGTAACACTCAGCTCTTTGAATTTGTCCATGATTTGCATATTAATACTCGCGCAGGTGCAGAGACGGATATAATGTTTATCGATTTTGCCAAGGCGTTTGATATGGTATTTCATGAACGATTAATTTTAAAGATTTCTCACCTCCAAATTTACCCACCCATAGTAAATTGAATTTCAGCCTTCCTGGCCACAGAACTCAATTCTTAACAATGCAGTCTCCTCCCTGGTACCGGTGATTTCTGGAGCACCCTAGGGGAGCGTGCTCGGCCCACTACTCTTTTTTATATATATTCATGACCTGCCATCAGGCGCCCAATCAACCATTAGACTCCTTGCTGATCGCTTGTGCGCTTTACCGGAAAATTTCATCTCCAGCCGATCACGTCATCTTTCAAGGTAATCTTAATAAAATCAGCGAATGGTGCGTTACGTGGCAAATAAAAATTAACTCGACTAGACGCCGCGTATTAACAGTTACAAATAAGGAAAACAAAAACATCACCTTTCCAGCACTCCCTTTTAAACCAAGTGAATTGAACGTTTAATATCACATAAGTACTTACGAGGTAATTTCACCAACAATTTGTCCTGGAGTGCGCATATAGATAGTATATGAATAATGCATCCCGCAAACTAGGTTTTTCTTAAACGGAACGTTCATTCCGCTACCCAGTAAACTAGACATCTTGCATATAAGTCAATTATCCTTCCGAAACTCGAACATGCCAGCATGATATGGAATCCTCATCGAAATTATTTAACCCTAAAATAAGAAGCTTGACAAAACAAGGACGCTCGTTTCATCTGCTGCGAGTACCCTCCCCTAACAAGTGTCTCAGAGCTGAAGAGAAGCCTGGAACTAACCTCTTTAAAAAATCGACGCAGGATTTCTCGTTTATGCTTTTTCCGTCAAATTTACTACAGAGAATCTCCTTTCCGGACATCTTTCTCTATACCTGCACGGTTCATATCTCCTAGGCTCGATCACACATGCAAAGTTGATTCAAATAAATCACGTACTAACTCGTTCATGTTCTCTCCACTATCACTATGTATAAAAGATTGGAACAGTCTCCCTACTTTCTTTTTATCCTAACGTCATTCACAGCTCGGCCATTCAATTTCTACTCTAGAACTGTGCTCATCATTGTGTTGCTTAATCTATGAAATCTCCGTATATTCATTTTGAAGTTCGGGCTGTAGTGGTATGTCGTTGGTGAATTTTTTTATGAACTGTTCGCTTCTTGTTTTTTGTCACTTTTCGCTTCTTGTTTTTTGTCACTTTTTCGCTTTTGTATATGTTAGTATCATGACTATTTCTCCCTTTTTGCTGTCCCCCCTCATGTAATGCATAATCAAATGCTTTTGATTTAAATAAATGAAATGGAATGTAGTAAAGAAAATAAAAGCATGGCTAAAAATAAACGTTTAATCTATTACGACAGTATGCATTGACTCTAGAAAATGAAGGGTAAAGGGCCAAATCATGCCACTCGAACAATTTCATAACCACACAAACGGAAAAACAACAAATAGAAGCCCCATTATCCATTAAAAAAATAAAAAGTCAGTGGAATCACGAACACCACAACAAATGCTACACGCATTATATGATTTTAATTAGAACGTATTTATTACAAAACATCGGTAAAGGGTACAGTAATGCCGTTTAGGCAGGTGAATTATACGGCCAGGGGGACATTACATAGGTTGCTAATCTCTACAATAAGTCGGATAATGAACTAAAATGTCTTCATTAACTTTTCATTTGCTCAAACACACATATGGTTTCAATTAGAAACTTGCTGGGCGACACCTAAAACCATCAGATTAGTCAATTTTAGAACGACTTAAAACGTGGGAAACGGGGGGTGCACCGAAGTTACCACTCGTGCAGCAAGCGCGAAGCATATAAAGTACAGATTCTAAAGCACTTTGAACGGCCCGCAAATATCGGTTTCTCAACCTATTCCGCTGCAATTTACTACAGAGGTGCAAGCAGGTGGTGGAAGTTTACAGTGAAAAAATATGAAAGCATAAACTTACCTTGTTAAAAAAGAAAAAAAAAACATGTTCTGGGCAATCTACGCCGCCACTTCGCAGACTATGCATGCGCAGAGAAATTAGCGCCGACAGATGGCGTACTCCGCGTCGTGGGAGCGCCGGATGATTCGAGTTCTTTGCGAGACCGTCTGCTACCAACCCGAATCGGCCGGTGTTCCCCCAACGCCAGGGGGGTAAAGACGGGAGCAGAACGCCGGCAAACCCTGGCGCTGACATCGGCAGTCCCGAGAGAAAGAACAAGAAAGAGAGCGAGAGAAGAGCGTTCGTTTTGCTGCAACGAGGTGAAGTTGCTCGTGCACTTGTCAACTTTATTTTTATGCAGTGCGTGATTCCGGTGTTTTCCTGCAAAGTAAGCTAGAAAAGCACAAGGTACACTCCTTACAGGTGATTTCTTGCTGTTTCTTTGTACATATTGAGGCGTCGCCAGCGTCATAGGCCCATCGGGACCGCCAACTGGGACCGCCGATGTCCGTGTCTACGCACCGCCGTTCCCACGTGGCCCCAAGAGATGGGACCTTTTCCCCTAGATTATTATATTATCTATATGCTCGACGCAGCGTACTCCATCTGTCCGCAGCACTTCTCGCTACGCTTGCATCGTCTGCGAAGTGGCGGCGTAGATTGCACAAAACAGTTTTTTTTTCTTCTTTTCTTCTGAACGATGTAAGTTCATTCCTTGAATTTTTCATGGTAAAATCCCCTAACCTGCTTGCACCTATGTAGTAAAGTGCAGCGCGACACCTAACCGATTTTTGCGGGTCGTCTAAAGTGCCGTAGAAACGTTAATTTGCATGCTGTATATACAGTGATGTCTCGTTAATATGGACGCCTCCGTTCCCCCCAAAATTGGCCTTAATGTGAGTTGTCCATATTAACGAGACATGACTGCACACACACACACACACACACACGCACACACACACACACACACACACACACACACACACACACACACACATACACACACACACACACACACATACACACACACACACACACACACATATATATATATATATATATCAATAACAGTTTGCCCTTAACAGTAGTGTCAGGGGTGACGGGATGAGGCGATGCAGGTTTATAGATTTATATAGGGTGGTTCAAGTCACCAGGCTCGATCTAAAATGGACCGTAAAAATCGACGCCTGCAGGTAGCCATCTAAACTTTTCGTCAAAGGTGTAATTCACAGGTCGGTTTTTTCTTGTAAAATTACAAAGCGTAGCTCTCTTTCTGTAAAACTAAAGGCCAAGGAACTTGCCAGGGTCTACGGCGGGCAGCAACGCAGACAACAGGGGTCCAGTAGCGGGGTGTGTTTGGCGTTCGTATTGATAGATGGCGCTACCTCCTTATCGCGACGGCTCGCGACCACCGTGGTTTATTAAAATGAATATAATCCTTTTGAAATGTACCTTCGGTTAAAAACTAAATGCGAACAATAAAAGCAAAGCTTAAAGTAAAAACAAAAACGCGTCTGCATAACGGCGGCGCTTTTGCTGCCAACGGATTTCGTCTGCATGTCGTCTGCTATCTTTCGCTGGCCGGCTACACTACTGTAGCTGCACCTTCAGACGCTGCTCCCGACGCCATCTATCAATACGAACGCCAAACACACCCCGCTACTGGACTTGGTCGTCTGGGTCGCCACCCGCCGTAGACCCTGGCAAGTTTCTTGGCCCTATTTTTTACTAAAAAAGAACTACGCTTTGTAATTTTACAAGAAAAAACCGACATGTGAAATACACCTTTGACGAAAAGTTTAGACGGCTACGTGCAGGCGTCGATTTTTACGGTCCATTTTAGATCGAGCCTGGTGACTTGAACCACCCTATATATATATATATATATATAAGAAAGAGAGAGGGAGAGAGAGAGAGGGATAGAGTACATCGTGTCCTTAACGTCTGACAGATAAATTATTAGGTCTACTTTGTTCGCCATGCATTCCCAGTCTTAGGCTATAACTATGTCTAATGATCACCAGGTCCTTTGCGCATCAATGTTCAGTACAGTTTTGAACGAATTGCCTCAGACATATCGGATGTTATGCTTACAATGGCGTGCAAGAGGGTTTGCCTGAATGTCGCGACGGATGGGTGTTCTTGCGAAGCAGTGGCTTGAGATACAAGTGAACAAAGCCCACACCTGTGGTCTTTTCAGTCACTACTGGAAGAGCAGCGGTGTTACCGGAAGGTGGGATGCTTTCACCGCGAAGACCCGGACCGGCTCACACACCCACTGGTGTTGCCCATGAGGCCTCGGAAGATCCGCACCAAGATGCACATCTACTCGCGCAGAAACGGAAAGACTGGAAAACGTATATCTGGGCTGCTGCACTTCCGAAAAAAGATGGCGAGCTTCTTCGAAGATCCCAAGCCCCTGATTGTGCTCGTGCACGGATACACGCAGTCGCTGAACAGCTCCTGGCTCCACGAAGCGAAGGAGGCTCTGCTCCACGAAGTATGCTTTTATATTTTATTTAAGTTTTTTTCATGTATTAGAGGAAGGAGTAAATCACTGGAATATACTGCTTTTTTTGTTTTTTTTTTTTTTTGCTGAAAAAATAAACGACGCGTCGCCGAATGGTCAGCCTCCGTTCAAATGTAGCGCTAGCGGTCCGAACTAAGTTCTAAAGTTTCAAAACTAACTGTTATCTTATTCAAAAATTTATAAGTGACTTTCTGAAAAGTTTTATGAAAAAATGGCATCCAACGGAGCCCTTCCATACATGAAGCTGAGTGCAGCCAGTTACTAAGAAAAGGCCTGATTTTCCCATCACATATTTTAAGAAAATCACACAACTTTTTTTTTTTTTTTTTTTATAAAATAACGGTTAGTTCTGCAGCATCAGAAACTGGTTCGGACTGCTAGTGCTACATTTGAAGTAGGTCAAGCGTTCGGCAATGCGTCGTTTATTTTTGCAATAATAAAAAAAAAAAAAAACGAAAACTTGTAAAAATATTTTTCTTTCTTGTTTGTTTGTTTTTTGTTTGGGGGGGGGGGGGAGGGGGACACGCTTTATATCTAGAACTAAAAGTAGTAAAAATATTTTACTTCTATAAACACAAAATTACTCCGAAATATAATTCACCATTTAATTATTTGCAACTTTGAAATCAGCGGTGTTAGTACTTGTCACTCCAGCTGTAGGAGGGAGATTTCAATCAATTGATGTTTGTGGCAAGAAGGGGGCATTAGAGAGTTTTAGAATAGGGGCCCCGACACTTTGGGTGCCCCGAGCAGCTTGGAGTGTAGCACTGCGATTTCGTAGACATTCTGCTCATGCGCCGTGCGACACCTCAAGCTGTTTGGGGACCCCCAAGCGTTGGGGGCACCATATGCTAAAAACTCCATATGAAAAGTAGATGGGCTGCAACGTGAGATACTAATGATGTACAGGGGAACAGCGCACCCGCAAAACAGTCACTCGAGTCAACACACTCACAAAAGAAAGAGACACTTACGCAGCGCTGCGTAAGTGTCTCTTTCTTTTGTGTGTCTGTGTGTCTGTTGACTCGAGTGACTGTTTTGCGGGTGCGCTGTTCCCCCCGTACATCATGAGCAACCACCTCGTCCGAACCTCTGTGTTAACAAGTGAGATCCTAACTTTTAGTTGATGACTGGTGCCCGATATTATGTAAGATGGTACGGAAAATCGCTGATTACGTATAGACGCTTTACAGCAGCTGTGCATGGGCGCCGCCATAACTGACCTTCAGGTTTTGTTCCCTCTTATTCCGTTCGCTTGACTTCATCATTTCCACAGCAGGACAGGTTATTGCCATTTTAAGTGTTACTGTGTCCTTTCCCCCAGCATAGGCCGTTGTGGAAACTCATCAACGCCCGCTTCAGTGGCTCGGCATCTCGGTAAGACAAGAGAAGGGCGGCTATGGCGGCTCAATCTGGCGCGTGTGTAAAGCGTCTATAGATTTTCCTTCGTGGCACAATATCGTTGTTTTAATTGTAACACATATTGTATCGTCCACGAAAAGTTATAGCGAATGAAATGTTCCCTCCCGTCATCATCCCTCCTTTTTGACGCGCACGCATAGATCTACGGAAAAATGTAAATGGCGAGGTTATCCACCAGGTTCAGAAATCAAAAAATAAAAATCAAGAGCAAATACGTAAAACGTGCAACCGCATAACACGTCGTTTAACCTTTACATACAAAATCAAACAGGCTTGCGAATGGGCAGTCGATTGAACTTTAATTCCTCGTATAATGTCTAACCTACTTATTCAAGAATGCTTTATAGTTTCGAAGTAGCTCCAACTACAAAATTGGTGTGGAGAAAACTGGCAGAACAACACCCGAGGTGCATTCAGTGTCTAAACCTCGTACGTATAGAAAGAATCCCTTTTTTTTTTAACGGGTCCGGAACAGGTTATAGTAATCTCGTGCCTGATATTTAGATGTGACTACGCGGTAAACCAAAAGTGATGAGAGTGTGTCGCTTCGGCCACCTGCTGCTAGCATTTTGAGGCACATAGTACTGTCCAATAATATGCATTTTCGTCAGCAATGTTGAGTTTGGTTTGTGTACTGGCATCTTGTACCGTGGGACTTTAGAACGCGCTCCTTGGACAGATCGTAGCTCCAGAAAGACCTTACGCCTTTCTGCAGCAATGAAATGGAGAGTAAGAACTATGCCCTAGTAGACGGCCACATGATTACGTAATATGATTGGTTATATTAGGTGATTATCGTCATAAGCCATAGTCACCTTCCGCCCGTGATCGTTTAACTTGCGATCTTTCGAAAATCAAATTAACTGGGGCTCCATCCCCTTGATGCTTGACATATAACTAGGGTTTCGTGCTTTCGGTATATACCAAACAAAAAAATAGACCCCCAACCGGTTTGATCAATATCAGGAAGAAAAAAAAACAACAACCCCAAATTAAGACTGCCCCCCCCCTTTCCCCCTAAAAAAATAAAAAAAGTTTTATTATACAACCCCCAGTGAACTTTCCTGTAGACTGCTTCATTTTTTTTCTTCTTCTTATTGGTGCCGGAACATTTTTCGGGCATTCGGGTCGCGCATGTTTCTTGGAGGTTGGGGGATCTCATGTCCGTGTAATGTATTTGTTTAACGTCAGCCCCGATAAACACCAATTTTCGTTTTCTGACACCCAAAATTGCCATAAAAAGCACCGAATCTGTGATAAAATAAACCTAAAAATACATCCCCAAATAAAAAAGTGAAAGCCGTTTAACACTCCCTGCAACGCCGAATTGGAGCGCAGCTCTTGAGGAGGTGGAAGGAAGGGTACTCAGGGGAGGGTATACCCCTCCTCCTCCTCCTCCTCCTCCCCTCATTCTTCAATCTCCTCCGGGGGGGGGGGGGGGGGGCTCGCGCGGTGCATTATGGGACATTTCCCATAATGCACTGCGCGGTTACGCCGACGGCGACGGCGACGGCGACGCCGCTCAAGCCGGAAACGGGCGCCTAAGAGCTGCGCTCTAAAAATAAATAAAAGAGAAATAGACCAGAAAACACGGAACTCTATATAGTATAACCTGACGCCGAGGAATGTTTGAGGATATACGCTAAGCATTTTACATATCCAGGGCCCCGAGTAACTGCTTTGAGATTCAACTAGAGGTTTTTTTAAACGAATCCTCAAGCAGTCCCGTACACGTTTCTCGAAAAAAAAAAAAAGGAATCGATTACAATTACTATTACTCTCGACTAAAAAAGTATTTATTTAGATTACTTGATTTATTGAGAGGAAAAGTAACTGGCCGTTACTTAACTAAGTAACTGTTATTTTTTCGATTACTTGAGACTTTCAAAACGACAGTCTTCTCCGCCGGATCGAAAACGGGTCTTTCGTGCTGTCTATCGTTGGATTAGAATCGCTGAATTATAACCCAGATATTTTCTTAATCTATCGATTGGTGTCAACCACGCCTCCTGTCGAAGACTTCGTTCGAGGATTCCTTAGGAAACTTCGAGAAACAAAGGGCGCCGTTATTCAATTCAATTCACTTAACTTATTTACTCCCATCGTACACATACATATGAAGGGGAGTGGAAAAAGGTAACGGTTGCGAGTGATTTTAGTACTTCCAAAAGTAAGCAAGTCACCATTGTGATTACTTCTTAGTACATGTATTCAAATGAATACAAAATTACTCCAACAAGTAATCGATCATAAGTAATCTGATTACGTCAAAATGAGTATTGTGCAAGTCTGCTCTCAAGACATCCTTAACGCGCGGTGAAGCTCTGGCCGACACAACTACTGTCACAGCCTCATCGTGTGCGTTCTCAGATCAATACAGGGTACGCGTGACTCGGTTCGGAGAGTAATTATCGGCTACTGTTAATGGGATGCCACTACTAGAGTCCCCACGCAGGTGCGCTCGTGACCCTGACCCCCGGCGGTGGCAACGTCTCATAGAAATGAGTTAAATCAATTGTTCGCGAATCGGTTCTAACATATCACGTCAAACAATGTTTTCTATTTATAGACATTTTATAGTTCAAATACGCTTCTGAGCGTTTCCTCATTTTAGAGCGCAGCTCTTAGACGCCCGTTTCCGGCTTGAGCGGCGTCGCCGTCGGCGTAACCGCGCGGTGCATTATGGGTAAATTTTCCCGAAGGAACCCGAGGTCCTCCCGAAGGACCTCGGGTTCCTTCGGGAGGACCTCCGGAGGACCTCGGGTTCCTTCGGGAGGACCTCGGGAGGACCTCGGGTTCCTTCGGGACGACCTCGGGTTCCTTCGGGAGGACCTCGGGGGGGGGGGGGGGTCACGTGACGATGACGTCATCAGTGATGATGACGATGACGATGCGGATGCCGATGACGTCATCAGTGAGTCACTAATGACGGCATCAGTGATGATGACGATGCGGATGCCGATGACGTCATCAGTGACGTCACTAATGACGTCATCAGTGATGATGACGATGCGGATGCTGATGACGTCATCAGTGACGTCACTGATGACGTCATCGGCATCCGCATCGTCATCGTCAGCATCACTGATGACGTCATCGTCACGTGACCCCCCGGGTCACGTGAGCCCCCCCCCCCCCCCCCCCGAGGTCACGTGACCCCCCCAGTACCCTTCCCTCCTCCTCCTCAAGAGCTGCGCTCTAATTCGGCGTTACAGGGAGTTGTAAACGGCTTTCATTTTTTTTCTTTCTTGTTTCGTTTCCCATTTTGGGCAGATGGACTGCAACGTGATCATTGTGGACTGGAGCAAGGGCTGCATGTCTCCAAAGTACTTCTCGTCTGTGGGCAACACGGCACTGGTTGGCAGGCAGATCTCGCTCCTGCTGCAGCGTCTCCTGCGGCTGTTTCCCCAGACCCTGCTTCCAGAGATGGTGCACCTCGTAGGCTTTAGCCTGGGCGCCCAGGTGTGCGGATTCTGCGGAAGGCACTTCAAGAAGGAGACGCGATCGCTGCTCGGTCGCATTACAGGTGGGTATTGTTGATCTCAAGTCGCCCATTGAAAAGAGTAGAAGTGTTGTGTCGCGCCCGCGTGAAATGCCAACCCTAAGTCGCAATCACACTTCTCGTTCGATCGTGACAAAAGACACGGTTTTCGCTGCGGACATGATTATAGGCGGTCACGCCTCAGGCTCTGAAGCATGCTTGCTTCATACATATGTATGCTTCGAATATTCCTGCAGGCACTTTTTAACGCAGAATGTGTTACCTATACGCCGAGCACTTAACCATTTCCGGTCTCCAATCAGGTACAAGAGGCGATATGCCGACTGCTAGCCGAACGTTGACACCGCGCTCATTCCCTCACTGATTGAACACCAGAGCCAGCCGAACGTCTTCCTGGAGTGTTACTCACGGCGGCAGGAAAGGAAAAGGGGGTAGGGGGGGGGGGGGGGGGGGGGCGTCACGTGTTTAGACTGCGTGAAACGAGCGCGCTCTGGTATTTCCCAGAGAAAGAGTTGCAAAAAAAAGCGGCAGAAATGCATAAAAAAAGAAGCGCTCATTTCGCCGCAACGGGTTGAGGAGGTATAGTTCGAGTGTTTGGTTCTCCATTGCCGCGCGCTGGCGGCGTCAGGGCTCTGCCTGACTCTGCTCGGCGTTGCCGCATTCCAGTTGTTCGGTTTTCAGTACGCTTCGTCTATACTGCGTCTCACACACCTACAGGCTCCGAGGAAGTTACCACAGCAAAAGATGGCACCTACAAGAAGTAAGACATCCACAGAGCTCTCACGCGCTTACCGTGCACGACACAGAGCTGCGAGGCCAGCCGTGAGCCCGGATCCTTCGAAGGTATACTCCCTTTCCTGATCCGAGCGAGTGAGACACTACAGGGAAGACTGCAATCTCGTGGCGGCACCGAATTCTACCATTCGCGCCATCCAGTCTCCACATGTGTTCACAGCTTCTCCACACTGACACATCACATTCTGCCTTACCACTGCCTTTGCCAAGCGGTAAAGGGGCGACTATTCTTTTTTGTATGGCCAATGTGACAGGACCGCCATGCAAGGAAGGAGCACACCTCAGAATGGTGTCTGCATACTGTTTTTAGAGCGCAGCTCTTAGGCGCCCGTTTCCGGCATGAGCGGCGTCGGCGTCGCCGTCGCCGTCGGCGTAACCGCGCGGTGCATTATGGGACGCGTGACGTAACTGATGACGTCATCGGCATCGTCATCGTCACTAATGACGTCATCGGCATCCGCATCGTCATCGTCATTATCATGACGTCATCGGCATCCGCATCGTCACTGATGACGTCATCGGCATCATAATCATCACGTGACCCCCCAGGTCACGTGACCTCCCCCCCCCCCGAGGTCACTTGACCCCCCCCCCCCCCCCCTCAGTACCCTTCCCTCCTCCTCCTCAAGAGCTGCGCTCTAATTCGGCGTTACAGAGACTTGTAAACGGCTTTCACTTTTTTGTAAGATCTATTACCAGTCCTCTATACTTTACGACGTTTTCATAACAAGCTCGCGTCTCGACCGGAGGATGCGTAAAATATTAGAGCAGAGCCATTTGTAATGTTTAAAGGGGCGATGCAACAATTTTTGTACTTTGCGCAAATACCGCTTAGAACGGATCCCTGACGTTAGTGACCTATGAAACACGCGTTCGTTTTTCACCCCACGCAATAGAAGTTCCAGAAAAAAATTAAAGAAAAACGAGCAGCGTTCACTCCCTCAACTCGCAGCCAGAACAAGCGGCCACGTGATCTGGAGCCGATTATATGCCGCCACTGTTGATCATAGCCACGCGCTGAGGTTGGCAAAGCACAGGACACGCGCTGAGTTCTAGACATTGTTATGGCTCGGCTATTGTCGTCATTGCAGCGATTGGACACGGGCCACTACCCGAATGCTTGTCGAGCTAGTAATTATCACAAGCCCAAATCGAGTGCCCACGCAATGCTCGGGTCCAGTCTATGAACAGCATTCAAATATCGTCATTGGGGTGTACTGCGATCCACACGTTACGTCATTAAATTTTGCAAAGGAGAGATTGAATTAAAATGATCACTTTTGTCCTTGAAATTACACCGCAACAAAGAAGTTTCTTGGCCAGTGGCGTTGCGTGCGATAATCCTTGAGTCCCACTAGTGCCAGTAAGCTCGTGTAAAGTGAAAAACATTCCAATTGAATATCGTTGCACCGCTCCTTTAAACAGCGCCGTGAAGAGCACGTGAAAACCAAGTTGAGAATTGTTTTCTTCATAATCTAAACTTGGAAAAATATGTTCGTATTCGACAAAGGCTTAAAGGGGCGATGCAACGATTTTTGTACTTCGCGAAAACACCGCTCAGAACGAATCCCTGACGCTAATGATCTATGCGACACGCGATCTTTTTTCACCACACGCAATAAAAGTCTCAGAAAAAAATTAAAGAAAAACGAGCAGCCTTCACCCCCTCAACTCGCAGCCACAACAAGCGGCTACGTGATCTGGAGCCGATTATATGCCGCCAATGTTAATCATAACCTACGCGCTGGGGTTGGCAAGGCACAGGACACGCGGTGAGTTCGAGACATTGTTATGGTTCGGCTATTCTCGTTATTGCATTGCAGCGACTGCACACGGGCAATGGCACGGGCCACTACCCGAATTCTTGTCGAGCTATTGATTATCACCAGCCCAAATCGAGTGCTCACGCAATGCTTGGGTCCAGTCTATGTGCCGCATTCAAATATCGTCATTGAGGGGTACTGCAATCATCCAGCTACGTCATCACGTTTTGCGAAGGAGAGATTGAAAGAAAACGCTCGCTTTTCTCCTTGAGATTACACCGCAACAAAGAAGTTTCTTGGTCAGTGGCGTTGTGTGCTTGTATAGTACTTGAATCCCACTTGAGCCGGTAAGCTAGTGTAAAGTGAGAAACTTTCCAAGTGAATATCGTTACACGGCCCCTTTAAAATAATGTTTATGGAATCAATAATTCCTTTCATTTTAAATTGAAACCCTTCGCATTCTTTTACAACGTCTAAATCAAAATAAAACAAAGTGAACAGTGCAAACAGCCTGGTGAGAATTATTTGTATTAACGATACTCCTCAGACTTCATGTTATTAAAAGACGAGGCAGCACGGAAGAATGTACCCTTCAGGAACGTGAGCACCGAATCGCCACGTGCAGAATTGTACCTTCATTCCTGTCGTTAGATCCATTTATATACATTTCGCTTTTTGCCACCGAGTCGCCCACCATGGAAGACACGACAACCGAGATCAACGACTGTCGTACATTCGTCTTTATTTTGTCCAACATTATAGTACGACCACTTTCGAACTCTGCGCAGCATTGGACGCTGCCCGTCCCATGTTCGAGAAGACCAACGTTCACGTGTCCCGGCGGGACGCCCAATTCGTGGACGCCATTCACACGAGTTCCGGCTGGACGGTCCTTCAGAAGGCCATGGGCATGAGCAAACCGTTCGCTCATGTGGACTTCTACCCGAACGGAGGCAGGGATCAACCGGGCTGTGACCACGTCTTCGGTGAGGCTTCCCTTGCCCGTATAGACTTGTGGTGATTGCATCGTGCTTCTCCGGACGATAGTAGCAGTTCAACATCATAGGAAGCAGCAGTCCTTAAACTCTTCATTTGACGATAGACCAAAGGCGAAGTGCACAGCGCCATCTAGCGGGGCGCCGAAGAACATGCTTCGTCTCGCCACGGCCTCCGAGCCTTTTTCGCGCGCTGGCTGCGCTCCTCAGGTCATTTCATTCGCGGATAGAGACTGGTGCTGCGAGGCGCATGGTGGCGCTCGCAACCAAATCAAACAGTACAAAGATATAGCCGCGAATCATCATCATCACCATTATCGTCGGTCTACGGAACCTAGGAGCAGCGCAAAATGGGGGGGGATCGCTGGCCGAGTGGGCTAGCGCACACCAGGGGCCATATGCTACACAGTGGGACCAAGTGGGACCAAGAAACCGGGACAACGCCGTCTGCTGCGATTGGTCAGCAGCGCGGCGGCGCTGACCAATGGCAGCAGACGACGTTGTCCTGGTGCCTTGGTCCCGCGATGTAGCATAGGGTCCCAAGAGAACTGGCTCGGCTCGCTTTTTCTGCTGAGCAGCCAAGTGTTTGAAAAGGCCGGAGCAGAGCACGCGAAAAATCTCGGAGGCCATGGTCTCACCAGTTGACTTTGGCGCTGGCAAAAGCCAGGTCGCGAAAGCGTAGTTCTGAAGAATCCTTGGCTCGCACAAGCACTCGCGCAGAAAAAGCGCTTTCGAAA
Source organism: Ixodes persulcatus (assembly GCA_013358835.2). Lineage (NCBI taxonomy): Eukaryota > Metazoa > Arthropoda > Arachnida > Ixodida > Ixodidae > Ixodes > Ixodes persulcatus. The sequence goes on along the minus strand of JABSTQ010010315.1, from coordinate 505,288 downwards.
ACCAGGCGCCCGCGCCCGTGCCTTTGCCGGCACTCAAAGCTAAAGTTCGAGCTGAAGTGTACATCCGCCATGTTGGTTGCGGCAAAAAACCAGCGACCGGTGGGGCGACGAGCGTAACACAACACTAACCCTTAGCTCGCGGGTGTGGTTGAGGATCGATGACGGTGAGCAGCAAGGCCTCGATTGTTACCGACAACGCTATACGAAATTGAGAAACAGCAGAAGAACCTTGACGCAGCAAACATAGCAGCGCACTAAGTGCTGCCAGACGTTCAAGCAATTTCTCATATGGTCTATTGCTTCGGTGGTAAGACAGCGGAACGGAAAATGAGAACTAGAGGAAAACAACAATAGAATACTATACTACACTTGTACGCAACGCGTTACAAGTAACGCGTTACATTTATTTAGGAACTTTTTTTTGGTAACGAGCTAGCGACTCTATTCGCGACTCCAATTCACTATAGGTGGCGCCACTCGTTTTCCAAAATGGCGGGTTTAGTGAGGGTCGGAGATGCGTGCCGCTGCTGAGACTGTCTAGCGTGCTGGCTTCACTGAGCGATACAAATTATTTCTGGTAACACTAGGAAGCTAGGGTGTTATGAGCGCAGGTCACCTTTTTATGCTGAAAACAAAAACGGTATTTAGCGTAATATTTAGGCCAGGAGGTACGCTTTAATTCCGGAGCGAAACCGAAACTAACCTTGATTTTGGATTTAATTTCTTGGTATAGGTCTTAATTTCAGATTCTTTCATAACTCAAAGTGTGTCTCACACCGTAATTATTTAGTTAAAGACGTTGTTCGCGGAAACCTTTGTCCCTTTAAAGACAGGGTCTTTCATACCCCTTAGAGGTAACATAGAATAATATTATTTGTTGAAAACATCAGTGCTGATATTTGTGCGTTCTTTCTGCCTTTTCTCGCTCAGATAATTGTCATATGAAATATTGAACTGCGGGCCTTTCAATGCTTTTTTGGGTATTTAGATGATTAATCTAAATAAATTAAGAACCGCTGTTGTCATTAAAAAAATTCAAAGACGGAATCCGAGACAGGCAGCTGAAGTGTGCGTGTTTTTAAAGCAACGCGTGACGCATAAGAGTTTATATTGCATCCAGTGCTTGACTGTTTGCCTATCTTGATAACGATGACAAGAGTTTTCATATGCTAAAAAAAAAAATGATACCTTTCAGGAAAACTAATATGGTTAATGGCGTATTTTTGTGATCGTGGCGTTAATTGGGGGCATACATTGCCTCGATTTGCATTAATAATAATATAAATATTAAACGTAAGATATTTTAATACGCAATTTTTTCAAGCTCTAAAATAATTACTTGCTTATGATCTAATTTTCAAACGCGCGAACAAGTATGACAATCTGAAGTGTGCTAATTATCATCACTGGTGCCAATTGCAGCATTTTCAATTAACAAGTAATAACATAAACTCTAAAATCAATGACAACATTCTAGCTAATGTGAGAAATTCATGTAAAATTTGATTAATTGAGGGTGCTATCAAAGTAGCGACAATCGGCAAAACTTCCAAAGTCGCCGCCAATATCCTTCCAAACCAAATCCTACCCCCACAAAAAAAAAAAAAAAAAACGAGTAACGTTTTTTTGTTACTTTTTTACAGAATAACAGGAAACGATATTTAGTTACTTCTGAACGTGTACGACACGAGGTAATCTACTGTATATGGTTTTCACCTCCATTGGCTTCTGTAACTTTCACGTCAAAAAACGCAAAAATAGGAAAAAAAAATGTTTACGATTGTGTTTAGAAACTAGCCATTATTAACAACACAAAATATTAGGAGGCGGCTACTGTTCCAGGAGAAGGACACATTCAGAGTAACAAGGAAGTAACTCGTTATTTTTGAGTTAAAGTAATGAGTTCTTTCGTCTTACTAATGAGTAACGTACTTTGTTACTCTTTGAGTGAGTAACAAGCAACGGTGTTTAGTTGTTTTTTTTTGTGCAAAATGTGGATATCTCGTTGGCACATGACTTATCGGAACGTAGGATATTTCGTATTTTTACCTTGGAGGAGGTCGAGTATCCCTGTCCTCATTTTTTAACGATGTCCCCACACGGAAAGTGTGTGCGAGGCGTGTCGTTCGTGCATTTTCAACTTTACCCTCCAAGGTGTGAGATACCGTCACTGTCACCTCAACATCGTCGTTCATATTTCTTTTCTCATTTCAATTTACCTTTTTACCTGCTTCACTCCCTTTTTAGTCATGCGCTCAGGCTGACCTCTCTACTTTTCAATCATCTCCTCTCTTTCACTTTCAAAACCGACGCGGAAAGCAACGGCAGCGAGCTATCCGAGCAGAGTGACCCAGGGCTCCAATTCAGCTTGTTTTCTATGGCTGCATTTACATGAAAAAAAATACTTTCAGCCTTTCCACTCTGCTCTCTTTCACTTTCAAAACCGACGCGGAAAGCAACGGCAGCGAGCTATCCGAGCAGAGTGACCCAGGGCTCCAATTCAGCTTGTTTTCTATGGCTGCATTTACATGAAAAAAAATACTTTCAGCCTTTCCACTCTGCTCTCTTTCACTTTCAAAACCGACGCGGAAAGCAACGGCAGCGAGCTATCCGAGCAGAGTGACCCAGGGCTCCAATTCAGCTTGTTTTCTATGGCTGCATTTACATGAAAAAAAATACTTTCAGCCTTTCCACTCTGCTCTCTTTCACTTTCTGCCTCCAATGAAGGGTGTGATCCTTGTATATATATTATATATATATATATATATATATATATATATATATATATATATATATATATATATATATATATATATATATATATATATATATATATATATATATATATATATATATATATATATATATATATATATATATATATATATATATATATATATATATATATATATATATATATATATATATATATATATATATATATATATATATATATATATATATATATATATATATATATATATATATATATATATATATATATATATATATATATATATATATATATATATATATATATATATATATATATATATATATATATATATATATATATATATATATATATATATATATATATATATATATATATATATATATATATATATATATATATATATATATATATATATATATATATATATATATATATATATATATATATATATATATATATATATATATATATATATATATATATATATATATATATATATATATATATATATATATATATATATATATATATATATATATATATATATATATATATATATATATATATATATATATATATATATATATATATATATATATATATATATATATATATATATATATATATATATATATATATATATATATATATATATATATATATATATATATATATATATATATATATATATATATATATATATATATATATATATATATATATATATATATATATATATATATATATATATATATATATATATATATATATATATATATATATATATATATATATATATATATATATATATATATATATATATATATATATATATATATATATATATATATATATATATATATATATATATATATATATATATATATATATATATATATATATATATATATATATATATATATATATATATATATATATATATATATATATATATATATATATATATATATATATATATATATATATATATATATATATATATATATATATATATATATATATATATATATATATATATATATATATATATATATATATATATATATATATATATATATATATAAACTCTAAAATCAATGACAACATTCTAGCTAATGTGAGAAATTCATGTAAAATTTGATTAATTGAGGGTGCTATCAAAGTAGCGACAATCGGCAAAACTTCCAAAGTCGCCGCCAATATCCTTCCAAACCAAATCCTACCCCCACAAAAAAAAAAAAAAAGAAAAAAAAATTATTACTTTTTTTAACATTTATTTACTTTCGTATTTGCTCGCCGTCATTTTGCCAATATCAGCCTTTCCAGTTCGAAGGAACGCCTACCTGCTTGCGCGTCTGCTCATTGCAGCACGTTTCGTTGGCGTTGGAAGCCGGTGAAACAGTAGTGATTTTTAGTATTGCATATACGAGCGAACGCAAGCGCTCTGTGTTTGCGTTAGCTTTACGTGTTCCACGCTGCGCGTGTGCGGAGCCCAAAATTCCGCGGAGCCCAAAAACGTGGAGCACGCCACCCTAACGCAAGCGCACGGCGCTTGCGTTTGCTCTTATACGCAATACTAAGACTCTCTAATAAGGTACTATCTCATACCGGCTGCAGCCCCACGTTGGGACAATGAAGAGTGTTGTTTGCATTCGGAAATGACATTTAGCGAGCCATGATCGCGAGCAGTTCAGCCGCGCCCGCTGAGCAGGAGAATCGGGGGACCCTCACTAGAGCGCTTCCCGTTTCCGCCGCGGGAGGGCGAGCGTCGAGCTGGAGATGCGAATAGTTACTTCTTGAGAAAAAAAACAAACGAGTAACGTCTTTTCGTTACTTTTTTACAGAATAACAGGAAACGATATTTAGTTACTTCTGAACGTGTACGACACGAGGTAATCTACTGTATATGGTTTTCACCTCCATTGGCTTCTGTAACTTTCACGTCAAAAAACGCAAAAATAGGAAAAAAAAATGTTTACGATTGTGTTTAGAAACTAGCCATTATTAACAACACAAAATATTAGGAGGCGGCTACGTTGTTCCAGGAGAAGGACACATTCAGAGTAACAAGGAAGTAACTCGTTATTTTTGAGTTAAAGTAATGAGTTCTTTCGTCTTAGTAATGAGTAACGTACTTTGTTACTCTTTGAGTGAGTAACAAGCAACGGTGTTTAGTTTTTTTTTTTTTTTGTGCAAAATGTGTATATCTGGTTAGCACATGACTTATCGGAACGTAGGATATTTCGTATTTTTACCTTGGAGGAGGTCGAGTATCCCTGCCCTCATTTTTTAACGATGTCCCCACACGGAAAGTGTGTGCGAGGCGTGTCGTTCGTGCATTTTCAACTTTACCCTCCAAGGTGTGAGATACCGTCACTGTCACCTCAACATCGTCGTTCATATTTCTTTTCTCATTTCAATTTACCTTTTTACCTGCTTGCACTCCCTTTTTTTCCCCCAATGTAGAGTAGCCTTTTAGAGTCATGCGCTCAGGCTGACCTCTCTACTTTTCAATCATCTCCTCTCTTTCACTTTCTGCCTCCAATGAAGGGTGTGATCCTTGTATATATATTATATAGAGGGTGTTTTCTTTTAAGCTTAACAGATTTGTTTTAAAAAAGCTGTGAAAGCTACACCTGTGCGTCTTTGTTCAGGTGAGTTATACGGCCAAGGGGGACATAGTATTTGAGGCTCATCATTACAATCCGTCAGCTAATTAATTAAAATTGATTAATTAACTTTTTAATTAGTTAAAATAGACATATGGTTCAAATTACACTCTAAAAAAAAGGGGGTGTAGACGTTACACCCCTTGTCCCATATACGACACCCCAAAACTTCAGTTCGACGTACAGCGCGCTGACGTCGAACTGACAGCCCCAACTTTTGCGAGAGGGTTGATGACGGTGCGATATAACTTATTAAACAGCTAAAGTACGTATCAAAGTCTACAGAAAAAAAACACACAGGTTTTGCAGTTGAGCCTAGAAAACCCGGATAACTTTTTTTGCAGTCAGTCACACTTACATTAACTATTTTAATGAGTTGTACAACTCGGCTATCAAGCCGCTCGGGACATTTGGTAGCGTCGGTACAACGTCAGTGCGCTGTACATCCAACTGAAGTTTTGGGGTGTCGTATATGGGACAAGGGGTGTAACGCCTACACCCCCTTTTTTTTAGAGTGTAGAAACTTGTTGAGCGTTATCGACAACCACTAAATCAGTAAGTGTCAGAAAGACTTTTAGCGCTTGAGAAGCGTGGTAGTGCACTATAGGTACTACTCGTAGAGCAGGTACAAGGCTAGGGGTTGCGGTAAGGCGCCAGCGCGATTTTTCTGTCTCTTATCTAGCCCCAGCCTTTTACCTGCTCGACGAGTGGTAACTTTAGTGCACTACGGCGCTTCTCACGCGTAGTCTTTCTAAAAATTACTCATTGAGGGGTTTTGGACGACGCTCAGCAAATTTCTAATTGGAACCAAGAGACTATTTCCGCTAATGGACCTTTTGAAGAAATACGCGGTGCGCGTGCGCGGAGTATTTCATGCGCCTGGGTTCGAGAGTATCTAGTTCCAAACAATCCGCCATCTTGCATTTCTCGCCTATGAGCGGTTTCGTTGTGTCGACCTCGGGGCGGAAGATCACGCACGATGGAGACAAAGGTGAGCTTGGGGGAGCCGTATCTAGGTCACATCGCCTCAATGGGTGAACAGGATGTAGCTGACGTTTTTGGTGTGGAACGGGTGGGAGAGGCCTTGGGCGCGCGTTGTTTTCCAGTCACCTAGTCTCGAACCGATTCGCGTGTCTAGGTGGCAGCACATATTCGCCAAGAGGTCCATTAAAAAGTTAATTAACAATTTTTAATTAATTATCCGACTGATCTTTTATGATTAGCCCTATATACTATGTCCCCCCCCTGGCCGTATAACTCACCTGAACAAACCGCATAAGTGTAACTTTGACAGCTTTTTTTAAACACATGTTAAGCTTAAAAAACCACACACACACACGCACGCGCACACGCGCACACACACACACACACACACACACACACACACACACACACACACACACACACACACACATATATATATATATATATATATATATATATATATATATATATATATATATATATATATATATATATATATATATATATATATATATATATATATATATATATATATATACATTAACCCGCTCTTACTGAAGACGTCCTGGCCCGATGGAGAACCTACACCCCCAAGAGAGGGCGCCCGCCTGCTACAGGATATTGAGGCGGTACATCCACCTCAGGGGGGATCGGTGGCCGAGTGGTCTAGCGCACACCAGCTCGGAGCACATGGAGCGAAAGCTCGCGCTGCAGAACCCAGGGATCCTGGGTTCAATCCCCACCCCTGCTTGTTTCGATCTGGATGAGCATCGTACCAGCGTGCGGTCGTGTAACACTACTGCGTGGTGCACGTTAAAGACCCCAGGCTAGCGGTTGTACTGCACTGACTAAATTGCTTATCTACAGCTGGGAGACTCGTCGCGCGTTGAGGCAGACCAAGTTCTAGGCTGTATAAACATACACACAAACCCAATTATTTATTATTTTTTTTTTTTTTACATCCACCTCACACACGAGTTCCCACTCCGAGTCAGCGCAGTCAACCGAGGCTCCCAGCCCGGCGGTGACCTATACATGCTCTACAGGCGTTCCCCCTTCGGTCCGACATCTACTGCGGGAGTGTGCGGGGCTCCAAACTGAACGGAGTCGTTTTCTAGACCCCAATGTGCGTGCCTACGAGGACTGGATTAACCCCGAGAGTAGTGCCTGTGCGAAAGAGACGCTGCTGTCCCTCTAGGACTTTGCGCGCGCGACGGGCATTGACCGAAGGATATAACCTTAATTTTCGCTTTCTTTAATCCCCCCCTGTGAACCGTCCCCTCCAGGCCGTCGCGCCATCCTCATCTTAATAAAGTGTAACAACAATATATTTTAACATTGCATTGGTACGCAAAATGTACAATTAATGTCCCATACCTTATAGATGCACTAACGCAGGTCGCTTCCTATGCTGCTGATCCTACCTCTGTAACTTTATTTCAATCACGGTGTGCTGCATAGGGTAACATCTAGAGTATATTTCGAAACAGGCAATTCACAAACGATCAAACAAATACTATGCGGCTTCATATTTCGACAGATTTCGTTTCAATGTTTGCAGATTTCAGCTGCGACCACGGCAGGGCACCGGAGTTTTTCATCGAATCATTGAAAGACCGCAGCGAATGCAAGTTTCTCTCGTACTCGTGCAAGGGAGGCAAGAAGTCCTTCCGGGCCGGCTCGTGTCTACCTGGACCCCCGGAAGAGGAGATGGGCTACTACAGCTTCAGATACCCTGGGCGAGGCCTGCAGTTCCTGAGGACAAACAAGAAGCCGCCATTTTGCATACCTTACGAGTATGAGCTCGATCGTTGACGGTACTTTTTAAATATATGAAACGACGAAATAGAATCGTTTAATTGTTTTTTACTCGTGCTTGTGGTTTCTCAAGACGTACGCACAAATGAGAATGCAGTGACGTCCTCCAGCCGCTTCCGGCCGGTTTAAAGGGATACTGAACCAAGGAATTTAGTGTCCATAATAAGTGGCGCACGTTCTTTCCACGAGCCAGCAGCCGCCGGTGTGCGCGAGCACACGCAACAAAAATGACGTCAAAGACCTCCATTCGCGGTTAAGATGACAGTGAAATGTATGGGCTTCAGGCCACAGGAGAATAAAGACAAGTTTTTCATCTACACAGTGGTGTCTGGTGTAAAAGGTAAGCGATTAATTGGTCTAACAAGCACGTAGCTTTCACCTGTAGAGATGAAAAGCCTGTGTTTATTCTCCTTTGGCCCGAAGCCGATGGATTTCACTATCCTCTTAAGCGCGAATGGAGGCCTTTGACGTCATTTTCGTTGCGTGTGCTCGCGCACACCGGCGGCTGCTGGCTCGTGGAAGAACGTGCGCCACTTATTAGGGACACTAAATATTTTGGTTCAAACGATTATAAATAGCCGTAGATTTTGCGGTGTTCATTTATAAGAAAAATTATGCGGATGTTTTGCGGTGTTGATTTATTTTCTAAATATCGGTGTATTTAGGACATTTCTTTCGGACATACGCTAAAAGAGTGACTATCGGCGAAAACATCTCACGAAGAACTACGAGTTCAAGTCTATCAAGGATGAGTTTCGTCAAAAACAGTCCTACTGGCGCAAACATTTTCTGAACCCGGCGTATTTCTTTTTTTATTTCTAGGTTTTAACTAATTGTGTATTTTTGACGCCAACGGATGTTTATAGGTGTTTTACAGCTCTAACCAACTTTCTATTCTTACCACCGACGGAAGTTTATGGGTGTTTTTCGGTTAAAACCGGAAACTTTACGGGCAAATTACAAATGGCCTCTCATGGGACTAAATTGTTGCGGTCTTTATAAACCCCTTCAAAGAACAACCAATTTTTTTTTTAACTCTTTGGTGCTATAAAGCGTTTTAAAGCAACCGGAAGCGGCTGAAATACGTCACTCTTCCACCAAAACAAGATGACAGGCACCTTTTTGAGCAAAGACAATAAGCAGTGGTTTAAGTAGAACATACACCTTCATTTGTCTTGTGTGTTGTCCCGCCCACAAGGAAGATTCCCTAGGCAGAGTTTTCTTTCCGTTTATTCCGTGAAACACGCCTGGCCGAGGAACAGAGCAATCAGTTCCTGGAGAACGGGGCTCGGTCGACATAGGACGGAGAAAGGAACTTTTCGCCGAACGGATAAAAGAAGCACGGCCGCAGTCGAGATGTTCGAAGATGTCCGATCAGCGACGCGGGAAAAGAATCCTCGAGTACGAATGGCTTCCTCGTCCTCTTCCTCCTGGCAGCAGACGGCGGGGACAGTCTATTTCGGTGGGTCAAGACACCGTGGGCCAAGACCTGTCCCGCCCCAAGGCCAGAGGACGTACCATGGGGACATCGACAGGAGACGTTCACACTGTATAACAAAACTTGGTTTAATTTATCGACTGGAGGGCACCGTTCGAGTTTGGGTGGCTTTATCGCTTCGTGATGGTAACCTCTGAAGGGTCAACCACCGAAGTGGCTGTATCTTGGAATCCAAAAAGGTGGCTGAGTTTTTGTTTTGCGGGCGTGCTGATTTCCTGGTTCAAGACCACTCGGGTCGAGCGTGCGCCGTTCTGGTACATTAGTCGAGTCAAGTGCTTTGAGGTGAGTTAAGCTGAGTCGCGCCGACCACCGTCGGGGCTTCTGTCGTCTGGGCGGAGGCGACACCGCTTGTACGAAAGGAGAGACATTTGACCTCGCGGAAGGCCGGAGGCGCGTCACCCTCGCCGCGTCTGTGCACAACTCGGGTCGACTGCCGAGTTATCTTTCGACGGGGCACGCCGTTTTCGCTTTTTTAATGCCCGCCACTATTGGCGACGTGACCGATCGAAAGCGTCGCGGTGGTCGGCCCTCCACGATTGGCCGAATGCTGACTTTGACGTCAGCAAAGGATTCCTCATCGACGGAAATAAGAGTAATGTAAGAACTTCGATTTTGACGGTGTTGGCAGTATTGGTTTAAGAGCTCAATGATTTCCAGCTTCCACCATGCTAATTACAAACACAACCGAACTTGTTGTTCACATGATAATGACGTCACGAGAGGTAACCATAGGAGGGCGCCACCCAAACATCTCGCCGCTATAGACCCCTTTCGAAATTCACGTGGCGATTATTAGAAGGTCAGAACCACTGCACAATGGCGGAACAACTGACGTCGTGAAACGTGCAAGTCATTCCATATGATAGCGAACATCGGAGCGCGGTCAACGCTAATATCCGACCACCCAATCAAACAACGTCGAAAGTGCAACGTCACTGCGCTCATCACCTTGTTCTGTGGGTTTCTTTTTTCTTCTGCTCCAACCAAACGCATAAAGTGTGCCGTGACGTTGCGGTTTTTGTCCGCCATTGTGCAGGGATTCCACAGCTGCCAAAAGAGGGCAGTATTTCGAAAGGGGCCTATTAGAGCGACAAACAAAAACGACCGACACGGACCAGCCTTCAACACATGCAGCATGCTCGCGATGGTACCTTTGCCAGGCGTTTAGTCGTTCGGTACTCGTGAGGTAAGCACGAGTGATTGCAAGCCTGCCAAAGATACCCTCGCGTGCACGATGCTCGTGTTTGAGCATAGCCACCTTTATTCTACAAACCCTGCCAAATCGCGAAAGACTCTGGTTTGAGGCTTGTCGCTGTCGTTTGTTTTTGTTTGTCGCTCTATACCTCGTCTCGCCCTATACGGTGGGCTAATGGCAAAAGCTACGGACCGCCAGATCCAATCAGGAGCCACATAAAAATTGCATGGTGTTCCGCTTCGATGCACGTATCGGTGCTCGCGTCTCGGATCACTGATGGGAATAGGCGGACAGTGGTTTGGGATCGAATAGCCCTGAGTGACTCATCAGTTTTACATTGCGAAGAAAGCCACGATATACAGGCTCTTTGCAGTGTCGAATTGCTATAGAAATGATGCAGCGCTCTTTCGATTCGGAGCGTCATTCGTCCACCCCTAATCAATGTTAAACATTTTATCGTTTAGCGTGGAACGTGATTGAACCTGGCGGCCCCTGGCTTTGACCTTTAGTCCATGGTAGGATGAGACAAAGTATAGTGGGACTCGGGCGTAACAAACAGATACGCTCTACAACGTTTCACACCAACTCCGACCGGAGCTGGAGCCACGGTCAAGTGGAGACAACCGAGAAGCGTCATAAGTGCACTGTCACGGTGCTCGTCCACTGAGTTTGCTATAACCGACCAAAACAATCACGCTTGGTAAATGCGCCGTGATCATGTTGTTGTTGTTTTCGGGATTGATCTGGCCGGTAGTAAGAAAGGCACAAAGAAACATATTTTTTGCCCCGTCATTCGCCAAGCTTCCTCTGTAGATTTCAGTCATTGTGGAGTCTTTGTAGATGGTGTTCGTCGGGCCGCAACGCTCTGCGCAACCCGCTACGATACCCGGAACTCTACAGTCAAGCCCGTCGGTGCGCAGGCGCGCGGCTTCTTCGTAGTGGAGGGCTTAGCGGAGGGGAAACGCGGTCTACGAAAACTCCCCATTAGCTCTCTCAAGTGCTTTGCGGGAAATTAGACGCTCCAGTTTTTCTAGAGTGTAGTTCTAGACACGAATAACCGGCAAGAATGATGAATAAATGCCGAGGAATGCCGAGGAATGCCGAAGAATGCCGAAGAAGGCCGAAGAATGCCGAAGAATGCCGAAGACCCTTTGGGTACACCGTAGGTCGAAAGGGTGAATAGTCGTTAGCGGGATTAAGGACGGCAGAAAGGTTTTTCAGTTGTGCCGCTTCCCGCGTGAAGTTCGTATACCTTCGATAACGCTTGGGCGTCTCGCGAGCCTCGAGAGTGCACGTGCATCTTAAGTACGACGGAGAGGAACGAGAGCGGGGTGGAGGCCAAGCGTCAGAGAGACCATACCACGAAAGAGCTTCTGTCTGCAGGCGCCAGGCTTCAGATTGTGTGCGTGTATATGGCGCGTGCTTCGCTCGATTTCCCCGAGTCACAAAACACGCCCGTGCCAGGCTGCGGAGATCGCACGCTGGGCTGCGAATTTGTAAACATGGGAAAGGTGTATAGTCGGTGGAGTTGGAGAGTAGTCGGACGAAGTTCGTGGGCTTCGGCCTTCTGTGGCCTAAGCACCACTGCAAAAAACGAAATTTCAAACGCGCGCCCTGGTGAGGTCGTGCGAGTCGGTTTTTTGCGCGGTGCAGTCGTTGGTTTGCCTTTATTATTTTCGCTCGACAGCGGTTCCCACACGGCGAAGTTGGAAATGCCAGAATGGTTGCTGCTCCTTTTGTTATGTCCGTGCTCGCGTGAAATATCTAATTATTTTATTTTCGCGTACTATTCAAAATGGGTTTGATTCCGATGGCGCATGCGACGCGACACAATATTTTATTAGTTGATGACTTATACACAAGCGAAAATATCTCTACATGTAATTTTTTTTTATACCAGTCTCGGCTACTTTGCGTGTGCCTTGGCTTGCTCGCTTCATTTGTGGGTCATAATGTTCGTGCAAGTACTATACTCTGTTTCACCTTATGATGTACCGCAGGAAAGGCTACAAGCGCGAGCTCCTTGCTCTAAGGCACATCTCGGTAGCACAAGCTCCGTGCGTTAACAGCAGCTCCCAACGCTATGAGCTCGCGCTTCTAGCCTTATATGCGGTACAACATATGGTGAAACGGAGTATAGCGAAAAACAAAAATGGATATTAGAGGCTTATGAAAAGGTTCATTTAAAAAAAAAATGTAAATGTGGAAGTTTTCTCACTGGCTTCATGGGCAACGGCAATGACTATTTTGAAAAGAAAATGTTTTCTCTTCGAAATTTTCTAGCGTTGGTTGCATGCAAAAAGGATAACTTTATTTATTGGTGTACGAGAGTTATTTCTGTTCCTTGCTTTCATCTCCGTTAATGAGGGGTCAGATACCTAGTACTAATGGTAATGTATTATCTTTGTTTGTACGTCTTGAGCCTCTCAGATAGCAGATTGATAAAAAAAGCAGTATTGATACGACAATAAATAACCTAAGAATGGACGTAAAACAATCAATCAGGGATTGTTTTGTTCGTTCCGATTTACTTCTACAAGACATGCCTCCACTGTCAAACTGTAGTTCGTCCACAGGTTATGTATTTTAACAAAATAATTAAAGTATGGCAGAAACCCACGTTGTGGGATTTCTTATCGGAAATATTTGCCAAAATGTTTTTATTGTCGAACCGCTAGAACATATCGGATACCAGGCAATTGTTTCCGGTTTCGATTCGGGTTACGGCTACTAAACAAAATACGCTATTCAACTGTTTTCGCTCGAGCTCTACAGCTTTGCTGTGTTTCGGGTAACTCCATTCCTTACCTAAATTATTGGTTGTATTTTTTTCTATCAAAACTACTATGCACGCGTCTCTTACTTTATTGAAGCATTTTATATTACCTACATGCTTTGTTTATTTTATCATGGTTAAAACTAGCAGTTAAGCCTGCGTGCTATACCCCACAATAGGTATTGTAATTTTATTATTTTACTTCGCTCTTTTTATCTGGTGATGTTAAGCGCCTGTGCGTATCTTTAGTTGGTTTTATTATCTTGGCACAGTATTTAGCAACAATTATGCTTACGTTTTTAACAGTTTATTCCCTTAATAAGTAAAATTCGCATAATAAATAAAAACGTGCAATTTTTACAATTTTACAATTTCTCCATCGCATTTCTTTTTGTCGCGGTATGGTGCAAGAGACAACAGAGGCTTTGTGCGGAGCGTATTAATTGCATTAATACACTGTTATCACTCTTTCAAAATGTTACATCGACCCTATGATGAAAAGAAAAAAAAAACAGTTGTCGCATTAGTTGTCGCACGTACGGTCACCAAAGAGACTTCACAGAGAAGGTAATCGGTACAAAATGAGATTATAAAAGTCGTACACCTACATTTTTTACAAGAACCAACTTACAATCAAGACATGACTAGCGTCTGTTGTTATGCTCGAAGAATAAACATGCGAAACCCTGGCAGCTGTCACGCGTCGGGACTCAAGCCGCCGTCCTATCTGGTCTACCGTCCGCATGCGTTAAAGGGGTATACGGAAACGAAATGTTAGCTCTGATTTCTTTGTTTAGATATGCTGTGGCGGAAGCCCAGAAACACTAGTCTAGACTAGAGCCACCAAAAGAGCTGCGCTTAGATTATCGGCACTCCGTTCCCCGACATTGTTGTGGGCGCCGCCATTTTGGTGCTTGTGCAGAGCAGACGCAACTGCTGATCGTCATGATTCGAAAGTGCGACTTCCCCAGCATGAGATTCGGTGTTAGGAAGCTGATGTAATATTGCTTTGCTTTGTCGCGAACTGTTTAGACATTTGTGGAGGACGAAAAAGAGTTTCCTGTGATTTCAGATGAAGCTTCAGATAACTGGTAACCATAATTTTAAGCCACAATATGGCAAAGTGTCGTTACTCTGAAGCGTAGCTTATTTAGTGGCACTAGTCTAGACTATTGTTTCTGGGCTGCCAGCAGAAAAGTCAAGAAAACTAATTTTAAAACGAATGAACAGATTTCGAGATTGACCGTGATGGCGGTCTGTGAAGCTCTGTTCGAATGCCGCCACGTCATCGGCCTCTTATGGCCAATTCTTCTGGGCCCGTATCGCACCGGTGCAGTGCGGTTCGTGGTACACGGAAGGCCAGAGTGGAGAGGGGAGCTTCCTTCTCTTCCCGCCAGTCTTTCGTGTACTAAAGTGGAAAGAGGTTACTGCACTGGACGGGTGCGCGATGTGCCCTAGACGAATAGGCCATTAGAATCAGCGCCAGTTTGTGGCAGTATGGCTCTCTCATTGAGTTACTTAGTCCTGAACGTGACTTGGCGGAGAACGCTAACGGGTAGACTACGATGTACATGTTGACTTCCACAGTGCTTCCGCAACGTGCATTCCACTTCTGGGGTGTGAGACTAACACGGTGAACCGAACGCTCGCGGCACATAAAATAACGTCATGGCCGCGAATGACGTTACGAGCAAGCTACGTACAGGCCATAGGACATGCAGTCCTCAGATATTACTACTAGGCAAGATTGTCACGCGTTGACGCCACCAAGCGGCAACGCTCGCAACTACAGAACCCTTGGCCGTGCAGGAGCCATTGACGTCACGAGCGCGATACGCATTGCGCTTATCGCTGGCCGATTTCGAAGCAAGAGGTAGAGAGCTCGTGGCCACGCCATTTAGCTTCGGTGCCCCTTTAAGGTGCTTAGATAGCACCAACATGTCACGATCCTTCTGGAACGTGGACGAAGGGGGCCGAAGCACCCGCCGAGAAGAGACGACTCGCAGCCTGGTTGTGAGGGTGGACAATGACTGACCGGGGCGGCGTACGCTCCACGGCGTTTATTGGTGCGGTGACCAATGTTGCCCGCCGTGTCTGGCGGCCACAGACGGGCGGACTGGAGGGGGCGCTACCTACTGGTGACACAACATAAGATTGAAACATCTGTTAGAGTAACGTTTGTGATCATGGCTTCCACTCACGATCACAGGCAATCAACAGAACAGCGTAATCTGCAGTTGAAAAGTACGCACACAGAACGACGACGCTCACAACAGCGTCTGCTGCTGCGAATCCGTCACTGGGACCGCGGTGCTGCCTGCACAAGCGCCGCCATGCGTCCGTCTTCCAGCGCGTTCGTTACACTATACCCCTTTAAGCTACTGTAGCCTAAGTATGGCAATAACTCACTCTGCTGGCTCTAAGCATCCTATAAATTCCTAAATCATGACGATACGCGGCCGATTTCCCTATTAAAAAAGCAGTCATAGATCGCAACACACCGAGGTCCTCTCCGGCGATGGGGGAGCATGTTCCGAAACCAGGACAACTGTCAACCAATAGCAAGCGAACGATCCTCGCGCCTCCGACCGGTGGAACCGCGGAGTGATATCTACAATGCGCACGGCCCGTTGCCCATACAGCCTGGACTACGATTCAAACCAGCGAGCGCGCGCTCGAGTGCTGACGAACGGGCGCATCACTCCCACGGGGAAAAAAAAAAAAGAACAGAAAAGCACAGTGCGTTGTTTTTGAGACAAACATTGCAGTATTATCTTCCTTCTCCGCGAAAAAATTACATTTTTCGACTGCTCCTTTTTGTTTTTACCATCTACAAAAGCATACATATTTTGTAATAACAGCGTTTGCAATCTCAACGAAATGTCGCGTTTTCATTTGTCACATGTCGTCCTGGCTGCCTAAACAATGATCTTCCCATCGCCGGAGAGGAGCTCAGTGTGTTCGATCTTTGATTGCTTTTTTAATAAGGAAATCGGCCGCGCATCGTTATGATTTGTGGATTTCTAGGTTGCTTAGAGCCCGCAGAGTGAGTTATCGCAATATTTAGGCGAGTATTGCGATAATTGCCTAAATTTCGCACACGTCATCAGCACACCTCATCAAACATAAAC
Source organism: Ixodes persulcatus (assembly GCA_013358835.2). Lineage (NCBI taxonomy): Eukaryota > Metazoa > Arthropoda > Arachnida > Ixodida > Ixodidae > Ixodes > Ixodes persulcatus. The sequence continues at coordinate 488,480 of JABSTQ010010315.1, read as the reverse complement.
CAACTCGAAATAGTACGAAAGAAAGCCCTTAGATTCATTTAAAACAAAGATAAAAGGCTAGATTCCGTGAGTACACTTTACAGCATAGCAAATATCCAGCCCCTTCCAACGCACAGGAAAATTAACAGACTCACATTTTTATACAAACTGATCAGCGATGGCTTTAGAATACACAGGTCACGCTATGTCTCTCTAACATCTGCGAGAAGCACACGAAACTATCATAGCTTATCACTTGCAGAATATCAGTGCCATAATGACTGCTTTAAATTGTCATTTGTTCCTAAGACCGTAAAAGAGCGGAATGAATTACCTTTTTACATTATAAGTATCATTTAAATCATTCAAGTATCACCATCATTTAAAGTAGCGCTTTTTTATTGTATAAATGAACCCCATGTTATTGTGATTTAAAAATTATTGAATTATCGTGATTACGTGAGAATGATGTGTCATTTCTTCACTCCTCTAATAATTGTTTTTCTTTTTTTTTTTCATTGCACGTATGTGTGTGTGTGTGTGCGTGTGTGTGTGTAGGCGATAACTTCTGGCCGAGCATTCTCTTGGTATTGTTGCTACCTTTTGTTGTGTTAGCATTGTGTGAACTGTCAATTGTGGTTTCTTGTTAGTACAGCTGTGAATAACTTGGTCGCACTGATATCCCTTATATTGTACCTTTCCCCCGGTCCTACAATGCCTTCCATGAGAAGGTAGTAGTATCCCTAAATAAATAAATAAATAAATAAATAAATCTCAAAAACCTTCTCAGGGCACCTTTAAAAGCATTGGAGCTGGCCCTCTGCTTAAAATTCCAAGTCTGCACGAGCGCTCAAGTAAAGTTACCACACGACGAATTGGACCACGTTGGTGAGTTACAGGGATAAAGGCAGAGTTACCACTTTGAGTGGGCTTCAAGACAATGCACCCAAGCCCGTGACTCTTACAACACTGCCTCAAACTATTGGGACCTGACAGTGACTGCGTGCAAATAACCCCAGAATATAAAAGGGCATTTTGATCTAACCTGTTCAACGACTAACCAAGATTCGAGCTGAATGCTGAATATGTATGGTTCCTATCTCCTAGAATTTTCTCCATTCACCGGATACCTCTGTCTTAACACCCCCCCCCCCCCCCTATTTTTTTTTCTTTGTTCAGCTTTTTTTGGCAGCAACGTTTCCGCGGCTACGGGCACCCAGACGGGCGGAAGTGACGCCCTTCCTACGTCATAGGTTTCCTCTCCTGAGACTCCTCGTCCCACCGAAAAAACGAGCGGTTCCGGAGGATCCCGACGAAGTGCGAGGCGGATTGGGGGCCCCCCTCGCCCCCGGCCGCCGTACGGAGAACTGGAACGAGGCCCTGTTGTCGGACAACGGCAGCAGCGGCCGCCGAGTGCGCAGCGAGGCAGCCCCCGTGCTCCAGAGACTCGATCTTCTTGCCGCCGACGTTCTTGGCCGGCTGGCTCGGCTGGAGAGAGATCGGCCCGGTCACACGGGTTCCGCTTGTGCTCTGCGGTGCGCGGCGCACTGCCGCTTCGAGAACCACTGTGGATAACGGCGCCAGGCAGGCTCGGTTCATGCCAAGGTGAGTCGTTTCTCGCATTCCCTTCTTTTTGGAACACCGCGCAAGCGTGAACCCGCTGGCACACAGCTAATACATCCTACAAAAGACAGTCCACAGACGCTGTCTCGGGCGTGGTTCTTCATCGTACGACATCCTTGTCAGATTGGTCATACAAGAAAGTAGAGAGTTTAAGGGAACCGTTTTTGCACACCCGATAAGGTATACCATGGGCCCTCGGGTACGAAATGCGTATATGAGAGTTTTCTGGGGTAGAGCATGCGCAGTGCGTACCGGAGGGCCCGTCGTACCGTATCGGGATGTGCAAAAACGGTTCCCTAAAATTCCCTACTGTCTGCAGACGTGTTCGAATCGTATGCATATGCACGAAGCAAACATCCTTCGAGGGTGCTTGAGGCGTGTGTACGCAGGTGAAACACTGTCGTCGTGTCTATACTGCGGACGCCGAGTCTTTTGTATGATATAGGAGCAGTGCGACTTTGGCTTAAGAAATCCTCTGCGTCACGACTCTTGATTGGACTAGATGTTTTACGTAGAGAACGAATTAAATAGTGCGAGCGAGACAAGGGCGGAAAAGTAATAGGCACACGATACGACGACGACTGGCGCTAATTCTGCTATAGTCAACGAGGGCTTAAGAAATGCGGGGCGTGACGAGGCCCGTGACTCTCATTATCGCTTCGCAGCCAATGATGTTGCAGATAAAAGCGTCAAAGAACCAAACACGAAGGACGAACCATGATCATTATATACGACACGCTCTGCGTTTCTTAAACTGTCCGTTGGTTCTTAATGAAAACTACAGGTAATTAAATAACGCGAACGAGACAAGGACGCAAAGAAGGCCCACATGTATGCATCAAGTACCGGTGCTGTGTCGTCTCGTTATTCGTGCAGACAATCGCAAATATAGTCGAAGCTGGCAGGAAGGTCTTCAAAAGGAGCCTCGTGGAAACGTCGAAAAGTTCAAAGGCGACTGTTTCGCTCAAGAGACATTTATCTTCAGCGTCCTATATAAGATCACGTACTACGTATATCGAAAGGAACGATCTGAAACAAAACCCGAGCCGAGGAACCTTGGATTAACTTGATGCTACTTTCAAAATGCAAATAAACAAATTGGTAAAAAAAAAAAAAAAGGTAGGCCCGCAGTTGTATTTGGTAGCGTTCTTCGCCTTTCTATTCAATTTCAGATGGGTATAACTACCCGTGCAGCGGCAGTTCGATGACGTTTTGTCATTCACTTCATTATGAAAGTTGTCTCGGAATTGGTATGAGTTCTGACAATTTGGAAACGGCAGTTAGCTTGGGGCCATTCTTGGCCACGTCTTGTTATAAGTGCCTGAACTGTGCTTCTAGAGATTTCGATAAATTAACAAAACGTTGCTAAAGTAAAGACGCGTTGCATTCAGCTGTGCATAGGCGCCGCCATAACCGACCTCCAGTTTTTGTTTCCTCTTCTTACGTTAACTTCACATCAACATGACCACAGCAGGGCAGGTTATTGCCATTTTAGGTAGTACCGTGTCCTTCTCCCCAGCATGTGGACTTTGTGGAAGCTCGTCAACGCCCGTTTCACTGGCTTGGTATCTGGGTAAGGCTAGAGAAGGTCAGAAATGGCGGCTGTAATCCGGTGCGTGTGTAAAGCGTCTATACTGAGTGTAAAAGCTGTTTTTATAAAAAAGGAATCGCAGTTAGATAAATGCTCTTGCGGGAACTGCCAATGTTCATAATATGATGACGTAAGCTCAATTTAATAAGAAACGGTCTGTTATTTACAAACAAGGTTTTCGATGCTGCTTAATGTCAATAACAGTTTAAGAAGGGCAGGACGCGACGAGTACCGATCATTGAATTGTCACTCCAAGGCCAATAAGAAAAAGCCATACAAGCACTAAAAGGCGAATCACACACATAAAGAAAAGCGCGAAAGAGTTTTAATTGAGTGCTAGTTTTACTAGGCGTTCGCACAAAGGAATATACACACAACCTAAATAAATACACAACCTAAACTCGCTACATAGGATTACGGTATCGGCGAACTGGCGCGAAGCCCTGACTGGACAGCTTCACATTTTGAACGCTCGATGCCATCTCTTGGCTTATGAAACAGTAATTTTGCCGTGTGAACCTTCAGAAAGCGGGAGCTTAGTCAGCTCCCATGGGCGTCTTGTGTCTACGCCTTAGATGGCAAATTTATCCAGTGCTGCATACCACTGCCAGCCTGGGGTCTTTAAGGTGCATCACGCAGCAGTGATACACTACCGCACGCCGGTATACGATGCCCCTTCATATTGAAACGTGCACGAGTGAGGATTCAGCCCAGGATACCTGGATTCTGCAGCGCGACCTTTCGCTACAGTGCGTTAAAACACTCGGCCACCGCTCCCGCTCTTAGCGGCTACTATGGGAGCACAAAGGAGTCACCCCATTTCTTATTCAAATCAGTCAATAAAACGAAGGTCGGCGTCTACACTGCCGGCTGGTGAGGCGCTCGGGGCAAAGGTTGTGCTAAATTTAGCGGAGTCCGAAAATCCAAACAAATAATTCGAAATTGATAGAGCGTACCTCGACACTCAAGCGCGGCTACCTCCAGGCCTGGGGTTACGACGGGGGAAGACTATTAAAGAGGCCCGCTGCAAAGCCGACCCCCGCGGGAACATAGTTGAAGTTCGCGCTAAGAATACTCAGTCGGTTGCTGTAAGATCAGATAGAGGCCTTTCTTTTTTTCTGGTGCTAATCTCCTGAGCGCGACCCCAGAGGGGCAAAACGAGCTCGGCGACCGTTTTTACCGGATGCGACGAATCCCATCCTTTCCGGGACATGTCTCTGGGTCAAACCGCTACATGGGCTAAAAAGGGGGGCGGTGTTGGGGAGGGGGGGGGGGGGGCTCCTTGTTTTATCATCTATCGCCGAAGGTACCAAACTGCTCGAGGCACAAAACTTCGATAATAGGAAGTTTTTGTAGATTCCTCCGAAAACCTCGATAACTTCACTGGATACTCCGCCGACGCCTTTGCACATGCATCATCGTATCGTTATCAAAACGCAAAAACGATAAATACAAAAAAAAAAAAAAAACCTCCCACGATCTTACGCTTCGAAAACAATTGCGTCGCCCTCCAAGGAATACGTTTTTTGTTTACCTTCGTCCAGTTCACACGTCGGGTATGGGAGGCGGAAAAATAAAAAAAAAAATAAAAAAAACGAACAAGATATTACAACCTGGAACAAGTGCAAAGATATAGAAGAGGCGAAACAAGAAGGATTTGCAGTCGCGATAAAAGCGTCAACACCATCCAGTCACGTGGCGAAGGCAAAACGATATTTATTTTCCCCATACCGGAAGTTCAGCGTTTCAAAATGGCCCCACCCGTGCGGAAAAGGGTACAGCCACTGACAGCTAAGGATATGCAGTGCATGGCAAGTCCCAGTCATCTCATTATCGCTCCACAACCAATAAAAGACCGCGGCATTAAAACCCCGCAGAAGGAATCGCGAAGAAAACAGCGTGAACATGGAAAGTCACGCCTTGCGTTTCCTTAGCTATCGGTGGCTGGGCTTACACGAATGCGATCGTAGTGCATCGGATCGAGCAGGAACCAATCGCACGCACCTTGTCTCTCTACTTGTTCCTTCTCTACCCATCTACTACCTATCGAAATAGTCAAATCTCGATTGGGTACGCTACGGTCGCGTCCATGTAAACTCAGCCATTGACTATATGGACGGTTTACCCTGCCTAAAGCGGGAGATGAAGGTTCAGTTTTAATCTGTATAAACTAGCGATCATCACCGATCGGCACGGTTCATGGCTTCGTAGAAAAGTTTCGGTTGGTAGTGTTGGGGTGATTCGTTTCGTGATCCAAGTGTGTCTGAATTATTGTGGAATTAACAGCGCAAATACGAGAAGGAAGGTTAGACGAGGGAGGCAGGGTAGAGAACTGACTAACAACTGACCATGGGACAATTCGGGTGACATTGTCCCATGATCCAATGTGTCTGAATCTTTCTAGCGTAAATACGAGTAAATTCTTGGAGCGATAGCTGTTTTTATAATTGAACCTTCGAACGGTTCACAGAAACTAGGAAGAATTTATCGCTTAAAAGTCTGCCGACGATATCGACAGGAGCAGCATTCATAACGGTTACCAAAGCAAGAAGTTAGGGTGGCAAATCGTCAATTATAATATTGTTTCTCATTGTAATTATGGTTTATTTTTCTACATTTTGGTTATTGCGAGCAGTAAGTAAATGCTGTATTACAATAATTGAAGGAGGCGATTATATATTTAAACCCATCCGGTGCCTCGGTATTAAAAATAAAACAAACAATAGAAACCAAACTCGTTTTTTAAAGGCCTTGCTCGTTAATTCAAGGGGTTTGCAGGCCAAAAGTTCACACCAAAACTACAATCACCAAGACAACAGGATTAATGCCGTATTGGTCAGTGCCAAAAAATCTATTTAGAGATGGGCATATCGTTTGAGTTAATAAGTGCTTGATTATCTCAGAATAGTGTGTCTATTCAAATGAAGCGTGTTTTTCTGTGAGAATTTGCTATTCCCCTTTCGATAAAAGGATGCCATTCTGGGTGATGCTTTGGAAGAGGGTCGATAAATAAAGTATACGGAGGAAAACATTTAGGGCAATTTCAAATTTAAGTGGTCATACACGTTTCACGCGGGTCACCGTATACTATACACTTCACTGTTGGTAAGCTCTGGCAGTTTCGTTTGATCGCGATACGTGACACCAAAGGAAATCACACAGGCATCGTAAACAAAGGCGCAAATCACTGTACGCGCGAGTTGAAATGCATACTGCGCTGAAGGCTAGAGACTTCAACAAATAGCTTGGACAGTTGCCCCTACTGATCAAGATTTCGCTGGAGCACACCTCTCAAGGTGTCACGTTAGGAAAACGAGTCCTTGATATCTCAACTCGAGGTTTCGATCGTCCTTCCGGAGGTGTTCTCAAAAATGACACCCGCGTACGCCCCCACGTCGGAACGCGTCAATACATATAGGCACGATTGAGGAACCATCTCACGGATCGTCGCCTCAGATTACTTCCAAACTAGGGCGCGCACGCGTATACGCATTACACGCGTGCTTGAAGCATTCGCGATCGGATGAGGGGCGTCGTACGGCTCTCCACCGAGCCACTCCCAAGGCAGATATAGATTACTTAGTGTCGCCAAACTGAGGCTCGGCAACCTCCTCGCGTCGCACCGAAAGTGTACCGACCCGTCCTTTACACGCTCGGTTACGGAGGGAGGCCGGAGATGCTCCAAATAATGGCCGCGAAAGTCGGGAGCTACGCCCCGTCGTGACACGCACGCTCGCGCGCCAGAGATTAGGAGTCGAGAACCGTGGGAACCTCTCCCTTAGGGCAGGGACGTGCGTCTTGGACTCTTGGCTAATGTGCCGCTCGTAGAAACGCTGGTGGCCCGCTTCGCTGGGCATGGGATAAGAGCCCTTGTGCTTGCAACAAGAGGGATGGCACACACTCCCTCTCCCCGTATGTCGCTGTTGAATTTGAAAGTTGTGTGCGAGCGGGTGTCTGAAGCTCTTTCCACCAAAGGTACCGCAGCGCGTGCGCTTGCGTCCCTCGAGCGCCGATTAAGGTTGTGTATCGCATCCCTTCTTTTTTTCGAAATGACATAGAAAACTATCCCCGAGGTGAGAGCCAAATTCGGAGGTTTTACGTGCCCAAGCAGCGACGGGCATCGGGCACGCCCCAGGGGAGGACTGAGGATTTATTTGGATCACCTGGGTCCGTTTGCTCGAAGCTGCAGGTTAACTTTAACCGCGAAAGAAAGTTAACCGCCCTTCCCACTAGCCAAGTTTGACGAGGGCTATATGCGCGATAGCTCGGTGTGTTATTGTAGGGTGGTAGCTCGTGCAATGAGGAAGATGTGAGCAGTGAAAGGCGGGAAACACACCGGCAGCATGGTTGGCCAGCATGTAGCAACTGTACATAAAACCTTATTCGTAAAATGAAAATCGCGTACTTCGGGTCCAGTGGAAATGGTTCGCGGTCTGCTTCTGCGTACCATCAATGCCCGGCCGATCGAGTCAAGTCAATTCACTGGGATTCTAACGACGTTTCCATGTCGACAATTACCGCCTCTCTTTGGGCTTAGGAATAGCCAGAATAGAAAGACTATATAAAAAATGGGGCGAGACCATTGCTCATAATTTGCTATTTAAGTGAGGTAAGGCAAAGCGAAAGCCTCCCGCACAATTCATTGCTTACAAACGTGCCCGATAATGCAGTGACTTCAACATATTAGTTATAAAGCGAGCGACGCTCGCTGGGAGGGGCACCGCCATGTTTACCCGCCGTCCCTGATCTTCCGATTGCGTGATCTAAAATTAAACCTCGCACGGGGAAATGTGGTTAACTTTTTGCCGCGATTAGAGTTAACTAGCTTCGAGGGACGGGGCCCTGGGGATCTCTCGACGTGAAACCGATAAGTCGGTTGCACGGCGCCTTTTCCGCAATAAGCCTCCGCCAGATTGCGGGCACCTCGGCTGGGATTCGAACCTGCCACCTGGGGATCCGTAAGCCGGCGCTTTGCCTCGGAGCCACTAAGGCGGCGCGGTGAGGACGCTCAGCAGGTAACTCTGTATTTCATTGAAATCCTCACCAACATTAAGAGCATCTATGCTGCTGCCAAGGAGGCCCCAGAATGGGCCCAAGTACTGGGTAATCTCATCCAGATGAAGTATAAGTGTTTCTGAGGGTAAAAGCGCTAAAAACAACGGACAAGTAAAAGAAACGAACAGCACAGAGCGCTTTCTGTTGTTCGTTTCTTTTACTTGTCCGTTGTTTTTAGCGCTTTTACCCTCAGAAATATGGATCACCAACTAGACCCAAGTGCATACCCTTCTGAAGTAAAAGTGACTCGTACTTTAACCATTTAAGCCTAGTTTTTATCCGGATTGAACAAGGACCGATATAGAACCACATTTGTAATGTTACCAGGGTCCTTCTCCGCATGTAAATGACGTGCATATACGAAATTCTCAAGACAGTTGACACGGCAGCATGTTCCACGCGTCTAAACAGTGTGTGGTGTCTAGTGTCTAAAAGTTAGGGGGGATCGGTGGCCGAGTGAATCCTGGGTTCAATCTCCACCCCTGCCCGTTTCGATCTGGATGAGCATCGTACCGGCGTGTGGTCGTGTATCACTACTGCGTGGTGCACGTCAAAGACCCCCAGGCTAGTGGTTGTACTGCACTGACTAAATTTCTCATCTACAGATGGGAGGCTCGTCGCCCGTCGAGGCAGACCAAGTTCTAGGCTGTATAAACCTACACACAAGCCAATTTTTTATCTGAAAGTGAAATACGTGTAGCCATTGTGTGAAAATGAATGACTTTATTGTAACCGGTCAAACTGAAATTAACATGTTAACAAAAAGGGGGGATTGGTGTCCGACAGTGTTAACATACCGAAGTTCGGAGCACTTGGAGCGAAAGCTCACCCTGCAGAACTTAGGGATCCTGGGCTCGATCCCCACACTTGCCCATTTCGATCTGGAGGACCATCGTACCGGCGTGCAGTCGTCTGCCCGTTAAAGACCCCAGGATTTCAGTGGTACTGCACTGGCTAAATTTCTCGCCTACAACTGAGACACCAGACGCCCATTGGAACTGACAAACCTTCCGTTGTCTAAACAAACACACGAAGCAATTTTTTAATGTGCGAGCGGACCATCATACAGGGTAATAAGCTTCTGTTGAACTCGGTTCCTACGGCGTTCTTCAACGGAGCACCTCAAGTGGCCACCCAAACTCCCAGGCACAACGCTCGCCCCTGTGTACGTGGAGCACGTTAAAGACTCCAGGCTAGCGGCGGTACTGCATTAGCCAAATTTATCATCCACAGCGAAGACACCAGACGCCCACTGAGACTGACTAACTCTCTGCTGTGTGAACAAGCACCCACCACGATATTGTACTGCGTGAGCGGGCCTTTATAAGAAGTGATAAGCTTCCGTTAAACTCGATGGACACTATACGATCTCCAACGGAGCACCGCAATTTTCCACCCAAGCTCCCGGACACAAGGCTTGTCTCTGTATCCGAAGCAGGCCCGCTCCCCCGCGAGATCCTTCTCAGTTACGCCGCTGTCCCACCACCGGCGGCGAGTCCAGAGGCGACGAAAGGAGAGCGGCTCCCTTTCTGGGTCTCGGTCGCATCGTGAACAGCCCGGCTCGTGCCGCGCAGAGCCTCCTCCTCCAGAAAACACGGCCCCGATTCGGTGCCAGTCCGCGGCCATCTCGTCCGGCACATCTCTCGCTCGCGGCCAGGTGTGCGCCCTCGTCGCAAAGCGGCGGGTATCATCGACGGCTCCGGCCGCGGGGTCTGTGTCAACGGACGGGGGCGAGACATCTATCGCGCCGTCCGCCGACTCCGTTCGACCGACGAGTAGGACGAGGCGGGACGGAGCGAGTGCTTTCTTTGGTGACGTAAGCGTACACATAAAGGGCTAATAAAAAGCAACGAGGTTCAGCGAGGTGTCTCATAAATCAAACCAAATCACATCAAGTCAAACCAAATCCGTTTATTTTGACACAAACAATTAGTGCTGGGCAATTGATTGATTAGACTACCGACTAATCGATTAATGCTTTAATCGCGACTGATCTTGTTTCAACCGGTTAATCGGTTAACGTTTAACGAACCAAAACAAAGCAAAAGTTGTACTCTTTCACCACACAGACGTGGACGGGCACAACTGTAGAAGGACACACTTTAAATGAAAGTTTAACCTAAAGTAAATTGAAGGGGCGAGATTCGTTACTCCAGACAAGTGCAGAAGGTTACACGTATCCCGTCCCATTCAACGCCGTGCGAGGGTTCGTTTATAGCGCAGCAGAGACTATTACGAACAATCAAATGAGGTCACTCTTGCCGGAGAATATCAACGAACCCCTTAGCCTCATGCAGCTGAAGTAAGAATCTACGAGTTTGATTGCTTTGAACTGTTCTCAACTACACATCAAGGTTGATCCATAATCGAAATTGTATATTGCGCAGTACATCACATATTCCCACACACAAACACACACACACACACACACACACACACACACACACACACACACACACACACACACACACACACACACACACACACACACACACACACACACACACACACACACACACACACACACACACACACACACACACACACACACACACAAAACGCAAATTTGAAAATCTAAAATTATTATGAATGGAAATGAACGAGACCGATTAATTGATTAATTCAACGATTAAAGGGTGGCGATTAATCGGGTTACAATTTTTAATCGACGCTAGCCCTCCAAAGAATACATTTCTGACAAGGGCGCTGGACAAAAAAAAAACTGTGGGACTGAAGCTTAACGAGTTCCAGCGCCCCCATTACGGGGTTGCTGTAGCACTTTCAAGAGTAACATGTATATACATACGGGCACACATACATATATATAAAAAATGCATACAAAAGCATATATTGTTTTAATTTTATATTATACAAAATAAATAATGATTACATATTACAATATTTCTTGGATGGTAGGAGGACTATTTAACGAGGATACTTCAATATCCCGAGAAAACAAAGTGTTTAATAAAGCCGGTAATATGTAAAGGTATCTTTGAGTACCAACATTTGTCCTCATCCTTAACTTTCTTGGACATCAACGCTTCGATGCATGCACTAAAATAAGAATTTCAACTGAACAACAATAAACATCGAATGTTCTCCGGGAATATTTTAGATTCCGGTCATGAAATATTAATAAGCAGTAATTAAACTTCTGGACGAGTATAGCATTCATTCTATGGTTCTGAATCCTATGTGCCACATTGCACTGCATCCAATGGGCAACATTGACAAACTTGTCAATTTCTGGAAACTTATTTCACGAAATATCCCAGAAAGTTGGCCATGAAGGGTGGGAATACGCCAAGGGGCCCGATAGCGCGATGGCTACAGGGAATAAGTTTCTTCGAACTTACCAAGACTAAAATAATTATAATATTTTCTTTCACGGATTGTTGATAATTGCGAATTAGCATTTAACAATACATATATCGATGGTTCTGTTTTTTTTTTTAATAGAAAAAGAGTGATGATCACGAGGAACGCTTTCAATTACTCTAAGAGCTTTTTTTCTGTAATAGTAACTAGTAACCCTTTGTGCTCGTTCCTCAAACTAGATGCGCGTAACAGATAAATAAAAAAGTGCATTATAATTTATTTTTCTCATGTTTCCTGGAAGAATATATCTATAATTATTCATTATTCCCGCAACTTTGCAAACGCTTTTTTAGGAATATACGTGTTACCCGAGCATTCCAGGACATGTGTTCAGAAAATATGACACCCGAATAGTACGCTGAAGTTGAGCTAGTTGGAACATAATGCAAAGTAAACGGTCAGCTAGAACGATAGGTACAAAACACAGACAGGGAGAAACAGAGACATACAGCAGTGTGTATGTCTCTTTTTCTCCCTGTCTGTGTTTGTCCCTATCGTTCTAGCTGACCGTTTACTTTTGCAATATTACACCCAGAGTCCTGATACTATCAACTCACTCTATCGTGGATGATCCAGAAAGAAAATCGCATGATAATCTAACATGTGACCCTGGCATTGAAACAAAACTGCCTTAGTTTTTGCAGTATTGATCATAAGAGATAAAATATCTATCCACGTTTTTAATTGATTTAAAAAGGTTGTTTGCCTCAAGAGTAAGCAAGTCCTCTCTAGAACCACGAAAATGTATGCTAGTGTCGTCCTCATAAATAATAAATATCGCGGAAGGTTCAATACTTACAATACCATTGACATATATATATATATATATATATATAAAACAGGGGTCCTATGGTACTACCCTGATGAACCCCAGTGTGAATGCATCCCGCAGTGGATCTACAATTGCTAATTTGAACATACTGGGATCGGTACTGTAAATATGATGTTATTAGCGATAACCCCCTACCTCGAACTCCCTCACATTTTATCTAGGAGAATTTTGCGATCTATCCTATCAAACGCTTTGCTAAAATCTATGAGTATCCCCAACGTCAAGAGTTTACTCTCAAAATTTTCTAATATCATTTGTGTTTATTTTTTTCTACAAGTAGAGCCGTTTCTGTAAATGTATGTATGCTTCATACAACCAAACTGCGACTCAGTCGCAATTTGGCTTCAATCGGTTCGCATCGGTATCGATCGGCTCGGGGGAATACTCCGGTTTTCTTGCTTGTTTTTGACATCAGGAGTCCTCAAGGTTCACAAAATGTACCGCTGATTTCGTGAGAGGTTGTTATAACTCGCGATGCGCTTCGGTAGATAGTAACACCACTTTGACGCCTTATGTTTTTGCTACTTTTTCTCTAAAAAAAAATCCACGTAAAAAAAAAAGGACGCTTTTACGAGTTCGTGATGCTCGCTGTCAAAAAATAGTACAGCGCAAGAGAACGAGACACAAATAAGAAGAAGCACACAAGAGCGCTGTGGTGTGTCCCTTTCTGTTTGAGTGTATCATACTTTTGCGCCGTATACGTCCTTTTTACGTAAAAGAAAACCGAAAGGTTTTACTAAGATGCATGGGCGCAGGCGGATGTAGAAATATCTGTCCCTTTTGTGCAGTACACTTGTTTCCCTTTTATCCTCTGCAGCACCACGTAAGAAGCGTATCCCGGCTAGAGCTCTCAGATCTCTAGTGAATGTTTCGCCACCACCGTGTTTTCTTTTATTCTTCGTAGCTTCGTGTGACTGCTTGTGCGACTTTCGTTGTTGGAGGAAGACCGCCATACGGACCCTTCAGCAATCAGCCTTGCAGTTCTGCATATGTGACATTTTCGTTCTTATTCTGACTTCTTACAAACACTCCAGCCTGCATGAGCATATCGCGCTGTTATTAGTGATACAAGTGCTAAAAGTAATCTCGCTTTGGGATTAAAAACACAAGCCCCACCAAACGGTGAGTGCCCAACTACTCGACAGAAAAGAATTCTCTTTTAACCTTCTACATACACGCTCAACATCTATCGACACACACACCAAAAGACTTTGAGATCTTTAGTGTGTGTATGTCGTCCTTTGATTACCTAATAATGTTGTGTGTATGTTTATACAGCCGGAAGTTAGTCAGTCTCAATGGGCGTCTGTTGCCTCCAGTGTAGATGAGAAATTTAGCCAGTGCAGTACAACCCCTAGCCTTGGGTCTTTAACGTGCACCACGACCGCACGCCGGTATACGATGCTCGTCCAGATCGAAACGCGTGCAGGTGTGGGGATTGAGCCCAGGATCCGTGGGTTCTGCAGCACGAGCTTTCGCTCCACGTGCTCCTAGCTGATGTGCACTATACTTCGTCTCACCTTAGCATGAACTATTGTTAGCCGCGCATGCTAAAAGCGCGGGCTAGTTTCTTTGGATGAAGCCTCGGCGGCGGCACGAGCGCTCGTGCAGCAAGTGCTCCAGTCAAGACAGTCAAGGCTAGCCGCTCGCGCTTGCACAGCCTTTGCAGTTAGTTCATGCTAAGGTGAGACGAAGTATTAGCGGCGAGATGTTTTGGTGGCGCCCTCCTGTGGTTCCCCCTTGTGACGTCATTACCTTGCAAACAACAAGTTCGATGGTGTTTGTTATTAGCATGGTGGAAGCTTGAAATCATTGCGCTCTCAAAGGAACACTGCCAACACCGTCAAAATGAAAGTTCTTTCATTCCTCTCATTTCCGTCGATGATAAATCCCCTTTCCGACGTCATAGTCAGCGTTCGGCCAACCGTGGAAGGCCGACCACAGCGACGCTTTCGGTCGCGCACGGGGCTAATAGTCCACTCGGCCACCTATCCCCCTTTAATTACCTGCAGTCTCGGCGTTGTCTTATGTCTAATCTTCACCAGCTCGTTTTTCGGCCTGACTTTCTATTCGAGATATGAATTACCCTAATGCGAAATTCCATAGGCGGCGTTTCCAACATTATTTAAGCTTATCCAAAGTGCCTTGTTCCGGGCCGACGTACCCGACACGCCATGCGTTGGGCCATATTTGAAGAGACGGACAACCCTGTATGAGGCGTGGCCAGACTGCACACTCGCTATCATTATCGCTGACGCTCGATCACAATAGCTCTTGTAGACTCATACTGCAACACCTCCTGGATAACGGGGCCGTAGTGCTGGAGTTTCAATGTATACACCTGCCAAGCAGGCCGTCTTATATGTTTGTGATGGCAAGTCGGTGGCAGGAATGCTTCGCCCCCAGCACGCGCTTGATGCCCTGAAGCTGGGTTTTGTAGGCGCATGTAGCGAAGTGTTAGCAAAGGCAGAGAACTGAAGGATGAGCGTCACTGGGCTCTTCACGTGTCAGCGACTGTAGGCCCCACCTTGCGGACGAGAGTGCGCTCTCCTTCCGCGCTCCTCCTCGCCTGAACTTCCCGCTGCGTGAACTGGGCTTCGGAGACATTTTCACGCTCCGCGGCGCCCGACAGAAGCGGTCGTTAGTGCGGGGGGCTTCGGCAGACCCGTCTCGCGCGGCGCGGCCTTGACGCGTCCGACCGGGAAAACGACGTCGTGGTGGTTTCTGTCGACTCGCCGAGCCGCGATTCATTCAAGGCGCGCCGGCAGGCGGGCCGACAAACAGGCCCGCTTCGAAAAGCAACGACGGAATTTGTTCTACTGAACTTTTTGTTTGTACGTCCGGTTTGCACTTGAGGAGCTGCTCGGAAAGCAAACAAGCGCGAAGGAGGTCGTCGAGCTCCCGAGGGCCGCGGGACGTGGTTTTAATTTGTCCCGCGTTTTCGAGGGTATCACTACGTTGCGTTGTTAGGTGATGACCGGACAGTTTAATATGAGTCAGTATTTGAATTACAGTTATATTGAAGACAGTCTGTCAAACATGCTACAAAGTGGCTGTGCCCAGCGAATGACGAGAGTTTAGTTCGCTCATGATCAACGATCAGGACGTTTCGGCACGTTAATTGTTTCCTCGAACATCGTTTTTTTGTTTTTAGGCTAATAGTTTTATGCCGGGTTTTGTCATTCCATGGACGTGCTCTGCAGGTTGGATTGATTGATCCTCATTGTGCTCTACGGGAAAGTCGACGCACAAAGAAGGTTTCGTCTGGTACCCTATCTACCAAGATGGACATTAGCCAAGGAATAAATTAAGGGACGTTTGAATAGCAAAACGCAGAAAGATAGTATGGGTGGCATTAATTAAGTAATAAAAAAAAGTTCATAATATGATGGAATCCTGGAAGCTTATGAAGCTCTACGAAGTCATGCTCAGGATATACCAGCGCGGATCACATTTCTGGTCCAAATCTTTTCTTTTTTTTTTTAACACAGAATGTGTTATATGGCGGGCACCTAACCAGATCCGGTGAGGTGCCTGCCGATGGAAAGTCGACAAGCCGATCGACTGCCAGCCAAGCGCTGACGCAGCGCTCGTCTCCTCACTGATTGAACACCAGTGCCATCTGAACCTCTCGTCGAGTGCCTCCGTGCAACTACTCTTGGCGGGGGATGTAACATCACGTGTCCAGAGTCAGACATACAGCGGCGCTCTGCTCCGTGAAACGAGCGCGCTCCGGAATCCTCCAGAGTAAGAGCGCGAGAGCGGCGACAGGAAAGAAGAGAAAATAAGGCAGAAGCTCACTTTGCCGCGAGTGTTTGGTTCTCTTTTGCTGCGAGCTGGCACCTGTCATCTGCTTGGCGCTGCAGTGTACCAAATGTACCGTTTTCCATACAGTTCGTCTACTGCGTCTCACGCAACAACAGGCTCCGAGAAAGTCGCGTCTACACTGAAACCGCAGAGGATGGCACCCACAAGTAAGACACTCACGGAGCGCTCACGCGAATGCCTTGCACGACACAGCGAGGCTTTGCGCCACCCAGTGTCCACATGCGTACACAGTTGCTTCGCACTAACACATCGCATTCTTTGTTACCACTGCCTTTACCACGCTAGCGCAATAAAAGGGCGAATTTTGTTTTCTTGGATTTTGTTGTTGGTTTGATTCTCGCCATTGATCGCAGTAATTGGCCTTCCACGTGTTCAAACACTAAGTAGACAGGAAGATATTTAAAAAAAAAGGCCCTTCCCCGTTGTGTGCGTGGCCATCTTTGTCTGCCGGGCTGTGAAACGCGTGTTGAGCATGCGCACTCGCTCTCTTCCGCAATATCAGACGCCACGCACGCGTTCACAATCCAACATAGACTAGGCCTTCCTCGCGTGGGTGATAAGCGCTGGAAATGTGTGTAGACAGTTGGTATACGCACCTTTCCAGTGCTTTTCAGATATGTCTCTTTCCAGCGTTTATTACCCGGGGAAAATAAATCTAAGTCACTGGGCTGTATGCGGATGAGCGGCGTCTGATATTTCGCTGAAGAACGCCCCTTCGCATGACCAGAACGTGTGCCGTACCCTAACCCAATGGGCAAAGATGGCCAACAGCCCGCAGAAGGCGAATAATGAAATGGCGTATCTCAATATATACAATACAATACAATGCAATGCATTACGAACTTTATTATCACCCCAGATACACGGACATCGCTATTATGGATGTTGTATTTCCTGGATGACGACCTCCCCCTACCTCTAATCAGCTGATCGAGGCACCGTGTTGCTCCCTCCCGAAAGTCCTGTCACCCCCACGAGAAATGATGGGGGTCAACAAAAGCCACCGACACGACCCGATGGCAGTCCCAAAGAGACACCCCCCCCCCACCCCCCGCAAAAGATCCCAACCCCAAAACCTCAATCTGTTTGCAGCGGAGTTCACCCGAACTCGAAATTATGCGTCCCCGGGCCAACGGAGCGCCGCAGACTCCCACCCGCTCCCCGCGTTATGCGAGCGTCGGCTCTTCACTACGCAAACTTCCCCGTACATGCACGGTCGCCGTGGTTCAGCGAGCTCGGGACCGCTTCCTCGTATACACCAGTTACACAACGACGCATCACGCGACAAATCGCGCCACGTGCTGCGAGGTTGCAAGATAACCGTGACATTGGCCTCTATCCTTGCTCGATACACGAGATAAAGTAACCGTTTTGCGTGCGGTCTTGTACACGGTCTCGGAAAAAGTAATCGATTGCAATATCAAATATACCTATAGTTAAAAAGTTTGCGCTTGTATTACTTGATTACTTGACAAGGAAAGTAATTGGCTGTTACATGGAAAGATAACCGTTATTTTTTCGATTAGTTCAATTTTCAAAACGACACATTTTTTTTTTATATTCCTAACGAGCGTGGTGGTAAAGTATACTACGTAAGAGAAAGAATAAAACAGAGAGAGGACGAAACACAGACGCGTTTCGTCCTACGTTTTATTCATTTTTGTTATTTAGCTATACTTTTTTCTGCCGGTTTTAAAACGGTTCTTTCGTGCTGTCCATTATTGGATTAAAATCAAGAAATTATAAGCTACTTATTTTCTTAATCCGCCAATGTTGGTAAACCATTCTCCTGTGGGAAACTTGGTTCGAAGATTTCTAGGCAGGAAACTTTTCCAAACAAAGAACGCCAGTAGAAAGGGAAGTGGAAAGGGTTACAGGTCATTATAGTATTTTGAAAACTGATCAGACTATTGTTGTGATTACTTCCTAATAAATGCATTCAAAGGATTGCAAAATTACCCCAAAGAGTAACCAAATACAAGCCATTTGATTAGTTCCTAATAAATGTATTAGAACGATTGCAAAATTACCCCAAAGTGTAATCAAATACAAGTCATTAGATTACATGTAATGATCACAGTACAAGTCTGGACTTGTGTGTATTTTTCGAGCGGGAAATTAGTTATCCCCAGTGGGTGTTTGTTTTTGCTGCTGTAGGTGAGAAATTTAGCCAGTGCAGTATACCACTGGAAGCCTGAAGCTTTGAGGGGGAATCACGCGCAGTAGTGATATACGTTAAAAACCCTGCAGCCTATAGCATTCGTACTGCACCGCCTAAATTTCTCGTGAACATCAGAGACATCAGACGCCCACATGGGGTTAACATGTATAACTTCCCGCTGTCTAAACGTACACACAACACAGCAGACCCTTTTCAAGGGGCCATCAAGCAACATTAGTGGTCGCCATTGCTTGTCTTTTTAGGCTTAGGCTAGGTGGCGCAAGCTACCGCCCATACAAAGGGTATAGCCATTAACATCCATCCATCCATCCATCCATTGGACACAAAGAGCGCGATTGAATCCGGGTGCTCACCGAACGCTGACGTCACACTTGTTTTTCGATACGAGCTGAGCCCGGTTCACGCCGAACGCTGACACAGCCTTCGTATCCAATATGCATGCTCAAAGTATACACATTTGGAAGTGGGATACCTCGAACCGCACGCCGAGGTGAGGCGAACCTACTCTCCAGCCAGGACGTTTGCTGCTTGTCGTGCAATGTTGCCAAGCGTCTCTTGCTAAAGCATACACCCCTGAGAGCAAAAAGCAATTTAAAAAAATAATTTTAAAACATACACGTTGTCTTGGATCGCGAAAGACCACGAACAATTAGATGGAATACCTAAACCAGTAACAAATCGAAAAATTGGAAAAATATCTGAAGTCTCAAAGCGCTCATCAGAATGGCCATTGCATCAACGATGGCTGCACTCGCGCACCTCTGGCTTCCACGACGTGCTGAAACAGATTCTGCGATCGTTATAAAGTCAGCTCCAACCCTTAATGATGCCCCGTCCTACAATATTTGAGGCTACGATTCTGTGTGGATACCTCCTCCTGCGTTCCGAAACAGTAAGTGTGTCGCTAACACTGGCCGTCAGCGATACACCAGACGCCGCCATCTTGTCATCGCGCACCCCAGTGACGTGCACCTGGCGCACCCCAGCATGGCGGAAACGTTACGCGGAGCCAGCATCGCTCATTAATGGCAGCGCACAGGAGTCTTTCTTGCAGACGTGTATACGTGATCAAGCTATGGCGGACAGGCGTTGGCGCGGTCTTTTGGAAAGGGTCTCCTTACGGGCTATGGCTGATTCGGGTGGTCATTTTCCAGCAAAATATTTTGCCATATCTCCGGGAAGGCTTAAAAGAGTGAACCTTATACGTCCTGTCTATCTGCATTCCACCGACTGTAATTCTTGCGACTCCTCTCCAAAAACAAAATATTCAGGAATAACTTTCGATGAAAGCCTAGCAGAATGCACACGTCGAAAATGTGGCAAAGTGCCTACGACTGGTCTTAGCGTATATGTAGTACAAACTAAGAAATGTGTATTATAGTTCACTTAGGAAAATAGTGTACGAAGCACTAGGAGTCTCTCTCTTGCGTTACGGAATCACTGTGTATGAAACCTGTTCTGCCCACCGAAAGAGAAACAATTAAATAGACTAATATATAGAATCGCAGATATTATTGCCTATGGTTCGAAATTTGAAACTCTTGATAACGGTGAAAAATTGTCCTCTACAAATATTGCAGGTTGAGGAATTAAGGGAATACTGTATATAGTTTTAATAAAATATTAATATACTAACGATTTCAAGTATAGAGAGTCAACAGACAAAAACATCTGAGACATTCTGAAACCTTTTCCATTCCCATGGTATACAGAAATTACGAAAGGCGTTTAAGAAAATACTATATTCCATTCTACTTTAATAAACTCCCGGAAGAATTGTAGCACCTGCATCCTCTGAAAGACACGAAACAGAAATCAAAGGAGTGGTGTTCTCGTCCCGTTTAGGTGTATACATACTGTTCCTTCATTTGCTGTCCACTTCTCCTAAGTTAACAATGTATAGCCTGTTCTGAACAAAATGTTTTGTCACCATTGTTGTAATTATTTTGAGCACTCTGTTGGGTTGTTACGGTTCCGCATACAAGCGCTCGCGCGCTTATGCGGGCCTTCGATCAAATTATGTACGAGAATTGCTCAATAAACGATTAATTAATTAATTAATTAATTAATTAATTTAAAAATTAATTTATTTATTTATTACGGGCGTTCGCGTGATCAAAGGTTGGCGAGTGCGCGCCATTCGGGTGGCGCTTCTCAGGCGTGAGGCGGCAATTTGGTGGCACGGTTTTTGCCCGAGTTCCAAGAGGACGGGCAGCTTGTCTGCCAGACTGTATCCGGTGTCGTCATATCCGAATCGGGAAAGGGAACCAAACGAAACAATGCTCGCCGATAGCGGGTTCGAGTAGAAAACGAAGCTATTGAGACAGACACCCCTTTGTTCTCCGAGAAAAGATAGTAAAGACAACGAAGATAAAGATAAAATATTTTAAAGGAAACCTGAGCAAGATTTTTTGCTCTGGGACACAGCGTGTTATTACACTGCTGTAATAAAAATGTATTGATAGTGTTGCAGCCTGACACTCACACCCACATTACAATTTCAAAGTGGTGGGCGCAGTGAAAAGACTGAGGATTCCAGAAAAAAAGTAATAACAAGAAAATTAAGTATGCAAAGCGACGCAGGCAAACCTTTTTATGAGCCTCAAAAAATGCCAACAGTTCTTCAAAAAAAAATAAAATTTGACGCATGTGAGAGGAGTATCACACATATTCATTAATCTGCCCTCCCATTAAGTTTATAATTTAAGATTCTGTAAGCTGTGCGGACTGTGGTATCGTTAATATTAATATATATATATCTATATACAGGGTGTCACAAAAGAAAATTTACAGGGTTTTTTTACCGCAAAAATAAACTAGGCATCGCCGAACACTCATTCTCCGCCCAAAGGTAGCACTAGATGTCACAACCAGATGCCAAAGTTTCAGCCCGATCCGATACCTTATTCAAAAGTTATAAGTGATTTTCTGAAAATTTTAATGGGAAAATCGAGCCCATTTTTGCCCGTTTTCGGTTTCTGGTGCCATAGAGCCCCATGTATTCGAAAACTTCGTCGGCCGCCATTTTCCCAATGAAATTTTCAGAAAATCACTTATAACTTTTGATTAAGGTATCGGATCGGGCTGAAACTTGGGCATCTGGTTGTGACCTCTAGTGCTACCTTTGGGCGGAGAATGAGCGTTCGGCGATGCCTAGTTTATTTTTGCGGTGAAAGAAACCCTGTAAATTTTCCTTTGTGACACCCTGTGTATATATATATATTCAGGGTGTTTCAGAGAACACAGGCCAAATCGCTCCTGCGAAAACTACTCATCGCAACGAAATAAAGCTTGTGTCGTTTTGGTACTGGGCCAGGGGCCCATTTAGGAAAATTACTGAAGTCCGGGATAATTAAGTTGTTAATTATTTTTGCGTAATTAACTTTTTTAATATTGTGTTTAAGGGCATGGTTTCAATTAGAAAATTGCTCAGCATCGTCGAAAAACACTAAATCAACAAATTTTAGAACGATAGAAGGCACGCGAAGCATTTTCCGGCTTTCTGAAAAGATAGCGAACCGAAACTTAAAAAACCCGTCGAATTTGTGCGGTTTTTCAGAAAGCCGTAAAATGCTTCGCGTGCCTTCTATCGTTCTGCAATTTGCTGATTTAGTGTTTTTCAACGATGCTGAGCAATTTTTTAAATTGAAACTATGCCCTTAAGCACAATATTAAAAAAGTTGATTACGTAAAAATAATTAACAACTTAATTATCCCGAACTTTAATAATTTTCCTAAATGGGCCCCTGGCCCAGGATCAAAACGACACAAGCCTTTTTTTGTTGCGATGAGTAGTTTTCGCAGGAGCGATTTGGCCTGAGTTCTCTGAAACACTCTGTATATATATATATATATATATATATATATATATATATATATATATATATATATATATATATATATATATATATATATATATATATATATAACTGGTAAGAAAAAAACCCTTGGGGAAAACAGCAACAACGGACGATTTAATCTTCGACGTTTCGGCCGGAGTCCGGCCTTCGTCAGGAAGACGACGTTTCGGACTCCGGCCGAAACGTCGAAGATTAAATCGTCCGTTGTTGCTGTTTTCACCAAGGGTTTTTTCTTACCAGTTATACCCACGCCTTCGGCCTCCCGCCACCATGCCCGTTGTATATATATATATATATATAAATATATATATATATATATATATATATATATATATATATATATATATATATATATATATATATATATATATATATATATATATATATATACTGTAAACGACTTAATTTTCGCGGGCTCACATTTTCGCGAATCGGGCTGAAGCTGAAAATTTGAAATTATTCGCGGGTTCTAATTTTCGCTAATCGAGTGTAGCTTCCGTAGCGTTCACATATTGTCCGAATTGTTCGCGGGACGTATTTTTCGCGAATTGTAGGCGATTCGCGAAATTCGCGAAAATTAGGTCCTCGCGAAAATTTCGTCGTTTACAGTGCATATATATTGTGAAACCGCTTGTGTTTACTTACATCTCAGAGTACGAATATATGCAGTGATGCATACAGCGTGCCTATTGCATCATAAAATAATCGCAGAAGTTAACAAAGCTCACGGGCGACCCAGGCAAACGAAAACACCAGTTGCCGGCGCTTCGTGTTCTCCCCACCCCTGCCCCTTTCGGTCTGGACTCTGGATGAGCATCGTGCCGGCGTCCGGTCGTGTATCACTACTGTGAGCATCAAAGACTGGCTAAATTTCTCATGAAAAGCAGACACCAGACACCCACTGAGGCAGACTAACTTCCGGCTGTATAAACATACACACAACAATTTGCTTTTGCGCGTTGTGTTGGGGTGGCCAGGGTCACGTGGTGCGCCACTGGCGTTGTTCTGGTTGCCGGTGCCGCCAGAAAGGGCTCGCCGGCTATTGACCACCTGAATTTTACATTAGACAGCGGGAAATCAGTCAGCTGAGCTCCGGCATCAGGTTCCTCCACTTTAGATGAGAAAACACCTTTGGAGGAGGTCGCCTTCTGCGCATACCTTTAGCCTTCAATAATACTCATATATATACTTACAGCAGAACGAGAATAATGGGAGACCACGGACGTGTTGGGCGAGCGACTGCTCACTCGTTACACCTTACAGGCAAGCAGACCCACCCGGCTTGACACTCACCCTCAACAATATATCAACGTCGTTCGGCGACCATAGACCGGAAGATATATTACGTGCGTAGGCGGCACGTTGGGACGAAGCCGCCATCTTTGAATCTGATGCTCAGTCGGAGTATGTTAACACGCAGTCTTTCGAGTCAACCAAATAAGTGTTCTAAAAAATGTCAGAGGGAGATTTATCACGGAGAGCCAATCGCTGGGAGTTTTAGAGATCTGTGACTCGTAAGGTCTGCTGTTCTTAAATTAGGCCGAGGTCACACTATACACTACCCGGCTCTTAAGCCGGGCTCACACTACCCAAATGACACGGTGTTAGCCGCGCAGGCACGACGCGACTGAAGTGTCTGCGTACACAGCTCAAGCATCATCGAAGCATCTTCACATATGTTTGCTTCGAACATATCTTCAGGCAGTCCTCATTTGACCAATGAGACAGGACCGCCGTACAGGGAAGAAACACGCCCCAGACAGTGTCTGCAGTCTGCCTTCTTTTGTACGATCTACTGTAGCAGTGTGACCGAAGCTTTACGAGCCATCCGAGCTAGGCGCGCGCTGCTTCGAAGAACGCATAACCTACGTTGTTTTCGCCTCTACTGGCCGACTATATAGTTGTTTGGGTTCTGGAGGAGGTATACAGCGAGAAAAGGCTACAAAAATTCTCTCATGACCTTTCTAGGGGGTAAAAAATAGACGGAGAGAAGCACGCGTAGTCCTTTTTCAGGGCCGTGGCAAACGAAAACGACGAAAAGCTGTTTTGGAACTAGATGATCACCTGAAACACAAATACACGCAACGCACGAAAAATAACTTTAGGATGCATGCTGTACGGGTCAAAATAAAATATAAACTTTCTCGTTTTTGTTTTTTATATAGCGCGGAAAATGGTTTTTCGTCCAGCAAATGGTCAAGACACGCGCGTGGGTTTCTCGTGAGGAAAACAACAGCCCCTCCCGTCTAATGGAACGTAGTATCCTCGAAGGCAGTCGGATTCGCCTTAAAATGAATCGAAAAAAAAGCGCTTACATATACACAAGCTGAGCCTACCACGTGTTGTCACTACATTTCGATAGCCACTAAGAGCTTAAGGTTGGCAGGGCATGGTTTATTATGTCCTCGCGTCTTGCTTCGTGAATCGGTCTTCTGCGTTCTGATTGGCTAATTACGCAATCTTAATGACCGCGAAGTATTTTAATAAGATGCCCAGAACTTTCCACGCCCTGCGGAAGCTGTCAGTGCCGAAAATCATATTGGCCAATCACCTTTCGACGATCCACTATACGGTCCTTGCAATCTTGAGCAAGCTCAGCCAATAACACGCGCTGCCAATGCGCAGTGTTTGTCCATACTCGCCAATCATCTGTTGAACGCGCACTACGTCATTCCAATGTCGAGCCGTCATTTTTTGTGGGGGGTTTGTCCGTGGCATAAGATAAATGGGAGCTAACTCTAACCATGCTGTGCGGACAACGACCGACAATGCAGATATATTCGTATGGACCCATCCAATAACGGCCTTCTGCGCGCTGCCACCTTTATCCACTATGCTTTCGATGGAGTTCCCAACGTGCGCAGTATATAGTCTCCTCTGCAAAATACCATGCGCCATGCAAAAGTTCCCACGACCGGGCACATTTCGCCAGGGTGATAAGCCAGTGAAAAGGTGAAGTAAAAAGGATTGCGGCTCGTTAAAGCTCGACTTCAAAGAATGAAACCTCTCCGCGATTCTATCTTTTTCTTCTCAGGAAGATACAAAGCTATCTGTGCGCCAGTAACGAGCAAGAGGCGGTTCTCTCAAACGTGGCCCCGTTGTATTCTTCCCGTGCGCTTTTGTTTTCGTGGTATCTTGTTTAAGAAACGGACAAAGGGATCGTTAGTGGTGAACCTATTAGTAAGATTGCTGATCACGTCGTCAGTTCTGTTGGTGCATCTCGTCAATTACTAGGTACCTCGTGAAACTTAAATTAGTGGAAAGTTTCTGCGAGGTTATCACGTTCACTCCCAGCCCCGGTGCATGGTACGCACATGACAATAGTAGACGGCGTCAAAACGTGCTTACCGAGAGTGATTTTTTAAAGTTCATTTTCACTTCGTGATGCGTTTACAGACGTGTTTAATTGTGACGCTTTGTAGAGGGCACGTTCGGTGAGCCGATCTATACTCTCGACGTAATGTATTAGACTGCGCGTGATTTTTGGACACGATGCCGCACAACTCAGCAGTATTCCCCCTATTTATCGGACAACTTACTCGTAATATAGCTACTTTTAATAGCTGCGATTGACTCCTCTAACGCGTTTCGAACACGAGGACCAATCTCTCTTTTATGAAATTTGACGTAACTTGCAGGCAAATTGTCGGGCACGGTTTGACACAAGATCTCAAACGGAGAAGCAGAATGAGTTCGTAACTTATTGCAATTTCACTGTTCACACTATAAGTATCTAAATGAATAAGAAATAAAATACGTTTTTTTTTTTATCATAATACGTTGCAATTAATGGATAAGTTCAGCTCAGAGTCGGTGCAATATAAGGTAAACCTAGACTGAAAGGCTACTTTCTTCTTAAATTATGTCACCTTTATCTTTATCCCTCTCCGCCTCCAACTCAAAATTATCAATCAAATTAGAGGTTATTCACGCAAGCGATGGGTTTCGTTTTTTCGTTGAGGCTCGCGTTTGTTGAGCCGTTTGCAATTTGACAATAAAATCTTGCATTATTGTGCGATATTCCCGCGTGTTTAAGGCTTAGTGTGAGATCCATATACATTCTAATCAGGTGACGCTGAAAGTTAAGACACACCATTTCATTACACGCACATCCGCTTTGTACCTGTACCTACTGATGATGCCTCCCTCATGGGAGGCGAAACGTTTAGCGAATTTGTTTTGTTCGTTGCTTAAAGTCGGCGTGACCATTTTAGTTATAACGTCTCCCGGCTTCTGGAGTAGTTTTTGCTGTCTATTGAGTTCGTATAAAAGGCTCTAATATGCATATATGTCTAGAAGAATGTTCGCTTGAGAATCTCTGCTTTGGAGAGGCACGGATAAATAAAGACGCGCCAAGTCGGAATATTCCTGCGAGGCGGGCAGGTAAAAACAGGTTTCCGGGATTACCTTTTTTGATGCTCGCCATCTTGAGTCGTTGGCGCGTGACCCCGGGACTGTTGGGGGGGTCACCGCTGTTTGCCCACGCAGACGGTAATAGCCGCTTCCTGCGTGCTTCGAGGCAAACGAGCATTGTCGGTCTCGAGATCGGGGGTCGACCTTACTTATTTCTTTTATTTGTGTGCCGTCGTACGCCGTTGTTCTCTCGCTCATTCCGGATGTCGACGCGCGTCCGCAGATAGTTCTGGCATCGTGTCTGTAGGCCAAAACCGCGTCTTGACTTCTTTCTGTGAGGTCTGAGCGGCGTGAGAATCACATACGGAAGACGCGGTGTTCTCTCCAGACAAAATGACAAAATCGTCTGCGGATACGTCTCAAGCATTTTCGAAGCGTGTTTTTCCGTCTCATACCTGTTATTACGAAGTTTCATTTGTTAGATCTCGTCCATGGTCAGATTAGAACAGATGGTCGCGCGCACCTCGGTCGCATCTATATGCTATTCCCCCTCTACATTTTTTTTGTTTTGTTTTTTTAGGGATGTTTTCTCTTAGAATGGTTCATTCTGCTTAACAGCCCCGCCAAATTCCATTGAAAGCAGAGAGTTTTTTTTTTGTTTTTTTCTGTAGGTGTTTCGGAAACACGTACGTTTTACGTTTTATCTTTGCACGTACGTGCGTTACGTACGTATACGTACGTTACATTTTATATTTTCAAAAGTTTTCCTCCCCTCCGGGATGGAAGGAAATAAACGGCTGTTAGATTGCGCTTATCTTGTTCGTGTCGTTATTCTCTTGTCTGAGTTGTGTCTTAGCCCTCCTGGCAGCGCAGATTAAAATCAATTACGAATCAATTGTGGCCGATGCATTTTTTTCTACACTCGCGAATATCGCGCCAACGTCGAAGTTCCTGCGCAACGCCAAAATCCGACACATTCGTGCTTTTTTTTAAGTTAATGCGTGGAGTCTTGTCACCTGGCCGCCGGCGGATTCTGTCTTCCTCACCCCTGGTGACATACCTGAGTAGAAGTCCGATGCCGCCACACGTTATATCGGTGGAAAGTTTCACCGCACATTCGCGCATTAATCGACACTTAAAATGAAATGCGCCGGTAAGGCCGAAACTAAAACCCAGGAGAAGCTATAGAACGTTTTGTGAAGTTCACTGCTCATGGCCCCATCCGCTGAATGGGCACATCGGCGGTCAGGAGAGCATTCGAGTCCAGCACGCACTTAGGCGCCCTAATGGCTCGAAGCCTTGGAACGCCGATGCGGCCACTGGCCAATGTATACGATCTTTATTTCGGGCGCAGAGAGTAGTCGTGGAGAACATGGTAAAGAGGTAAATTGCCCGTTCGAGAGATCCGGCCTGAAGATCTGCGGCTTCAGGTAATCTACACTCTAAAAACATCTCGTGCGTCTACTCTCCCGCACAACACTCGGAGAGCCAATCACCGCAACTTACGGAGACGGCTCAGCAAATGACGATGCTGAAACATATGTTTAGACCAAAAAACGCAGACTGAGGTGTGACATTAAGCAATGCTAGCGTGACGTTTTGCATTGCTTAATGTCACAACTCAGTCTGCGTTTTTTGGTCTAAACATGTGTTTCGGCATCGTCATTTGCTGAGCCGCCTCCGTAAGTTGCGGTGATTGGCTCTCCGAGCGTTGTGTGGGAAGGTAGACGCACGGGATTTTTTTTTAGAGTGAGCCGCGATCACTCCATGAGGCGCCGGAATTATCTACGTCGCAGACGACTTTCATCCTGACTTTCCGGATTGCGCAAGGTGCCGTGTCAGAGATTTCGCTTGTGACACCAATGTTGAGGATTCTAATTTCCTAGATGGTCGCGCGCATCGTTGTCGTCATCAGTGGGTTCTGGCACCTAACCTGAGTCTTTTTAGACTTCGGCTAGGTGGCGCAAGCTACCACCCGTTACAAGAAGTAGATTGTAACGGGTGGTAGCTCCACCCGTTACAGGAGGTAGCTTGTAACGGGAGGTAGCATTAACATCCATCCATCCATCCATTCATTACGCGCCTCAGTCGCACGTCGCTACAGTACGTACGCTTGGAACTTTTCTGCAGACCGTTTTTCTATGACCAGTATGGCAGGACAGTCATTGAAGAAAGCAACCCGCCTCGTTTGCAGACTGTCTTTTGTCTAATGTATTCGCAGTGTTACTGCGGTGGTGTCACAAGTATGTCCGTGTCCTTGTCAAGATCGTTAACGCCGTCTTTACTTTTAAGGGGAATGGGTATTTCGTTTTTTTTTTTTAGTTTCTTCCCATTGCAGATAAAAGTATTAGTATTTAATATTCGCTTCGGAATTCGACGTTTTGAACGTCATTCAGTCCTACACGATTTGAATTCAATTCGAATTAAAATTTCGCTATTCGCACAAATCTACTTTTGTTTTCACCGTTTATTCTAATGACAGAAGTGAATTGTTGATCAAAGGAGTCGTGAAACGATTTTGGGTAGGAATGTTCGTGATTTTGCAGAGGCGTACTGGTCGTATAGTCTGGCCCAAGTATACCCACACAGACCGCCACTGATTCGGAAGCTTCTCTGTCGCGGGGAAATTGCGAAGATAAAACGGGACTTCAGTCTTGCCTTCGCAAAATAGCTCGATGATGTAATTGTGGGATCGAAACCACCCGCCTGACGACAGTCGAGCGCGGCTCATGGGTTGGACCACAGCCTACTCTATACTCATAAAGCCTGGCAGTTCGATGACAGAGCCATAGAGTGCCGGTCGTGGATTTGGAGCGCGAGAATCTGGTAGCACAGAGCACTTCTGGGGGAGCTTGTAGTCAGCGCACAGCTTTTGCAGCGGTGAGGACCGGAAACATGGTTTTCAAACGCGACAAGGAAGGTAAACGGTAGCCCGAGGAACGCGAGAAGCACGGGCGGACATTCACATCGCTCGAGACAAGTGTGTTTCGGCGTCTCGCCGCAGCGGGGCGCCCGTTACATGACTCTTTTCTGTCGCACTACCTTTTCACTTTCGGCGGCCGCGTCTCGTGGCGATCTGCCAGGCTTTGTCAGGATAGAGGAGGCTATGGTTGGACTCGAGAATTGCGTGAGCACTAGACTTCAGCTCGTAACAATCAATGCCTCGGCGGGCACTCGGGTAGTGGCTCGCGTCCAACCATTGTGGTGATGAGAATAGCCGAACTCTAACAATGCCTGGATCTCAGCACGCGTTTTCTACTTTGCCAACCCCAGCGAGTGGCTATCAGTAACGTTGGCGACATAGGGTAGGCACCAGCGCACGTGACCGCTTGTTCTGCCTCCGAGTTCAGGGAGGGGATGACCGATGCTCATATTTTTCGAATTTTTTGGGCGACTGCCATTGCCTAGAAAGAAAAACTAAATCTAGTTAATTGAGTTATTAACATTAGGGGGTGATTCTAAGTATTATTTAGCCAAAGTAGAAAACTCGTTTCATTAAGGAGATATTGAACCGAAATGTCGAGTTCACAAAACAAGGCTGGACTGATAGGCGAGACGCTGCCAAACCACAAAACACCACTCATACCACGATATCTCTAATGTGGATCGCCGTATTTTTGGAAAAAAAAGTGCGCGATTGAACACGGCCGACCACGCCGACGAGACAAGCCACGTCACGATTCTTATTCCCTCTCCTTCTCGCTACGTCCCTTCGAGCTGGTTAACCGAAGCGAGGAGGAGAGAAGCGAAGCCGCTTCCCCTGATTCTCAACTGTTCCAGGAGGACCGTGACGTCCTCCCTCTCTTGATCGCGCCCTTCTTTTCTAAGAGTACGGCCATCCGTTTGAGATGTCGATGTATGAGTGATGTTTCGGAGTTCGTGGCGTCCCGTTCAACGCTCCTCCGGCCTTATTATGCGAAATCCAAATTTCGGTTCAGTATTCCTTTAAAGGGCCTCTGACACGCCAAAAAAAAAAAAATTTTTTTTTTCATGCTAGGCGTTGAATTGGCATATCAGGACATTACAAAAAAAATTGTTTCACTATAGAGTTGCGTAGTTTTTTTTTATAAGAAAATAGAAATACGAGGCCCAATTCAAAGTTCCCGCCGTGCACTGTGACGTAACAGTGTACCGCAAGGTGTCGGGGCGGTCAGAAGGGAGGCATCGCCGGAAGTCACGTGAGTTGCATCCCTCCTCGTGCTTACCGCGAGCGCGTGTAACATTCTTTTTTAGATATTTTTGTTCTCCGCACCTCCACGAGCGATCCAAGCAGACAAGGTTTCTTTTATTTGCTTTTCATCGCTTAATGTTGCTGTAAAGGTAGAAGAAGAGGAGTCAGTGAATTGACGTGATCAACTACAATGCCTAGAAGGCGCTGTGTGTGGGACTGTCCCGGTATTTCAGCAACTGAAGAAGAGATCACACTCCATGCATTTCTGAGAGACATACATCGGCCGCATGAGCACCTCTACTCATGTTCTAGACAAAATACGTACTTTGTGCTCTACGTTTACCTGTACTTGGTACACTCACCAGTTCGTAATCTTTAGACGGCAGGCATCTTCAGCCTGGAGAGCAGACATGTACAAATTACTCAAAAAAGGTAGTTAAGTTAAGTTACTGAGTAGCGACGCCAAAAGTAATTGGAGTAGAGTAGAAATTACGCATTTGATATAGTAATTGAGTAAACTACTAACTACTGTAAAAAAGTAGCGAGTTACTTCGAAGTTACTTTCGAAGTTACTTTTTTCATATTTTTGTGGTAGCAAAATGAACAGCAGTTTTGATCCGTGAAAAACCCTGCGAGCCTAAAATAAATGCATTCATTTTATGGCTTGCGTTTTCACCAAAATAGTTTATTTGCTCGCAGAATCAATGGACTTTCAAAGTTCTTATCGCAGAATTTTTTGAGATCATGCGGACGACTGCGCGTCTCGTTGCAGTGCTAGTGCTACGCTACTGAAAAAAAAATTGTTTTGGTTTAACAGAAGATGAAACTAAGTGCCGTATTTACTCGAGTAATAGCCACACTATTTATGAACAAGGCCCTTGCGTCTACTTTCCCACAGAACACATACACAGCCAATCATTGCGTTGCGCATAAATAACATAGCGAATGACCAGATCGAGAACACGATTCTTCATACAAATGCAATCTTCACAAATGGTATCTTGGAGCGAAGACGTTATCTCTGTCCTGTAAATAGCTGAAATCATGCTGTTGGTCGCGGTGATTTGCAATCTGCGTGCTCCGCGGAAAAGCGAACCCTCAGGTTTTTTTCATAAACACTGCGGCTATCACTCGAGTAAATACGGTATACTTCGCCACTGACGCCGGGTCCAACAAAAGGATCTCCCAAGGGTGACACGCAATCCTCGCCGGCGCTAGGGTATCCTGACGCGCCTGACACGCCCGACAAGTAAATCGTTTTCAACAAAGAGGAGGTCTCCCTGGCGTGGAAGGTCGGAAGGACGCGAAGGATTACGTGAATAAGCATCGTCCCTCGTACAGTTGCAGCTGGAAGAGGGAACGTGCCCCGGCTTTGCAAGGGAGTATGCGCTGACGACGAGGCGACCATGGGAACAGGCGTCCAGCTGCGAGGTCATTCCAGTGGCGCCTACCCAGGAACCCCAAAACCGCTTGAGGCAGAACTCACTAAAGGCAGACAACGTGAAAGCAACAACAACCCTCGGAGTGTCCCCGCCTTTCACGGTCGCAGCTGGAGGCGAGGCGGCTGCGTGCGTTACCGGATTAGGTCAATACACGAGCAAGGCTTGTTAAGCATCTCTTCCTGCGTTTGTGTGCGCCGGTGGTTTGACTGCTCGTCGCCACCTTGGCCCAAGGACGCCTGTGATGCAGCTTCTACGGCTGCCGAGTATAAGTGCGTGGGAACGGAATGTGAGGGGGACCCTTGTTCGGGAATACCGCTTTATCTGCCGGCGTCTTATTTATTTCAGCACTCAAACTTTTGTGGTGAGCAAAATTAGCGCTAGATCTCGAAAGTAGTTAGTAATTTGAGTAGAAATTACCTGAAAAAAGTAGTTAAATTAAACTACTAATTACCCAAATAAAGTTGTAATTGAAAGTTACCAAGTTACTGGGAAAAGTAGTTAAACTACAGTAGTTTGAGTAGAGTAGTTGAACTACGTCCAAGTCTGCTGGAGAGTATCCGATGATTCAACGACCTCGGTGTCTTAACCTTCAGCAATGCGATCGGCCTGTCGTATGCTAGCAATCATAATTTCTGCGAGCTTTCTAAATTTTTTTTTCAAAACTTGATAGCTTGTTTTGCGCCCAGTATAGCCCTGTATCATCGGACTGACGGCATGCACTCGTACACTGGCTTGTACTCGCAACGCTTTCATCATTGACCTCCATCACGTCGATCCACTGACTCTTCGTCCTCAAATTTTACTGCACGCAAACTAACCAACGGTGCAGGGATAAAGAGCTAGTGGAACTGAAACTTCGTTTTCTACATCACTCGTACAAAGAGCAGAATAAAAAAAAAAAAAAGAAAAAAAGTCTTAGGCACGGTCGCGGAGAGCACGAGGAGTGAAACTCACGTGACTTCCGGTGAACCCACTTTTAGAGACGTAGGTCGATGCCTCCCTTCTGACCACCCCGACACCTTGCGGTACACTGTTACGTCACAGTGCACGGCGGGAACTTTGAATTGGGCCTCGTATTTCTATTTTTTATAAAAAAACTACGCAACTCTATAGTGAAACAACTTTTTTTGTAATGGCCTGATATGCCATTGCAACGTTTAGCATGAAAAAAAAAATTTTTTTTGCGTGTCAGAGGCCTTTTAAGGCTGTTGGCACTCAGCCCACCCGACAATGACAGCCCATGATTACTCGCTAGCTGATACTAAACGTGTTCAATCGTGTTTGAATTAAGTGTTTTTTTTAAGCGTGTGCGGAGTGCTGAACGAGCGAAGCTTGTTGAGCTCGCTTAATTTTTATCAGTGTGGGTGGTTTTGAGTTCACAGAGGTGTTTAGAGGAAGATCTCCTCAACCGATGTAGTTTGCAGCAAACAACTGCCGCAAGTATGCGCTCTCGTAAGCGCTGTGCGGATGCTTGTTCTCGTAGCGGGACTGGCGTAAGCCTAGAGTCCCTATTTAGATCGATCTGGCTTGCTTTCTTTCTTCGCGAGTGTTGATGCTGAATAAAGATGTTGGTTCTCGAAAAAGGCGGCCCCGCTACTCTGTGAATTGTGCAACTGTCATGATTACGACCCTGATTTCAATACCGAGAAGGTACCTACATAGGTAAGAAGTTGCGGGTCATTTGACTGGGGGAAATCGGACATTCGGCTGGAGTCAAGTTTGTCTAGGTATGTTGCCGTTATTGCGCCTTCAAAGGCAAGCTTTCAAGTTTTGCAGTGCCCCTGGCCTACCAAAGCGAATATTTTTAGGTCGCGTTTTAATTGTGCGTCATGACGCTCACTCACCTTGCTCGCCAATTCTATGTCAAAACAAAAACAAAAACAAGAACCGCAAAGATAGAAGGACTGCATACTTAGTTTGTGCTTTTTTTTTTTTTAGTTCTTTCAGTCGTTCTTACGCACATCGGAAGACGCTGACAAACACTTGTATTGGACCGTGGCCCGTGAGTGATGAAACGCTAGAACGACGTTTTCATGGTCAAGTCTTCTGAGCGTAGCAGAAGTTTTAAGACGGTGCATGAATAGCAGACGGACGGATGCGAAAACGAACGCCGACGCGCAGCTTTCGTGTCCGCGTCTCACTGCACTGCAGACGACGAGAGACAGCGGTCAAATAGCAGACGATGTCAAAGGCTGCCGCTAATCTGCTCGGAGGACAAGCAGGCGGTGTTAGACTTTCAGACTGACGCACCGGATGACGCGAGAGGGAGATATACTACGTTTGTTAAACTGTTTGGTCAAGCAGCCAAGCTATGGAAGGGGCCACTGATCAGTGGGTGGGGCTTAGAGCGGGCTATGACCTCCACCTAAATTGCGTCTAACTAAAAAAATGTTACGCAAAAAAAAAATGTTTTTTTTTCGTAAAAAAGTATTAAAAAAAAGCGTGTCCCATCTATTCCCTTTAAAAAAAATAAACTTGTTTTCCGTGGAGACACCGGCAGCCATGTTTGTTAACGTTTCAAACCATAGCGGGAGAAGTAATCTCGGAATACATTACTTCTCAAACATAAACAGATAGTCGATTAAAATATTATTACGGCACGGAGATACAAATTTACAAACAACCTTTCACACGTCCATCTTCTCTCCCGCCAATGAGAGATGCAAGCCCTTTGTAAGCAAGGGGCGGGGCTTAGAGGGCTGCAATCTCCACCTTCTGCATCTAAATTGCTTCTAACGTAAGTATTGCGAAAAAACAATTTTTGTTTTTGTGGAAAAAAATCAATTAAAGATTACGTGTCCTTTTTAGGCCTTTTAAAAAGAAAGCTCTTTTTTCTTGCATTGTCCCTTTAAAGGGGCCCTCCAACAGTATTTGAGCATCCACTTTTTTTTGCGGTTTCTCCACGCTTGTGGTCCCGGAAACCCAGTGGACAACGAAAGAGTTTAAAAATATTAGCGCATCATATTTTAATTTGACAACTCGGAAACACCTCCTCCGACGGTGGCGCCGCGAGGTGCCGAATGCTCGCGCATAACTGCGCTCCCTTTCACTATACGTCACATTCACTGGGTTTCGTGATTGGCGAGAACCGTCCCAGAAATTTTGAAGCGGAATAAAGTATATTACACGTTAACCGTCATTATTTCTCTAAAAAGTAGTTTTTATAGAGCTAATAAAGTTGCAAATTAAAGTTCAAAAAGGACGAAAACAACGCCTCGTCGCTCTTGCGCGCCTCCCAGCGGCGGAGTACCTCCTACTCGCCGAAGTGGCTCCGGTGGCGGAGTTGCGGGAGACGAGGCTTCCGCGGCTGTCGAAGCGGACTGAGGCAGAGACGCGTCGCGGCGCTTGCGTGGTGTGTCCTCGTACGGCGCGACGCCCAGCTCCGCATTTACGAATTCGGAGCTCAAAATCCGATAAGCCCGGTAAATTCATCGATGATGGCAACCCGATTCCAAAGCTACGATGGTTGCAGCGAGGCCTAATGGCCGACCGGGCCGACGGGCTATCAACCAAACTCGCGTCCAATTGGCCAACCGCTTTGCTCCAATCGCTAAGCTGTTTCATTTTACGTCATGAAGCGCAATGTTTTGCTTATTTAAAGTTGTTTTCTGCAATATTTAATTTGCTAATAACTCACAAAATATTGCGAATTTCTGTAATATTTTTTTTTTCCTCGGTGTTGCTGCATTCATGGAGCTCCGTTTCAGCGCGAACTTCAAACCAATCAAAAAATTGTTGGTGGGCCCCTTTAAGAAACGCAGGACCGTACACATCACTTGCAACTCCTTTGCAATGCTCTCTAGAAAGAATAATATTAATATATATATATTTTTTTTTTAAATCGGTTGAAGCTCCATATTGCCGCAAAATATTTATCGTGTTTTACTTTTGGGCACGACCGATCAAAGTAAAAACCTTTAACACATGTCGCGCTCATTTCGAGGAAGTGATCAAATTCTACGCCAGAGTGCGACGCTGCCGATTGCGGGAGTCGTTGCCGTTGCGTCACGAGTGTGGGAGCAGTGGAAGCGTGCAGGAAGAGGCGATCGATCTGGGGCGCTGCAGACACAACGTTCGAGGTGGTACAAATGCCCTCGAGCGCTTTCGTATACGCGATTTCCTCAAACTCAGCAGGCGATGATAGGATGATGTGTGCCGTGAGATAAGCCTCGATTCAAAAGTAATTAGTTGGTGCGTCCGTGTGCTGGAATGCGGTGACGCAACTGGATTTGGCCTCTGTGTTACGTAAGACTGAGTCTGTCGCAAGTAATGTGCCAGAGAGTTGTAGGAAATAGAGCCCAATACCACGTCTAAGGTATGTTAAAAATGTTAAAATTAGATTCCTGCACCGATGGTGGTGCGGCAGTCCAAATGCGCTGAATGAAATCGACTATTGCCTCTACCAGCTCTAGAGGGGACAGGACCAGGTGCTGCGACGTCATTACCACTGAGAAGCGCATGAGCTCGCAGCATGATCTGACAAGTTCAATCAGGGTTCAACCATAAAGCGAGAACAGCCCACGTGCTGTGGCCAGTTGATTATATGATTATACCGCAGAAAGAAAACATTGAGTTTTTGCAGTATAGGGCCAAGCAAACCGCGATTTTTTTTTTTTTTTTGTAGTTAGTAACACGTACATTAGATATTTTAATAAGTTGTCCCACGCGGCTATCAAGCATCTCGCGAAAGTTAGTACCGTCAGATCGACGTCAGTGCACTCTATACGTCGAACTGAAGTTTTGGGGTGTCTTATATGGGACAGAGGGTGTAATAATACACCCTTTCTTCTGAAAGTGTACTGCCAAGGAATGTTTCGATGGCGCCCTCTTAAGGTTTCCTTCCGTGACGTCACGACTCGGATTCGCCTAGCCGTGATGTCACGAGTTGTGACCCTGGTTACTTATTATCAGATGCGACGACATGTTTGTCAAAGTTGACGGTCTGACAATTTTTTTATGTCTGTAGTTTAGCCAATCGGGCAAAGCCGACCACAGCGACGCTTTTGGTCGGGCTCTTTTTTTTTTTGACGTTTATTAAAACCTGATACCGACTGTTTTTTGTTATTTAAACTTAATAAAAGAATACCAATGATTAGCCTCTGAAATGCAGCAAGATTGGAATACACTCACATACCGACGATGGTCGTTCGCGAAGTTGAGCGGTCGCCACCTTGTGTGCTTTATGGACGTCGCCCAAACCCGTGCTCTTTGTGCCCGACAGTTGCGCGTGAGTGTTCTGGTAGCACGCGCCGCCTAACCGCTCTGCGTGCTCGGCCGGTCCGCCTTTGAGGGTCATGCACGCACGCTTCGTTCGTGCAGCGTGTCACCCGCTTCCGCAAATCAGTGTGTACGGTTAGCGCCTTCAGCCGCAGCCGGCTCCTCTCGAGGACTGGTACCGGTCAAGCGGATCGCTAGTTTGAATGACACTGCACCCGGAAACGAATGCTAAATCTAACGTAATCTGTAACGTCGCATCTTCAGATTTGTGTCCATATCATACTGTGGAGAGAAAAAAAAAAAAGAAAATGGAGATGCGGTCACAATAGTAGTATGTCGTTATACGTAAGAGCTGAAGCAGAGGCTTCGCAATGTTATACGAGTATAATACCTGATCGCCTTTTCTACCGGCTAAGCTATATAGCTAAAAGAAGACTGATAGCACATCGTGTTGAGTCCTGCAGTGTCTTATTATCGCTAGGCAGCCAGTATAAATTGCGGTATCAGTCCATGAAAACGCCGAAAAACGAATCACGGATCAAGAAACGTTAAGATAGGAAGTGTACGAATGCTCATGCATCATACAAAAGTTGCAGACACGATGACAGAATTATTTGCTGAAACGGCTGAAGCATGTTTACTTCGTACATATGTATGCTTCAAACATTCCTAAATACGTTTTTTTTTCATGCTCATTGGGACAGGACCAGCCATGTACGTAACGTGTTACTAGCAACGAGTTACTTCTACCTAGTTAGTTTTTTCGGTAACTAGTAACGTATTCAGTTAGTTTCTTAGAAAATGAACGAGTAACGTACTTAGTTACTTTGAA
Source organism: Ixodes persulcatus (assembly GCA_013358835.2). Classification (NCBI taxonomy): domain Eukaryota; kingdom Metazoa; phylum Arthropoda; class Arachnida; order Ixodida; family Ixodidae; genus Ixodes; species Ixodes persulcatus. The sequence goes on along the minus strand of JABSTQ010010315.1, from coordinate 450,134 downwards.
GGTTAAGTAACTGAGTGACGATATTTAATTACCTTTGAGGAGTAACGTGCTCAACGCCATTTAAACATGCCTCGTTTTAGTTCTAACCTGAGTGCGCGTATATTGCGACAAAGGCAGATGGTCGACCCGAAAAACAACGGAAAAGTATGACAGTATAGCAGCGTTTTTCGCTGAACACGTCAGTCGAACAGTACAACACGGAATGCCCTTCACCTAGCGAACACAATAAGGTTCGTTGGTGGAACTTTCTAGATCGTGTACAGACCGAATGTAAACCCGGAGGTTGTCAATGCTGGAAGGCACAGAACGCATGTTAACTTTGGAGGCATAGAGAATAAAAGAGAGAGGGGACAATCAGATTGACCAGCTCTTCCTGAAGCACACACACTGCCGTTCCTTCGATTGCATCAGTAGAACGACCCTTTCAGCGTTGCCGGAGATGTACCGGGAAGCGGGGAAGCATAAAGCATGAAAGAAAAGCAGTTGTGCATCTGGTCGTCCCAGTAACTCGTTACATTGGAGGTAAAGTAATGCATTCCTTTCGAGAATCAGTAACGAGTAACGTATTTAGTTACTTTTTTTTTTTTTGGGGGGGGGGGGTTAACTTGTACATGTCTGGACAGAATCGTCCTACAAGCAAGGAACACGCCCCTGAGAGTGACTGCAGGCTGTCTTTTGTATAATGTATTGTCGGTGTGACAGCGTCCTTAGGGTCGCTATAATGATAAAACAGGCTAATTATGCGCGGAGCTTGGAGCATTGCGGCATGTATGCGTTTTTTTTTTGTTGTTGTTGTTTTTTCACGCAAAATTTGGATTTCGTTATAGAATAAATATTAAGGCGAAAGCCTTATTTGTCCCAATGAGCGAAAAAGCGGCCGAGAAAGCCGATAAAAACGCGATTGCGCGACACGCGCTGCTCAATGGGCGACCCTATACATTTCCCATTACATTGGCGTCGTCCTTGCGGTCGTCCTAGAAGTCGTCCTAGACCTCTAGGACGACCTCACCTGTCACATTACGTGAGAAACAAGCGGCGTCGGCCTTGTTGTTCCCTAAAGATGGCAATAAAAATACGTCATCATACGTCATCAGCGCGATGGAGCGCCGTGTGCACAAGGTGCGCTTCGGACTTCACCTGTGCTCGTTGTGCGCTTCGTGCGATAGACTGTGAGGCGACCGCGTCTACATCTACGGCCTCGACATCGGCAGCAGCGTCTACATCTACGGCGGCTTCCGCAGGCAGACGTGGCCGTCCACGCAAACACAACGCAGCCTCCTTAACTGTCCTCCTCTAGGCGTCGTTCTCGACGTCGTCCTAGACGTCGTCCATGAGGTCGTCCTAGAAGTCGTCCTAGACGTCGTTCTTGATGTGGTTCTATAGGTCGTCCTAGAAGTCGTCCTAGACGTCGTTCTTGACGCCGTCCTAGAGGTCGTCCTAGAAGTCGTCCTAGACGTCGTTCTTGACGTCGTCCTAGAGGTCGTCTTCTAGGCATCGTTCTCGACGTCGTCCTAGACTCCGTCCTTGAGGTCGTCCTAGAGGTCGTCCTAAAAGTCGTCCTAGACGTCGTCCACGACGTCACCCTAGATGTCGTCCTTGACTGGCTTTCACCTTCCTACACGTAAGCAGTCTCAGTGTACTCATGTAACATTTTTGGTTTTTTAGTGTGGGCACTTTTCCTGTATTTAACCTATGGCCGTGTTTTTGAAGATTCCGTGACATGGTTCCGATCCTTCTCATCCTTATGGGTAATTCGGGTGGTCATTTCCCGGCAAAATATTTTGCCATATCTCCGGCAAGGGCGTTCAAGTGGTCAAAGGCTGCCGAGTGCGCGCCGTTCGGGTGGCGCTTCTCAGGCGTGTGCCGGCAATTTACCGGCACAATTTTTGCCCGAGCTTCAAGAGGTCGGGCAGCTTGTCTGCCAGACTGTATCCGGTATCGTCATATCCGAATCGGGAAAGGGAACCCAACTAAACATTGCTCGCCGATAGCGGGTTCGAGTAGAAAACGAAGCCATTGAGACAGACACCCCTCTGTGGTCTGAGAAAAGGCAACAAAAACAACGGAGATAAAGATAAAATATCTTCAAGAAAGCTTGCGCAAGATGACTTTGCTATGGGACACACCGTTTTATTGCACCGCTGTAAAAAAAATGCATTTATAGTCCTGCAGCTCGACACTTGAACGCGCATTACTATTTCAAAGGGCTGAGCCAAATAAAAATGCTGAGGATTCCAGAAAAAAAGTAATAACAAGAAAATAGAATATAAACAGCGACGCTGGTGAGCCTTCTGGGATTCTGGTAAGATGGAGATAGTTCTTCGGGAATCCAAACAAAATATATTAAAATTTGTTTACCCACATCTCACAGTCCAAATATATGTTGCTGATTCCTACAGCGTGCCTATTGTATCATAAAATAATCGAGGAAGAGGTTAACAAAGTTCACGCGCGACCCAGGAAAACAGAAACGCCAGTTGCCGGCGCTTTTTGTTCGGGTGGAGAGGGTCCCGTTTTACGCCGCTGGCGCGGTTTTGGTTGCCTGTGCCGCCGGCGTGGGCTCGCCGGCGATTGACCACCCGAATTCGCCATTAGTCGCATGGGTGCTGCCATCGTGGTATCACGTGTCGCGGCCGCCATTAGGTTGCTTCAACTCGTCGCTCCGCTCTCCCCTCTGAGCACCTTGGCGGAAGTATTCGTATTTTTCGTCGCGTTTCGCCACGCTTTCTTGCCCTACTCCGCAAAGTATAGTCCGATACTTATACCTACAACCTAATTGCATTACATCATAATGTGCACAACATCTGCAGTTAATGTTGTACCCCAATTTCTATTTCTGTTTTTCCTTCTTTTAATTTTTAGTGGTCGAATTTCGAGTACAAGATGCGCACACTAATACACGCTCCTTCGCCGCCATTCGAAGACGCTAAAAAATACACAAAATATAAATAACTGCACACGCGCGCGTGAAGGCGCGAGGCCAATGATGCGCGTAAATGGGCGCTTTTTCTCGTTACCCGGCGTGAGAATAAAAACAGATGCTTAGGGTGCCGCACTTTCGGCTTTATTTTTGTTATCCGAATCCATTCTTCTATTTGCGTGTGTGTGTGCGTGTGTTTTTTTTCACTCGTTTTTTTTTAATGGGTGCCGTCGCCATGCCCGTTAAGTGGAACGACTGGGCACCAACGGCGAGCGACGCAGCGCATATGGCCGCAAAGAAAAGGAAACACAACATTAACAGCAACAGAAGACGCGTGAACGATTTGCGGGTAGAAACAAAGCCCATGTTACTTTCTTTTTCCTTGCGCCGCGTTCCTTGCGGTCACTGCAGGTATTTTCTGTATTTGTGTATTGTTTTGGTGTTCATTTTGTGGACCATGAACCGTCTCCACAAGTTTCTGAAGTAGGCAGACCTCTCGAATTTCATTTTTTCTTCATTCGTTTTCATTTTCTATAAAATTGAGAGTCCGAGACAATACCACGCACATTTTGGGGCAGTTTTGGCGATCTTTATACATGATTAAATTCTATGTCCGGTTCACACATCCATCGCAGCGCTCAATCATAAAGAGCGCTGATGATCTGAATGAGCATCGTACCGGCGTTCGGTCGTGTATCACTACTGCGTGGTGTACGTCGAAGACCCCAGGCTAGCGGTTGTACTGCACTGGCTAAATTGCTCATCTACAGCGAGTGACTCGTCGCAACTTTGAAATGGCTGACCAACTACACGCTGTATGAATATCCACACAACCCCAATTATTAAGAGCGCTGATGCAGCGCTGACTTGAACGTAAAGAAGGGGTCATACTGCTTCTACATCACACAAAAGACAGTCTGCGTACAGATTCGAACGCGAGTCACCGCGAGATCCGTCCATAGAATGCCACATGGCAATGAGTTCAATGAGAAACTTGGCACGCAGAATTCGAACCACGGATATAGCGGTTACTCGTCTTTGGAGACTGTCTCGATGTATGAGCAATGGGACCCCGGCTTAACGGTGTGAGGATTCAATCCTGGGAAGCTAGACCTTTCAGTCAAGGAGTAATAATCTTTCCGCCAAGTAGCTCCGATCCTGAAGGTCGATTGGAAGGTAACAAGTCACCTACGCAGGGTACTGAACTCATGACAGAAGCTATTAGCCCCGTGCGCGACCGAAAGCGTCGCTGTGGTCGGCCTTCCACGATTGGCCGAACGCTTACTATGACGTCGGAAAGGGGATTTATCATCGACGGAAATAAGAGGAATGAGAGAACTTTAATTTTGACGGTGTTGGCAGTGTTCCTTTGACAGCGCAATGATTTCAAGCTTCCACCATGCTAATAACAAACACCATCAAACTTGTTGTTTGCAAGGTAATGACGTCACAAGGGGGAACCACAGGAGGGCGCCACCAAAACACATTTCTTGAAAAGCAACTTTTTGACCATTATCGGGTTATAGTACAGATCTATTCAAAAAGAAGGAGCAGATCCCAATTTTGTTTTACTTTAAACAAAGTGTAAAAGAAATTTCGCACATCACTGGATAAAGCAAGGTTACACTCTTTTTTTTTTTTTAAAGCCTACCCAGCTATGCCTGCCACTCCTCAAAATCTGAAACATCGGATCGTTGAAGCCACGAATTCATTAACTAGGGACCGGATGATTCGTGCGTGTCACGAAATGAACTGCCATTTTGACGCTTGTTGCGCAACATATGGTACTCGAACGTGGAAGGCCATAAAATTCTGAACTCTGGACCTTCCCCTATCAAAAATGTGTGGAATGTGTTTCTGTCTTGTAGGGTGTGTTTAAAATAAATTTTTGAAATCTGCTCCTTCGCTGTGAATGGCCCTGATATCCAGCAAGCTTTCGACAGGCGAGTTATTGCCCGGGATAAAACCATTCATTTTTTCTTAGCGTTGTTTTTCGTGAGCCGAGTCGCCTGGCTAGGCAATGTGGCTGACAGTTCAGGATTGGAGACATCGCGGTAAGTGCGCGTGTATGCGATCCCACGCTTCGTATCGAGAAACGATTAGGGTGCCCCCTTTTCACTCTAGCATTCCAATGTAGGGCGTGATACCAGTTTGGCGCTGTGGACGTTTCCAGCAGTCTGCCGACCTTGCGGAGAAGATCGTACCCGTGTTGCGGTCGACAAGATTTCGCTGTGCCGTCTCTGTGTACTGCCGGCCACGGCCCTATTTTTATTGGGAGCAGCAGCGCGTCTCAAAGTTGTGACATGATTTCGCTTCTAACGAACTCGTAGGAGCCTCCCTCTTGAGACGGTCAAGCCTTCCTCATGTAGCGGTCAATCGACATGTTACCTCGATTCCGACCTTGTGCTACATGTGACGAAACAAACACTGCAGCGTAATGAAATTGTACGGCCGCTGTAGGTAGGACATAGTAGAACATCTATAATGATTACGCAAGAGCAAAAAGGCCCTCGAGTTGGTGATATGTAAATACTTTGCAACCCGGTTTGAAGACAAAGGAGGAGAGAAACAAGAGGCAAAACAAAGAGCGAGAAACAATGAACAAACGTCAGGTACGAGAAAACTGTGGCAGTGTCGCTTTTTTAATTCTTTTTTTTTTGTATTAGTGATCAGGAATCGGCTATTACGAATCAGAAACGACTTTGAGCTTTTTTTTTTGACATTTATGTGTCGCACATGTGAGTGAACACAGAGACCTACATTTTTATGTCCTAGGCCAGTCTTTGAGGCCTGATGAAGACACGCGCTGTTACTCGCAAGGAGAGTGTGGATAGACTCATCTGCCATGCGTGCAAACAGAGCCCGTAATTACGACACTCGAACCCCCCCCCCCCCCCCCCCCCTTTTTCCTTTTTTTTCCTCTTACTTATTTTCTGTTCGCGCGCTTTACTGAGTCAGAGCCGAGCCGCACAAGCAGATCCCATCTGCTTTCTACTCTGACTTTCAGAGATAATAGCCGTGGGACGAAACGGGGCGACAGAGGCTTTTAGACAGCGCGGTGTGACAGAACTTAAAAGCGGTGTATCCGCGCTTTCGGTGTTCATTGATGATGTAACTTTTGAAAACGACGGGTGGTTTTCGCTATTTTTGTTCATTAATATATGCCGCACTTTCCAGTGTCTATGTTGTACTGAGGAGAAAATTAGCCGGGCACCCGCTAAAAAGGTGCTTCGTTGAATGAAATTGAAGAGTTTGGAGCTATATGTCACCGAAAGCTTTAGAAATGCGAAGAGCTTAAGACCGACGAAGAAATTGTTCTTTGTCGGTCTTATTGGCTGATGTGGCTATCTCATTGTGTGCAGTGTGATAATTTGATGCTCGGGGCTCGAAGGTTTTAAACTGCCAACAACTGTACACTCTAAAAAAAATTAAAAAAATTCGTTCTTGAAAGGTTTTTCGACGCCCCAAGTACTCTTTCAGCTCGTGAAGAACGGGTTAGTCTCAAGCACTATCGCCCTTTGGCGCACTACACACACACACTCTCTCTCTCTCTATATATATATATATATATACATATAAAGTTGTTTTTGAAAGCTTTTTTGACGCCCCAGGAACTTTTTCAGTTCGTGGAGATTTCGTCTGAAGCACTACGCCCCCTGGCGCATTAGAAAGGCAACTGGCGATGAAGAGCTCTTTCGCATAAAAAAGGAGCTTAAAAGGACCTTTCATAGGTTTTTCACGAAGAACCCTTTTAGGGGGTGCTTAAAATAACTTTTTATGGTGCAAAATATGGACAAGCCAAAGAAACACTAACAGTTCTTTTACTACCAAATATCTTTTTTAGAGTGACAAAGTCAACTGGGCGACCTTATAGGTTTTTTTCACGAAGAACCCTTTTAGGGGATGCTTAAGAGAACTTTTTTTACGGTGAAAAACATGGACAAGCCGAAGAACCCCTAAACGTGATTTTACGACCAGATTTTTTTTAGAGTGTACAGTCGACACCCACACTTTATTCCCTATGAGTGTAGGAGCCACGTTCGTGGCATTATACAGAACAAGATATATTAAAGCTCCGCCTTCTAGAAAGTACATTTGCGAGAACATTTCCTCGTGTTCTTCACCCAACAGAGTTCTCTCCGACTACTCAAAGAGAGACAAATGTTGCTGACAAAAACAGCAGACGTTCCCAAAAAAGCGCGCAACGCTAAGTGCCTGTGCGAATACCTTATTCATCGTGATCGAATTAAAATGACATTCCGCACGAATAACTATGGATCAGCCCCCTTGCATTTTTGTGACGGGCTTGCGGAAACTAAGCTCCCCAGATTGCGTGCCTGGGTGACAAAAATAAACTCAGATATATCGCCCTTTTTATTTTATTTCAGACTTTTGATATTTGTCGTTTCCCTGCACTTTATTGATTTTTTTTTATCAAATAATTATCTGAAATTTTTGCATTTTTTGTCAAATGCCAATAAACCTGAACCCTTTTTATTCCGGATGAGCGGTAGAGCGGATTTCAGTTTTAATCGCAGTACAAGTTCAATGTTGAATTCCGTCTATAAACTTATAACGTACATGTAACTGCAACCAAGGTTTTAATCCTCCCCCCCCCCCCCCCTTTTTTTTTTCAAATTTGGAATTATGCCAAGCTGCTACCGCGACAAAAAATATTTATCGCGATGGAAGCTTGGTGTGCGCGAATTTTTTTACGGAATGGTGATCCGGGTACAATTTGTCCGATTCAAACGCAGTGAAATGCGGATAATCGCGACATAGCCATAAAATACGAATATTGTTTGCGGTGTTTCCATTTGCTTGGTCACATTATTGAAGGATATCGGGGTAATGATATCAGTTACAAAATAGAAAAGTTTGCCCCCCCCCCCTTTTTTTTCCCCCGCTGGGCTTAACAATATACAATAAATACAATTTCATCTCTACGTTTAATTGCTCAGATCCCTCTTGGTCGTTCATCTCATGCGGTATAACCCCCCATTCACACTGGAAGCGGATCCGCGTTCGCGAAGCGGTTGCGAACGCGGTTGTATAAAGATCTAGTACAATTGCACGCGCATTTTATGTCATCAAATGCGCGTGCAATTGTACTGAATCCTTATACAACCGCGTTCGCAACCGCTTTGCGAACGCGGATCCGCTTCCAGTGTGAATGAGCCCTAAGCACTCACACTGCGCATCGAGGAAGAAGAAGCATAATGCCCCAGTCGGACATGATCGTACATCGTACACAAAAGATGCGTTGTTCGCAGCAGACATGATGAAAGAAGTATCTGTGGACAGGCCTCAAGCATGTTGAAATCATGTAAGCTTCATGCATATGTATGCTTCGAGCATTGCTGCGGAAGGTTTTTTTTATATTTTTTTTATAACCAATGTGACGGGGACGGGACCGCCTTACAAGGAAGAAGCATGCCTCGGACAGTGTATGCAAACTGTATTTTGTACGATGCGATATAGCAGTGTGACCGGGGCTTTGAACGAGGGATCACTGCTAGGACAATAGGGTACTTGAGCGACCACGCTGTCCTCATAGGGCGATGGTGTAAACGACGTGGGCTGCCTCATGGAGGATGTCGAAATGGAAATCAGGTCGCCAGAGTCCACTTGAACGTGTCGGCTTTACGCGGCTGCGTCACCCTCTCTATCCTCTCTCTCTCTCTCTTGAACTGGTGACCAAACGAAGAGGTAGAAAAGGAAGGAGTATGTTCTGAAAACGGCGTCTTCGGTCCTTCAAATTAAGCGAAAGAAGCCGCGGAGCTGACCGCATTCTGGTTGCTCTTAGCCGCGCGCCGCTCGTTCGCCCAAATCGCCCTGCTGCGCCGCAGCCGCACTCTCCTTCGCTGCATGTAAGCTCTCATTTTCTTTTCTTCTCTTTTCTGCGGAAAGCTGGAATGGACTCTCCTTTGTTTTTCCGTTTGCGAAGAGGATTCTGCCGCGAACCTTAATTTAAAAATAGAAAAAAAAAGAAAATACAAATCTCGGCGGCAATGTGGATTTTGCTTTTCTGCCATCCATGTTGGCGTCGAAGTTCTAGCGCAGCTTCGCAATTTTATGTCGTTGTACTTTGTTAGAAGTGGGAACTGTGAGTAGTTCTTAAAAAAAAAAAGTAAAAAGAAACATAATAGAATTAAATTAAGAGTTTATTAAAACGAGAGTGGAAAAGAGTTATTTTCTACGATGCAATTCTAGGAAAGGCGCAAAATCCTTCCTCCGATGTAGGTACAACTATAATTGATGACAGATTAAAATTTCAGGGGAAACTCATCCCATCTCTTTCCACTTTAGCAGAGATGACGCTGGAGAGAAGGTCGTCTCCTCTCCAGCGCTCGCTCTGCTAAAGTGTACAGGGACTTTACTAAAGTGGAAAGAGGTGGGAAGGGGTTCCCCTCAGCTCTAAACCTGTCACAGACTGTAGAGCAGTCTTGGGTAAATACGCGTTCCCCTAACTTTGTTACATTTTTGTAACTTTTACAGGAACCCGTTACTTGTTCGAAAAGCAACTTGTAACTTGTAGTTCTCTTACTTTTTGTTAGGGTAACGTTGAAAGTAACGACATTACGTTTTTATACTCCGTCTCGCGAAAACCGTGCAGTACAGCCAAGGCTACAGGGGAGAGAGCGTATGCCAACCTGTTCATGAGGTGGGAAAGGAAGAACGGGAAAGAAGGGCTGGGATTCCCACGTTCCTCCTTTCCCTCCTCTTGTACAGGTCGGGCGTACACTCTCTCACCTGTAGGCTTGACTGTAGTGCACGGTGCTAGTGAGACGGAGTATAGTTGCTTGGAATGGAGAGTGTGCGGGTAGGGGTAAAATATAAATAAGGGAAGAGCAAAAAGGACGAGGACGGACAAGACTTGCGAATGCGTAGTTTCGCGTGAGTCACGATCTGGTTACCGCAACCTGTGAACGGTGTGAATGTGGTGCGAAAAACATAGTTATATTTACGCACACGCTTGTTCTTTGTGACCAAACACTTGCGTGTTGACAACGTGAAGCACTGTCATATGTTCCCGGTTTTATTGTTTCTGACTAATCACTTGTTGGTTACATCAGCCGTGAAACGACATATGCGCAGTGACCAATCACTGTAAAAAGGTGGGCTAGTTATAACGTGAGGTAGCAACACGCGTACTTGCACATCATGCAATAAACTTGAGGGGGAGGGGCGTTTTCTACTTCATTATTATTACTCGTAACAAAAAATCTACTAAATACTAACCGAGTTATTTTTAAAGTAACTGTAACGAGTAATATTTTTCGTTGGCGGTAACCATGATGGTAACTTCGCAATTTTTTTCTGAAAGTAACTGTAACTGTATCGAATTACTTTTCGAAATTTACTTACCCAAGACTAAACTAGAGCCTCTAGATAAGGTACGCTTCAGAGTAACGACATTTCAGTCATTGAATGGATGAAAGAATGGTGTTGCATATGGCTATACCTTTTGTATCGGGCGCTGCGCCACCTAGCCTAGCCATTTGGCTGTTTATAAATCATTGCTGTCAGTTATATGAAGCTTATCTAAAATGACAATAAGTGTTCTTGTTTTCTTCTTCCAGAATTCGTTGGAATAGTACGTAACATAAGAAACGAAAACGACGTCACCTGAGCTTTTGGACACCGTTTCTGAAGCTCAGGATTTTCGATTCGTAACAATCGCCGCTCTGCTCTAGGCATCGAAATGTCGGCGCCATGAAGACAATCGGCGAACCAAGTGCGGATAGTCCAAGCGTATATTGTTTAGTGGCTCAATATAAAATCCCACGATCTTCTGAATAGTAAATATACTACTGGAAAAAAAACGACTCTATGGTACCTTCCAATCGAAATGACTCGCGAGATTGCGCCGATAGTTACTGTTCATGAACGTCATCGATACTTAGAGAAAGGTTATAGACATGGAAATAAGTTTGTCGATGGGTCATCGCATGCGGGTTCTCAGAAAGCAATGACGTTCTCTGCGTAATTGAGCTATCGAACGGTCGGATTTGAGTGTGCGCTTAGGTGCCCCCGGGGGCAGCAAGATATCGTGCTCGTCCACCCTAATGACGGTCGTCTAGGATCGTATCGACAGGATAGTTACTAATTATAGCAGGCGGCGTATTCCGGCCGGATCTCGAGAGCGCTCATAATAATTCGTGAAACCCTCAAGGCAGGTAGAGTATGGCGAAAAGCGTGCGAAGACCGCTTAAACGCGGGGCCGATGCTTATTTGGGCCCCTGCTTGCGAGCGTCGTTCCCTGGTATTTAATAATTGACAGTTTAGAGGTCGGTTATGTTCTTTCTGATATTAGTCAAACTTGTCATCTAAAAATGTTTTTGAATATCCGTTCGAATCCGTTTTTCGCTTTCTAATTTTGTGTTTTGATCTTTTTATTTCACACAAACCTACGTGCACTAACTTGAAAGTATTTGTGAAAGTATTCACAAAGAAAACAAGCGACCACGTCAATGGGTGATGTCTGAGTGCCTAGCCATCCACAATTTATAAAATAACACAAACAGGACCCACAGCGTGGCTTGCCATTGTGCCTAACATAATATGAATGTCGCAACCTTGGATGTTCGCCAGTATAAAAAAGAAATGCTAAAAAGCGTTGTCCCAGCGTCCGGCCCCGGCTGAATGACGTCACTTCCTTCCACCAAAAACCGCATTCGAAGCAAAAAGAGGAGTCATCTCTTTCTCGTCAGAAAACGGCCTACACCGAAACCGGTTCTTCCTACAGGACGTGCATATATCGCATGCTTCGGTTAGTGCTCGACAGGTTTGTCCATCATCCGCTCAATTAACCATGACTGGTACTAAACGGTTTCAGCTTTACGGTGGCTCCTCGTTATCGACAAATGAGCATACGAATGCGGGGCATCGATCGATCAGCCGTGTTTCGCGTTTCGATTGACACCCACACGCGGATTGCGCAATCGATTTCATACTTAGAAAAGGTGGAATGAACAAGTTCCATCTTCATTAAGGTATAATCGTAGTCCGTTCTTCCATGTATTATGTGGGTGAAAACGTTTCTACTTCAGCTAAATAAGAAAAAACAATGTGCGAATTTTTACACGCAAATTCCTACTGCACCCAAACGTAGGTCGCAACTCTGAAACTTCGTAGGCGATTATTGTATTCCCCCGATTTCCTCCTCCCGGCAACAGCTATTTTAGGGCTTTGTTGTCCTTATAAAAGGAGGCGGATAGAAATCTTACGTGTGGGGTAAAGAGTGCACGAGTTCTGAGCGTACGCTCATATATTCATATGAGCCTGTTTTACAGCGGTTCCACCTTCCTTCCAAACTGCCTCTTAGAATTTACCAGCCGCCCAAAAAAACACATAGTTGGACCCGCTGTAAATCTGCTAGAAAGGGTCGACATCTCCGTTCCAGATGCGCCGGACTGGCCGACCTTTATAGTATTATTGCTGTCGCCATGAAATTGCGCTTTCTAAATCGAACGTATCGAAATACGTTCGATTTAGAAAACTAAATCGAACGTATTTGTGTACATCTGTAACCTCTCGGCCGCATCCCGACGCTCACCGCCCTTCCCGCAGATCGTTTCCTCGATGCCGCCTCGATTACAGAGCAGAGAAGGTTTCGCAGAAGTCCACGCGTTCGAACCGGAGTATTGACAGGGAGCTGTCAAAGATAACTGCAGGACCGCCTAAAGCACCGGGAAGCCCATGCCGAAACGAAATACCGACCACAACCCCCTAGAGGCCTGCAAGTGCAACCGCCCTCCCCCTCTCCCCCCGCCTCAAACACACACACACACACACACACACGCACACACACAAAGATACACAGAATCTTCTCAGGTTTTTCAGGTCTCGGTAGCAGGCAGGTCACGTAAACGCAATCGACCTAGAAGCATCCTCCGGCGTATAAGACAAGAAGCCAAGCCGTACTTTATCAAGTCGTCTTCGTTTCCGGTAACGATTAAAAAAAAAAAAAAAAAGCAAAAAAAAAAAAAAACACTTACGTTTTGAAATACTACAGAGGTTTTGAGATCCGTAATCTTTCTGACGGACGTAAAGAGCCGCAGGCACTGACCAACCGTTAAAAATTCGAAAACTGCGACGAGTGAAGAAAACATCCACTAAAAGCTGCAGCAGTCGTAAAATCTCCCGAAATCGTTCGGCCGATTGAAATTTTTAGGCGACTTCGCAAAGGGCGGTTCATTCCAAACACAGATACTCTATCGGTGTTACGGAAGTGAAGTCCTATATATCAAAGTTTTGAGTTGAGTTTGCCCTCGCAACTTCTTCAGTTAATGAAGAGTCGAGACGTTCTTTGCAACAGATATGGTGGAAACCGATAACATTGCGTTTTGATAAAACTTGTTTGAAGGGTCTAAACAAATTCTTCCAATTAACAAGAGCTGCTATGACAACTCACTGGTGGGAGGTGAGGCACTCATATGATGCATTAAACAGACACCCTCTTCAAACTGAATATCAGCAGAATTACTTAGATCTGGGAAATATAAAATCTCTGGCACGCTCACCCTATCAAGGGCGTCTCTCAAGAACGTGCCACCAGAAGGTGCAAGTCCTGCAAGAGACACCTCTACAGGAGGATCTCATTGGTGGCAGGCATGTCCAACCGCCAATGAGATCTCATCCTTGCACTCCATCGACGCAGCACGTCATATACACGAAGAATGACAACCATGCAGTAATTCCGTCACCTCTGGCGGCTGCGGGCTAGCCGAAGGTAGTCTATGTGTTCAAGAAAACGCCTTCAGATGCACGTTCTACTCAAAGCATCACAGCGCTCAAAGGCAAGCAAACACGTCGTCAACTTTGATGGCTGCAGACTGAAGCAACGCATTATAGCAACCAGATGTATGATCCGGTCACAGCACAAGACTCAGCACGCTGAGAGACAAGCCCCTGCAAGGGGACTTGGCATCTCAAGAGTGATTGCTTCAGTTCAGCGAATATGTACGCTAACCTTCCAAAAGAAGAAGAAGAAAAAAGGAAACAGTAACAAATAAACCAAATCCGAAATTAAGACGCTCAATTCTGGGTTGCATGGCCGCTGCCCGCTGCAGACGATGACCGATTGGAGACGAAGCGAAGGTGACAAGCCGTGGACGCGGGACCACGCTTCGAGTCAACCACCGAGGCTCTGCAACCGTGACCGTCAGACGCGCCGAGCGGGTGTGTTCCCGAGGTTGTCGGTCCTTTCCAGTGCGGCCGTTCCTCCGCACGATGATTACACGGGCTTCCTGCTCGCTGCGGCTACGCATTTGCGCGGTCGAGGGTGACGGTGCGTTTTATGGGAGGACTGGAGGTCTTCCCTTCGAGTGTTTTCGTCTGCGATGACTAGGTAGAAATCATTTCGATTGCGTCGACCGCGAGGCACGTGTGCGGGTTTGGTGGCCTCTGTAGGCCTGATATTTGTTTTGGAAGCGGCGGTAAAATACTCGACGGTCCACAAGAAAGCAGGTGTCAGGTAGTTCATCCAAGCTGGAGACAAAAATTTTTAGGGGCTGGACCAAAGGAATGAATTCTTTTGTTCAGGGTCAGCCAACTACAGACATCCCGGGGTACCTTCAGCCTCAAACATTAATAAGCTTGCGGGAAATTACACTTTGCACTGCTATTCTTTCTTTTTCGTGCATCTGCCAATGGGTCAGTGGGTTAAAATATATCAATATATGCTCACGGAAATTTTCCCCGCTTTAGCATAAATCGTAACCCATAGCGCGTGAGAATAATTTACTATGTTTATTTTTCCTTCGAACTTTTTAACGGAACAAACCAGGAACCTATAGTCTGTGACAGGTCTAGAACGAAGTGGAAGCTCCTCCCACCTCTTTCCACTTTGGTAGAGCAAACCCTGGAGAGGAAGCGACCTCCTCTCCGCCGTTCGCTCCGCTCAAGTGGAAAGGGGTGGGAGGAGCTTCCACTTCGTTCTTGACCTGTCACGGACTATTGGCGACGTGAGCGATCGAAGGCGTCGCTGTGGTCGGCTCACTCCAATTGGCCGAGTGCTGACTATGACGTCAGCAAAGGATGTCTCATCGACGGAAATAAGAGGAATGTAAGAACTTCAATTTTGACGGTGTTGGCAGTGTTGCTTTGAGAGCGCAATGATTTCAGGCTTCCGCCATGCCCATTACAAACACCATCGAACTTATTGTTCACAAGGTAATGACGTCACGAAAGGTAACTGAACGAGGGCGCCACCGAAACATCTCTCCGCTAATAGTAATCTTCCGCCTGATCCCCCAGACAAATTTCTGTTTTATTTCAGAAGTGGTGAATGGTGCGCGTGCACAGGTTTGAAAGGCTCTCAAGATGCGCGAAGGCCCGTGCGCCCATAGCTTTGACTGCATATCCGCAGAAAGTTGTGCGCGAGTATAGTCAAATGCATTTCACCACACTACTAAATAAAGATTTACTACTTTCAAGGTCAGGCCTCGAGGGGTAAAATGTACCAGGAGCTTTTAGTCCTCTCTCGGAGGGTGCTCGGTGTAACCTGGCGATCTGGACAGTGGCGAGAGGACCTCGATCCACAGTCTAGAAATTCTGCCGTGCACAAACTGCGCACTTCGGTGAAGACGACGGCCGAATGCGAATAAGCAAGTTTGAGGGTACAGGTAACCCAGCCGCAGGGTCCGTACACAAAACCGCGTCTTCGATCGGGATCGAATGACTTCCTTTTTTTTTTAATTTCTGCGGTAATGCCAGCATTGCTGTCGCTGGAGGCCGAACTGCGATCTCGCGTCGGTTTATGTCGAGCTCCAAACGCCTGGCACATCGAGGAAGGAGAAACAAGCCCCTAAACTTGTATCACCTAAAACCAATAAGCCTTCGAGAGTGTTTTTCTTTTCCTGAGATATAAAAAAAAAGAAGAAGACAAAAAAAAACGATCGCAAGCCTTTTTTGAATTCATGTGCGAGAACACATGCCGCGCAGATGATGGCGGCTATGCTTTTATGCTCGATGACAACTTTCTGCTGCCGTTTCGAGGAGAGGAGTAGCCAGTGCACAGCTTTGATCCACTCTCAAGTACACGCTCAAGCTTGACTGCGTAGCAACAGAAAGCTGTCTCCGAGTATGTACAATGATACGTTTACAATCACACTGGCTGTAAAATAGTTCCGTTGTTAGTGCACACCAGGTATATACATCTAGTTTGCTGCTATGACGGCACTTTGCCACCGTATTGTTGGATTGTATGGCTATATTAGCCGCTTGTGACTGTGTTCTTATTTCACTGATCCGGTACTTGAAGCTCATGGTACGAACTTCGGTCAAGGCGTGTGGAAGCGCTACACAAAGTGACGGATGAAGGTTATGTGGCTGTTCCATCTATATCCCTCATACAGTTAATATAATAATTTAGAGGGAAAGGTCCCATGTATATCGACTGCTTCGGAACAATGGAAGCATACATCCGGACGTCGGTCGTCCCGATGGGACCCTATTGCTGGCCACTCTTTAGGTACACACAAGGAAGCAGGAAAGAATGACTTCCAAGATTTTGTATCTAGTGTTTTTCCAGCTTTGTTCTGCACAAAAGCACCGGCGTCGCGCTTTGCATAAAAAATAAAAAAAAAGTTGCCGAGCATTCGAACAACTCTATTTTTGTGGTAAGAACTGGTTGAGCGCTCCACTGGAGTTGGTAGAGCGCTCCACTGGAAATGGAGAGGTCCGGGGTTCGATACCCGGACCAGGTGGATTTTTTCGGTCGTGCACCTGCAGTCACCTAGCTGTGTTTGGAGATTTGTGTTTGTCCTTTGTCCCTCTTATTCCCCTTCTCTAGGGATCATTTTCGTCATTCTTGTCCAGCTCGCTTGCACCCTTGCATTTAATTGCATTATAATCATAACCTCAAAATGCAAGCATTTCACCCTTGTTGGTGTCAGACTGGTGGCAGCTGATAAAACCCGTTTACTCTGCTGATGTCTAACCCCTGGTTAGCTCAATTGGTAGAGCGCTCCACTGTAAATGGAGAGGCGTCGGGTTTGATACCAGGACCAGGCGGATTTTTTCGGTCGCGCACCAGTCGTCCTAGCTGTGTTTGGAGATTTGTGTTTGTCCTCTGTCCCTCTTGTTCGCCTTCTCCAGGGATTATTTTCGGCATGCTTGTCCAGCTTCGCTTGCACCTTTGCATTTAATTGCATTATAATCACGCCTAACCTATCGTCTGCTTTCGTTCTTAGCTTTACCTGTCGCTCTCTTTCTCGTTCTTAGTCTCAAAACTGCCGATGTCAGCGCTTACGATTTGCCTCGTTCTCCTCTCATCTTTACCTTCCTGATATATCCTAGGAGACTAGAGCGCGCGGCGACGTCAGAACGCCGAGCTCTGGTTCGAATGATGAGTGGGTAGTGCTAAAGCTAACTGCCTTTGTTTGTCTCTACTCTCTCTTCCAACCCAGTTCGAACGCGAACGCTGGACGCCGGCGTTTGACAATCGGACGCGTTCGAAGTGTGAGTTGAGAAAAGGCAGCTATACTTCGCTTCCCTTTACGTCCAGACGCAGCCGACGTTACGAGCTGATGGGACCTATTAGAGAGTGTCAAAAGTGCACCATCATGGTGTTCGTCATGTTCCTGCTGCGTGTTCCGTCGTCATTGACCCAATCATAAACACAAAAAAGGTTCAGTGACTCTGAACCTTTTCTGAAATCTAGCTCAGTACTGCGCTATGCCGCCTTGATTAGAGCAACCAAGCTTGTGGAGGCGGTCTAAACAGCGACCAGCCGAGTCGTAGTCGCATTGCAAACTATTTTAATTTTCGAAGTACAAAAAGAAAAAGAGAAGAAAACAAACAAACAGAGTGCGCGCTTCTTGGCGCGTGTCGTTCGGCAGCGTTGCAGGTGTTCGGGGGACGCTGCCACAGATGGCCAGCAAAGAAGGAACAAACGAAGGAGGGAAGAAGTTAGATCGAACCCGAACTGAACATAACAAAGCTCTACAGAGAATCGCGGCTAAAATATAAAACTGGTTCACCGCAGTCATTGCAAATATGCAGTTTCCTAGTTTTACACTACCCATAAATAGAAGCAGTGACCGTTAGAGTGCAGCCTCCGGTTCAGAGATATCGGCACGCCCGCAAAAAGCGTACCGTGCGCCAAAAATTAACCCAAAACAATTCACGACCTTGCTAAAAAAAAATCAGAAAACGCAGGCAAAAACGATCCCTATAATTACACCGACTGGAAGAGCCTTTCCAACAAGAAAAGCACCGTGGAGATAATGAGCCTTGTCGGCCGACGTGCAGGAACCACGCTCACGGGGAGCGGGCGAAAAAGCCGCTTTGGCGAGAACGCGAGCAAGCGGGGCAAGCTCACTCAATACATTCAAGACGACAAGGCCTGACATTTTTCCTCCCAAACGTCATCACTGGATGGATGGATGGATGGATGGATGGATGGGGCGGCAACTTGCACCACCTAGCGATTTTTTTTATTATTTATTATTTTTTTTATTTACGCAGCGCTGTTTAGCTTGCTTCTGCCTCGCCACCAGTGCGTCTTGCAACGTCTCACAACGAGCGCGACGCTAGCACGTGGCGACGCCAAGACGGACTCGTCTGCCACTTTGCGGCATCTCTCGCAGAGCTTCAGCGTGTTTACCGCTTGGGGCGGGTCGGGGTGCCACGAACGATGACGTCATGCGCAAGCCTTGTCTTCTAGGTGGCATTGGCTGATCACGCTACCGGTTTCATTGCGAAATACGCCCATCTCTTTCGCGCATCTGCTGCTGACCCGTACGAGAGACGATATAATTATATCGCATCGCGATGGCGGCATTGAAAACCGAAACGAAGAACCCTGCGAAATAAGAGCCACGAAAGATTCATCATTCGCGAATAACGGAAGGCAAATTCGAGTTTTAAAAAGTTCGACTTTTTCGACCTTTTAACGCGAAGGGCGACTTAAATGTTGACTAAATTTCGACCAAAGCTTGTGCTTCCTGTGAATGCGCGGAAGTTACAAAAATTAGCCGACCTCACCTGGCGGTGGAAAAGTGCAATATTTAGTGGGTATACAGTTTGATTGTAAACACACCTCTCTCTGTAATGCCTTCGAGCCCCGAGGGCACACAATATATAAAGTACATTACATGTCGATTGCGCGACACCATTAGCACGAACACGAAAACGGCGCTTTTCTGTGTTGGTCACTAAACATTACTGCTGCTTTGCTGCTGTTAATGCCCCGAGTGAGAACTTTCCGAATTACAGTAGTAGTTTTCATTGCAGCTGTTCAATTTAAAGAGAAACGGAAAGAACTGGTGACATATACGTTTGCTTTTAAATTGTTTAAAGATGGGTAATAAGCTGACCTAGTTTATAAATTATTTGTTTCCCGAAATTCGAAACGTTTGTGTGGAATTCGGGAAGCACTGCTCATAAATCGAACTTGGTCAAATTTTGCTAAAAGGTCGAAGGTTCGCCCAGTCAGTCAAACCTCAAGGTCCGCTTAAGGTTCGACAACCATAAATTCGCGATATTCTCTAGTGTAAACTAAAACGCAAACTTCTCCGACGATGTGCCCGAGCCAGGAAGTTGGTTCGCCCGAGGCGGGAGGAGGGGCGATGTAGGAAATCGAGATAAAAGAGGGCGTCTCGAGACCCGGCATGGAGAGAACCAGAGTGGAACACGTCTCAGATGAACAAGTTTTTCTCGTGGCGTCGAGCCTTCCGGGCGCATCTAGAGCCACGGCAGTGGCACGTGCACGCGGGAAGGGCGCGGGCATGCAGGGCCCGAGGCATCCGCTACTGAAGGGTGAGACTAGCGCGGAAGCTGTGCCGCTGAAGGTGCATTCGGGATTCTCCGCGGAGGTTTGGACTATCGCAAGTGCCATCTATCGCCGCTGTCGCGTAACGTTCACGGCGGACGCCTGCCCCCGCCTCTTCCTGCGTCCGAACGGGTGTGCGATGCAAGACCGAATGAACATTTCCTTCCTTCGAAGTTATGCGCCTGTTTTGTATTTTTTTTTTCTTAGCGCGTAAACAATCAGGAAGTTGGCAAGAAAGCGTGAGAATCGTATCTTTTTTTTTTCTTTTTTGTTTTTTATGCAGGCGGAATTAATCGGTATAAGTACTTTGACAAGCAACGTTCGCTGGGTATGTTGAAAGGAGGCGTCAAGTTCAGTTACAGCACCTCGAAGAAAAGACGAGCCCGTCAAACTATCAACTGGATGAATGAATCAGCTTTGAAGCTCGACGAATAAATATACCCGCAAACGTTAGGGTGCAAACGAGCTGGTGAAGGTTTAACATATTTTATGACAAAACCCCGAAACTGGGGACGGAAGAAGGACAACACAACACACCAATATACATTTTATCTTAAAATTAATTGCATTTCCCGTTTTAAGAGGCAGTGACGTTTAGTAGTAGTAATGAAAAGTCAGACATTTACGCTCGAATGGTTGCGCGCCTTTGCACACATTAAGACACTCTAGGGCTGTCACATAAATTAAACACGCAGGTTCAATTTGTGACCTAAAGGCGGCGTGCACGGGCCAAGACGTGGCTTCGCACCAGTAGCTTGGCTATTGTTGGCTTTGTTGGCAAAAGCGAACAAAAGTTGCCTTTTTGTCATTGGTTCCGACATCTGTAGATAAAGATGCAATTGAAAAAAAATATATTGTGTTTCAGTTGAACGTCACCATACAGTGTCGCTAAACAAGGTTTTTTTTCAAGCTTTTCAAGGGAGGGTACGGAGGAGGAGGATGGGAGGGTACGCAGGAGGAGGTGGGGGAGGTAGGAGGAAGGATGGAGGAGGAGGAGGTGGAGAGGGCACGGAGGAGGAGGAGGGGAATACCCTCCCCTCCGTGCTCTCCCCTCCTCCTCCTCAAGAGCTGCGCTCTAATTTCGCGTTACAGATATTTCTAAACGTCTTTCTTTTTTTCTTTTTTTAACAGATCCGTAAAATTTAAAAAAAGAAACAACTTGTATAGGTGTCCCCTTCAGTGACTGTGACTCAAGCCAGACTTGTCCAGACGCTCGCGCCAGCAGGTTTGACAGGTACACTATCTATGTAAAGTTCAGTTTTTTTTTTTTTTTTTTTTTAAGAAGTTATAAATGTAGGTCCTGGTATCGACTCTGGTGGCAGTGAAGAAAGGGACTTTTTGCAAAGTGCTTACTGGGTTCTTCGCTTCTTAATATTACCAAATCTTCTTGAATAGACTTAAAGCTGTACAGGATCGAGAAAGGTGTTGGTTTGTTATAAACATGAGTCAATTTTTCTCCATTTTTTGTTCAGTGGACGGTTTTGCGTCACCGCCAAGCAACAAAAATTACGGGGATGCACGCCCAAATAATTTTTGTTAATACCAAGGTCAGTAGGGGTAAGATAATCGCATTCATGATGTTTATGTCCGCAAATGCGAGCTTTTGCTCTACGCACTTATTCCATAGCCTACATACTCGCGTACCATATCCTCTTTCGCTATAGGTATACTGAACCGAACTTTCGAGCTCACAAAGCGAGGCAGGACGGAAAGGGGGAGGGGGGGGGGGGGCGCTGCAAAACATCACTCATACAGCGACATCTCTAACGGATCGCCATATTTTTGGAAAAGAAGTGCCTGATTGAACAAGGCCGACGAGGCCGACGAAACAAGCCACGTCATGATTCTCATTCCCTCTCCTCCTCGCTATGTCCCGTCGAGCTGGTGAACCGAAGCGAGGAGGAGAGAAGCGAGACAGCTTCCCCTCATTCTCAAATTTTCAATGGATAAAATGACGTCAAAGGCCTCGCGTGATCGCGAGGCCTTTGACGTTGGGTTGAACGGGACGCTACGTCCCGTTCAACCCAGAAGTGTTGAACGGGACGTAGCGTTCAACACTTCTGCGGCCTTATTTCGCGAAGTCCAAATTTCGGTTCAGTATCCCTTTAACATGTAATAAGTAAAAAAAAATACACATTATAGTATTTTTTTATTTCTTGTCGCTTTCTCCGTTGCTCTTCCACACGCCTAACTTTTCTTTCTTCCATTTTATTGTGTTATGCATCATTTCTTCGCTATAGCGAAGAAATTATGGCAGCTTTGGCAGCATTTGAGATGTTTCTTTATGTGGGAATCTATATCTTATAAGATATAGATTCTCACATAAAGAAACGTGTCAACGTAATCTGAGTGCTTCGAGTCTCTCGACAGAACGTCGGCTACCACTTTGAGGCCCCCAGCAGGAGGTTCCTTTTCGAGGTCATTTGATTTTAGTGCATAAAGTAATTTCGAAGAATATACTCGTCCTCGCTAAGAGCGTGTTCGGTGAACATATTGGCTGCTTTCGCCAGCCAGTGAATGACAACAACGCCTACACACCAACGCTCGACTGTGACATCACGCCTCTGCGGTGGCGCTGCTGTCGGCATGGCACATGCGAAAAAAGCTCCACATCCTGCGAGTCTGCTTTCTGCGCACGCGCATTGCACACATCTGGTGTGGGCAAACGTGTTCTTATTTGGAAACAATGTGTTGGTCCCTAAGCGTTTAATTACTTACTCAGCGAGTGAGGTATATCTATGGTGCCTGGAATGCGTCTCCGACTCGTCGGTTTACCGCGTCCGAAAAAGTGGTCCCTCCATTTTCTTCTGATGACGTCATAGAGGTGTCATGCTGTCGCCGGTCGCGATCCTGGCGGTGTCCCAGCAGAGCGGTGGTGGATGGGGCAGACGCCTGTTCTGCTGCAGGTCGCTCTCCAGAGTGCCAGTCCACGGAAGCTTTGGCAGCCAGAAGTTGGGACGCCGCGACGACAGCGACACTCGCGTTCGCTCGTGATTTTCGCCAGCATTTGTATGACCAACCCCCAGGATTGCAACATCCGACACCGGGACACTCCGGCTTCTTCGACGTCATTTGTTGCCCCTTCGGGAACGTTTTTGATGTACGGGCGGGATAGGACGCTAAGCACACAAGTCGGGGACGCGCTCCAGGCACCATAGTAGTAACTAACGTTGGGTGTGACGGCGCAATCAGTGACGCCCCGCCCACGTGCCTTGGTGCGCAGGGGGAGATGGAGCGGAGGCGGCGGCGGCTCCCAGCCTGGACGCTGGCGCTCCTGATGAGCGGCCTCTGGGCCACCGCCCGGGCCAAGGTCTACGACCGCTGCGAGCTGGCACTAGAGCTGCACGAGCGTTTCAAGTTCCCCAAGAGGGACCTCGACAAGTGTAAGCCTCTTTGCCTTTCTTCTATTGTACTCTGTCGCGGTGTGCTTTGGGAGAAAACAAACAAAACAACGTGCACTTTCCTGTTCCGATCAATATCGAGTATTCGTAATCCCATTTACCTCATTTCGCATTTCGACCGCCAGTCAGCGCCAGTTTTCACCAATGTGCCTAGTATACCCGTGTTCACCTTAAGAACCACATTAAAAAAGAGGCCGGCTCCTGGCCCTACATTACTCATTTCCCCCTTTATGTGAGTAATTAAGATATATGTGGATGCAATTTCACATGAGCTACATGTTAGCTTGTCAAGACGTACACGTTTCAAACGCCAGAAGCACAACTGCTTCCTCCGACAACCAAATCTTGTAAGGACTACTTCGCGCAGCGCATAAACAATGCGCACAACTTGCATTTTTTTTTTACTTGAGGTTCTTTGGGAAGGGCAGGACTAAGCTCCGTACATTTTAGAATCAGATGCTCAATTGTTTCCGTCTCCTCCTTACATAATGCGCACATTGTATCGGTGTCTACGAGTTTGGCCCTATACGTTTTCATTCTTAAGACTCCCGTCCTCACCTCAAACACCAAAACGCTCCCTCTTGATTTATCGAATAAACCTTTATTATTTATTTCTTGCTTTTGGAACCTATAAACCGTTAAAGCTGACTTTGCCTGAATTTTCTCTTCCCACGTTCATCTTTCTGCCTCCTTAACTGCCTTTTCAATTGAAGGCGTTTGCACCACCCAATTGCCGTCTGCAGAAATTTCATCCTAAGCTTTCGTGTCCGTTTAGTCCATTTCGTGTTCAGACTCCTCAGATCAGGGTATTTATAGGTTTTATGTGCCCACCGCGTGTCCTCAATGTATATTAGTCTTTAGTCAAAATTTAGTTTACTCACTGCCTCTCAGCTCTCAAACGATGATCAGCCCATATCACCCTAGTTACACTCCCTCGTTTAGAGTGTTCCCATGCGCCCCTAGAGCTATCCTGCTAACGCTCCTTTGTCCAATCTCCAATCTCGCCTACACTTCAATCAATCAATGAATCTGTGTTTTATTGTGCCCCGAAAAGCTGGTAAGGCCTTAGGAGGGTTACACTTGCACGAAGTGAAAGACAATCGGGCCAAAAATATTTTCAGACTACAAAGTGAGCCATCAGTACTACACTTTTTTTTTAAACATGCAAGGGTAGGGAAAAGGCCCGTGTCAGGGTTAAAACACTTGTTATAGATTATCTGCATCCGAGTCAGCGGAGGAATAGATTCAAAGTTAGAAGGGTAAAAAGAAACCGTAGACCGATTTTGTCGCTGGGGAACATGAAGTGAGATTCTACTCAAACAGGGGGGGGGGGGTCAATGGCGGCGTTGGTACGTTTATATAAAAAAACCATGTCGCGAACTAGCCGTCTATCCAAAAGAGGCGAAAGACCAAGTGTAATCAAGAGACACACGTAATCATAAAAACTATCCGTCCAATGTGGTGATCCTAGATAACTCTTACAAATCGTCGTATTACGCACTCTAACCATAGCCTTTGATTGCCTCCCAGAGAATTCCACACAGTAGAAGAAAAGTTCAACCTTGATAAAACTAACTACTGAAATAGGTGCAGTATGCAGGTGTGACTGCGGAAATTACGGGTAATGCGTGCAATTACGCCTAGGATGCGTAAGGAATCATTGATAAATTTCGAAACATGGTAATTAAAATTGAGGCATGAGTCAATCAAAACACCTAGGTCACGTACAACTGAAGATTGAAATGTTTGAGTCATGCAATTAGTAAGAATGAACAATAACATTTGCCTTACGGGAGAAAGATACAGCCTTAGTTTTGGTGGGGTTTAAAACGAGCGAGTTTGTACAACACCGCAGGCGAATCGCATCAACATCGTTTAGTAACAGCTCACAGTCAGCAGGCGTGCGGATACTGCAATACATTTTTATGTCGTCAGCGAACTGTAGCATCTCTGAGTTACTGACACAAGTTGTAAGGTCATTTATAAAAATATTAAAAAGCAAAGGTCCAAAGTTCGACCCTCGCGGCATTCCGAAATTTATCATATAAGGATATGATTTTCATTCTAAGTAGGGCACCATATTTGAGCGATCACTAAGGTAGCTGCCAAACCAGTCGCAAAGACCCGAAGAAAGACCCACATTAAACAGGTTCTTCAACAATAGGTTGTGATCTACGAGGTCAAACGCCTTAGAACAGTCAATATATATATATAACATCAACCTGGCCACGGGACCCAACTATACGCTTTGCGAACTCTAAAAAGGTTAAAAGGTTAGTCTCAACAGAACGTCCCTGACAAAACACGTGCTGATTTGGACTGAGCATTGGTCTAAATCGGAAAACTCACATGCTTAAAATTAACTTTCTCAAAAACCTTTTAAAAAAAAGCAGAAAGCAGTGCAATTGGTCTGTAATTATCGGCTCAGGAAGAGTTTCCAGATTTGTGCTCTCGCACAACCACAGCATTTTTCCACCAAGATGGAAAGGTACTTGTCTTTAAAGACACGTTAAAAATGTACTGCACCACAAGAGCCAAGATAACAGAACACCCTTTAAAGAAACACTGATTCCCCCCCCCCCCCTTTTTTTTTCTAGTTTTTTGCCAGGCGATTTAGTAGGGTGTCAGAAGACTACCCAATTAATATTTTGCAACAGAGTCACGTATATTTTTAATAAACCCGAAAAACGCCACTGCTCGAAACCGAAACCTGCGCACGGAGGTCGGAGAAACATAGAGGAGTGAGTGAGTGGCGAAAGTCACGTAACTACACACGACCGTGCGCTTTTTTTTTCCCTTCGTTCTTTTTCTTTTCTTTTGGCCGCTCGCAGCAGACGATTTGCGTTGCGGGAACCGTTTGCCGTGCGATAGCTTTGCAGTTATGTTTGTTCCGCTCGCTGTTCTGCACTTCAAAATGAGTTGTTTTTTACATTAAAGAGTTGGAAATGAGTAGTGAGTGCCCGTGGTGAATGCCCATGATCGACTCCGAAAAGAATGCTCCCAAGATGTTGCGTGAAGAGCTGCCTCACAGATCCTGCATCTGAAAGTGGCATTGTGCAGCAGAGTCTGCGCAAGTTTCCGAAAGATCAACGGGATGAGGACCAATGGCTGGCTGCAATTCCTGCAGAACAGCTACGGGCATCTCGGAAAGCGGACGCTACCCGATTCATATGTTCCTTGCATCTTGTGGAAAGTGACTACAGTGAGTTCACAGGTGTCAAAAAGGGAGTGGCCATACCATTTAGTTCAGCGACGTTTCGTCCGCAACATTTTTTTTTTTTTCAATAATAATTGTAAAAAAAAAGTGTAAATATTGCAAAATATTTTACAAAACTAAAAGTACGCCCACACTCTGGGTGAAACCTGGGTCCGCTGCGTGTGAAGCGGACACCTTTCCACTGAGCTACAGGGGGAACTCTTTCATTAGTAGTAATGCAGCCGGTCGACTGTAGGTCGGAAAGTTTGCTGCCGACTTAGCCTCCAGCAAAGGCACTTCCTAGGCTTAAAGGGCCTCTGACACGCCAAAAAAAAATATTTTTTTTTCATGCTAAACGTTGCAATGGCATATCAGGACATTACAAAAAATTGTTTCACTATAGAGATGCGTAGTTTTTTTATAAAAAATAGAAATACGAGGCCCAATTCAAAGTACCCCGCCGTGCTTTGTGACGCAACAGTGTACCCGCAAGTGTCGGGGCGGTCAGAAGGGGGCATCGCCGGAAGACCCGAAGAAAGACCCACATTAAACAGGTTCTTCAACAATAGGTTGTGATCTACGAGGTCAAACGCCTTAGAACAGTCAATATATATATATAACATCAACCTGGCCACGGGACCCAACTATACGCTTTGCGAACTCTAAAAAGGTTAAAAGGTTAGTCTCAACAGAACGTCCCTGACAAAACACGAGCTGATTTGGACTGAGCATTGGTCTAAATCGGAAAACTCACATGCTTAAAATTAACTTTCTCAAAACCTTTTAAAAAAAGCAGAAAGCAGTGCAATTGGTCTGTAATTATCGGCTCAGGAAGAGTTTCCAGATTTGTGCTCTCGCACAACCACAGCATTTTTCCACCAAGATGGAAAGGTACTTGTCTTTAAAGACACGTTAAAAATGTATTGCACCACAAGAGCCAAGATAACAGAACACCCTTTAAAGAAACACTGATTCCCCCCCCCCTTTTTTTTTCTAGTTTTTTGCCAGGCGATTTAGTAGGGTGTCAGAAGACTACCCATTTAATATTTTGCAACAGAGTCACGTATATTTTTAATAAACCCGAAAAACGCCACTGCTCGAAACCGAAACCTGCGCACGGAGGTCGGAGAAACATAGAGGAGTGAGTGAGTGGCGAAAGTCACGTAACTACACACGACCGTGCGCTTTTTTTTTCCCCTTCGTTCTTTTTCTTTTCTTTTGGCCGCTCGCAGCAGACGATTTGCGTTGCGGGAACCGTTTGCCGTGCGATTGCTTTGCAGTTATGTTTGTTCCGCTCGCTGTTCTGCACTTCAAAATGAGTTGTTTTTTACATTAAAGAGTTGGAAATGAGTAGTGAGTGCCCGTGGTGAATGCCCATGATCGACTCCGAAAAGAATGCTCCCAAGATGTTGCGTGAAGAGCTGCCTCACAGATCCTGCATCTGAAAGTGGCATTGTGCAGCAGAGTCTGCGCAAGTTTCCGAAAGATCAACGGGATGAGGACCAATGGCTGGCTGCAATTCCTGCAGAACAGCTACGGGCATCTCGGAAAGCGGACGCTACCCGATTCATATGTTCCTTGCATCTTGTGGAAAGTGACTACAGTGAGTTCACAGGTGTCAAAAAGGGAGTGGCCATACCATTTAGTTCAGCGACGTTTCGTCCGCAACATTTTTTTTTTCAATAATAATTGTAAAAAAAAAGTGTAAATATTGCAAAATATTTTACAAAACTAAAAGTACGCCCACACTCTGGGTTGAACCTGGGTCCGCTGCGTGTGAAGCGGACACCTTTCCACTGAGCTACAGGGGGAACTCTTTCATTAGTAGTAATGCAGCCGGTCGACTGTAGGTCGGAAAGTTTGCTGCCGACTTACCTCCAGCAAAGGCACTTCCTAGGCTTAAGGTCGAGCAGCACCACGCATTGGCCACATTCGCACCTAGTAAAGAGATCATACGCGTGCATATTCAAATCGAAGTACGCACTTTGTGCTTGACGTTTGCGCCAGCGATGTCTTCAGCCACGAGAAGGGGCGACGGCTCAGCGACGTCTTCGGGCAAATCGGCTTCGAAGGAAGACAGATTCGCCGGTTCCGCGAAAGACAGTTCTGAAGTAGAGGTCCCTCGCCCGTCGTCCGCTGCCATCGCCGTCCAGCCCGCGAGTCCCACGATACGCGATACTACGCCATGATGAGAATTACGCAGTGAACGCACATATTGCTTCCGGTTTCTGTGTAACTTTTTTTTTTCAGTCAATGTATTTGCATTTCTTTAGAAGCCACAAAAAATGGGTTTCATTTTTTTTTTTATTCTTAATATTGATTGTGAGCCTTCAATGACACACGACTTTGATTAAATTTGGTGGTTGTGTCTAAACCTTAGAAAACGGCCCGTGACCACGGAGAAGAGTGTGAGCGCGACTCAAACCGGCCAGTTCTCGATCGGCGGTTTTCGGGCGGGAAGAAACCGAATTTTGAGCCGCAAATTCTGTTCTTGGTATTCGGGCTCTCATATGTCATGCACAACAAAAAACCTCGGCGAGCAGAAATACCCTGTCAGTGTCCTTTTAACAATGAAGGCAGGTATTTCATCCTTCCCACGTGACTTTTTCGGGGCAAGTTCTTTTATGGCCGAAACCGCATCATCAATTGTCAATACAAGAATTGACATAAGAAGATTATCAGGACAAGGTATTGTGTTGTTACACTGGGGAACATTGGGGTTTACTATAGATGAGAAGTGTTTAGCAAACAAATTGCAGACACTCAGAGAGTCAGAGACATGACTGGTAAGGGTCTTCAGAGTTAAAGCCAGTTCTCAGACGCAGAGAAGCGCTGATGTAGCGCTGCTCGGGTGTGGTCAGCTACCTATGGTCTGCCATGAGCAACAGTTTTGACGGTGCGATACAAAGCTGGTGAACGCTCCCGTCAGCACGCGCTTAGCGCGAGGTCAGCGCTATGCTTGTAGCGCTCCGCTGCATGTGTATACTTCGTTTCACTTTATCTGCGAGCGAAGCCAAAGCTAGAAGCGCGAGACCAGCGCTTTTTGCGTTTCTGCCCAGCTCGCGTGCTCGAGCAAAGCCTGAAGGCACGGAGCTTTCGTGCTCGCGCTTCCAGCTTTGCCTTCGCTCGCACATCAGGTGAAACGAAGTATCCACTGGATGGCCTGCTATACCAAATATATTCCCAAAGTCGGTCAGGACAACGCCTAAGGTCAGACTCAATGGAGTCATGCAGTAGGCGTTTGTCTCTATTAATCAATGACTTCACCACAGACCGCTGCCCCTTGAATAAAGAGTGCCATTTGTTCAAGCCAGACGATTTATATCTCTTGTGATAACGCGATTTCAAGGTCAGTGCCCGCCGGAGGTCACGTGAAAACCACCGAGGAAATGCACTTCGGATACTATACTTTACTGGTATAAAGCGCTCCAGAGCAGACTTGACAATATCGGTCAGCCTAGAGACGGCACAGTCAAAGTCGGCATATTTCAACACAGTGTCCCAGTCAGTGTCGTTCAGATGCATGTACAGTCCGAAGTAGTTAGCACGAGCATAATCAAACACAGGAGTCTGCATGTTTGAGCTAATAGTAAACGGAAAGGAGACCGTTACTAAAAAGGAGGAGGCCACTTGTCAACAGGAACGACTGGATAGGCAACAGCGCCCTCCGAGGTCGCCGCGACGTTAGTCATACACAAATTAAGGATATTACCGCTAGCATTTACGGCACGGCTAATTTGATGAAGGCCGTTAAAATTCACGAAATCGAGTAATTTCTGCTCACATCCAGCGCTAAGATCCGTACTGGGACATATTCAAATCCCACTTAACGCCAGGTGCATTAAAGTCCCCCAAAATTAAAACCTTGTAAACTGAAAAGTCAACAAAATTAGAAATGGGGATAAGAACAAGACCTAGCTTGACAGAGGTATTACGAGGCGGAAAGTAATAGTTCTCGATACGCAGATTAGGTCCGTTGGTGACTCAGGACTCATGCACAAGACTGCATCACCAAATGTCAATCCTGGTAACATTAGTCATTTCAATACTCCCCGCACCACTTCGTATCTATTGAAGTTCCATAGCGCACTGTGTTTCGTAATGGCCGAATTCCTTTTACCCTTACCAATTATATGTCTCTCGTATGCCTCGAGGTATATATTTCCTTCGTTGATCCACACTCCCAGATATTTGTACCTGTCCACCATATCTATCTTAATGTCCTGTATCTTTAAATTATCTGCCTTAAGGTCGTTAGAAAAACATAATTTCAGATTTTGTTTCCCTGAATTTAAACAAAAGAGCGTCCTCTTCTATGCCGCACATTTCAATCAATTTTTGCAACTCTTCTCGGTAATCTGCTAAGAGTACAGTATCCTCTGCATACATTCAGCCTGGAAATTTCTGCCTCACTCAAAACTCCCTCCATATACATTAAATTGAAGCCTAATTCACTTTGCTGTAGTCTTTGGGGCAATACGAGCAATAAAAACCTAAATAAATATGTTTTTTGCAAAGAAAATACCCAGAAACATTTGTAATGTTCCTTATGACCACCCAAGTGCACCCCTTTTTCGAAGCGTAGATTTGATGCGGGTAAATAGCTTATACGAATTTCGTTTATGGATAAGTTATAAATCTGAAGTTTATAAAAATGTTCATAGTCTCACTCAATTGGCTTCTCCAGTACCCAGAGATCAAACATAACCCATCCAATGCACTGATGGTTTTAAGGTCCCTTATTATAAAAACAACCTATGGTGAACAAATGCGAGCTATCAAGTGTACTCAAATGGCCGATTCGCCCAGGAGGAATCCGCCGTTAGATTTCAGACGCTCTCCATGGTTTGAGGTGGTCCCTCTCTCAAATGTGGGACGCACTTGTGTAACGAGCTTAATCAAAGGACGAATAGCCTGTAGCCCGCTGGAAAGAGCGGACTTTGCGATAGCGCAAGACGAACGGTTCTAAATGCATAGCATTTATTGAGCCAGCTCTTAGCGCGGCTGTTTATACTCCGACGTCGAGCGTATAGTGAACGCAGCGTAGCGCAGAACGCGCGCCTTTCATTGGCCGGCAACCAGGAACTCGATATCTGCGACCAATCAGTGTCTGTGCGCGCTGCGCTACGCCGCGCCCGTCGACGTTACGTTGGAGTATAAACGTACCGTGGATATGTCAGCGGTCAAATCACGTTGGCGACGTCACGGTGTAGACGTAACCCCACCAGCATTTTAAAAGGTTCACCGTGACGTCATCAGGTGAACACCGTGGTGACGTCACGTGACACTGATGCCATGGTGTCACGTGACGTTAGGTCACACCATGGCGTCACGGAATAAATATGATGTATTGAGAGCGCGCCTTCAGGATAAACAAAATACAATATAGTACCAAACAAACAAGCATAATTTTTAAAGTGGTAGCTTCATAGGCCCAACAACGCTCAAGGTCATGTACTATAATGGTTGTAACGCCCGTGGCTGAAGCTCAAGGTCGCATAATCAAGGTCATGTAAGTGCCGGGGGTAGCGTAAGCTCCGTCCGCGTAGGTGCCGGTCACGTAAGCCTCGTAAGCGTCGGTAGCTGAAGCTGACGTGACTTGACGTCCTAGAGGTTGTGCTAGATATCGTCTCTGAGGTCGTCCTAGAGGTTGTCCTAGACGTCGTATTTGAGGACGTCCTAGAGGTCAATCTTGACGTTGTCGCGACCAATTCGCTCGGGAGGGGTCCGACGTCGAGAATTACGTCCTCCAGGACGTAATCCTCGACGTCGTCTTAAACGCCGTCCTTGATGTCGTCTTAGACGGCGTCCTTGAGATCGTCCTAGAGAT
This sequence comes from Ixodes persulcatus, assembly GCA_013358835.2. Classification (NCBI taxonomy): domain Eukaryota; kingdom Metazoa; phylum Arthropoda; class Arachnida; order Ixodida; family Ixodidae; genus Ixodes; species Ixodes persulcatus. The sequence goes on along the minus strand of JABSTQ010010315.1, from coordinate 418,007 downwards.
CGTCCTTGACGTCATCCTAAACGTCCTCCTTGAGGTCGTCCTAGAGGTCGTCCTCGACGCCGTCTTGGGCGTCGTCATAGAGGACGTCCTAGACGTCGTCCTTGACGTCGTCTTCGATGTGTGCGTGGCATATTACAACCATTTCATCACCATACCTGTACATCCTTTCCTAATTGTTTTCACTAACGACGTTCCATAAAGCTACCGCATTTTATAGCGTTTGATCGAAAGAACGTACCTGTATTTTTTAGGGGGGGGGGGGGGCGGGGGGGGGGGGGGGGGGAGGGGGTGCTATTATTTGGATTGAGCCACCGTGGATTGAGCCAATACAAATTCGCGGTTACAAATCGTTTTATAAAAAATGACCGCATCTCCACGTGGTGAATGATGTTGATTGGGGCGAAGCTCTGGTGGTGCTGATGATACTGATTTTATTGTTCATAGGTAGTGCTGATGGTGCTGATTTTTTTTTTTATTGCTGATAGGTAGTGCTGAGTTCCGGGTTTGCTTTTCGACTTCATTATTACTGCTTTATGGTCGATGAAATGCAGAGCCATGCACGCAAAGTTTAACGCGATTATATACGCATTTGACCGCAGCGCCCTCTCCTGTATAGACGTTGAGCGGCTACATGCAACGTTTCATCCATGACATCCCCAGCTCTTGAGTTACTACCACATCTCAGAGCCCCCTACTCGTCCCGCAGTCGTGGCCGAGTGGTTAAGGCAATGGACTAGAAATCCATTGGGGTCTCCCCACACAGGTTCGAATCCTGTCGACTGCGCAAACATTTTTTTCTTTTTTTTTTTTGTGAGCACGGACGCCGGCCGGACGGACGGACAAGGCTAGGCAATTTTTTTTTAGGAGCTTCGCCCCTAGAAAAAAACATGTTGTACACCGACCGTTGTCAGACTTGCAATTGATTACTGTCAACCAATCAATCAATCTTGTGTTTTATTGTGCCCCCAAAAAGCTGGTGGGCTTTAGGGGGGAGGGGGGGGGGAGTGCGGGTATAAGCATATCTGTTTCCAAGCATCGGTCATTTTTATTGATCCAACGACAAAACTTACGAAGAATAAGCTTGTGAGAAGTAATTTTATTTTTTAGACAAGATTAATAAATGAAATGACGCCACATTTTAAAAGATTGTTGCACATAAGGAAGTTTGAACAGCCGATTGCAGAGCCAATGACGTACGCTTTCATTAACGAGAAACACTCTCAGTGCAATGACGCGACACCGCATTCTAGATGTTCCTAATTCAGAGTGCGTGCAAAATTCGATAACACAATATGGCGGAGGTGACATCCCATTTCCTGGTTGCCAGGCTCCCCCAGCCGAGGTTGCAGGACTGTCGGCATGCTCAAAAGGAGCGGTAGTTCCTCGCCCATCTCCTACAGATATTTTCCGCTGGGTCACGTTGCCCCCTCTGGCGTGGCGTTGAGAGCCTGCATTACAAAGAAATTCCAACTGCTCGGTCGCGATGCGTATTTGGAACCATTGTCCGCAGGATGCGCAGGAAGCCATTAAATTGCAATCACCCCCCACCCTCTTCACCTCTCACGGTTTTCGTTGGTACCTCTCTTCAATCTAGGCGCTGTAGGGTGGTTTAGTGAGCATAGATTGAAGAGAGGAACCAACTAAAACCGTGGGGGGCAAGTGCGCATGCGCTGCATTGTCGCCTAGTGGGAAGGAGGAAAGCAGGCGGAAATGCGGAGACGTTAGCAGACGGCCAATGCGTACGTAACTTCCTCGCAGCTCGTATTGCAAACGCGGCCCATAAACCACGTGACACCGATGGCGAAATTGGAAACACTCTGAAATCTAGAAACACTAGGGTGGCGAATAGAGATCTGGTGAAGGCTAAAATGCGCGCAGATACAAAACACGACGCACACTCGTGCGTGCACGAATGTTGAGTCGTGATCTGCATCGTGACAGTTAATTGCTCCGAAATTAAGGGTACCTTATATTTATCTATTTATCGGCTATTGTTTTCGGGGAGTGGCGGTGGAACACGGAAGTCCTTTGACTAGATATATTGTCTTTGGTGTGCTCAAAACAAAAAGGGAAAAGAAAGAAAAAAAAAAACACGTAAACGTAGTAAAGAATGGTGAAAATATTTTTGTAAGCAATTTGACGGTTGCTTGGGATGGTACCGAAGTTCCGACCCGAAATAAAAGCACGCCGGAAATACGTAAGCGAGAAGAAATACACGCCAACCGGCGTACGGGTCGAAGCTGAGATTTATGGAGAAACGAGGGGGCGGTGGGACGTCGGAACACCGAGCTCTGGTTGGAATGAGCCGGATTAGGCATCTGTCGCAGTCTTGAGGGCCTGGAAGAAACGAGGTAATTATAGACGAGGAAAAAACGAAGTGAATAAACCTAGGTAAGAATCTAATCGCTAAAAAAATGTTAAAGTATTAAAAAACACACCTAAGTTGGATGATTACATACACTTCAATTTGAAACGTAATATTTAGCTAATTATAAAGTTACGCAACAATTGTGATCACCAATCGTTCACCGAGCATAAAAGCATAAATCAAAGCGCGTGGAAACTTCGGCCCATTCGCGCGCAGTTAAAAAGGCTAATGAGAATGATAAAACTAATGCTGACACAATGTACCTGAGAACGCAAAGAAAATTTAACGTAGTTACACAAACAGGCGGGGACTAGTAATGGTGATACTGGTGGTGACAATGTTCAGTCATGGCGAGAGGACCCCGTTACGATGCAGTTTCTCTCGTTCTTTCTGGTATCTTCTTTGGCGCATTTGGAGTGGGTCTGCTGGAAACGGGCCGCGGGCCGGGCTTCCTTGGGAGTCGGTCCGCGGCCAGCCGCGGGCCGGTCGGAAGACTTCCGCGGGCCGGGGCTCGGAGACCCCTGGTGTAAGATATAAATTATAATACATGCGGACACAAGTAGCCTCAGCCGACAGCGTATCCGCCGTCCAGACGGCACAACTGAGGTAAAAAGAAAGAAGGTTAAGAGGGATTCAACCGCTCGTCACTCAATGGGCAAATTTCGCTACACAAACCTGAGTTTCAGGAATGCACGATAGTATTCATTCTTTTGGAGGTTACTTATGATAACGTAATGAAGGTTGTACGGCCCTTGGATTTGTCTGTTAGAGTGCTGGAGATTTTTAATAAAATCCAGAAATATGACCGTTTTGACTGTTTTTAGCGCGTTTTGAGGCATTTTTGAAAATACAATTATTTAGAAGACAAATGTGACAAAACGCTTGGCCGTACGTACTAGGGGTGTCTCTAATCTTAATTTTAAGACCATGACGAGAAAGCAAAATATTGTTGTATTTGCGTATTTCTGTAAATAAAATCACCCTGTTAATTTGATTTCCAACTTGTTAAACGAGATGGCGACACTAGTACTAAATGCCTCAAAGCGGAGATTTTCTTGCTGTTGCTGTTGTTGTTTTTCACTCGAGCTCGAATTCGACCGCGATGTCTCGTTGCTCGTGGATCGGTAGCACGTGTAGCGAAAGCTCGCGCTGTAAAACTTACTGATCGTGGATTCAATCCACCGCCTCTGCCCTTTTCGATCTGGATGAGCATCGTACCGGCGTGCTGTCATGTATCACTATTGCGTGATGCACGTGAAAGTCGTCAGACAAGCAGCGGTATACTGCACTGTCTTTCATCTCCAAAGAAGACACCGGATGCCCTCAGAGCTGACATAAGCACGAGACACATGGACGGCAAAATCGTCCGATCCGACGTCCGATCCGACAGTCCGAACGCCGCTCCGAATCGCCGCACACGACAGTTTGAGACACACGCTTCCGACCTTGCATGCGACACGACGATCCGTTCGGCTCCGCCCAGGAGATCCAAGCACTCCAGCGGAGGTCCGCGTCCATAGATCTCTGGTCCCAGATTGACGGTTTAGCTCGCACGAGCGAAGTTAGGAGCTCGTTCTCGCTAGCGCGTGCATTCTTTGCCGGGGCCATCTTTTTCGAATGGGTCAGCGGGATCCAGGCGTCCGGCTTCCCGTCGCCCATCCCGCTTTCTTATTCGTCCCGAGGTCCACACCTCCATGGACGTGCAGAAGTGTGGACCGTTCCGCGCAGAAGTGGGGTCCTCGTCACTAAATGAGCTAAGCTTAGGGTCGGCACTCTGTTACCCAATATTGCTGTGGGCGCCGCCATCTTGGTGCTGTTACAGAGCAGACGCAACTGCCGATCGTTAGGATTCAAAAGTGCGACTTCCTCGGCATTTGGTTCGGTGTTAGGAAGCTCATGTAATAGTGCTTTGCTCTGTAGCGAAGCGTTTAAACATTTTTGGAGGACGTAAAAGCGTTTCCTGTGATTTCAGATAAATTTTTAGATAGCTGGCAGCCGTGATTTTAAGCCACAATGTGGACAAGTGTCGTTACCCTGAAGCGTAGCTTATTTAGTGGCACTAGGGAAGATCATGGCGGAACAGCGCAGCACTGAGCTAGATTTCAGACGCCATGTTCTTCTATTGTTCGAGGCGGGGCTTAGGCCGCACGTCCGGGAGCTTCCTGGCTCGTGACGACGACCATTCCCCGAAGTGAAGAACCCAGGGGTCCAGTGGAGGTGGGAGAATTGGTAACGTAACGAACGGCTTAATTACATGGTAGCGATACAGTCGTCAAATCCAAGAGAACAAATGGAGCCCTCACGCCCCGCCTTATATAGGGGTCCGTTTTCTCCCTCTCTCTCCGCCAGGGCAGCAGGTGCGACCGCCACGTGCTTTGCAGCTGGGTCCGCCGCGACGTAGTCAGAAATGAGTCATAGCCAAGGTTCTCCGCAGTTAGGCCAGGCCTCTCTCCCCTTCCGGAGCGCACGAACCCACACGCACACACACACACGTCCCGTTGACGACACGGACGCGTTGAGACACGTTTTGGGCAGCCTTCGACAGGTGGGCGTCAGTCCTGAACACGTCGGGACTCGTTTCAGGACTCGTTTCCGCAGCGTTGAAACTCGGAAAAGGTTGCCGAAGGTTCCATTCTTAACAGCTCCTCCGGGGCCAGGGAAACCTCGAATGGCCGGTGGTACAATCGCTGGCCTGAAGAGGTGGGCTTGGAGTAGGCCTTGAGAAGACGCTGCAAGCACCAAACAAACTCCCAAACCTCTCACAGCGGAGGCATCAGCGGAAACGTCCCCCACAACACCACGCCACACCGCAGTCAAACGCTCGGAATTCGCCAAAGACCCGCCAGACTGGATTACGGATTACCAAAATTTGGTACAATTCCGGGTATCGAGACCCCCTGTCGCCAAAAAAACTCATTTTTCCAACGAGGTCACTAAGAACAAAATACAAAACACAAAAACTCTTCGCAATTTGTGAGGTCATTTTGGGGTTTCAACGAAGTGCCCCCACTTAGATCCTCATTCCCGTGGATGACGAAGACCTCTGAGATCATCCCTACTATTTTTCGTGATGTCAGAAAAATCTGCTCAACCCATCGGTATTGCCGTTAAATTTGCCTTTTCTTTTTCTTACGCTGAAGTCATAGTGATCGATTTTCACGTGATTTCTAGACGTGAAAATGCGGTCCTTATAGCGCCGATAAAATAATCCGCCTCTTTCATGCCCCGTCACATTGGTCCTAGCAATCTCCTGAGCTGTATCGCGAAACCCTGACACACTAGGGTCGCTCTTCTGCTCGACTCTGTCTACTCGTAGCAGAGGACCAACGTTACGCGACGCCGGAGCTACGAGAGATCTTTCACTGATCCCGTCTTCCTCCGCCTTTTCCGCCGGCGCGTTGGGACGGCGTACGCTTTCTAGTGCTACGAGGTCAGGCTGTTCTACAACCTGGTCCCTCTCATCCCGGTTTTCTGCCTCCAACTCTGGGAGTGCTTGCTCCCCGTCAGCTGCCTCTGGCTCTGGATCACTTGTCAACAAAGGGGCGACCTGACGCGATTTGGACCTCGTACACGACTGAACTAGCCCTTCTCCCAGTTGTTGACCCCTTTCGCGCAGCAGGAAATCTGACCGGTTAGAAAACAAATAAGGATACTCCAACGGGACTGTCTGCGAGACAGCCGCCTCTGTCACTAGCTCTCCGAACGGGCCAGTTATCCTTACTGTCGCCATAGGCAGACAGACACTGTGCTTTTCGAGCAGCTGCTTGATCCAAACTACCTTTCCCGTAAAATCGGATGGCGTTACATACGACGGATGGACAACGTCCATCGTCGCTGCACTGTCACGAAGCACCCTGCACGGCTTTTCGTTTACCTGGAGCTCGTGAAGATAGGGACGAAGGAGCTTCAGGTCCTCGTCACTACCGTTCACGCACGAGAACACCACCCGCGGTTTCTTACATCTGGCCGCTGTGTGTCCCGGCTCCTGACAGTTGTAGCACAGGAACGGCTTCCTTGCCTCGAACTGCCCTGTTGGGCTTTTCCGCGCCTCGTCTCCGTTCGAGTGTTCTGCGCTCTTTTCTGGGACCTTTTGTCCTGCTTCGGGCTTCTCGGGCCCGTTTTCTCGCGAGCCGTTACCCTGTCGGAAGGTCTTGCGCTGATCGCTTCGGCCGGATTCGCTTTCCTCTCCGCTCAGCTTTCTACGCGTTGCGTACTCTTCGGCTAGCTCAGCGGCCCTTTCGACAGAGTCGACTCCCACCCTGTCCTGCACCCAGAGCTTGACTGACTGCGGAATGCTACGAAAGAACTGTTCGAGGCACACACACTCGACTACCTTGTCTCGGCTTTCGTACACTTCCTCGCTCTTCAACCATTCTATCAGGTTGGTTTTAAGCCCGTACGCGAATTCCGAGTAGCCCTCGCTGCTCTTTTTGGATGCGTTTCTAAACCTTTGACGGAACGCCTCGGCAGAAAGGCGGTACCGCTTCAAAAGGCTGGACTTCACCTTGTCGTAGTCGTCCGCGTCTCCAGCACTAAGGCGCGCGACAACCTCTGCAGCCTCACAGGGCAACAGAGTCAAAAGCCGTTGCGGCCACGTTTCTGGGGCGAAGTTCAACTTCTCACATGTCCTCTCAAAGTTAACTAAGAATAGGCCCACGTCTTCCCCAACTTTAAACGGCTGCATGAGCTTCTTCATTTGATACGACTCGGTCTCACTTGCTCGTACCGGAGCCCCAACTCTACTGTTCTGCGAGTTTAATCGCTGTTGTTCAATTTCGAGCTCTAGCCTTTTCAGCGCTCGCTCCTCTGTCGCCGCAGCCCGCTCCTCTTTTGCTGCAGCTTCACTCTTAGCGTTCTGAAGCAGTTCCCACGCAATTTGAATTTCCTCTGCTTCCGCGCTCTCTGAAATCGCTTTACTGATCTCAGATTTCTTCATCTTTTGCTCCACCTCCACACCCAATTCTTCACATAAACAGAGTAAATCTGTTCTCACTAACCTCATTAGATCCATGATCGCTGCTCTTTAGCTTTGGCTTTGCAATAAAACTTGTCGCGAGGTTGTACACAAACCTAGCGCAAGAGTCAAACACTAAGGATTCCCAGCAGTTCAAAATTAATTACCCATAATCTGAAGCCTGGCGAATCTCAAAGCAAAGTCCAAACGCTCACCCGCAGATGTAGCACGATGTCGCATGGTCCGATCCCAACCGCTGCCAACCAGTTGTTCGAGGCGGGGCTTAGGCCGCACGTCCGGGAGCTTCCTGGCTCGTGACGACGACCATTCCCCGAAGTGAAGAACCCAGGGGTCCAGTGGAGGTGGGAGAATTGGTAACGTAACGAACGGCTTAATTACATGGTAGCGATACAGTCGTCAAATCCAAGAGAACAAATGGAGCCCTCACGCCCCGCCTTATATAGGGGTCCGTTTTCTCCCTCTCTCTCCGCCAGGGCAGCAGGTGCGACCGCCACGTGCTTTGCAGCTGGGTCCGCCGCGACGTAGTCAGAAATGAGTCATAGCCAAGGTTCTCCGCAGTTAGGCCAGGCCTCTCTCCCCTTCCGGAGCGCACGAACCCACACGCACACACACACACGTCCCGTTGACGACACGGACGCGTTGAGACACGTTTTGGGCAGCCTTCGACAGGTGGGCGTCAGTCCTGAACACGTCGGGACTCGTTTCGGGACTCGTTTCCGCAGCGTTGAAACTCGGAAAAGGTTGCCGAAGGTTCCATTCTTAACACTATATATAGTGCCACTAACTAAGCTACGCTTCAGAGTAACGACACTTGTTCATATTGTGGCTTAAAATCATGGTTGCTGGTTATCTGAAGATTTACCTGAAATCACAGGAAACGCTTTTCCGTCCTCCACAAATGTTTAAACAGTTCGCGACAGAGCAAAGCAATATTATATGAGCTTCCTAATACCGAATCTAATGCTGAGGAGGTCGCACTTTTGAATCATGACGATCGGCAATTGCGTCTACTCTGCACAAGCATCAAAATGTCGGCGCCCACAACAATGTTGGTGAAGTGGAACAGAGTGCCGATACTCTAAGCGCAGCTCATTTAGTGGCTCTAGTTCTTCCCAGAAGTGGCGCGCGGCACGTGTCTCGAGCATTTCCACAAAAATGATTGGCTTCACTTTTCCCAGGATAGATGGGCTTTACTCCACACAGAGCCGTATATTAGGAGAGTTTGGACAATAGGCGGAGCAAAGGCCGCCGCCAGCGCCGAATATTCCCCCCACGCTTAGAGCGTAAACTAAATTTGTGACACAGCGTCGACCAATCAGGAGACCTCTACTCCATCTCACAAATTTCGACAGTGAAGACAAAGGCACAGGCGCGTGAGCCCTAGCTCAGCGAAACGCTATTGTTTGTACGAGACCTCGTGCATAGGAGGCACTTTCCAAAGCCACGCGCTCGTGCCCACGCCTTTGTCTGCACTGCTAGAACAGCGTCCTGAGACTGGCTGAAAGAAAGCAGTGCAAAGGGTGGGGTGCGCGAGCGTCTTGAGACGCGGAGTTCCGCTCGGCACGGCTCAAATTATACTTCGTTTCACTTTACCTGCGAGCGAAGCCAAAGCTAGAAGCGCGAGACCAGCGCTTTTTGCATTTCTCTCCAGCTCGCGCGCTCGAGCAAAGCCTGAACGCACGGAGCTTCCGCGCTCGCGCTTCCAGTTTTGCCTTCGCTCGCACATAAGGTGAAACGAAGTATAGTCGTGGAACAAATTTAGAGCACGCGACCACCGCTAGGGGCTGTTTCGCGGCCTGTGGTTGGCCCGAGATGCTCGCCTATTCAAACCAATGTATGGCCAAACTCTCTCAATAAACGGCTCTGACTCCACACATCCTGGGAGCGGGTTTGCAAACCAGTATTCGGACGAAGAGCAGGCCGATATAGGACATAGGAAGTGCAAAACTGCCACTTTATTTCTTTTCTTGTTTTCTAGCTTTAAATTAAGCTCTATAATTTTTTTTTTTTTTTTTTTTTTGCAAAACAACGTTTGCGTGTTAAATGAGGTGGTCCAAATGGCCGCAACGCCGCACCTTGTACTTTCGATAATTTCGAACGTGGATGGAACTTCGAATTCATTTGGAAATCAGAGCTTATTCTACGTTTTATAAGCCACTGTAATCTACGTATGTAATGGCTCGTATCTCGCGCCGCCTGATGCCCGCTTCCTGCAGCGGCGGACGCAGAGCGAAGAAGATCTAGCTCGAGATCGGCGGCGAACAGCCCTTGGCCCGAGCCCACCTCGAGCGCCCGACCTGCATGCGCAGCTGCGAGCATGCAACTCGTTTGTTCCGGAAAAATTCTGCGCCATCTATGAGGAAAAGGGTACAAATAAATAGCGGTTGAATCCCCCTTAAAACCCGTACTCGCGTACAGGTTTTAACCTTTCTGCACAGCCGTGCACGCCACCCAGGATCAGATTTTTGTATGCAAATAAATATTATTATTATTATTATTATTATTATTATTATTATTATTATTATTATTATTATTATTATTATTATTAAAACATGGTGTCTCGTTCCCATGGCAACCGGGCACGCGCTCTTTCCGCTTGGACCGTCTGCTCTGGCCTTTAAGGCTCGTTCACACAGACCCGTTTTCTAACGTTACGTTACGAAAAGTCACCGGGAAATCTGTGCTTCCTATTAAGCGTAGCTACCAATCCAAGGAGATAGCCTGGCAAGCGACATTCGAGACACGAATGTTTCGGTGACTTAGACGTACGTAAGAAAACAGTGCTGTGTGAAAAGTTGAACCTAGCTCAACTGCTTACGTTACGTTACGACGAGCTTTGGGTCCTTGGTTGCCACGGTAACTCACCGTCCTAGCTCGTCGTCACCGAAACATTTGTGTCTCGAATGTGGCGTGCCAGGCTATCTCCTTAAATTGATAGCCACGCTTAATAAAAAGCACAGAATTCCCGGTGACTTTTCGTAACGTAACGTAAGAAAATGGGTCTGTGTGAACGAGCCTTTAGGCCCGCTTCAGACGGGGCAACTTTCTCAGCAATTTTGGTGTTGCTGGCGGGTTGTTCCCTAGCTTTCCCTAGATCGACACGAATTGCCGAGATCGGGTCCGGCTCGAAACAAGCGAGCAACTCGAAGACGTTTGAAGCGGCAGCCTCCAATCAGGGACGCGATATTTTCACGTGACACCCCTGTGGTGGTGACGATGACAGCTAAAGACTTGGTTCTGGTTTGAAATTGATAGTTTTTGGAAATAAACCGTTTCAGAAAGATGCATTAGTATTCTCAACGAGATCTAAATGCTTAAAAACACGTTTATAGCGCGTAATTGTGTGTCTAAATAGTTCAAGAAAAATAAAACTTCATGATGATGATGGCAAATTGCAGCAATTGGTTGCTGCGTGTGAACGCGGGCGGCCCGTATTGCTGTTGTTGCGACGTCAAGTTGCTGGGCGAAATTGCCCCGTCTGAAGCGGGCCTTATGGATGCTGGCTTGGACATTACTCCAAACATCTCTCAACTGCAAAGCGTTAAAAAAATGTTATTGCCGCCGTTGAAGCACGAAACTAGGGTCAATGCAATACTGTGTATAAGCCACGCGCGTTGCGCAAGTGCCAAGTTCTACATGACGTGGCGCATCCAGAAAACGGCTTTAAAAACAAGCGCATCTCCCATAGAGAAGCATGGGATACCGGGCCCGCGACAGGATGCCATTAGCCGCATATCGAGGAGCCGTCTGGTGGCGCCTCTTGCAACCAATGCGAAAAGAGGACTTTATCTGGCATCTCATGCGACGCGCGCGGTGTCCACACCTCTACGCAAAGACTCACTGTTCGAACGCGTTCGAACGCGAACGCCGGACGCCGGCGTTTGCTGTTTGAACGCGTTCGAAGAGAGATTAGAGACAAAGGCAGCTAGCTTTGTGTCTACCATCTAATCCTTCTAACCAGAGATCGACGCTCTGACGTCCCCGCCCGCTCTCGTCTCCTCATATCCCTCAGTTTCTATCCGTACGGAATTTTAACTCAATCCCGCGTTTAACATAATACACCGATAGTTTGGTGTAAAAATAATACCATCTTGGATATCTTCCACGGGACAGGTGGTTTAGAAGGTTTGGGACGCATTCGTTTCGCTGATCAAATATAATTGACATCTACAAATAAATGACCTGACATAGATAGTTCTCTATATCAAGGGAGTATTTCTTTTTCTAACCGATTACTAAATTTATGTCAATAAATAAATTATGCACCTCGATGACTTCGTTTTATTTGGCAAACTTGGCACAAATTCTATGCTGTATTCTTCGTGCTGTGGGGCAAGCATGCCCTTTTAGTGCCCACCATCACTCTCACCGAATACCTTGGCTCGTTTTCTTTCTTTTTTCTGTCTTTTCAGGGTTATGTCTCGCCTACTGGGAGAGCAGGTTCGACACCAGAGCCTACCACAAAGGAAAGTACGACGGCAGTGGAGACCATGGCATCTTCCAGGTCAGCACCATTCTCTCCTCTATCCAACCTTTTTTTGTTTCCGTACATCATACAGAATACACGGTATTCGCTGCCGACAATTGATGACAGTATCATCTGCGCACACGCCGCAACCATCGTCAAAGCATGTTTGCTTCATACACAGATGCTTAGAACATATGTCGGCAGACAGTCTTTGTGTAACCAATCTGAAGCCGTCATACAAGAAAGGAACCCGCCTCAGACAGGATCTACAGACTGTCTTTTGCACGATGTATTCGCAGTGTGACCGCGACCTTATCGCGCTCAGCAGGAATATCAGGGCGTGCGTTGTACAGACACTGACTGACCTGATGCACTTGTGCAGACGCACGTTGGTCGCGACCAACTTGGAAGACGCCTTGTGCAACTTGTGTTTATTACGCGAGTCTTCTTTTGTCTTTCCGACGTGGCGCAGATCAACGACAAACACTGGTGTCAGCCACACCAAGGACTCAGCGAGAACGTCTGCCGGATGCCCTGTTACCGTGAGTGACGATACGACTCGCATCCGATGGGCCCCTCGGTGCGTCTCATCTTGCCGCGGCAGACAGCGTGTGATAAGTACATGCGCCTTCGGGCAATCTTATCCAGCGAAAATTGACCAGTCAGGGTCGCAACTTTGTCTCTGGCGGTATGGTGAAGGATGAATCAGCACACTTGGAGGTCTGATGTACGGGCATGCTGAACAGGCCGGTAGCCTACGCTGAAGTTTCGAATGTACTTGGTCGCTAATAATTTTTTGCCGACTCCTGTCCTACAGATTCCCAGCGAGCATGTGATTGTAACAGACATCGCATGTCAAGGTTTCGGTCAAAGTGTTGACATACGCCCTCACGCGCTAAAAATAAAAATTCAATTCTTTACTCGGCGAGCTGTGCAGACAATTTCGCGCGTCTGTAACTACAAAATATGTACTATGTATAGGTAATGAAATCAGCGGCAAATTTCGTTAACTGCGAAATATAATTCAGTCATACTTCATCTTGGCTATAGCGAGGTGCATTTTATGAAGAAAGCAATTTCTACCGAGGTTGGAATTCATTGTTTGGCATTATATGAAATGCCCTTCCTGCAGTGAAAACAGACTTTCAGTCGCTTTCACTATTTCTCTTAATTTTTTATTTGAAGTTATTTTTTTAATGTAGGTCCAATCTAATGACTCACCTGTGAGCGGGCAATCGGTCACTTCGGACTGGTTTAGTTTTGCCTTGCCCTGCTTCCTATGGTTTGAGCGATATGCCTGCCTAATTGAATATGTAAAAAATCCGGCAATAAAGAAAAACAAATCGGTGACCGAGTGGGTTAAAGCGTGCACCCAGCTCGACGCTCGTGGAGCGAAAGCTCGCACTGCGGAATCCAGGGATCTTGGGTTCGAGCCCCACCCCTGCCTGTTTCGATCTGGATGAGCATCGTACCGGGGTGCGGTCGTGTATCACTACTGCGTGAGCACGTTAAAGACCCCAGGTTAGCAGTCGTACTGCACTGGCAAAATTGCTCATCTACAGTGTAAACCAGTGTCGCCCCATCCTTGCAGACCGACCTTACGTTGTATAAACACTAAACGTCCAATTTGACTTTGACTTTTGACTCACCTGTGTTTGCTGTATAAGAAAGACACCAATAACCTTACTTTTATTTCAGTGCTGCGGGACGACAACTTATACGATGACATTGAATGTGTAAACAAGATCTTCCGACGACACGGTTTTCACGCCTGGTGGGTGCAATATATTGTTTCTTATTGGATGCACAAAAATATACTTTGCCTAGCGCCTCCTTTGTTAAATTTCACCTGAAGAAGACAGCTCAGCAAATTGTGCAAATCCGAGTGATTTCGGCACTCTCGTGTCACAGGCAGGAGTCTGCTTGAGTTGCTGTAAACTACCTACTCTCGGCCGAAGGAAGAAGTATTCTATTACGTGCCGTATCCCAGCGAGCTTTGGCCGCTAACCTTGCAAAATAGCAAGCGTGTTTCCAGCTTTAATTCGTAAGCCACAATGTCCACAAGCAACACCAAGTCATGCCTCTTCTTGTTGTCACAGTCACAAAATAAGAGGTAAAGCCACGAACGCAATGGTTCCTAAGTATGATGTTAATGCAAATAATGCAAAGATTGAGCGAGCTGGACAAGAATAACGATAATAATGCACGGAGAAGGCTAACAAGGGGGACAAAAAACAAACAGAAATCTCCAATCGTTTGCTCTACTGACGTCTAACTCCTAGTTAGCTCAGTTGGTAGAGCGCTCCACTGGAAATGTAGAGGACCCTGGTTCGATACCAGGACCAGGCGGATTATTTCAGTCGCGCAATAAGCACCTATAACTCTGTTTGGAGATATGCGTTTGTCCTTTCTCCCCCTAGTTCCCCTTCTACATGGACTATTATCGTTGTCCCTAACTCGTTTAAAACATACTCATACTCTAAATCTATGAGAAAAAGAAAATTACATAAAACAAAACACACATACACACATATAGACTTGATCATTGAGGATCCGGGGAAGGGGGGGGGGGGTGTAATGAAAAATATACTTGACGACGAAGTAGGAACTTCTCCACCAACCAGTCTTTTCTCCCCATTCGCAGGATGATGTTCAGTCACAAGTGTTCGGGCAACACGCTGGAGTTCTTCAACGGCTGCGACTTTAGGATACGTAGAGGCGACATGACTGCGGCCCCCTCTGGGCTGAGCATTACCATCGAGCCTCCACCAATCTTCGAGAAGCTCTCGCAGCTAACCAAGGGCATCTACGAGTCCGGCAGCCCCGGACCACTCACGACTTCGTCATCGGGGCCCACAAGGAGGGCTCCCGAACGCATGGGCTCCAGGGAACCTGACCGCTGGACCGCCAAGCCCAGCGCCCACAAGGCTCGACCGCCAAGGCCTCGGGCACCGCAGAAGCTGCAGTCCCCTCATCGGGAGAACAGGGAGCCGGCCCCCATAGTTTTCCAGAGGTGCATTATACGTCGTCGCAACGAGCTTAACATTGTCGGTCTACCATTTTATTCTACTATTTCACGACATCGAGGTCTTCATTCGTAGACTTTGCTATGTGGCGAGAGTTTTCTAAAACTCATGGTGCGCAGTGAAGGCGCGGGAAAAAACAACAACAACATTTCGCTACACAAAGCTTTCGCGAGTCGCATATAGGCAACAGCAAAATACGTGTCGTTTCACGGCTACGTGTCTTGCCCACCAAGTACTATTAACATTGATGGTGCTTCGAATGCGCAGCTAATACTCCTATATGCTCAAAAGGGCGAAGCTCGGGCATGTCTAAGACACCAACATGTAATGATCAAAATACATCTGTTCATTTATGACCTTGTAAAAGGTTCACAGTACTTGACGATCAAGACATAAAGCCGTAAAATCGTGTCGGAAAACGGCGTCTCACTAGGAGTTCTCAATAGTGAACGATCCTCGTACTTAAAACAGATGAACAACTAACACTGCCTGCATACTCTCTCGACGCAGGCCCCCGTCTCCGATGCACCAGTTACAGTCGCTCAACCCGCCGCCACCGCGACGAACAGCGGTGAAGTACAGGCCTCCGCAGCCACCCCGCGTTCAAGTCCTGCAGAAACTAGAGCCGCAACCCCAACCCCCACCGCATCCACGGCCACAGCCCCAGAGACCACAGCCGCAGAGACCACTGCTCCAGAGACCACAGCCACAAATACCACAGCTCCAGAGACCACTGCCACAAAGACCACCCCTGCTACCAGGGCCCTCAATAGGACCAGTAGGTCCCGCAGTCTTCCAGGCCATCCAGACTCCAATGGCCCAGGAGTCTATTGCCCACGTCTTCGCCATTCCGCCCATGGGCCCATCGGGGATGCCGCTGCCCCACATCCCACTGCAGACCCAGCTCGTCGCGCTGCCGGGGACGTCGCACGGGATGTTCGAGCTACGCCGGGGACCCCCGCCCCTGCCAGTGCCCGTGCACGTGCCTCCGCCGCCTGCCCAGCTGGTCGTCTACAAGCGCACCAAGACGAGACGGCTTCCCGGAGGCATCAGGCTGCGGCCGTTCATTCAATACGCCAGGTCGTCGAGGGTACGGAGGTTTTTTGTTTTGTTTTTTATAACGCTGCTAATACATTATACAAAAGATAGTCTGCAGACACTGTTTGGGGCCTGTTTCTTTCTTGTTTAACGGTGTTATCATATTGGGGATAACGTCACGCATATTTTTAATGAAGTAAGAAAACGCTACTGCTCGAAACCGAAACCGAAACTTGACTGGGGAGGAAGAAGAAATATAAAGGAGGAAAAAGTTACTGGAACTACGTGGCTGTGCAACTTTTTTTTTTTTCTCAGTCAACGCATTTGCAACTTTTTACAAGCCACAAAAAAATGGGCATCATATTTTTTTGTCCATTTTTAGAATTGAGTGTGTGCCTTCGATGACGCACGAATTTGATTATCTTTGGTGGTTGTGCCTAAACCACTGACCTCTATTGAAGTAAGCTGGATCGCGGATCGGGAGCCAGTCGGTGTCGCCACCGGCGGCCATTGCTTGACACTAGGCAATGCGCTCAAGTCTATGGGAGAAACGCGCAAAAGTAAGAATATTGAAGCATGTACGCTGTGCTCGGAGGCGAGTATTTTATGGTGTGCTGCGATCCTTATGTCGGCTGTTTGGAGGTCGAATCGGTATTTGTCAAACGTTTGAATGCCGATTAAAAATATCAAACGTGCCGGAGCACCTACTTCTGAGCTGGCAAACTTGTTCTGGTAGTAAAGTAAACGAAGGAACTTGCCGTCAATAAGACCGTCCTCGGGGAAGTTCAGAAGTTGATGAATATCGAAAAAGTTCCATGTTCACTGCGGCTTTCCGGGGGTGAGCGAAGTCCGCGTAGCAAAGCGCTCGAGCTTGTCGTCTGCTAAACTCAACTTGTCGAAACCGCCACCGACTCCGCGGTAACTCTAGGTAACTCTCGTCTCATTGAGCTGCACTACATTTCTCGCCCAGTGGAGTCACTCTCGACCACAAAACATTTATTTATAAGAACTGTGAGGGCTGTCAGTTTTAATGTTTGTACACATGCTGTTTCACAGGCTTCCTCAAAAGCAGTCAAAGTTTCAGTGCCGACACAACCTTAGAAACGGGGGAACGGCACTTTCTTTGTTCTTCCCATAGAGTCCCATGCACTGGCAGGTGTCAATCAATGACCCCCGGTGGCGAAACTTGGCCCCAACTGCCGATGCCGCGGTCCGTGATCCAGCCCACCACAATAGAGATCAGTGGCCTAAACCATACAAAACGGCACGTGACCACGGAGAAGAGTGAGCCCGACTCAAACTGGCCAGCTCTCAATCGGCGGTTTATGGGCAGAAAAAAAAAAAAAACGAATTTCGAGCCGCAAATTGTGTTCTGGGTAGTTGGGCTCTTAAACGTCATGTAGAAATGAAACCTTGGCGAGCGTAAATACCTGTCAGTGTCCCTTTAAGGCGTGTCCGCAGATAATTCTGTATTTGCATCGAGTGCCGTGTCTTTTGTATGATGTACGAGCAGTACGACTGCAGCCTTAATGTGGCTTTGCGACTCTTCTAGGGGTATGCTCCACAAGTAAAAAGGCTGCTGTAGAGGTATACATTTCAGCCTCGGTCGTTGAACAACGCACTGGCGGAATTACAAGGATGGAAGGAGAGAGAAGAAAAAAAAGTAAACACAGCCCGCAGCAGCTCAGTCAGGATCATTATTTTAAGTATTTACACCTTCGATTCAGCTAATTTGATTGAGTGAAATAATTCAAGAAACAAAACCTAAACCGTGCACCCCGAAATTCAGAAATCAGCTCTGAATGCAGTACGCTTAAAAATTGTCTAAAGAGCAATCGAAGATATAGAGGCGCGCGAGCGCTGTTCTACCTGTAGTTTGGATTAGTGCTAGTTCAAGAAGGACTTTAAAAAAACACACAATCAGGGCCGAGCCTGGAGTAACCCTGCGCAGAACTCTCGTATGAAGGTCACATATGCCCGCATGGTTGGTGATTTGCATGCCCTCACAGAATGAGAAAACTCGAGTAGTAAAAAACTAAAATCAGTAATCACGTAGCTCGTTCTCACCCTAAGGCGCCATATTTGAGAGCGGTATTCACAGCGCTTGCTCAGAACGAGCCCCCCCCCCCCCCCCCCTTTTTCTAAAAAGAGGGTGGTGTGGAATACACGTTGCGGAAGGTGTTGTGGAAGCTCATCATATGCTCACGCTCAGCAGCCACGGACTCCACTATGGCCGCCGGTGAATACTACTTGTATCCTGTGCAACAAACCGTCAGAGATGGCGCGTTGATGACTCCACGTTTCGCTTCTATCGCAGCATTCCAAGGGCAAAGCAAAGAGGCGGCCGCCGTCATTCTGAAGCAGCTCGGACGCACGCTGCGCGAGGCTACCAAGTCAGTCGGACCAGCACTGCCTCATCGACACATCCCAGGGAATCATTGGCTGCATTTACATGGGCTACGTTTACATGAATGCGATAGTAGCGCATCGAATCGAGCAGGGACCAATCGCACACAGCCTCTCTTCCTACTTCTACCGATCTGCTATCAATCAAAATTGTCAAATCTCGATTCGATGCGCTACGGTCGCCTTCATGTAAATGCAGCCATAGATGCGACCGTAGCGCATCGAATCGAGATTTGACTATCTTGATTGGTAGCATAAGGGCAGTGTAAGAAGTACAAAGACAGGCTGCGTGCGATAGCTCCCTGCTCGATTCGGTGCGCTACGATCGCATTCATGTAAATGTAGCCATTCGCTGAGTTTACATGAATGCAATCACAGCGCACCGAATTGAACAGGGACCAATCACACGCACCCTCTCTTCCTAGTTTTTCCTCTTCTACCCATCTACTACCAATCGAAATAGTCGAATCTCGATTCGGTGACGCTATGGTCGCATCCATGTAAACGCAGCCACTGACCACCATCCTTCGCCTCGCCCCTTCAAGCGGAGGCCAGGAACGCTGCGACCTCCTCGAAGACCCATAGCGATAGACCCATTCCGAAATTCAGTCTGGCCACCCTGAACACTATCAACATCTGAGTGTACGGCACCTGCCGCATGCTAATGGCTGCTTTTCTGGTGGCTGAAGAAGTTCAAGACATGCCCCGAAGCGGATATAACACGAAGCCCGTGAATTCTAAACGTCAGTACAGTGCGGCGCCTGAACCGCGTTCATTTCGGAACGGTGTCAGAAACGGAGCTAAAATCAAATGCTCGAAAGTGGCCACGTCCTGCGTTTATTAAATTGTCAGGGATCAATCTCGTGATGTAGTGCGTTTGATCAAGGACTTTACTGGGGAAAGCGCTTCGCGTAGGGTGTCTTTGCCACTATCCAAACTAAAATGAATCGAGAAAGAAATGTGCGGCAAAGAAGACATTCCGCCCTGCCACTGACGTACGAAATCGGTGGTGCGCAATGAAATTCTACAGTTTCTTTTTTTTTTTTTTTTTACTACCATTAGCATGCGAACAGAACGAAACAAAGAGTATCTGAGCCGTTAGGTTGCGCTAGATTTCGGAAAGGGTCCGTTCTTTGTAAATAAGAAGTTTATAATTTATTACCCATTATTAACTCATGGCGTGCACCCAGCAGTTCTTGCTCCCCTGTGCGTTTTTGTTTGTTCCGCGAGGAGTGCCAACATCTCTAACGCAAACGGTGTTGTCTGTGCAGCATTAAAATATCCAAGAATACGCGTCTCTTTGTCTTGGTTTATGAATCTAGTCTTTACTTCACTTATTTTCAACACCAAAAACACGGGGAAAGAAATCTAGCGGGTTTTGTAAATGACATACAAAACTCGCATTATATTTTTGTGTGATTATTAAAATGTTGCTTCACACTAACCAGGTAAGTTCCACTACATGCCTGTCATATGGCAGCAGGCGACACGCGAAGGAAACGGGCAGAAACGTGCGTGCGACTTCCGTGTGGTGGCGCAAGTTTTCCGCGGAAATAACGTTCTTCGGCAACATACGGCCGTTTCTAAAAGCTTTTTAGCAACGAAGAGTTTGAAAAACCTCCAGCTTGTCCCTAGAAGCTGCTTTTAAGTTATAATAAAAGCCACCAAACTTTAGCCGCATGACAGGAACCTATACGCCAGGGGTCTCAAACTCATTCAGATGTAGGGGCCTCGTAGCCCACCCCCGAGAGGCCGAGGGCCGGCGCAGGATTGGGGAAGGGGGGGGGGGGGGGGAGAGAGAGAGAGAGAGAGAGAGAGAGAGAGTGATCATTTTTTAGGATCCCACAAAAAGAAGAAAGATACTGTGGTTTACATGCTTAAATATAGCCGAGTCTCTCATCGGCACATTTGAGATTTCCTAGAAAAGGGACCTCGTGCTCTCTGCTTTTCGTGAAGTCGCTGTCTCAGTGATGACATATTCAGCGTTGATTTCTTTATGTGACTACTCTTAGCCCATCCATGATGTGATAACAGGATTGAAAACAACACGGCTCTACTAACGTGCCTGCTTTTTTTTGTTCAATTTAACAAGGAAGCAAGCACAGTGTCGCTGCTGTGCCACTCGATTCTCTCAAAAAGTATTCAAATTCAGCATGTTAAAAAAAAAAAAAAAAACATATATACGACAGTTTTGCTTGCTTGACAATTTTTAGTGTAGCATTAGAAGATATTTCTTGCGTTTTGATGGTACATTTTGACAGCTCGAAACCGGACTTTGTTGCTTCATCTTTGAAAGCTGCTCTTGCTGGACATGAGTTCGTGCAATCGAGGTGCGTCCTAAAGAGCTCGCGCTTGTAACATAGTAGTGGGATTGTCATACAGGTGAGTAACATGAGAAACAGTTGAGAAGCAAAAATTAAAACGAAACAGTACTCAAAAAAAAAAAAGAAACAGAATCGACACAAAATAATGTGAGCGCGTCGTAAGAACAGTGCAACGTTTTGAGTGTAAATGAGCCTACGACATGAAACCATTATTTATGGCTCCTACACTCTAAAAAAAGTATGTGCGTCCACTTTCCCGCACAACACTCGGAGAACCAATCAGCGCAACTTACGGAGGCAGCTCAGCGAATGACGATGCCGAAACATCTGTTTAGACCAAAAAACGCAGTCTGAATTGTGACATTAAGCAATGCAAGCGAGACGTTTTGCATTGCTTAATGTCACAACTCAGACTGCGTTTTTTGGTATAAACATATGTTTCGGCATCGCCATTCGCTGAGCTGCCTCCGTAAGTTGCGCTGATTGGTTCTCCGAGTGTTGTGCGGGAAAGTGGACGCACAGACTTTTTTTAGAGTGTATGTGCCTACCAACTGAAAGAGAGGGAGGAGGAGACGAGAGCGCGTTGGGTCGTCAAAACGCCGAGCTCTTCTTGTTCGAACGATTAGTGGATAGATCTAAAACTAGCTCCCCTTGTCTCCACTGCAGTCGTCGAACGCGTTAAGGCCCAACCACACTGGACGTTTTTCACGCGCTTCGTTCACGTCAGCGTCACCTCGCGTCAGCGCGCGGCGCTCCATGCCGATATCTGTCCCGGCCAGATTTCGGCGTCGGCCTGCGTGTCGCATTATTTCGGGTGACCTTCAGCGACGCGCGCCGACGCTGACCCGGGGGAGGCGCGTGAGAAAACGCCCCATGTGGTTGGGGCCTTAGGACGCGGAACGCCGGTGTTCGACGTTTGGCCACCCAAGCCCGGGCTTTAAACTTTTCCACAGCCAGTGAGAAAAACCTCTCGTAAGGCAAACACCACCACAACCACCACCACCACCACCATTTTGGACAGTCCGCAAAAAGCGGTTGCTCAGCGTATCACGCTGGGATTTACTACAGAGGTGCGGCTAGGTGACGCACGCATAAAGTAAAAATATTAACACATAAACGTACCTCGTTGAAGGAAGAAAGAAAGGAGGACCTGTTTCGGGCAATCTACGGCACCATTTCCAGGACGACGCAGGCGGTGTCCGTTGGCTTATAGACGCGGCCGACAGATGGCGTATCCAACGAAAAACTTTCGATAGATCGTCTGCTATTAACACCCGAATCGGCGGGCCCCTGGTGGTGTCTGTCATGTTTCTGTGCCTGTTCTATCATCGCTGAACCAATCATAAACAGAAAAGGTGCAGTAACTTGGGCTTTTGGCGCTGCTTGATTTATCCCATTAGCTCGTATACGTTTAGACAAAGTGCCTTGAGGAGGTATCTGAGATCGCATAAATAAGCGATAACTCACTCTGCGGGCTCTAAGCATCCTAGAAATCCATAAATTATAACGATGCGCGGCTAATTCCGCTATTAAAAAAGCAATCAAAGATGGCAACACTCCGAGGTGATCTCCGGCGATGGAAGGAGCATTGTTCCGGCAGCCAGGACGACATGTAAATAATGAGAACGCAACATTTCGTTGAGATTGCAAACTTTGTTATTACAAAATGTGGATGTTTTTGTAGATGATAAAAGCAAACAAAACTATACCCGTTTTCACCTCAAGAACCGAAGTAAAAAAAGTCCGGCTCCTCGCGGAGCATTACTAATTTTCCCTTTTACGAGGAGAATTAATATATCTGTAGGTTCATTTTAGATTAGATATATTTTATATAATCAAGACGTATACGTTTCAAACGCCAAAAGGATCGCTTCTTCCTCCGACAACCAAATCTTGTCAGAACTACTTCGCCCGGCGTATGAACAATGCGCAAAACATCCTTTTTTCTTGAGGTGAAAACGAGTATAGTCTAATTTTTTTTTTTTTCGCGGAGAGCGAACATTATACTACAATAATCGTCTCAAAAACAACGCGCAATAATTTTTTTTTTTTTTTTTTTCACGGCGGTAATGCGTCTGTTTGTCAGCTCTCGAGCGCGCGCTCGCTGAGTGGAATCGTAGTCCTGGCTGTATGGGCAATGAGCCGCGTGCATTCGACGTATCACCGCGGTTTAAACGGTGGGAGGCGCGAGGATCCTTCGCTTGTTATGGGCTGGTAGTGGTGCTGGTTTCGGAACACTCCTCCCATTGCCGAAGGTGACCTCAGTGTGTTGCGATCTTTGATTGATTTTTTTCTAATAGGAAAATCGACCGCGTATTGTTGTGATTTAGGAATTTCTAGGATGCTTAGAACCAGCAGAGTGAGTTATCACCATATTTAGGCGATCTCAAAAACCTCCTCAGGGCGCCTAGGCCGACGACCAGACTCGAGCTTCTGCAAGGCTGAAGATCCTCCTCACCATGGGGGAGGAGGAGGCAGGCAACGGCGGACAGGGTAAAATGGGAGAAAGGAGAAAGGGAGGGAAAAGTGGAAAGCGCGAAATGGTCGCCGGTCTTTCAGCTGAAACGAAGTATACAACTCGTTTCATTTGCATTTTCGGAAAAGCTTGTGGAGTAAGTGAACAAGCCAATTTCGGCACTCTGACTGGCGACTTTTCATGGACATTCCATCGAATGGGTTACGGCGGGAAGGGGGGGCCGGGGGGGGGGGGGGGGGTTCTTACGTAAACACGCCTCTATGATTCACGCGCTAGCTCTTAGACGGGTTCCAGATTTGCTTACGGGTATCGGGTAAGCAAATCTGGGAAGCCGGCTTTGGACTAGCGCACGAATCCCTGAGGCACGTTTTCCTAAGCCTTGCCCCACCTTTCCTCTCTCTTTCCTTGTAAAAAGGTCAATTTAACGTCCATGAAAACACACCAACCAGAGTGCCGAAATTGTTGGAGAAAGCCAAGCCAATAGGCTTTCCCAAAGGCCATCCTGAAAAAGGAGTGCGGACTCTACCAGAGTCACCCGATGCAAAGAGAAGCCGCGGTTTCTTCACCGCAAAATAATCTATGCATCGCCGAACGTCCATAAACCCAAATGTTGTCGAATTGAATCAGATGTCGAAGTTTCAAAACTTACCATTACTTCCTTCAAACTCAAAAGTTAAGATGATTTTGCTGAATTTTGTCAATGATAAAATGGGGCCCATCCAGACGCCATTCTTCTACACGCATTCAGCTGTTCCATTGGGCGGCATTTTCCCACTGAACATTTGCGAAAATAGCTTATAACGTTTGCAATTTATGAAAGTTTATGGAAGTTTATGAAACGTTGCGAAAATGACCAGATGGGAATACCTGACTTATTAGTAAAGAACGAACTAATTACAGATGCCCGTCAAAAGGCTTGCATCTTTAATGAATATTTTCAATCCTTTTTTTTTTTTTTTTGCCTGCGAACTATATAACGCCAGTAGCACTTACAAACAGATACGATGATATGCCTCCAGTTGAGGTTGGTGTCGAGAGAGTCTTGAAGCTACTAAAAAATTTAGACGAAACTAAAGCGATTGGCCCTGATCAAATTTCGCCTAGGGTTCCGAAGCGCTGTGCTCACGTCATTGCCCCACATCTTTTTTATAATCTTCAACCAGTCTTTGCTTGAGGGGTCATTGCCGAATGATTTGGAAAGTAGCTCATGTAATACCAATACACAAGAAGGGACCCAAAAAAGATGTTACAAATTACAGGCCAATTTCTTTAACCTCAATTTGTTACAAACTACTTGAGCACATTTTGTATAGCCAGCTAATGCATCATCTTAGTTACCATACTCTTTTTCATGAATTCTCAACATGGGTATAGGAGAGGTTATTCTTGTATCACGCAACTAACCGAGCTCTATCATGATCTTGTCATGTCCGTAGATAAAGGTGAACAGACTGATTGTGTTTTTCTTGATTATAGGAAAGCGTTTGACACAGTGTCGCACTCGTTCTTACTTCACACATTGAATTGTTTGAAAATAGATATTACCACACTAAAATGAATTCAGTCATACTTGAGTTCGCGTCAGCAATGTGTAATTTTAAACGGCGAGGCGTCTCATTTTGTTGAAGTTACGTCTGGTTTACCACAGGGGTCGGTTCTGGGGACATCGTTATTATTCATATTTATCAACGACACTCATGTCAATGTAACTTTCCAGCTGAGATTATTTGCAGATGATTGCGCTCTATATACGCGTATAAAGAACGGGGAGGGTTCCAGACAACTGCAGGCTGACCTAGATCGAATAGAACATTGGTACGGTGAATGGGGGATGCAACTTAACGTAAGAAATGTGCTCATGTTAGCTTCACACGTAAAAAAAAAAAAAAATTGAGACAGTATCATTTAAGCAATGATCTAGTAACGAATGAGAATAAATTAAAATACCTCGGAGTCCTTTTGTCATCCGACTGCACGTGGGATTCGCAGATTGATGATGTCATTATGAGGGCGGGTCGCGCATTTGGCTTTGTCCACGCTACATAGAAAATAAAAGAACTAGCATATCTTGCCTATGTAAGGCCAGTTCTAGATTACGCATGCATTGGGACCCTTCCAAAAAAAGTCGCATTGATGGCTTGGAAAAAATACAAAATTGTGCCGCACGCTTCGTCCTGGGCCAGTACGACCGTTTTTCTATAGTGTAACTAACATGAAACAATCACTAGGATGGTCGTCATATTGGATCTTAGGCGAAAAAAATTACTTTTGAAATTTTTATACAACATTAATCATGAAGCTACTGCTATTAATAGCTCAGCATACCTCATAAAATCAAAGTATTTTTCCAAACGTAATGATCATGTGCACAAGATAAGCGAATAATTTACTAGGACGGAGCTCTGCAAAAATTCGTTTTTTGTGAGGACGGTCAAGGACTGGAACGCTCTCCAGGAATGTATAGTTTGTGCTGAAAATGTTGAGACCTTTTTTTCTTTTCGTTATTATTCGCCCCCTGCAATAATGCCTTCTATAGGCACTGCAGGAGTTCTCTGAATGAATAAAGGATCAAATAATGGTAAGCTCTGGAACTTTGGCACCATCATCCCAACCGCTAGCTCTACATTTGGATGAAGACGGGGCATTCGGCGATGTATAGTTTATTCTGCGGTGAAAAAAATACGGTTCCCCTTTCTCCCACACACCGGGTACTTTTCGTCAACGGACTATCTCTCCGGCGCCACAGATGAGAGAGGCTAGCTCTAGCGTCTAAGCAAGCAGCAGTGTTGGACAAAACATCTGTTGTCAGAACTGGAGTAACATCCCCAACACCTTTCAGAACAAACTCTGCGTATACGAGAAAGAAAAAAATAATCTATCGACTCGTTTATTTACAAGTTGGTACAATTGGACATTTTATACACCATTTAAGTTGCTAGATAAAGAGCAAATTATGGTTTAAACAATAACAAGGAGATACCGCGCTATTAACCTGAGACACCGTAGCGTGGTGGAAACACGCGCTGCCAATGTTACATATCTCTTTATTTTATACTGATTGCCGTAAAGATTCGCTTACGGCATACAAAAATAATTGCAAACAAATCTAGATTTACGAAACATTTTACGAGAAAAATAAATGGCATCCAGCTTACCCAACTCTACCTCGCCTTCCGCTTAATTAAGGCGTCCAACGTAGATTTAACCGAAGTTTAAACGAAAACAATTAAAGGGTAGAGTTTAATAAACAATACAAAAAATATTAACCAAAAATATTAACCAAAAATTGGCGTCTCCAGTCATGCAGAAGACATTCACAGCAAAGTAGTGTTTCCGAAACAAAGCAGAAACTTAAATGCCTCATCTATAAAGATTCATTTCTTCAGGTACAGTAGGCCGCACAAATACAAGTGGTGCGTTTCAGACGTTCGTCCGTCTCCTGAATGGTGCACTGACTAGACGCAATGACTTGCAACTTTAACGCAGTAATAATAGTGCCACCAAAGACTTGGACCCCTTGGAAAGATTTCGTCCCTTCCGATTATTTACATGTCCATAGCACATGGTGAGCGAAACAAAAATCTCCAGTGCATACACCCAATTAGGATTACTTTTTCACGATCGCAGATTCATCATATTTAAGCAATACAACTCAACTTGGCTCCGTTCTTTTGTTACACTATAGTTCAGAAAACATTTGCGCGTGCAATCACATTCAACGTAAGAGGTGAACGACCGTAACCAAAATACTTTTGTGTTTACTTGAGTCTGCAAGTAACACTACTAAGTAAAAGAGACCAATCACAAACCTGAGCGGGTGAGCCCAAATTAGTCGTTCAACAATCTTCGGTGTCATTAAACAACAAAGTACCACATTTCTGCAGCAATAACAATAATAAACAACAACGCAACAAATATTTTTTAAAAAAAAAGGTCACCCACACGTTATCACAGATTGAAGTCCGCCCAGCACCGGCAGTCTCATGCAGAATGGACACTTCGCTGAGCGCACCCCAGTCGGAGGTCTGAGTGGCATCCGTCTTCATTTTCGAACGGTTACTTCGCGGCGTCTTTTTACGGCTGGATCACACACTTGCGACTGCGTATGGCCTTGTGCCTCAAAACCTCCTTACGACGAGAACACACTGCCGCCATCTATCGGGCAGCCGTGGAACACTTGGCGATTCCGTATATTACCTATTTTTTTCAAGCGTCATTCTTCCTTTTTTGAAATAGCTTTTGACATTGTTATAACAACCATTTTCCACAGATATAGTACGTACATTTGATCTCTCAAATACCGCAAAACCTTCGCTCTAGTGAAAGCCGTTCCACGGTCACCTCATAGTGTGAACAGGCCTTAACACGAGACAAAGCTTAAGACTTGCTACATCTGCCTCGCTTGGAGGTTAGTCGATGCTAAACCCCGGTACTCGCTGTCTCCAAAAGCCCGGCCCGGGGTCTCACTCTTTCTCGACGCTCTTGGCGAATATGCTGTGCATTCGAGCGAGGCGTGCCCCCATGGAACTTGCACGCTTCGGGGGTTCCAGGTGTGACTTGCTGTTTGCCGATCCGTTCGATACTGAAGGGTCGAATGCCTGCTGCGGCTGAGCACTGGACTGTCCAGCGGACACCTTGCGCGGGAGGCGAGACCGGGTGTACGGAGACGGCTTGATGGTGTTGGTGTATGGACACACTTCGACTACCGGATCGTTCGTCCACAGCCTCTGTAACACGTGAGAAATTCGGGGCATGAGTCGGGACCTCGAAACCGATGACACTGCGTGCGACAGACTAAAACAATTTGCAGACGACGCGCTCTGTTGTCTGCTAGCTGCGCCTATCGGGAGGTGGCGCCACAAGTGACATTCATCGCTAACTCGGTCGTCTGCGAACACGTCCACCGTTGACTTTGGCAAGTTTATCGGTCTACGTTTTTTACAGGAGCAGGACTACGTCTTGGAATTTAACAAGGTACGATGCACTACCTCAACGCACATTCGGTGAAAGTGTGAGGTTTATGAGCAGGCGCCAAGTTTTCTGGCTCGTTTCTCAGCATAAGGTTCACGGCGACCAGCCTCTCCTTCACGACGGTAATGCTTGATCTCGAAGCAGACAACAGGAGCGCGTCTTCGAATGACTAGCTGTAACTATACATAAGTAAATATTTAAAACAACTTTAATAAATATGAGACGTCCATGACAGCGTCTAATTAAAGCGGCCACGCTAACAACAGCAACCTGCCATAGAATGGGCGCTGTTTACGAAGTTTGTATACCGCGAGTAGCACGTATAAATATATTAAACATAACTACATTTGAGAATAATAATAAAAAAAAAACCTTTCGTCGGAAAAAGAATACTTAGAAACAGTTCCATGTGACCCCCCAAGTCTACCTCTTTTGCAAATTCTAAATTTGATGCGGGTAAATAGCTTATACGAATTTCGTTTATGCATAAGTTATAAATCTAAAGTTTTCAAAAGTGTTCATAACCTCACTGAATTGGATTCTCTAGCACCCAAAGTTCAAACATTCCCCACCTGATGCACTGATAATTTGAAGGTATTTTGTTATAAAACAACCTATGGTGAACAAATGCTATCAAATGTTCTCCCTAATATGACTAATTCTCTGATCATAAATAAAATTGATCCAGCTAAGTCATCAGTAGAAGGTCTTTGAGCATTTTTTACAGATATGGTTCCAATTAAAGGGATACTGAACCGAAATTCAGATTTCGCAAAATAAGGCCCCAGAAGCGTTGAAGGGACGCCACGAACTCCAAAACATCAGTCATACATCGATATCTCAAACGGATGGCCGTACTTTTGGAAAAGAAGGGCGCGATCAAGCGAGGTCTTTGACATCATTGTCCTCCGGTAGAATTTGAGAATGAGGGCAAGCGGCCTCGCTTCTCTCCTTCTCGCTTCGGTTCAGCAGCTCGACACGGGACGTAGCGAGGAGGAGAGGGAATGGGAATCGTGACGTACCTTGTGTCGTCGGGTCGGCAGGGTTCAATCGCGCATTTCTTTTCCAAAAATACGGCGCTCCGTTAGAGATATCGCTGTAGGACTGATGTTTTTGGGTTTTGCACCGTCCCGTTTACCTGTCCAGCCTTGTTTTGTGAGCTCGAAATTTCGGTTCAGTACCCCTTTAACTTTTAACCACTGTTATTATAAAAATTGTGCGTATGAATGCGAAATCATTCAAACACGCAGCGCATTCCTACAAGCAGCGCGCCACGCCTTCCTATCGCACACGGCGCTCCCGCGGTGATATATCACGGTCCCCCACTGCGCAGGCGCGGCGAACCCCACCGGCCCCAAGCCTTTCGTGACGATGCATCTGCGTTGCCTGTGCTTTTCTTTCTGTTTTATTTCCGAGGCGCGTCTGCTTTGATCTTGAGCGCCCCGCCGACTTCCACGACGAAGCATCTGTGTTGCTGTCGTTTTGGCCAATGGAAATGTAAGTGCCGTTTCGCTGCTACAGACGGTTACAGACAACGACGGCTTCGCTTCATGGGGCAGTTAATATACTGTAAACGACTAAATTTTCGCGAGGACCTAATTTTCGCGAATTTCGCGAATCGCCTTCAATTTGCGAAAAATACGTCCCGCGAACAATGCCGGAAATATGTGAACGCTACGAAAGCTACACTCGATTCGCGAAAATTACAACCTGCGAATAATTTCAAATTTTCAGCTTCGGCCCGATTCGCGAAAATTTGAGCCCGCGAAAATTAAGTCGTTTACAGTATATATATATATACAGGGTGTTTTTTTTTTTTTTAAGCTTAACAGATTTGTTTATAAAAAGCCGTGAAAGTTACACTTATGCCGCTTGTGGAGGTGAGTTATACGGCCAGGGGGACATATTATAGGGGGCTAATCGTAACGATCAGTCGGCTAATTAATAAAAATTCGTTAATTAACTTTTTAATTAATGAAAATAGACATATGATTCCAATTAGAAACTTGCTCAGCGTCATCGAAAACCCCTAAATCAGTCATTTTCAGAAAGACTTTGAGCGTGTGAGAAGCGTAGTAGTGCACTAAAGTTACCACTCGTGGAGCAGGTACAAGGCAGGGGCTAGATAAGAGACGAAAAAATTGTGCGAGCGCCTTATCGCAACCTCTAGCTTTGTACCTGCTCCACGAGCGGTAACTTCAGTGAACTACTACGCTTCTCACGCGCTCAAAGTCTTTCTGAAAATGTCCGATTTAGGGGTTTTCGATGACGCTGAGCAAATTTCTAATTGGAACCATATGTCTATTTTCATTAATTAAAAAGTTGATTAACGAATTTTAATTAATTAGCCGACTCATCGTTACGATTAGCCTCCTATATTATGTCCCCCTGGCCATATAACTAATCTCCACAAGTGGCATAAGTGTAACTTTCACGGCTTTTTTTAAACAAATCTGTTAAGCTTAAACACATACATATATATATATATATATGTGTGTGTGTGTGTGTGTGTGTGTGTGTGTGTGTGTGTGTGTGTGTGTGTGTGTGTGTGTGTGTGTGTGTGTGTGTGTGTGTGTGTGTGTGTGTGTGTGTGTGTGTGTGTGTGCGTGCGTGTGTTCGTGCGTGTGTATGTGTGTGTGTGTGTGTGTAAGAATCATCTGACCAGTCAAGAATGGTCAATACTACATCATATATGCTTGCCAATGATGGAAATTCTCGCTTATTCTAGACTTGGAGGCGCCTTCAATGACGAATACATTCTGTTTAATGAACATGAGCAATGGGGTAAAAACCACGTTGCACTACGGTAAAAAAACTACAATGGCGTGAATACTTATTAATAAAATTTTCCATTATTTTTGGTCACAGGACGAGCTCAAAGAAAATCAACTGACCTCTCCTCCATCCTTGGTCCACTTGAGCACCGATTCGTCATCCCCGTAACAGCCAGCACCACTGATCACCAGAGACTCATCCTTACACCTAAAATATTAAAGGGGGATTTAGCTGGGCACTCTTCTGTACAAACTAATCGAGTAAATGAGAAGTAGAAACGACTTAAAACCCCACCTGAGTTCCAGAAGACTTCGAATGGCCTTGTCGGAAATCTTGAGCTTCTCCTGCAGCACCAGTTCATACCCGTAGGGAGGGTCGATGCTGCTGAAAGACACGTTGCTGCCGAGGTCACTGCTCAGATGACTTACGTCGTACGACGGCACCTCGGGCCAATCGTTGGTCGCCGCGCCGTGCGTCGTCGTCGAGTCCCCGCCGTCGTCGTTTTCGGTAAAGTGTTCCAAGGCACCGGTCTTCTCCTCGACACTCAGATAAACGCTGGGCACCTTCACCTTCGCCGCTGGCGTCGACGCGTACCCCACCGCGTCCTGCGTCCCTCGAAACGTGGGGAAGCAGTCGTCGTTGTACTGCACGAAGAAGTCGTCAAAGTCGTAGCTGTCGCTCGTCACCGACGAACTCAGCGTGTCCCGACTGAGCCAGGTCGGCAGACAGTCGACGCTGGAGTTGCGGCGCTTCAGGAGCTGATAGTGCAGGTTGCCCCAGGAGGGCCGCTTCACGAGCCCCGGAAGCTCGTCGATGGCTGAACAGCTGTCCGTTGTTTTGAGGCTCCACTTGCGCGCTTCCCGACTGCACAACTCTGTGACGGGACAGATGCTCGCTTTTTCCGACTTGGCGTCCGGGGATTCGCCCAGGCCGTTCTCTGGCGACGACGCGAACGCATCGACGACGCTGGGGTCTCCGTGGCCGTTCACCCGAGTTTCGTCTAGAGTCGGGACGTCCTGGACCGTGTCGTCGTCGGTCAAGCTCTTTGGGGAAGACGAAAGATGTTCGGTGGACTTGCGCATGACGGTGCTGAAGGAGTACTGACTGCCGCTTGTATCGTTCACGTTGTCGTCGCTCCTGCTCTCCGCTATGGCTGACGTGGTCGTCATGGCGGCCATCGGGGTCAGATAACCGCTGTCATTGTGTGACCTCGATTCTAGTTCGTTATTCGAACCAAGGTCGTAATTAATGACAGGTGGCACCTTGAAAAAAAAGTAGAAAAAAACAGTCGCAAACGAAATGGAATTAGGTTAGTCAGGTCAAGCCGCGATAGAGTGTCCGGTCCCTACTTTGTAATCCCGTGCACAGCCGTCTAACGTGCTGTTGTATACCTATAGTTTGCATTCAAACAAAGCGTGAGCCGGACACGGAAAGGATTAAGCGGCAAATGAAACGTAGACCATTAAAATGTCAAAATTACGAAAACGAAAGAGGATATAGAAGACAATACAGACGACGCGTGTTGTGTGCATTACATTCTATGTTCCTCTTTCGTTTTCATAATTCAGACACAAACACGCTAACCCGTGCACAATCAGACGTCCCTGGCAAATATTGCAGCTCATCACAGAACGCATTAAGCGCCGCATTGGACCGGTACCTCCCGTTAACGAGGGGAAAGGGAAACTAAATATACTGCTTACAAAAGGTGCCGTCGAAGGCATTCCTTCGGTGCTGGAGTCTGTCTTGAACTCACTGGTGGTCACACGAGGGACCACGTCATAAATGACGAGGAAGCCTTCGGCAGTCCCGACCAGAACGCTTCCAGGCAAGGGAAGGACGGCCGTGATTCGTGCTTGGTTCAGTTCACCTTCTTCGTCCTGCTGTTAGCCGCGCCAAACAAACACGAGATATACTGCCGTCAGAGTAGGAAGAAAATAATACAGTTGTGGTAGAAACGATTCAAATGTCTACAACACCGCAGCCTGTGTGAGTTTGAAGATGAGCAAACATAGCAGCCAATAGAGCTAAACACGAAACCATATCATTGCCAAATTGCTATCCAATCGTTAACACACTCACGACCAAAAACATAAGTAAAACCTCCTCACACTCAATTCCTCACTGGTAAACCGTAACTCACGCCCGCACTCGCCCCGCCCTCACTCATCCTCATCTAAAAGAGCACGGCGCCTGAAGACGGAGGAATTAAGTGAGGGTAAATGAGAGTGGGTGAGGAAGACTCCGAAGGTTAAGGTCAGTCTGTGTAATGGTGAATTCCGCTCGCAGATCTCGAGCGCTCCAAAAACGCTTCATTTGGAGCGCGCACATTCCGCTCGCAGATCTGGCTCGAGTTGGTCATCTTCCGCTCGTAGATCTCTGGCAGCGCCCGCTCCACGGTGCGCCTCAAACCCCGCCGAACTTGCTCTGCGGAATTTCACAGATCTTTCCGGAAGTTGACAGAGCGGCCTACGTGATTTCCTCCTAAATCGGCAGCGCGCATGCGCGGCGAGGTTGGAGAGGTCGGCGGGCCGGTCGGGTCGTCGAGTTGGATCTGTTCGGGTGCGTCGGTTGTTAACGCGGGATTGTGACGGCTCGAACGCTTCTACCTCGCGCAGATCAGGGATACAAAGCCGGGACTGTGGAGCGTGGTAAATCGTAAGCGCTGACATCTGTGATCGTGAGAGGAAGAACGAGAAAAAGAACGACAGAAAAGCCGGAGGCAGACGCAAGGTTAGGCCTGTTCATTCTGCAGCCAATGATTGTTTACTTTTTTTACACTGCATTCCGCCGGCGTTTTCCCGTGCAATAAAGCAAGAAGAGATTAGGCAACGAGCGTGCAAGTGATGGTTTGTTATCTCTGTGTTTATTAAAGTCGTACCAGAAATCTGAACTCCACCGCTGGCAATCGCTGTCCGTGCCCCGCCGCTTCGAGGCGGCCGAAAGGTATGTGACGGTGCCGAACGCGGACGTCTTCGTTATTTGTGACATGGGCGCCGTGGTACTACGTATAATTTCGCCCGGCCTGTGTCGCATGGTATTTCTGCAGGTAAGCAGTGACAGTTGTCACTGGTCGTCGGAAAGATCAGTTGGCTGTTGCGTTAGGTGGGCTTGTCAAGTTCGAGCAGCGGCCATTTTGAATGGCGGAGGGGGAAGCGGTGGGGAGGGGTGGGAGGGAGGTCGCTCTAAAAATGCAAGTTTATCTTCCCCTCGTCGATTCGGAGCGGGATTTTGCCTCCCTCGCGGATTTTGGAAAGCGTCCGGATCTACGAGTGGAATTCACCCGTAAGTGAGCACAATCATGAGTATTTCCTTTGCCTATAGTGATTGGTATAGATTTAAAATATTCATAGTAGGACCTTTTCTCAAATACTTACTTTGCGCAAGCTCCATGGACACACTAAGGACGCAACTATTATGAGGAAAATCGCGTGCATACGTCGTTACATCCGTGCGCGAGATTTTGTCACACAATGCTTTCTTATCATCTATGCTCCGTGTTAGCTTACGATGGGCCGCAGAGGATGCTACGAGCCATTGGAGCCAGTCCCAAACCACTTTAGTGTCACATGACCTTCGGGAAGGGAGCAGCGACGCGCGGGGCGCGTGGTCACGTGACGCATTAACAGCACCGGATTGGCTGGGATGGCTCGTAGCGTTAGGCTGTGGTCCATCATATGGTGAAATGGAGTGTAACGAGTTTTCACCGGCGGCCATATCCGAGTGCGCGGCTGCTGAGCGTGTGCTGTCGGCGAGCTTCCCAGTTCGTTTGCAACGTGCATTCCACACCGTCAAGATTTCCGGTCTTGGCAGCCATTCGTGCGAGTCAAGTCGTTCTGAGCATGCGTAGTGAACAAGGCACTCAAATATGGCGTCTAGAGAATACCCCCTATATACTCCGTTCACCCTTAGGCTGATACTGCAGCCAATGCCACAAGCACGAGAGCTCGAGGTCGCTGCTTTGAAGCGCATTTCTCAAAGCCAGGAGCACGGGCTAGCTCGCGCTTGTAGCTTTGGCAGCAGTCTCAGCTTAAAGGGATTGTCCGGTGAAAACCGGAAGTTCTTAAGATTTCGTGATGGTTACCTGGTGGGATCCTAATGATTAACATAGGCCATTTTTATTCCATTAAACGACACCCCAATTTAGTGTAATCAACGACGGATAATTGAACGAAACTCCATGCCGAATTTCGCAAGTATCAACGGCTGCCCTCCCATGCCTGACGTGACGTCACACCAGTCTAGCAATTGTCATATCCTATGCCTCATTCCTCCGTGGGAACACAGTGCTCCCGACGCACCGCAGCATTCCATATTACTCGCCACTGTAAATGTCGCGGAGAAGTGTGGAGCGTGACAACCTTACAACGAAAATACCCTTTCATTCTGAAAGAAAAAAAAATAAATTTATTTTATTTGAAGTCAAAACAGGCTCTTTAAATTATAAGTCCTCATCTTGTTCTTCTTTGCCTTTCGTCTGTACCAATAAAAAAGAAACTGAAAAAAAAAGCGTAACATCACAAATAACAAGATGCCATGAACTTCGCAAACATGATTACCGGAATCCCGAGTTCTTTTCTTTTCGTTGGGTAAGAATTATTCTACTTTTGAGGTTTCTCGTATTCAATCACGCGGGCTGGGTGATAGAAAAAATTACACCATCTTCCCGAGGGGAACCATGGGGTGATGCGGAGCATCGTGTTGGTTCCGAGGAAAGAGTCAGTTGCGTGCTGACGTCGAGAGATGGCGCCACCGACTGCCCTAGCGTTACCCCCTACGCGAGCCTTCGTCGCGGCTCGCAGCAGAGAAACTTGGAACGCTCGCCGCTCGCCGTTTATTTTTTTTTTCACACTTGAAGGAGAGGAGACTAGAGGAGGAGAGTTGCGCGTGCGCGCGCGGTGTGAGGAGAAGCGAACGCACGCGCAGTGCACGCAGCTGGTAGAGAGAGAGAGCGGAGAGAGTATTGGTAACGCGCAGCTGTTGGAGAGAGGGAAGGAGGAGAGTTGCGCGTGCGTAGTGTGAGTGCCGACTACGACGCCGACGCCGCGGGACATAGACCCGAGCAAGAGATGCTCCGCATCTAAAAATCTAGCGCAGCAGCGAGGGTGAACCACGTCGTACCGCTCACTCGGAGGACAAAATTCGAAGTGCACTTCAGTTCGGCGTGTTCTTTGCCTGATGTTACCTCAGAAACTCCGCTTCCCTGAAGGTGGAAGAGGAAAACGCCGTTTTTGCACGCTTGGGTTAAAATACAATTACTCCTCCAGGGAAGCACACAAAATTCAGATTTGTCGTGGAAGATGCTCCTACAGTCATTGACAATGAGGTCTAAATGTTTTCATGAATACGAAATTTGACCGGATAATCCCTTTAAGGGTGAGTATAGCAGCAAGACGCGACTCGGTTTTCAATCGCCAGAGGAGTTATGCTCACCCTCGGCGACCGCGGGTACCTGTCCTCCCTGACGTCGTACAGCATCTTGCAGGTCAGCGTGTGCGAGTCCCAGAGCTGCAAGACCGAAGAGCCTCGGAGCGACAGCCACACGGCCTGGTTGGCGGGGTCGCCGATGGAGCAGGGCTGGATGAGCGAGATGTAGTCCAGACTGCTTGATGAAATTTGGAACTGGTCCACCGTATCGAGTGTCCTGCGGAGACAACGGGACCCGGAGTTTGACGCAGTAATTTATACACCTCACCCCCAACGCACACCGAGGCTGAGTCCACCCCCACCCCCACCCCCGTCCCTTCCAGAATTTCCTACACATAGTACACAAACCTTCAGTAAACGATCCCCGCCCCCCTCCCCCAGCCCCTCCCTGAAATTTGTAACCCCCTTTTCAGATTGGCAATCCTGGATATACCTCTGGCTCGATGCGAAGGAGCGGGTGACGACAAATGTCATGAAAGAGACAACAAGAACACCTCCAGGAGGCGTAGCATGCCGCGAAACCTCTGAAGTGCGCTAACAGCGTCGCCCCCCGACAGTTTTCCTGATGAACGGCACAAGTGCGTCCGATCAAATGAATAAACGATCCTTATCGTAATTACCTAATTCTTTCTGCGTGGATACTCACAGGATCATCCGAGAATACTTATACTTTCCCACTATGGGCGTACCAACCGGGGGGGGCAAGAAGGGCACCTGCCCCCCCCCCCCCCCCCAGTTCTCAGAGTGGGGGGGCAAGGTGTGTGCTTTGCCCCCCCACCCCCCCAATTCTCAGAGTGGGGGGGCAAGGCATGTGCTTTGCCCTCCCCCCTGAAACAGCCGGCACTGGGCAGGGCAGACACTTGCCGGCGGCGCCCAAGCGATACCAAGGGCACCGTCCCCCTGCCCTGGGAGGGAAGGGGGGGGGGAAGGGTCTGGTTTGCCCCCCCCCCCCCACACACTCAAAAACAAGTTGGTACGCCACTGTCTCCCACTGCCCACTGTTGTCACCATGGAGCGGACGAGGAAATGTGCCCCAGTCCCCTTATGTTAGGATGAGTATTGCATTTGCTTTCCTCGTGATGCGTTCACGTACCCTGACCATTTTTTCGCATTAACATTTCATTCCCTCTTACCCGAAATGAACGAAAGCAACACCTTGTATAGACATCTATAGGCTGTTGACCAAGCAGATCTGGGTTCTATCCCCACCCCGGCCCGTTTCGATCTGGATGAGCATCGTACTGGTGTGCGGTCGTGTATTCCTACTGCGTGGTTCACGTTCAAGACTCCAGGCTCGTGATAGTAATGCACTGGCGAAATCTCTCATCTACTGCTGAGACACCAGACGCCCATTGCGGCCGACTAACTTCCGGCTGTATAAACGTACGCGCAACACAGTTAAATACGAAGCTGACCCGACTGACCACCTGACCACCTGACCACCTCCGCGTCCTCCTCTCCCTGCTTTACTGTGAAAGAAACACTTTGCTGTGAGAAGAGTAAACAAAAACAATACTGTTCCTTTGACTTGACAGAGAAAAAATAAAACAAACTCTGTGCAAGGGACGACGAACTTGTGGTTCACCTTGCCCCGAGTTTGTTTTATTCTTTCTGCGTCAACTTTACTAAAGCTCTTTGCAGTTAGGTTGGATACTCTTTATTCAATGGGTGTGCTCGTATGAGGATAGTTATAGTATCATGCCTATTTTATTGTTTTAAATTAAATTTTTATATGAGGTTGCAAAACATGTCCACACAACGAAATTAACCCTCCTTTTGCAAGAAACTATCTTGTTTTCGTAAAAGATCGCGTCACGATATTTACAATTGCGCGTAGGCGCAACTTTGAGGGCCACAGTAATCAAACGGAACTTTCCAGAAAGTAAATATATTGATGCGTAGAGCGCGCCAACGGGTCTATACATGAAGTAGTTATCTTTATATTATTTACGTTTATATGTCAAGTAAAATAAAATGACAAACTTGGCCTCCTGCGCAACGCATTCATATTTAGGCATATTTCGGCGCTTTTTTTAACAGACCTTAAAATTAAGATTTGTTTAAGCTCCAACGTTTTGTACAGAGTATTTCATGCTTTGTTTATTTTTAACAAAAAAGTTAGCACCCCACTATTGTAAGTACTTTTTGCATGGTGCCCGGAAATTTTATAAATACAGAAAAAAGTCAAAACTGCTATTTTTGAGCGGCAATTAAGAAAAACATAATCAGCCTCGAACCTTTCCAAACTTCTGTCGATGAACCCTTAAAAACTGTCAATTCAAAATCCGCAGAAACAGGCAATTTTTTTAACACACCATAAATTAAGTTTTTTTTTTGTTTTTTAAGCTGAAACGTTTTGTACAGTTTATTTCATGCTTTGTGTAGTGTAAGTACTTTTTGCATAGCGCCCGGAAATTTTACAGTAACCGACAAAAGTCCAAGCTGCAATTTTTGAGCGGCAATTAAGAAAAAAATGATCAGCCTCGGTTCTTTCCAAACTTCTGTTGATGAACCCTTAAAAACCATCAATTCAAAATCCGCAGAAACGGGCGACGTTTTAACACACCTTAAATTAAGTTTTTTTTTTTTTTTTTTTTAAGCTGAAACGTTTTGTTCAGAGTATTTCATGCTTTGTGTAGTGCTTTTGCTTTGTATAGTGCTTTTGCTAACTTTTTGCATGGCGCCTGGAAATTTTATAATATCGAAAAAAGTCAAAACTGCAATTTTTGAGCGGCAATTAAGAAAAAAATAATCAGCCTCGAACCTTTCCAAACTTCTGTTGATGAACCCTTAAAAACCGTCAATTCAAAATCCGCAGAAACAGGCAATTTTTTAACACACCATAAATTAAGTTTTTTTTTTTTTTTTTTTTAAGCTGAAACGTTTTGTACAGTTTATTTCATGCTTTGTGTAGTGTAAATACTTTTTGCATAGCGCCCGGAAATTTTACAGTAACCGACAAAAGTCCAAGCTGCATTTTTTGAGCGGCAATTAAGAAAAAAATAATCAGCCTCGGTTCTTTCCAAACTTCTGTTGATGAACCCTTAAAAACCATCAATTCAAAATCCGCAGAAACGGGCGACTTTTTAACACACCTTAAATTAAGTTTTTTTTTTTTTAAGCTGAAACGTTTTGTTCAGAGTATTTCATGCTTTGTGTAGTGCTTTTGCTTTGTATAGTGCTTTTGCTAACTTTTTGCATGGCGCCTGGAAATTTTAAAATAGCGAGAAAAGTCAAAACAGCAATTTTTGAGCGGCAACTAAGAAAAAAATATTCAGCCTCGATCTTTTCCAAATTTCTGTCGATGGACCCTTAAAAACCGTAGATTCAATATCCGCAGAAACATGTTGCATTATAATGCTTTAAACAAAAACAAAACAAAAGAAGTTTAGCCAGGTGAATGTTGCTTACGCTGACTGTTGAAGGGTTTCTATCTCAACTACTGAGGGTACTCGAGCACCTCATTCACAGTGGCCGTACCTGGTCGCGTTAGCTCCCAGATTCCATAAAGCATTATACAAAAAAACCAAAAACAAAAAAAACTGTAAGGTGTGCGTGTGCGTGTGTTTGTGTGTGTGTGTGTTTGTTTTTGTTTTAAGTGATGTGATTGATATTGGCTATGAAAACGGAACTTCGCTGCACGTTCGTCACTTAGGGAGTTGTGCTTGGTTAACTGTTGTGCACTGCGCTACTTTCCCCGAGTTATTACTGTAATATGGGAAGTCTACTGACAAAATGGTTCGATTAATTTCTATAGACCTCACTATACTCCGTTTCCAATTACGATGAACAGGTAGCGGACATTAGGAGCTATCTCAGCCAATTCAGCGTATCAAGTGACACTCACGTGGATTGACTCGTGACGCTCGAAGCGTCTTCTGTGGTCCATCGTGAGTTAAAGCGGAGCGTACAAACAGGAGACGTTATGGAATCTTATGCCCCAACCGATGGCGAGTGTGTCGAGGTCAACACAATAGCAAGTTGCGTCCAAAAGAAGAAAAAAGAAAACTGACGAAGATTTTGTTATTGGACCAGCGCTGCGCCGTCGCGCGAGTGGTGCCTCGGCTGTTTGTAACGCCACTGCACATCGGGGGATGCTTGCACCACACAGCGGAAGGCCCGGTGCAGGCTCAAAAAAGGGGGTTCCACGGAAGGGCCGCATCTCCTTACTCAATCATATGTGCCGCATGGAGATAAAGGATAATAAAAAGATAACATAGATGTCAAAAGCTTAAAAAAATTAAAAAAAAAATGTTTTTGATTATTGTCAGAATTATTTTGTTTTTCGGCATTGATCACATGTTTGCGTGCCAATATCTGAAATTTCCCAGACAATCGCTCAAAGTGACATGTTTAAGAGTTCTTTTTATAAAATACAATTAATGAATTGAACAACTAATATTATTTAGGACAACCGACCTTTACCAAGACATAGTTTCTCGAGATTAATGAACTTCTCCTAATTAGCAAGTTTTAGAATAACTTACTCAAATTTGTGCGTGTGCAAAGAAACATCGTCGTCCGCATGCTCCAATTCAAAACGCGGTTTGGGCTTAGCGCATGCGCACTGGAGACAACGTTATTTATTTCCTTACGCAAATCGTTTGCGTGCTCTATTCTAAAATTGACTAATCTTATTACTTGAAGGGAAACTAAAGCGGTTCTGTATTTGAGTAAGAACACTTAAGCCATCTTCATTTGGCCTCCAGGCCTATCAAACCTATTCACACGCACTCTTCCTACTCGTGTTATTGTTTTAAAAAAAGTAAGAAAAATGCGTCACGATTAGTGTCAGTAGGAGGGAATACACCTGGCAAGCTTGCATTTGCACGCGCTGCTCACACGAGCGACACGCGCTTAGCGGGCCGAAAGATCTGGGTATGACGTAACGACTGGTCGGAGGTTTTTCGTGTTTTTTCGCGTTTAGTTAAATCTTCGGGGAAAACGAACGTGACATTAAGATTCATGGGATAAAAATTACCTACAATTCACCTGTAACTCGTTCATTTTTTTAAGAAGTTTTTTAGCTTTTTTTTTTAGGTCATTTACTATCAAACATGACCATACCGGCGGTGCACGTAAATCCGAGTGACAACGTAGCTCTTCGTGATATACGAGTTTTTGTGTCCGGAGGTTGTATTTTTATTTTTCTATGCAAAAATGTTTTTGGATTTGTTCACATTATAAATTGGGCTATGACATGTAAAAATATCGAGTGAATTAAAATGGTCGATTACTTACCCACTGTTCAATTTCATCTGAAATCACACACACCGTGGTGTTGGGTGATTTCAGCCTTCGGTTGCGTGGTGTAAACATCACCCGATGTGCAGTGGCGTTACAAACATCAGCTTGCATGACGACGCGATGCTGGTTCTATGACGCTGCCTAGGTTTCCGCCTCTTCGTCCTTATTTATATCCATCGTAATTTGAAACGAAGTATAGTGATGTCTAGATAAATGAATCGAATCATTTTGTCAGCAGACTACCCACATTACAGTATTACACTGGGAAATTAGCGCAGTGAAGCGCAATCAACCAAGCACAACACCCTATGAAGCGAATGCGCAGCAAAGGTCAGTTCTGGTAAATAATATAAAAAAACTCGCAATATTTCTTTTTAGTAATATGTTATGGTGTTTGGGATATAATGCGACCAAGTACGGTCACTGTGAATGCGGGACTCGAGTAACACTAGACGTTGAGACAGAAACCTTCCGACGGTACTTCAGTGCAACACAGACCCGGCAAACCGTTTATAAAGTAACATATATATATATATATATATATATATATATATATATATATATATATATATATATATATATATATATATATATATATATATATATTAAAGTAATACGTGTGTGTTAGTGTTACAATTTGATGCAGCATGTTCCTGCCGATTTTGAATTATCCCTTTTAAAGGGTTCATCGAGGGAAGTTTGGAAAAAGTCGAGGATGAGTCTTCTTTTTCAATGGCCGCTCAAATATTGCGTAATTCTTCCTTTTTCGATATGTAGAAAACGTCCGGCCGCAATGCATGCAAAAACACTTATGATAAGGGAGCGCTAACTTTTTTGTTAAAAATGAACAAAGCATGAAATAATCTGTACAAAAAGTTTCAGCTATTCTAAATTATGCTAAAAAATCGCCCAAAAATGCCTTAATATGAACGAGTAGCGCAAGAAGCCAAGTATGTCATTTTATTTTACTTAAAATATTAACTTAAATGAAAACAAAAAAATTAACGACATCATGTAGACCAGTTGGCGTGCTTTATACGTAAACATATTTAAGTTGTATAACGTTGTATTGTTTTATTTCTGTGGCCCTATTTATCTCTGTGGCCCTGAAACGTCGGGTAAATGTTTATTAAAATTTTGGTTAGAGTCCTCATTTTTCGCTTAATGTCTATTCCTAACTAGGCACAGGGCTGCCGAACGTTTACCTTCAAGTCCTCATCTGAACACACCCTACTGCACTTTTTTGTGGATGTGTTGGATTTTTTGCTTCACTTATCCCATAGACTCTTAGGGAAATACGAACAGTATAACGGGAAAAAGTTTCGTTTCCGAGGCTAGAATCTAAGCACAGAAGAAATGAAGGATCGCATTCCGTACTGACATCTGACGAAGTGTATTTGAAATGTCTCGCCAGCTGGTGAGGGGCGAGCACACTAGATGGCGCCACAATGCTACTTCCCACAGAAAATGAAGGCTAAATATGGAGAAGCGAGGGAGATATGGAAGGTTGTCAGTCGGGATGCCGAGTTTACGCAGTTCTGAGTAAAAGCCGGTTGTCTATGCAAATTAATAACTGAAGCAATTGAAGGAAGCGAAAGTATGCAGGCGGGCTGGTTAGGAACATTATATTCTAAACTGTGAGACCCGGATGAATAAAATAACGGATGAGACAACAGAAAATCTTGTCTTGCGCGTCATTTTATTTCTTCGTGTCTGAGAGTTTTGATTATGAAGTAAAGTAGCGCGGGTGGACTGGCTTGGAGAGGATAGGTAAAACACCGATTCAAGGGGTACAAGGGGATATCGAGTGGTAGTCATTCGAAGGCAAGTGGACTTCTAGGACAGGTCGACGGAAGTAGATGAGGGACGATGAGCACGAAGATTTGTTTACCAAGTGTGTACTCAATCGCGTCTTCGAAATTCCGTGACTTGTGCAGGTTTCCCCTGACTATTTCGATTAAATTCCCCGATCCTCTCTCTCTCTCACACACACACACACACACACGCGCACACGCACACACACACGCACACGCACACACACACACACACACACACAAAACAAAATGCAAAGGATGGACTTTTAGTGGCCGTTCGAGCAGTTCCAATTTAATCCGGCGAATCGGAAGGTGGCCTACGCCGCATAGTGACGCAGCCTAAACCAGCGTGAACTTCGTGTGAAACGAAGCACAGACCGACACGATGACAAAAACAGGTCATCGTTTGGCCGTACCAGGGGCGTCAGACAAATGACGAGAATGTTGACGAGATCGCCGACCACCACGATCGACCAGCGCCGTGCTACGATTGGCCAGCGCCAAGTCCAGGCGCAGCGCTGGCCAATCGCGGCGGTCGGTCACCTCGCCGACTTTCTCGCCGAGCGTCCGACTCAGACAGAACCCCCGGTGTGGGCGGGCACTGCGCGTGCGCAGAAACCCGATTCGCGTGAGGCGTCTGCGCGCGCGCACAGCTGACAGCAGCGCCACCACAGCAGCGTCATACGCGGCTCTTTCCACACGCACTGTCCGTCCTACCTGGCGCTGAGAATGGCGATCCTGTTGCCGGAAGCGCACCAGAGGCGCTTGTCCACGAGGCGGATGCAAG
This sequence comes from Ixodes persulcatus, assembly GCA_013358835.2. NCBI lineage: Eukaryota > Metazoa > Arthropoda > Arachnida > Ixodida > Ixodidae > Ixodes > Ixodes persulcatus. Next base: position 373,905 of record JABSTQ010010315.1, on the reverse strand, counting down.
TGACGGGACTGCTGCCGATGTGGATGTACAGTGTGTCGGGCCTCTCCCTGCTCACCGCGAAATTCTAAAAGGGAAAGGGAACAGCGGTTAGTGCCTTCCAGTGCGTCTGTATCGCTACTTTATCAGAAATACTCGAGCATTTTCCAAGTGACGCGATTGGCTGCAGTCAGGAGAACTGTTGTCCGTCGCAACTTGCAACATGCAGAGCTCCACAAGAAATAATGCTCCACCCAACGTACAATACACCCACGGGCGTGGATTAAGAAACGCGGGGCGTATCTCGTTCACGCTTCTTGCTTCGTGATTTGTTCTTCGATGTTCTAATCGGCTAATGCTGCGCTCTCAGTTGGCTGTGGAACGAAGATGCGCGGGACATGCCACACCCTGCGGTTTCTAGGCTTTCAGCGACCATGGGCGAATACTTCTTTTCGTAAGCGCTATCAATATAAAAAGAGAGAGAGAAAGAGAAGGCGCTGACAGACACCAACCACAATTTAAGAAAATTAAACTTCAGATGCCTATACCATAACGTGCCATATTACAATATAGAATTATATTCGATTTTTGTTTTTATTTCTAGGTACTAATAGTTTAAATATATATAAAAATACGTTTCGAACATTACTTTAAAACAACCTAAAAAAATTAAAAAAAGTCAGTGTACTTTTCTCGAGACAAAATAAAGCATATAAGCGTGGTCAACTTATCCGCGCACATAAACGGAAAATAATGAGAGGCTGGATCGTTACAAACCTCAATGACGGCCATCGTCCCGTCAGCCAAGCCAGCGAACACTTGGCACTGCTCGTCCTCTTCGTACGAGCACAGGCTCAAAACCGAGTCATTGAGCTGGACCTCCCATTTCATCTCTCTGGCGTCATAAAAAAAAAAATAATAAACTAATGAGAACTTGCTAGTACTATAAGCTACTACACTCCTTAAAAAAAAAAGAGAAGAAAATGGTATGCGCATGTATAATTCGTTGCACGAAGTCCTTGAGGGGTGCTACTTTTTGTAAGTCGGTAGTAGTGCTATCAAAACGAGCGCAAAAAAAAATAAAAATAATAAGGAGTCAGTTCCTATGTGCCACGGAAGGCATCCAACAAACGTCTCACAAAGCTTGACGCGCGCGGAAAAAATACAAGAGCAGACATAATCCGCCAAATTATGGTGCTTGTTCTCTGCACTAGTGCCTGCTTTTCTCACGAATAACTTGTCCTGACCTTCGTTATAGACGGATCTAGTAGAGAGGAGGGTGTAGGAGCTGCCGCGCTCCTCGTATTTCATACTGATCGCGAAGCTTATTCAGTCTAGTTAAGAGTTATTAAATTCGTTTCTCGGTGCCTAATAATGTTACGTCGGGCCAGTAACCGAATGCTTAGTACAATTGGTTGCAGAGATAACGGCAGGAACTACTCTCTATGCAGTGCTGCATGTTCATGAAGGTAACGTAAACAGCAATAATCATAATAGCATCTTTTTTTCTTTTTCGAATGCACGATTTGACGTTTGCAACGCAATGTTTTTTAAGCAACCTTGCGCAAGTGAGGTGAAAATTCTGGGAATTAAGTAGATCCCTTTCCTGCAAAATCGTATCGTACAAAAAAGTATCTGCTTTAAGTGCAAAAAAAAAGATAGTAAACTTTATTATTATTTTTTTAGTACTCACCTCGTCCTGGTGCTGTAAGAATAGACAAAATGAGAAAGAGTGCCCAGGAGCATAGTGTCATCGCCCAGAGAGTGCATGCAGATGACCCGAGCCTCAATCTGGAACCAAGAGGAAACTCTTTGATTAATGTCAGAATTAAAAAAAAAAAAAGGATGAGCAGACTTTATTTTAAGATGGAGACCACTCAAATGAACACGTAGCTTTGAGATCTTTCCGTTTCGTTCAATTAACTTTACAACGTTCATTCAAACCTGCTCTTGATCACATCTTTTTTTTATTAGTCGTTTATTGAGAAGTATACGACATAACCGGATTGTCTCTCTTCCATCAATATTCTTTATACTTTATACTTTATACCCTTTATACTACTATATTGTATTTTACTGTATAGTTTATCCGAGAAAACCCATAAGTCACCATACGTCAAGAATGCATATAAAAACAAATCGCGCAATAATGAAAATATTATGTTTCTAACAGCAAATGACACACAAAAACGTCCTTTGGAGGGACTTCAATGGCACATTCTTGTCGACACTCTCTCAGAATTTCCTGCGAGTATAGTACACCGCAATGCCCCTGGAACACCAATAATTGGTCTTCCTTTAGGTAACCCAGGGAGAAGGCATGTATGTATCTTGCTCCAATGAATACTCAGCCTTTACTTTCCCCCCGTCCCCTTCCCCACAGACGCTGCGTGACCATTGAGCAAGATCAGCGATTGGTGTTCCACTACAACGTGGTGCTTTGCGTACTCAGGGACGTTTGAAAGTAACGCAATGTTTACCAGGGGGTTGTAAAGTACCTAGGTACAAGTAACTGGAAATTGGTATCTAGGTACTTTTGTTGTACCTGGGGTACAAACCTAGGTACTTTTATTTCTCGGTATCTGTATTTCTATCTGTATCTTAGGTACATTTTCCAGTAACTTGCAACGAAGTGAAGTTACTTTTTACAGGTACTTTTCTACTCACTTGACGGCACACTACCATGTGCCGTGATTAACGTTGAGTTGGGTACGGCCTGGGAGGCACTGACTTGATCGAACGACGTTTTAGCGAACGAAGCCCCGTCCATGATGTTTCATCGAACGACACTTTAGCGAATGGCGGTGTTCATTTGAGCGAACGGTGTAATAGCGATGCCGTCCTAGCGACACCTATTTATCGAATCGCTTCGGAACTCCGTTTAGGGAAAATAGCGACCTGCTTCCTACATCTCAAACTGAAATCGACTTCATTGCATGTTTGAGGCTCCTCTGACAGTTATACAAGGGAGGAGATAACTTGAAAGATGTGCGCAGTTTCTGTTAAAGCCCCTCTATCTGGGAAAAGTGGCACATTTTCTTCCCTCCTCCTAAACTACGATCGAAGATGTCAGATAAGCACTTCGAAGAGGTCTTGATTCTAAAGTCAAATAGAGCACTTAAGTGAAAAAGGTAACGTGTCCTGGAATGCTCATGTGAATGCGGTTTTCCTTATTTCTCGCATTGACAAAAATAAACCACATCTATCGAACTCGTTCTTGTGTGTGTTCTTAGTATAAAAAGCTTTACTTCCAATATATTCTGACAAATTCTGGGAAAATAAATTAAGTATCTTTGAAGTAACTGTACCTTGTACGTAGGTACAGTTTTACGCGAATACCCAGATACGTACCTAGGTACCTTTTTGTATGAGTAACTGCAACTGTATCTTAGGTACATTTTGAAGTAACTTTTACAACCCCAATGTTGAGATTTCCCGGAGCCTGCGTACTGTCAGGCATAAAATCCTCGCGGCATAACATCTGCGTCATGAACTTAAGTGTATAAATTCTAGCTTTAGTACGGAGAGGAGTTAAAAAAACAAAAACACAGAAAGTCAGTCATTGGAATACCTTGAAGTGGTCGGGTGGGCAAAAGAAGATAACGGGAGAACAAAACTTACGTTGATGTTCAACCTGTACATGACGTTGTCCTCGCAGTTCACTCGTGACAGTCGAGTCAAGTTGGCACTGGCGTGGCACACCCAAACTGTCGCTGAGATGGAATGACGGGTCGCATTTTTGAGAACATTCGATTATTGTAATGCCGGTAAATCATACAAACAAATGTCAACGATGCACATGGTAAGCAGAAAACAAAAAGGCACTACGCGAACCCGTAGAAAAATTAAGGTCGAAAACATTAGCTAAGCCGCGACGACTCTGAACAGCCGCGGGCACCACCCCGTTCGCGCTCACCTAAAGAAAGTTCAGCTTTTATTTCTTTGCATAACAATTAACTATGATGGGTAACTAGAACATCAGTATTGTATTTTGCGAAGAATTCATCTGACGCCGCGCATGCACATAGACATTGATATTCCGACTGTGACAGTCGGAATATCAATGTCTATGTCAATATACATATAAGAGGACTTTGCAAGAATATCGATTGTACATATACCGTTGACACGCTCCTCGTGAGTGGCTAAGAAGTTTGCAAAAATTCGCAGCTTACTTGCATCGCAGGCAGCTGCACACTCGATGATCAGAGTGTTTTCTCCGAGAGAATCTCCGGATTCGGCCTGAAACAAAAGCAGGTTTTGATTCGAAGGCGCAAAGCCAAACTCATTATCACTTAAAAAAAAAAAAAGCCTGCTCACCCCTCTGTCACCGTTAAGGATGCTCATCTTTTCCATTTCTCGCTTCTTGGACTGCTCCCTGAGCGTCTTCTGGTAACACGCCTGCTTAGCGGCGATGTCCTGCCGCCTCGGAAACAGTTCCAGGTCTTCGAAGGCCACCTATAGATAGGGGTAGCAAAATAATCATGCACTCAGAAACGTTCCTTCGGGTATACATACGTGCCCTGCCACACAACAATACACTGGAAACACCAATGATTGGTCTTCCAGTTAGCCAATGAGAAAACGAGTCGACCCTCGCCTTTCTAAATGCATATCTATGAAAGCGTCCCGTCGAAATAACACATGTCCTTCCTACTACAACAATATTTCAATTCTGCTTTTTGTTTCCTCTTATAAATATCTTGGTGTTCGTCTAGCCAATAACCTCTTCTGGAATATCCATGTCGAATATGTCACTAAAAGCGCGAATCAACTCCAATCAACTACTAGGCCATTTCAAAAGAAACTTTTCGCTAACTCCTGTGCCTCTAAAGCTTCTTTTATACAAAACTTTAGTTCACTCTATACTGGAACTATGCGGCCTCTATTTGGGACACCAATGTCACACTTGCATCTGCTGTTGAGTCCATTCAGACTCCTTCCGCTCGTTTCATTCTTTTAGACTATCATCGTATAGCCAGCGTCACCTCTGTGAAAGCATATGTGTCCTTACCTAACCTCTGTTTTCGTAGAATATAATCTCGTCTTTTTCACAAGCTATATCACTCTAATCCCACCCTTCGTGAAATGTTATTTATAGAACCATCCTACATATTATCACGAACAAGTTAAAGGTAGACATCCCCCATTGTAACACCTTCTCATTTAATGCCTCTTTTCTTCCCGAAACTTCACTAAATTAGAATCGCCTTCCTGCGTCCATAGTCTCAATAACTGATGCTGCTGATTTTAAAATTGCGATTATTAATTGTCTTGTTGTTTCTTAGCCTGTGTTCCCATTTTTGCCTTTTTTGTTGTCATAATGTATTTCTTGTGTTACTTGTGTTAAAACTCACTCCTTGTTTCGGGTCCTGTAAGAAAATAAATCCATTGAAATGAAATGGAATATAGGGTGTACTGGGCACTGTTATACAAATCACGACAGTCTAGCAACACTGGGTAGCTGATGCCGCCATCCTAGTTTTTTGAAGGGCGACTGGTTTCCATCTCAGTGGCAAAAATGTATCCCCTCTGATATTGAGACTGCATTACCATTGGAAGATGCTACCGATATCGCCTTTTTTAGAGATTAAACATAGCTGAAATAATAGACCGATCTCACCAGCCAGTTTGACTACGCCACCGCTGCCGCAATGCATCAAGGGAACTTTAGTCTTTCTGCGCGTACAATAGCCTTGCTGTAGCTCTGCGCATCTGGAGGACGAGACGGCACGAGCCCTCGCATGCACGGCTGTTTGACTCCCGTGTACTCCCGTGAACCAAAGTTATGGCGGCGTCACACATGCGCCGAACGCTTAGTGAGATCGGTATATTAAAGGAAGTCCAATGATTGGTGCTCCCAGTGCATCCCGGTGCGTGCACGCTCCTGGATTTCTGAGACTGTGCGGACTAAGTCCGTCAGTGCTAGCACGAATGCTCTCCTCTACTCGAGACTGAGCATACTAGTATAGATCTAGAATGGTAAGCTAGTATTCGCGACTCCAATGGACCTTTTCCGAGAAGCGTTCTGCGCACGCGCGAGCACTTGATGCCAAGCGGCGGAAGTCGGCACTAGAAATCGAGGAAATTCGAAAGGAGGCTGTGGATCAGCGAGTAGAACACGTAATTGCAACATATATATAATTGTGTTACACAAAAAAAGAAAGTGTACGGAAAGAAAAACATGACGTTTGGGTGGACGCCACAGATCCCCCTCTTTAGAGTCGCGTTGGGCACGCGCCGCTGCTCGGAGAGCGAAGAAACTGGTAGCGTAGCTCCCATTATCGATTGGTAGCGCAGGTAGGTCACTTCCTCGATTTTTAGTTCGTGCAGCCACCGCCTGGTGCCGTCGGTATGTGAAACAGGTCCATTCAATATAGGCGGCACCACTCGTTTTCCGAAATGGCGGTTATAGTGAGGGTCAGAGATGCGTGCCGATATACCAGTTGCTGAGCATGTTGCTGTCTTCACTGAGCGATACAAATTATTCCTGCTTATATAAGGAAGCTGGGGTATTATGAGCGCAGGTCACCTTTTTATCCTGAAACAAAAACGGTGTTTAGAGTAACATTTACGCCAGGAGGCACGTTGTAATCCTGGAACGAAACCGAAACTAACCTCTATTTTGGATTTTATTCCTCGGTATACGCCTCGCAAGTGGGCTCATTTTCGTCTTCTGCGCATGAGAAAGGAGGTAGCGGTGACGTCAGAACGCCGAGCCCTGATTGGCTGATCGCGACCCCCTGTCTGAGCGTCGTCTGCTCCTTTGCAACGTCGTCTGCGTCTGTCTTACCTTTCCTGCGACTTTCGGAAGTGCAAGTCTTAACGAGCGAGCTCGACTTCGCCTTTCAGAGAGGGCAGACGAATTAACTCGAGCGGTACGCTGTTTTTGTCTAACAACTAGCAGACGCGCATCAAGGAGGGTAAGTCAAAGGACTCACTGGCGAGGTGTCCCGAGGCGCCTTTCGTGTGCGGTGAGACTCCTCACTCTTTAACGGCGTCGGCGGGTTGGCGCAGTTAACGTCGTCTGCTTTACGTCTGCTAGTCAAAGCGATGGCTGCTTTACCTTTCCTGCGTCTGTCGGAGATTCACCGCTTTTTCACCGGCGAGAGTCACCGCTGCCTCAGAAAACAAGGAGATGACAAGAGGAAGAGATTGAATTCGTTCACAAGGGTCGCGCGGGCATATTCCATTCCGCACGCCAGCCGGTCGTGGTCAGATGGTCTTGGCTAGTGATGGGACGAATCAGCGGAGATTCGGATTCGGACAGATTCGGAAATTTCCGAACTTCCCGGGTTGCTGGTTGCAGACGGCAGCGTGAACCTTGTCGTAAACCTCGCGAATGCGGTCAGTTGTGTTTTTTCTAGGTACTATTACTGCATATAACCAGATTTCGCCTTGTTTACTTCAACGTATGGTATGTACTGTACTGTCATTCTAAACCCTGGCACGCGCCCAGGTCCAGTTGAGCTGATCGGTGTGGTTGGCGTAGGCCTAACCAATGCACGGTCTCGGTTTCTGCGCGGTTTCGCGGTGATCGGTAAAATAAAATGTAGCGAAATGCTGTGTATTATACATAATGTGTCGCAACGCGCAATAAATATATTCAGGCAAGGAAATGATTCGTCTCCTTCTCTACAGCTGCGTAGGATGCGAGAGCGATGAAAAGTGTTGCTCGTCCAAACTTCGACCGCGTACCGGCACCGGCGAAGAAAAACGTCGCACTGTCGTTCCTCCGTTCTCGGCAGCAAGTTTTGTACAGGTAAACTTTATTTGATGAAAAAGAAACAACACAGGGGTGTCCAACGCAACTTTATTGTTCAGAAACAAACACTAACTAATTCAGATATCATTAACTAGAAAGACATGCAGTACAGGAGACTAATAGTACGGCGCAGGGAGTTTTAGATTGTTTCCCGTGTTCCGATGACAATACTGCAGTGGACACACGCTGAAGATAATCGAATCGAACATACTCACTTGAGTGGGGTGTGCTAATGGTGCTACTAGTCTATGAACGTAAATGTGTTTCTGCCGAACAGCGCGTACGGCATCGATCTCTTGCGGTGGGGACTGCTGCGAACCTCGGACGAGCACGGTCGACGTCTCCGGTCTCCGGGAACCCCGCAGTACGAGAACGTGATCTTCGCGTAAACACGTAAACATCACCTCGCTCCGTCGACCCGCCACTGCACCGGCTGCACGTCCGCCGAATCCCGCCGGGCTGGGGCGGCCACGCCAAGCCTGACGAGATCCACGAGGAACTTATCGCGCCTGCGTTTCGCCGCAAGGGCAGCCGCGGTGGTCACTGCCATGACCCCGCCGACAACGCCGGAGGTCCCTGGTGCCCAAGGAAGTCTCTTCAACCCGAAGAGACTTCCTTACTATGATATTATATTACAACAATATTTTGAGAACTTTGTAGAATTTAGTGAATTTAATGTCACCAAAAGTTGAAACACTCATCAACGTGATCTGGCAAACATGGCAACGCTCCTGAATCTTTCCGAACTTTTCCGAATCTCTTGAGATTCGGCTACTCTTCCGAATCTTTCCGAATCTCCAGATTCGGCTCCGAATCTCGATTCGGATAAAGATTCGTCCCCTCACTATAGTCTTGGCCAAGGACCATCGGAGCACCGCTGTGCTTGCTAGGCCTATCTGCCGAGCTCGCTTACTCGGGGTCGGTGGAATCGTGGCCGTTGGAGCATTTCCCGGGTGTTTGTGGATCCAGCGTTCTTGTTAGTCGTGGTTTATTTCAAGTACTTTTTACTTTTCTTCTTCTGCTTGTAGTCGGGACGCGTGAGAAGAGCACGTACAAAAATAAACGTCCGTTGGTCGTCGCGACCAAGTAACTGAGCGACGCTGTCGGCCATGCTGAGTTGATCGTCGTAGGATTCCGTCGTAACCTGAAGCAAAACTTACGATAATTTCGTATCGTGAATACGAATTTGTTCTCACGTTTTGTCTATCGCACTCTTTTGGCGTAAGATGGTTTTGTGAATTTGGCCTCTGCACTTCCGAAAGTCGCAGGAAAGGTAAGACAGACGCAGACGACGTTGCGAGCAGACGACGTTGCAAAGGAGCAGACGACGCTCAGATAGGGGGGTCGCGATCAGCCAATCAGGGCTCGGCGTTCTGACGTCACCGCTACCCCCTGCGCAAGAAGCAGACGAACTTGCCCTCCGCATAGTTGTCAATTTTGGATTCTTTCATGTCTCGAGATATGCCTCAGCGTAATTATTGAGCTAAAGAAGTTGTTCGCAGAAACATTATTTTGTAGAGTCAGCGCCACCCAATGGGCTGTGCTGACTCTAGCTCGGCTGCACCACGGTTTCTGCGATTGGTTCCGTGGAAATTATCTATTTATGGCATTTAATTAAGTGAATATGCACACATGACGACCGTGCTATGTACTTTTCAAGTTAAGATGTATCCCAGCGAAGGCTGGAAGCCGGAGTTTTTTTGGCAGTTGCTCATGCTGCGCAGCGAGAATTTGTGAAGCCAAGCTATTACGTCTTTGAGCAAGAATATCGCGCCTGACCCCTTCTCAGCAAGGTCCGTAGCCGACTGACCCTCACCCGATTGCTCTAGTAAGCACGCTTTAAACAACGCAACCATACCTTTGTTGGGGCACACGTCAAGTCGAAACGGAGCACAGAAAGGTAAAGTGCTCACCATACTTAAACGGAACATGGGAACTGCGTGTTTTCTCATGACAGTGCAATCCTGGATGAAGCTGAACAGAGGATCCTTGACGTAGCACCTCGGGATGGTTTGTTGAGTGCTACGTCAGAAAACCGTAGCTTGGATGCCGCCAGGATATCACTCCCATGAGAAAAGACACAGTTCGCGTGTTCCATTTACGTTTGGTGAGCATTGTACATCTCCTGTCTTCCTAAGTTTTGGCACGCACACTCTGCATGAGGCTTAAGGTAACGATGTGACTCGCAGCTATTCAAGTGGGTGACTGGACACGCTTTCTCCTCTTGACACGATGCTGGCGTCTGCGTGTGCCCTTAGCTCGCTCCGCGTGGCGTCTCTATATATCTGGCTTACCTTGATGAGGGTGTCCACGTCGTAGCAGAGCCTTGCGATAGCCTTGAGCTGGCGCATGATAGACACGGTGTCCGTCTTGGTGAGCAGCACTTCCTCGTGCATCTTTAGGATTGCCAGCGAGAACCGGAAAAGCACCTTGGGGCCCTCCAGGAGGAAGCAGTCCCAGATGCGAAGCAGCGTCTGTGAGAAGACAGAGGCCGAGCGTTTACGTTCACAGAGAAGCGAGTAAAGCATCGACGAATTACTGGAAGGAATTATTGATACATAGAAAAAGTTGAACAATAGTATTGGTACGCTACTCCTTTCTCGCTGGTTAAGCGAGAATCTCAACCGGGGAAATGTCAACATCGCGCCGAGGACACACCTTTGTGGCGTGTGAAGTTGGAATGCTTAGCGTTTTTCTTTTATCTCCTTTCTTCCGTTCCGTCTGTTTCGCTGTACGCTTTAAATAATAATGCCTTACCAACACGCCCAAGCTTCCATTCTGGAATGCTAATTACATTGTTTTCCAATAACATAGGGGATGTTTATACTTCTGAACTCGATCCCTTCTAATACCTTCGGGAGGTTCCTGTAAACATAAAAACGCTCCAAACATTAAATGACGACCTAAGCCACAGTATCTAAGAACTAGAATCTATTAACAAAAATACATCTAGACATTTCGAAGAAACCGTATTCGAGAAAGCTATAAACACGCAGGTTTTCCCTCATTCTTACCAAATGACAGACTACCGACTTTCCAGCACCGACCTAGATTGGGATGTTTAAAATTTCTTCCATACTTTTGACAATCTCAAAATATGTCTAAAACCAGCTTTCAACGAGGGCAAACAGAGTTAATCGCTAGTAGACGTTAATACCCTATTTTAAGCATATCAATATATGAAAGTCTTCGAACCTTCCTGAAGCAATTAGTGAAGATGCAATTTTTCTCCTCGGCCATGGTTTCCTTTGTTCAGATTTCGCGTTATCGTTAGAGAGCAATAACCTCACGAACATGAGCATTAACATCGTGGGAATTAAGCTCAGGTCAGAAATGGCGCACAATCTCGGGACATCTAGTATGCGTGGCTGATTTATTTATCAATATCTAACGCGCAGAGACGAGTGCCATGACGATGCATGACGCCGCGACGAATCTGCTGCACTCGGACTTGGTTTGAAACGGAGTATGGTCTTTCTAATGCGCGCCGTTACTAGGATATCAGCTGTTCATGAACACGTAAAGGAAACAAACAAATGAATGAACAGACGAAGACGCGCGCTTTCAGAAACACCCTCAACTCGCGCACTTCCGCTAACAAACTTACACCGGCACGCGCGCTCCAGCGGATCACTGCGTGCGACACTCCGCGGATCAACGCCCGGCTCTTCCGGCAAAAAAAAAACAAACAAACTGTCGACCGCGACCAGGAGCAAACAAGGCGACTCTCGGCGAGACAGAATTAATGAGACGTACTCCAGCAACCCACCGAGCGAAACCGAAGGAACGCGCGCTACGCGAGGGACATTCCGCAACTTCTTTGCCTGCCAGGCGCTCGCCCGCCCGACGCAGCAACATACTCGCCCCCAGCCACGGGGCTCTAACCTCAGCGGCTAGAGCAGGCGCACACACAACACACACACACACACACACACACACACACACACACACACACACACACACACACACACACACACACACACACACACACACACACACACACACACACACACACACACACGCACACTCACAACACAGAAACAAGGAGTGCCTAGCTCCAGAAGCTAGCGAACTCCGGGAATAATGAAGTCTTGCCCGTTCCATCAAGTTAATGGCACAGGGAAATGTCACGTCGCACGGGAAAGCTCCTCTTTCTTTTCGTGCGGGACCATCGGGGAGCCATCGCTCGCTCGCTAGGTTGCAGTTGGAAAGCTGGAGAACGGGGAAGAGAAAAGACACCGCGCCACACCGCTGTGTCTTTGAGCAGGCCAGAGGCAACAAGAAGTGACGTTTCTTCGGTGCTTTGCGAGCCTTTGTTTATTTATTTATTTATTTTCCGTCCCAACCTTTTCCCTCCCGTTTTCACCGAACGTTTGGCAAATTCGAGTCGGGAAGAGACCCGTGACAGCTGCCTTCCCGTTTCTACTTTTTTTTTCTTATTTTGTTTTTATTCGCGTGCCTTTTTCCCTCGCTCTAGTTCTTGTGGGAGTTCTCGGGAAGTGCGGCCGGCGGAGGTTGAAGCAAAGGGCTGCGTCAAAGGTGCCTCAGGGAGTGCGCAATAAACCGGGCGAAGAAGCGAGAAGTGTGCGCTTCTTCGCGCGCACAGACAAAAGCTGCGAAAACGGAGTTGCGAAGGGGAGAAAAGAGAGACACTCCTATACTGCTGTGCGACGTTCGAGATGCGCTTTGATGTCGAGAGAGGTCCTCCAAAGAGAAGCGAGTCAGGGGGGACATCTTGATAGTTTTTCATGCTCGTAACACTTTGCTTTCCTCGGGGATAAAAGGGACTCCAGATTCAGTCACTTAAGCTTCGGCTAACCCGGCCTAAGAGGTAGGTAACTTCGTTAGTTGCGTGTCGGCGAAGCAGAAGAACGATACATCTCAAATTTAAAATGATACGATATAGCTGTTCGAACAGTCATGAGTCTACTTAGAAGCAAGAGTGGCCATACTCTTCCGTTTTTATTTTTGTATTAATTTATCTTCAACTCTAAAGCCGGGGTCACACTGCTTATGCATCATGCAAAGACAGTCTGCGTACAGATTCGAACGGGAGTCACCGCGAGACCCCTGCTTCGAATGCACCATAGCAATGAGTTCAAGGAGAAACTTGGCACGCGGCATTCGAACCACAGATATTGCGGTGACTCGTCTTTGCAGAGTGTCTTTTGTATGATTATGAGCGGTGTGACACCAGCTTTAAAGGGGCGATGCAACGAATTTTGTACTTTGCGCAAATACCGCTTAGATCGAATCCCTTACGTTAATGACCAATTGATACACGCGCTCGTTTTTCACCATCCGCAATCGAAGTCACAGAAGAAAAAAAAAAAAAGAAAGAAACATTAGCAGCGTTTACCCCCTCAACTCGAAGCCAGAACAAGGGGCCTCGTGATCTGGGCCGATTATACGCCGCCAATGTCTATTTACTCACGCGCTGAGCTCCAGACATCGTTATGGTTCGGCTATTAGCGGCGAGAAGTTTTGGTGGCGCCCTCCTGTGGTTCCCCTTTGTGACGTCATTACCTTGCAAACAACAAGTTCGATGGTGTTTGTTATTAGCATGGTGGAAGCTTGAAATCATTGCGCTCTCAAAGGAACACTGCCAACACCGTCAAAATTAAAGTTCTTTCATTCCTCTTATTTCCGTCGATGAAAATCCCCTTTCCGACGTCATAGTCAGCGTTCGGCCAATCGTGGAAGGCCGACCACAGCGACGCTTTCGGTCGCGCACGGGGCTAATACTGTCGTCATTGCAGCGATATGGCACGGGCCACCACTACCCGAATGCTTGTCGAGCCATCGATTATCAGAAGCCCAAATCGAGTGCGAACGCAATGCTCGGGTCCAATCTATGAGCCGCATTCAAATACCGTCACTGGGGCATACTCGACTCCCACGCTACGTCATCAGGTTTTGCGAAGGAGAGATTGAAAGAAAACGCTCGCTTTTCTCCTCGAAATTACACCGCAACGAGAGAGTTCGTTGATCAGTGACGTTGCGTACGAGTATGCTTGGGTCCCGCTAGTGCCAGTACGCTCGAGTAATGTGGAAAAAAAAAATTCCAGACGAATATTAATGCTGCGCCCTTTCGAAGTCCCTCGTCTATCTGCTCGTACATCATACAAAAGACGTGGTGTTCGCTGCAGACACGATGAGAAAATTATCTGCAGATATGCCTCGAGCATGGTCCAAGCATGCTTCATGTGTACACTTGGAGCATGTTTGCAGACGGTTGTTGTATGACGTATTATAGCGGTGACTGCGGCCTTAAAGGGGTGGTGCAACGATATTCGCTTGGAATGTTTTTCACTTTATATACGCGAGTTTACTGGCACAGGTGGGACCCAAGTATACTCGTACGCAACGCCACTGACCAAAGAAACCTCTTTGTTCCGGGGTATAGTTTCGAGGATAAGAGCGAGCATTTTCATTCAATCTCTGACGAAAAAAAAAGAAAGAAATTGGTTGTAGGTATGTTTATCCAGCCTTGAAGTTAGTCTGCCTTCCACGAGCGACTTGTCTCCCAGCTTAGACTAGCGATTTGGCGAGTGCGGTACGACCACTAGCCTGGGGGTTCTTTGACGTGCACCATGCAGTATTGCGATACACGACTGCACGCCTGTATACGATGCCCGTGCAGATCGAAACGGGCAGGGGTGGGGACTGAACCCGGGATCCCCGGGTTCTGCAGCGCGAGCTTTCGCTCCACGTGCTTCGAGCTAGCGTGCGCTAGCCCATTCGGCCACCGATCCAACTCTTTGATGACGTATACGTGGGGGTCGCAGTGTCCCCCAGTGATGATATTTGAATGCGGCTCATAGATCGATCCCGAGCACTGCGTGAGCACTCGATTTGGGTTGGTGAGAATCAATAGCCCCAGAAGCATTCGGGTAGTGGCTAATGTCCAATCGTGGCAATGACGACAAATCCTGAACCCTAACAATGTCTGCAACTCAGCGCGTGTCCTGTGCTTCGCTCACCTCAGCGCGTGGCTATGATCAACATTGGCGGCATATATAATCAGCCCCGGATGACGCGGCCGCTTGTTCTGGCTGCGAGATGAGGGGGTGAACGCTGATCGTTTTGATGCTAAAGCACTAACTGCCTCATGGTGCGAACCGGCGTTATCTGAGTGTGGCCGGCGTTATCGTTGTCTGTAGCAGCGATAAGCGGCACCTAATTTCCCATTGGCTGAGTGAAACGCCGCCTAAATTCCGTCTCTAGCAGCGAAAAACGGCATCTAAATTCACCTGAGCAAAACGGGACCTACATTACCATTGCCTGGGACGCTTCATGTGATTCCATAGCAACGGCGTCATCGTTGATAAGGAGCCAGCCGAACTGCTGGCGGCGCAGCGGGAGGGGGCGATTGAGGGCGGGGGGGACCGGGTATGCGCTGGCCTGACGTTAGGCCCAACGTTAGACCCAACGTTAGGCCTAACGTTACGCTTTGAGCAACGTTACTGCCCCGTGTCCCAAATAGCGGTCAGGCTCTTTAAATCGACCGCAAAAATCGGTTTCTTAACCTATCGCGTTCCGATTTTGTACAGCGTTGGCCACAGGTGGTGAATTTTTTCTATAAAATTCGCGAAGGGCGAACTTACCTGAGGAAAAAGTAAAAAAAAGAAAAAGGTTTGACTCCTATGGAAACGCAGCAAAGCCACCAATCTTCAAACCAAAAAAAAAAAAAAGTGCACCACCTGTGGCCAGCGCTGTACAAAATCGGAACTCGATAGGCTAAGAAACCGATTTTTGCGGTTTAAAGAGTCTGGCCGCTCTTTGTTTGGGATACACAGTAGATTACCTCAATTGTGGAACTCCCGCGGAGGGGTGTACAGCCTCTCACTCATATCAGTTCGCCTCCCGTCAAGCGAAGCGTCATCTAGATCTTCGTATCCTAACTGTGCGTTCCATAGAGCAGAGCTGAAACGCCATCCAGACGCCGTGATTCAAAACGTACGCATTCCATAGAATACACTGCAGTTACCAAGGCAGCCGTCCGGCGTGTCGAACGACGGGAGGCGGGGGGGTCCTGCTTGTGCAAACAGCGTCTATGAGCAGTTCCCTAAAGGCCGACCCACATAGGGCGTATTCTCGACGAATTTACGCACGTTTCAGCGGGCGTAATCGCAGGATTTGGCGGGCGCTTTTTTCACAGAAGGGAAGAGGGCAAAGTCGCCAAACCACACACGACGCTTTTCGTCGACGTCTCCTCGGCGTTTCGTGCAGTATGCCCGACTCGCGCCTTTTATGAAAGGAGGCAAAATGTTGATAGGCTGCTATATTATTGCGTTCGGCGAGGAGACAGAAATAACTGAATGTTAATAAGCAACCAAAGCCTAATTTGCTAACACATGTTTCAAAAATGTTCGTTGCAACCGTCAAGTTGCCAGAAACTCCCGGCAGGAGAACGGCCGCGATCTCTGCTCAAAACCCTTCCTTTTGTAATTCTTTTCACATCGCCCGCACCACATATGGTATTTTCTTCTGTCTCAGTCGTTCATCGCTCGCTCCAAAGATATATAGTGATTTCATACATTCGCCGATAAACCAGCGAACGAGACAAGTGAGCTCCCATTTCGGCGACTGAGTCAAGCCAGCCAGCCGGCCGGATAGCTAGGCAAGCCGATTCTCGAGCAACTTCCGGCTCTCAACTCGGGAGCTGATTGGCCGGCACCGCGCCGTACGCTTCCGGATACGCCACGCCGAAATACGCCGATGCGCCGAGATCTGTCTCGCTCGGATCGCCGAATACGCGCGTATTTACGCCGACCGAGGAAGCGCTCGTCCCGACGCCCGCTGTACGTCGGGATTACGCCCGCCAAAACGCCCGTAAATACGTCGCAAATACGTCCCTTTAATGGATGTCACAATTGGATCGCCTTTGTAGATCTTCGAGCCAGATGCTATAACACTTTGTGGTTTTTGTGTAATTTCTTTTTGATTTTACTTGATACTTTTGAATGATTTAGTAGGAGGCAATCATACTCAAGCGAGAATCAATGTTTTTTTTTAGCAAAGATACATTCGAATACGACACGAGTCTAGGGCATGATTAAAACTCGATTATCAATTTATAAATTACGGGACAGGCTGCCTCACAGACTCATCAGCAAAAGACAAATTTGCGCGATTTCACTCGCACACAAACTAGAAAAAAGTAAAAACGGTTCCTTCAACCTCTGCTTTCTATCGCACCATACCAAAAAGAAAGAAAGATTTTTTTTTTTTTTTGCGCACCACTTTATTGGTTTTAGATAAGGACCGCATACCTCAGAAGAAGCTTGCGCCTTTAAAAATAAATAAACAAAACAAAACAAAAAACTGTATTTTTAAAAGAGCGCAGCAGCGGTGGTCGGCGCATATGCGAGCCTGCGGTCGAAAGTCTTCCGTTATGAATCGCCGTGCCACGGCCAAACGTGTGCGAAGCAGTGCGAGAAATGGAATCGCTATGCTAATGCACTCCTCCTCTTCGCCACCGCCACTCAATGCCCTACGGCTCGCGATTAGCTTCTTTTTCTTTCTTTTTTTGCTCTTTTATTTTGTTTCTCTTCCGGCGCTTAAACGTTACGCGCTCGCTTTCATATCCGGCCCAAGCCCCATCACGTATCTTCCAGAACTGGCGAATGGCGCTGCACTCAACTTTGCGCCGAAAAACTGCTTTCTAAAAATTTCAATAACGAGGCGCCGCACTTCTTAAGAACTCTTTCTATTTTCATTTTATTCCTCGTTTCTAAAGTGTTTATTTGAGTGCGTTTCTCCGTGCGCAGCTTCCGAAAACTCTTCTCAAAACCTCCAACAAATAAAGAAGTACAGTTCGGAGGAGCGGGTTGTGTGTTAGCCGACCGAGATAGCAGACCCATCAGACAACCCCCAGTTCGGAGTGAAATATGCCGATCGTTCGGTTCGAAACTTGTTGCCTAGGGGCGCGTGCTGCTAAAACACAGAACTATATAACACGGCCCTCATTGATGACTGTCGATTCCAAGGAACCGTTTTCTTTTCTACGGGTTTCGGTCACTAGAGGGTCTGAAGTTTTGGCGCACTCACTTAATAAGCTTCGGCGCAGGGTGCACTATAGTACCATATTAGTAACAAAGAATAAGGGTGTGTACTGTCCACACGCCGTTTACAAACAGGCTCCCGTTCGTGTGTCATAGCAGCGCCACCTAAGTGCCCTGACGTCAGAGAGCAGGTGGCGCCGGTGACCACACCTGGTGGCCAAAAAGGGCAGCTTCGAGTAGTAATATTTCCTCCACCGGTCTGCTGAACACGAGCGTGCGTCAAGGATCGGCAGGGCACTCGGACGCCCGACGTCGGGTCCACTGAATACGATTGGCTGTGTCTCAGAGTCACGAGAATTTTGCACCAGACAGCGCTACCTGTCCATCCAAACCCGAGTGCACAGCCACGGCCTCTCGATCCCCCCTGTTGGTGCGGCCTGCCGATTTTTTTCCGAAAACAAAAGAGCGCGCGTGAGAGGAGAACTTCTCCCATCTGCCGTGGAGGCGCTGCACATCGGCGAGTGGTCTCGTGAGCTGAAAGCTATACTCCGTTTCACCTTATGTTGTACCGCAGACAAGGCTAGAAGCGCGAGCTCATAGCGTTGGGAGCTACTCTTAACGCACGAGAGCTTGTGCCGCCGAGATGTGCCTTATAGAGCAAGGAGCTCGCGCTTGTAGCCTTTCCTGCGGTACATCATAAGGTGAAAAAGAGTATAGAAAAGGCGCCCAACGCGCTCTTGCTTCGCGACCCAGAGAAAATATCTGCCCGTCATTGGCTTCGCCGATACCGAGGCGCTGTCGCGGTTGCAAAAGGCCGCAAAAATCGCTTGTCCCCCACCTTTGCACCACTTTGCGCGGAGAAAATATCGCAGTTTTACCCTGTGCTCGCATGCGTGGTTTGTGTTTTCGATCGTTTTTTTGCTCGTTTCTATAGACCAACACGCGGCCCTGACGTCACGCAGCTACGGTGGCGCTGTCGACGGAACTGCGCATGCGCAGACGCGACGCTTCACGCGAATTCGGTTTCTGCGCATGCGCAGTGCCCACACCTGGTGTGGGCAAACGCGGGATTGTTTGTAAACAGCGTGTTGGTCTATAGTTTCATCGCGATAACCACTGATGGATGAGAAAGAAGCAGTGTTGGACAAAATACTCGATAAAAGTATTTAAGTTAAGTTACTAAATACCTGCTTCATAAAGTATTTAAAATACTACTCAAGTTACTTTCACTGTAAAGTATCTTGAGTAGAGTAAAAATACTTAGAAATGTATTTAAGTTACTTTTGAAGATACTTCCGCATTGCTTATTTTGTATCGACGTCATTGACAACGACAATTATACGCAAATCTGGGTTACCAGGATGGTTTATTAGCACGCAACAACACAAAACGGGGGAAAAAGTATCGTAGGGCTATTTTATGCAGTCCGACTATAAAGAGCAAAATATTGTCACGAATGATAAATGATGAGGCGGCGAATAACTAAAGAAACTAAACGTTTAAGGGGGCGAACTTGTTCCCAATACAAAATAGAGAAAGGCTAGCGTCGCAGGCGTCGATGTCGGCGAAACAGCAAGATCGACCGCTGGGACGAGACTGACTCTGGACCGCCACTGGGAGCACCTTTTGTACGCGCGTGGGTTTCTGGAACATTCGGCGTAGAAAGTTCGGCGCGTAGAACATTCGTAACTCGACCAGACGACAAAATTTTCGAACTTACCAGAATGTCAAGTTGAAGGAATAAATAAAAGAGAAGTCGGCTTTCCGGTATCGAACCCGGACCCTCCGCGCGAGAGCGTCCGCGCGAGAGCCAAGCGCGGTAACCATTCGGCCATGCGCTGGCTGGGCAACGCGCGTGGCAATCTCACTGATAGATGTTACAAAACATTTCTGGGACAACAAGAGGAGATCAGACCGTGGCGCCCCAAGCGGTTAACTTTAGAACTAGATGGATGGGGACAACAAATACAATGGCTCAGCGCTCGGCAGCAGCGTTCGGCTGGAGTTCGTGTTCTCCGGTGAGGGGAAAGAGGGGCTCTTTTGTTACCACTCCGGCCTGCATGAACAATGCAGCATGCACAGTGCGCAGCTCAGCACAAAAGCCCAAGTGGGTCAAGTTCGCATCCCCTGACGACTGCTTTCGGGGGAGATCCGGCACTTAACGTCACATCACTAATTGTTTGTATTTTTGTGTATTTTTTCATTACTGTGCCTTGCGCTCTATTAAAAAGATGACACGAACATGCCCACAAGGCCTATGGGCATGTGCACAGGCCTTGTGTTGGGTAAACACCGAGGTGTGGGGGTGACAAACGGGTCAGAGCGCTTCGCCAATAGTGACATCGCTGAATATCACATCCTGCGGCGCACCTTAACGCATCGTTTAACTACAATCTATATTTCCTATACGGGGAGTTCACTATAAACGAACTTGGGACACGAATATGAGTGAATGAATAACAAAGAGAACCCATATAATAGCCACGGCAGTGGTCACACCTTCTTCAAGTAGGTTGCGTTCAGAAAAGCACTCAACGTCGGGGGACACTTTGTTGGCATTTTGAGAGTCATCCTGCTCCTAGTTCGTTTCCTGTACTGTCCTCTGCTTATCAATGTTCGCTTACAGACAGTGTTCGCGAGAGCAATAATTGCCGGACTGACAACACAAAGAAAAGAAAAAAAAAAGCCTCGACGTTTTGCCTAGCAGGGTCAAATATACAAAAAGCGAAACAAAAATGACTACTTTTTTGTGTGTGTTTACTTCTCATTTTCTTCTATTTGTTATTTTCTTGACACTCAAGTCTGCATTGTTCTCGTTGGTCGTTTCCCGGTCTGCTTGCGCCTCAGGTTCAGGGTGGCATCTTTACTTCCGTAAAACCACACCTTTTGTTTGAGGATTTTTTTGGGGGAAACTTTATACAAACAAAAGGAAACTTTGGGAAGGCGAGGGGAGAACCTTCATTGTACGAACTTTGGGCTGAGAGATGAGTCACAGTTGACAAAAAAGCGATATTTTCACGAGCTCAGTTAAAGTCACCGTAGCTAATCGGAGCTAGCAACAGGACTCGGTTGCTCGAAAGAATGTTCACGTTTGCTCGTGCCACGCCCACGCCACTTCCTACCGAAAAACTCGGAAAATGGCGGAATGTCAAGAATGTATTTAAGATAATGAGTACAAGATACTCAGAATTGTAATTAAAATAGAGTATTGAATACTCTCCGTTAAAGGTATTTGCAAGATACTAAGATACTCCAAAAAGTATTTAAGATACAGTATCTTGAGTAGAGTATTTGAGATAGGCACAAGTCTGGAAAGAAGAGACGCAGACAGCCGCCTTTTGTCTGTCTCTGCACAGTTTTAAAGTGTGCAGATGGGTTACGGAGCACGCGATGCCTAAACACTGTTGCGTGCCGCGTTGTAAGTCAAATGCTGCGAGAGATCCGGAACTCTGCTATCACGAGCTTCCGTCTAGAGAGAAATTTTGGGATGCCTGGTTGAAGAACATTTCGCGAGAAGGCAGCGAGAAGGGCAGCCAGTGGCAACCAAGCTCCAGGAGCGTCGTGCGCTCCCTTCATTTTAAAGGTCGACGTACACTTCGCGCTTTCCACTTTTTCCCGTCACCTCCTTTCCTATATCCTCTTGACATTTTACCTTGCCCCAACCTGGCTCCCCCTCGCAGCTTAGGAGAGGGGAGCGCTATGTGGATTATCTTCCCTGCAGAAAGCCGAGGTTGTACATATAGGCATTTAAGGCGGAGGACTACAAGGTAGGGATGAAGCGGAAGGTACTGCGACCGACAGCGGTGCCGACTCAATTCCCATTGTATTCGTTGTACATGCAACCAGCAGGTTCAAAGAAACGCAGAACGCTTGTTCGTGTGCCACCTAACGCATCCACGTCGCCTGCGAGCGGTAGAAGCCGACAACGCAAAATGCAGTCCCCTGCAGAAAGAAGACGAGTTGTTGATGAGTGCGTGGCTATTGAACCTTGCCTGCAAAAAGAGTTTGAAGTGGAAGAATGTCAGACGTCATTCAATTTGACAGCTATAGGCTTCATGGAAGATGCCAAGAAAAACGCGCACCGCCTTCAAATGCAAGCCAAACGACTGAACGAGCGAATTAAAAAACTGCGACAAACCTGCGACGAATTTCAAGACAGATTTAAGCAAGGAAGGCTAATGTGTAGAACCCACTCAACTTTGCAGGTGACGTGTCCTGAATGCAAGCTGTAACTTAAGGGAAATGAATCTCGTGACGGAGAAAATCAGTTCGTGTTTAGCCTTGACCAAAGAGGACTCAGCTATCCACGACCTGAAGCTGTCTGGCCGTGCAAGCTCGTCTGCACCTTTGTCGAGAGGGCTCTACAGTTGGCAGAGATTCGTCGTTCTGGACGGATTGGCAAGGTTCTCGCGAGCGCTGAGCTTCCACACCTTATGGACTGCCCGCTGATGTGGTGTACTAACTGCAGAGACCGGTACCACAGCTAAGAACTCTGCGAGCTTTTTCTCGGGAAGCTCCTAGACCTCTTCTGGCTAACTCGGCTGGTGACCTAAACAGCTCTCTAGAGAATATATTGAGACTTTCGCGGAAGCCTCTTTCCCGAAAGGTATTCCGCTTGCGAACTATATGACTCCCTTGATCTGTTCGTGAACAATGAAATTTATATTGCAGAAGTTATGCACGAGGAATCCCTTTCTTATCGTCCCTCACAGATAAATAAAAGGCACTGCTCGAGCGTGCTCGAGCATCGGTTAAAATCGGAAATCATACGGCCTAGCTATATCCAACTATAACTCATTACAGTGGTAATAGAAACGGGGACGGGAACAAGAAAACGACAATTCGCTCATACTGCCAGCTGAATGCGGCTCTAACGCGCAGCCTGCAGCTGAGTCTATTCGACACAGATTTGTCACATCATTCATGCAATCTGGCACTCGTTTCAAATGAGACTTGCCGCTTCACGAAAAACAATCTAAATAGCCACACCTATAGGGTGCCTACATGTTTCCGCCGCTCCGGAAGCGGAGCGTGCGGAAACATGTAGGCACCCTAGCCACACCGGGCCGCGCCAGGCGGACTGCGCCTTTCTCGCCGATAACGAGCGCCACGGCTGGCGCTGCGGGGTAAAGTAGAACTATCGCTCTCACCGGCGGCGCGAGACATACGGCAGGCCGCTCCCAAGGGGAGTCCCTTATCAAGCGGCCGTGGCACAGCGCAACGTCGCTAACCGCATGGACAACGGCGCGCGAGCTTCAGCGGGGCGTCCAGCAAGGATCTCTGCCGAGCGGGCGCCAAAAGAACAGGTGTTGGAAGAGGAGGGGGAGAGGGGTCCCCGACATTTGAGGCTGCGGGCAAGCCTGGCCACCACACCAACGACGCCGTCGGAATAGTGAAGCCAAATGTACCCCCACCTCTTCACAGAAGGCTGTCCTTAGGGACCGATCGTTTTTATTTTTATTTTTTTTTTTTTTCTGTCGCCTTTCCCCTCTCTTTTTCGAGCCCCCTCCCTCACCCACCATCTGTCGCGTGGACTGCTCGTGGCAACGCGATCGCTTCCTCTTCTACTTTTTACGTTATTTATTTTACACAAATGTCTCGACTTTTTTTCTGGTTGTTGTTCATTTTATTTCCCATCGAAGTTCCTCGTTTCAAACTTCAAAGCAACAGAAACAAAATGGTAAAAATGGTTTTGCAATTCCGCCAGTTTGTTTTTTCGTTTGCCGGAAGCTCGCATTTCCATCTATAACGAGGCGACGGTGCTGACTTCACTGCAGATCACTGAATCGGAACTTGTGGTCGCGTGTGGCGGCCGCGGCCCCAATCATAATTTCACGAGAAGCCAAAATGTCAAGCTTTAAACACATTAGAAACAACAACAACAAAATTTAAAAAAAAAGTCATAAGACTGACGTTTTTGAGGACAGGCTCGCGCCTGCGTTCTCGGCATCTCTTGCGTGTGAATATCCGGTCGGACCACCTGAGAAGACTGGTCGGATCGTACGGAGTATGGTTCATCAATTTCCTCATGGGCGGCAAAGTTCCGTTGCGGCTGGTGGTTAAAGGTATCTCTGCCTATCCTATGATACAGTAATACACCAACGCGCGGTCCTGACGTCACGCCTCTTCGGTGTAGCTGCTGTATGCGCGCACACACACACTTCTTTAATCAGGTTCTTATTTTTTCGGGTTCTCAAAATATCAAACAATAAAAATAAAATAAACCTGGGTCAGGGGCGGCGGAAATCCCAACCCCGCAAGCGGAAACCAGCGACAAAAGACGAAAGCGCCCGAGGCGAACCCGGCCAACAAATACAAACAAAGTCCTCACTTCCGTACCCACACTTTTTTTTTTCACCGCCGCGGTGCACCACGCGACCCCCACGAGCCGGACACGTGACCCACGTCACAACCCCGACTTCAAAGTAGATGACGACCAATCCCTTTTCCTTGAGAGGAAAGGCACCACGCCGACAATCGCGACGAACCCCTGTGCACAGAAAACCCCGCAAAGAGGCGCGGCTCGCCCAGAAAACATGCGCCAGGTAAGCTTTCCAGCAGCAGCCGCCGACCCTTTTAAAAAGCCTCAGGTGCACGCGTGCGCACGAACCACGTAGTACAGGCCAAAGGCCGCACATCTGCCGCCGTGGATCGTCGGTGGCACGAGCGCACCACGCGCGCGGCACTACCACTGCACGCATCGACACTCCCTCGCCCATCTTAAGACGCCGCGAGTGCCGCGAGCCAGCTTCGCGAAAAAAGCGATCGACCCTTCGGTGCATGTTCACTTTTGCTTTTCGTTTTCTTCTTTCTTCGGGTTGTTTACGGCATGCTCGTAGAAGGTCGACAACAGCAGGTGAAAAGACCGAGAAAAACTAGTTTCTAGCCCGATCATCTTGAGTTCAGCCTACCAGTTTTTGTTGTCACTTTTTTATTTTAGTTAATTTTTTCTATTTTTTTTTGTTGTTTTTTTCGTAGGGACGAGCAACAGCAGCTGCCGGTCGGTCGCTGAATCGTCCTCCTGCCCCTGACGTCTTTTGCGGCGCACACGCCGAGCATCGCACGAAGAAGGTTTTCCAACTTGGCCCTCCCCCGGCCACTCCTCTCAGTGTAGGTTTCGTTATCCTCCTCCTCCTCTACTCAGTGAGCTTTCTTTCGTCGTGCATCGACAACAAACAACAAAAATGCAGACACACAGCGAAGCAGAGGTGCCTCCTTTGAGCCGCTCCAGTCCGAAATAAAGCGTCTTCGGAGCTCTCCCCTCCCGTTTAAAGGTCTGGCACGACCCGCACCCGGCGCACAGCTGCCGTTGGGAGGCCTCGCAATACAACGGTGGCAGGTCGGCGTGTGCTAGGTCTAGTAGGGGCCCCTGACTACCGTGCTGCTCCTCTGCCCGACGTACGTGCGGCGGGCGACTGACCCGAGCCCCCGCGACCATCACGATTCAAAGATAAAAAAAAAAAAAAAAAAAGAATAATAATGGAGGGGTGGGCGGAGAGGCCGCAATTCCTCCCGGCGGTGGAGGCGGACTTGGAAGACTACAAAACAGGCATCGGGTCGTGCGCGTGGCTCGGGAAGAGGCGATGTGCGGTTATTTATTATTTATTCATTTACCTATTTCCGGCAGGGGACGACCGGGCTTGGCTCTTGGCTCCGACTATTTGCCGGTTTGGATTGGCTCGCAGATGGCGAGCAGTCGGTCTGTTCGATCGGAATGGACGTTCGCTTTGAGCGACTCTGCGAGGCTCGAGCGTCCTGTGGAATTCCATTCGTGGATCTGGAGTTATCATAGAAGAACTCCATACTCGCGCCTTCAGTTCGAATATGGAGCAGATATCAAAAAAAAAAAAAAAAAGTGCTCCGAAACAGCTCCGAATCCAACGAGCGCATGGACCTCGGGAGTCTTTGATTTCACGTTAAGCTAAAATAGTGTTTTTTCTTTTGTTTTGTTTTTAGTATGCGGCAAAAGCAGTGAAACACTCTATCAATAACCAATGCTTCTATTGAAAAAAACAAACAAAAAACGTTTATCAAATCAAGACGGTGCCAAGAAATAAGGGAGGGTTTGTTAAATTGCATACACCCCTTTGCCACCGTGGCGCCGGCATAATTCAATTCTATATATTCATCAAGCTAGAAAATTGGATTAGAATTACTGCAGCTGCAATACCCCAAGCCGCACTCTCCCCTCCGTCCGTTTTTATTGTTCTTATTATTATTATTTTCTTTTAAAGTTTTACTACATAGAAGTGAGGGGTTTCTGCTATGCTCTTGCGCCGAATAATGATCATTATGCGGATCAATGCTCGAAAAACGTCCGCAGACTGTCTTTTTGTGCGATGTATTATCAGGGTGCGCGCGGCTTTCGAGATGGTTTATATATGCTGTTTTCTATACGCGACATATAGAGAAAAAAAAGAAGGAAAGAATAAAATGATATTAAACCACGCGTCGCTCCGACGTGGTAATGCATGCACGGTAAACAGACGCTTCAAAATTCGATTTCCAACATATCCCCCCAGCTCGTGGGGACGGACGGCGGCGACCAGGAGTCGTCCTCGTTCGACACCGCACGCGCTGTCGTCGGGTAATTCTTCTTCGCAGCCAAGGACGCGCTGTCACATTAAAATGCAAATGAGGACGCGCTCCCCGCTGTGCACGGTCCGATAATGAAACGGCACCGCCGAGGCGACGACACCGAGCACGTGCGCGTACGTTCGGGCGGCGTGTCGGCGGCGGGACTGGCGCGGTTGATAAGCGCCGAGGCGTTTCGCCATCAGCCCGGTCGTGGTCGAACCGGGAGGAGCGAGCGAAAGCGCCCATCTCGGAGACGATTCCGAGTAAATCAAATTTCATTTGGTGAAATGTCAGGGGATCGGAATGGCTTCGTCGAATAGTCTCTGCTTACTTTGGTACGCGTGGTATGGAAAGCAAGCTACAGCACGATCTTAAAGGAGCCATGAAACGATATATCTGCTTTCGCTAAATACTACTTAGAATCACTTCCTAACGTTAATAACTAAAAAAAAAGCTTGCACTCGTTCTTTTTATTTTTTTTTTAACAGGGTACTGCAATTGTTTAAAAAGTTTGAGAAATATGACCGTCGTTCGTCCCCTCAAAATCGGAGCCAGAACAAGAGGCCACGTGGCCTGGTGCCTCTCCTATGCTGCCAACTAGTGCCACTAAATAAGCTACGCATCAGCGTAACGACATTCGCCCATATTGTGGCTTAAAATCATGGTTGCCAGTTATCTGAAGCTTTATCTGAAATCACAGTAAACACTTTTCCGTCCTTTAAAAATTTTAAACAGTTCGCGACAGAGCAAAGCAATATTACATGAGCTTCCTAACATCGAATCTAATGCTGAGGAAGTCGCACTTTTGAATCATGACGATCAGCAGATGCGTCTGCTCTGCACAAGCACCAAAATGGCGGCGCCTACAACAATGTCGGGGAACAGAGTTCTCATGCTCTAAGCGCATGCTCATTTAGTGGCTCAACTGCCAACGTTAATCATGGCCACGGACAGGGGTTGCCAAAGTAGAAAACGCGTGCTCCAGGCATTGTTAGGGTTCGGCGATTCTCATCCTCGCAGTGGTTGAACACGAGCCACGCTTCCCGAGTGTCCGCCGAGGCACTGATTGTTACGAGCCGAAGTCGAGTGGTCACTGTGGACCCTGGAACAGGGGAGGACAACGGGGCTTGAGCACCCGCTGACATTTTCCAAGGGGTGCTGGGCAATATGTTTGGCCCCCGTGCGTTTGGCTCAAGGCCTCTTGAATAATTCCTCCCCCCTACCCCCTACCCATCCCCCTCTCCCCCGTGATCCCGTTGTTGCTCAGTTCCGCCAAGCCACGTACTTGGCTAAGGAAGCACGTGGCTCTGTTTTTGTCATGGCTGGTTACCCACCAAATCACGGTAGAACCTTTGCCCACGAAATTCCAGAAAAACATTGCGAAGTAAAGCAAAGTGTCAGTAAACCGCGAACGGCGCGGCAGCTCCGAGAAAATGGGCATTACCAATGAAGACTTACTACCGAAGGAAGACTGCGTAGACCTGTAGTAAATTTTTTTTTAAACTTTCAAGAATGCATCGTTATAGCTTTTTACAGGAACGGAGCTGCACCGAGAAATGTCATTGGAATATGTCCACGATTAAAATACACCTTCGTTGAACATGTGAGCTTTCTACGTGCCGGCGCCCGATTTTCCAGTCCATTTTACATCGACACCGTAGATCGATGCTACCGTATAGCTACTACTATTGTGTCAACATCTCATTGCCACGTGACAGGGACTTTTAGATGAATGTATGGACAAATGGTGTCCATACATCCCCCCCCCCCCCCCCCTTTACTCCGACCCCACGTTAAATACACTTCCGGGGTCGCCGGTGTTCACGCAGTTTCCGCGTCCAATCCATGAGCCGCGCTTGACTGTCGTCAGGCGGGTGGTTTCGATCACACAATTACGTCATCAAGCTTTGGGAAGGCAAGGCTGACAGAAATAGTCCCTTTTTATCCTCGCATTTTCACCGCGACAAAGAAGCTTCTGAAACAGTGGCGGTCTGGCCCCTGGGCGAGTGTACAATGGCCAGACGAGTACGCCTCTGCAAATTCATGAATATTCCAACCCGATACCGTTTCATGACCCCTTTAAAATGATCGTAATAATGACTCGAAACTTGGATGCGTTTTGCAGAACGGCTCCGTATATAGTGGACCCCTTTCAAAAGTGCGCGACATCTAGCTGCTTCTGCGCCAGTTATTCGAGTTGGCCATTATTTTGGAACGTACTTTAAGCCTGTATTGAACACGAGAGGTACGTCAGCGTTCGGCGTGAAGTCAGCTCAGCTGGCGTCGAAAACCAGCGTTACGTCAGCGTTCGGTGGGAACTCAGGTCCAATCCCAAGCCTCGTGCCCCAGGATGGGTGGATGGATGCTAACGGCTGTACCCTTTATAACGGGCGGTAGCTTGTGCCCCCTAGCCTAGAAATTAAAAACCAAAAGTATGATTTCTTTATTTCACCAATTTGCTTACCCTCTGCAATTCTGTAACTATCACCAGAATGACCTTAGGGGACCGGGCCTTTAGGAAACCGGGTCATTCAGACTTTTCATGTACTATTGATGCTTATACACTTTTCTTGGCCATCGTGTATCCTCCACTGTCTCTATCCTTTGATCAAATTTCAACTTACTGACTGCCTCTCTAACCTCGAAAGATACCCGTGATGTGAAACCAAGAATGGCATCCCTTTGTAGCCATACTAATTGCAAATTCTGCCCAAATCGACGGAATCCAAGACCCAGGCGGGCAACCCTGTGACATTTTTAGACGAAACGGCGCGAGACGGTTCGTGCTCGCCACACAGAGGCCTCCGACGGGGTTGTCGCACGTGCAGAACGACTAAAGCATGGTCGTGGACTAAAGTTCCGTCGATGCATTGCGGTCTCTCTGCTGAGACAGACAGGTCGGTCTGCCGAGACAGGCTCGGGATATTCTTTTCGAAAACCATTCGTTTTCAATGAAGCCAAATCTCTGCAAAATATAATGATCGATCGATCGATCTAAGTTCATCCAAACTGCGAACTCAGTGTTGACCTCAAGTGTCAGATGAAACGCATGCAAGTACTTAGCTACAATTTCCTGGGGCATGTAACGATTCTCCTGTGTCCACACTACAGTTGGAGACAAAGCATCCATACTGACGACATAAATGCTATAGGCGGCTTTTGAAGAATACTTCCGCTGCACGGGCTGGTACGCTAAATCACCGCCTGGCGTTCAGTGAACGTAAATCAGACCGACAAGTGATTAACAGATCTCTCATCAGTACCTCTTGGTTCTCTTTTTCGACTATCCGACGGAAAACTAAAGGCCGGTTCAGACACTTGCGTTTGAGTGCGTTTGACTGCGTTGCGGCGAGAACCGAAAGCGAGTCACCGGCACATCTGTGCTTCGTATGAAGCGTGGAATCCAATTCAAGGGATCATCTTGGCACGCGACATAAGCAGCAGGGATGTCCTGGTGTCTCTCTGCCGCAACGCAGTCAAACGCAGTCAAACGCAACTGTGTGAACCGGGCTTTAGATCCAGTTGAATCACACGTGAGCGCAACTCGTATGATGCTACGCGCACTGAGTAAAGAAACGACTGCCGTCCCGTGGATCTGACAAGCCCCGTCCATAAAGACAAAAACATAAAACACAAAAGCGATACCTGGGACGAGTCTCTCAGCATTGAAACAATACAAAGACGAACTGAAAGGCTTTAGTGCATGTATGCATATGCTCATGCACTAAAGCCGTTCGTTGTGGTGATTTGTTTTTATGTATATATATGCTTACTCCCTTGAGCCGCAGTCTGCTCATACATTATACAATAGACACGGTGTTCGACGCAGCTAGTATTACCGAACTATCTGCACCCAGGCCAGAAGCCTGTTCGAAGTACGTTTGCGTCATACATGTCTGCAGTGAGTATTTGTGTGACACAGCCCAGGCCCTATTCAAAGATTAACTCGATCTAAGCCTGAAGTAAAGGCATACCTCGGCGTTCGAAAACCTACCAGCGTCCAGCGTCCCTCCAATAGACTACTTTTAAAAATCCCTGCACGCAACAGTGCGTGCTGTGCATTGTGGGAGCTCTTCGACCAGGGAGAGGAGTGGCATGGTTTCGATTTCGATTTCCCTGTCGACGAAGTAGTGCATCTCAGCACTCGATTAAAATAAAGTCGGCGCTCGCTTGCATTGCACCCATTCATCTTCTCCAGCGGTCGAAAAGACCGGCCAAGACATGGCGAGGAGCGGGAGTAAAGGCCCGTTCACACTCTTGCGACCTCTTAAACCTGGGTCCCTTAAAACTTAAACCAGAGGACACACATTGTGGCGCCATCTATGCGGTGACCCTGGAACTGCATTTCACAAGAGCGAAGGTTTTGCGGGATTTCCGAGGTCAAATGTGCGTAATACCCATAGAAAGGCTCGTTTATAACATCGACAAAAGTTTTTTCGAGCCAAAAAAGAAAGGATAATGCGCGAGAGAAATAAAAAAAATATCCCGGACCGCCGAGTTTACACTGCTACCCAATAGATGGCGCCAGTGTGTCCTCTGGTTTAGGAAGTTCCAGAGTGCATCATGACCCTCCCGGGTCACGGATCATTTAAGGAGCCTAGGGCATTGCGACGATGGAACAGGACAGTGCCTCCTAGGGTGCCTTCATATGCCTCCTACATAAGTTGCCTGTCCGCGTCTCTGCACGAGATGTCCAGGTTCGATGCTTCGCCTTACAACATGCATGAGCGCTTAGATAGCGCCGCCAAGGGGTAGTTTGTTTTTACTTTATTTTTCTAGCATGTAGTATTTGCATTAATATTTAAGATATAACTTAGAGTTTTTTTAACAACATGTGGAACACTTTTCTGGAAGCGACCACCATGATTAAAAAAAAAAAAAAAACAAGTTTCGATGAGACGAAATACTGAACCCATGGCCTCCGAAATCTCGAAGAGCGCGCGCGCTTCGGGATCTCGGAGGCCATGCTGAAACCCACGAAACCGAAGCAAGCACGGTCAGGGGGCGCGGCACTTGTAAAGCGCGAACGCGGCGAACGCTTGGTCGTCTGCTGTGGTTTGTCGTTGTGTGGCGTGTCCATCTCGCGTAGGCGAGTCCGGTGTATTGATAAGGGAGTATGTCTGTTGCATGGTGAGTGTGTGCAAAAGCCGTCTTGGACGGAGTGCTTCGGCGGCAGTTTGGGGCTTTCGCGGCTACCGTGAATCGCGCGCAGAGTAGGTGGCGCCCCTTCGTTTGCGTGTGAATGATAAAAAAAGGAATAAATATTTCTCCGAAACCCGTAAGATGGTATCAGGGGCGGATACCAGCTCACGGCATCCACCCCAAGCCCTAACCATGAATCCGCACCTGGCTGGTATCGAGGTTTAGGCTGTCGGTCAAGGACGTCTAAATACCTTGCTGTGTGCCGGTACATGACCATGAAGGCTCCCGCGAAGGAGATGGTTGGTTTCATTACACCACAGGTTTGTGCTGAACGCCTAGGCGGCTACAGCACACGGACCACGCGAACTATTTGCCCGCTCCCTTCCAATTGCCACATTTCGGAGCCGACAGGCATTGCGCAACTATAGGAGGCGCTGAACAGGATGATCCGCCCAGTACAATTCTTGTGCCACCTTTTTTTACCTGCGCACAAAGCTTGGTACGTCAGGAGCCCCCCAAAAACGTGCCCCAGCATTCTATCCGTATTAATATACAAACCTATAGATCTACGAAACGTCCCATATTCGAAAATGCGTGCACTGGATTTGGCGGTGACGGGACGAGCCCAAGATGCGTTGCACGGAGCTATGAGGATCGCTTCGATTTTGCGAGAGGTATATTGTGTTGTCACGTGACACGATCCGCCAGAGTAACTCGGATCCATTCGAGTAAGACTGCCACAAGAAACACGCTTGTCTGCACTCTGCAGACTGTCTATGCGGAGCGCAAGTTCGTCTGCTTTTATTGCAGGGGTTGTGGTGACGTCAGAGCCTCGAGCTCTGATTGGCTCTGATTGAAGGACATAGTGGGTAGACCACAAAGCAAACTGCCTTGAGGGCTACCCTCTGTTTCTTCCAATCGAAGCCGATCGTAGCTCGTCGTTCTCACGTCACCACAACCCCTGCAAAAGAAGCAGACGAACTTTTGCTCCGCCTTGTATGACGCATTAGCGGCGCGACCGCGGCTTCGTGCATGCCCAGTCGGGACCCCCCCACAAGAGGTGAATGATGATGATGATAGCTAAATGCGAACAAAATACATTTTGCTTCCAAGGAAAAGAGTGAAGTTAACTTCCTCGAAACTCCTTTTGAAGTGCTCCCGTGTTCAACCACCGTCAGCTCCCCTGCCAGCAATTTCTCGATAGACTTTGGCGAAGCCTTTCTCCGTTACTCGGCGGGAACTGCCATCTGGAGGGATCGATAACGGCGTAGCACCCCGCCTCTGCCCGCCGCCTAATAGGGCTTTAACCTCGCCCGGCGAGCGTACGCTAATGCCGCCACCGGCGCATCTATCGCCGCTCAAGTCGGCGGCACCGGCGGCGCGTTGTTATCCGACCTCGCCTTTATCAATGTTGCTATTCATATTATTCGGATCGCTACGAGAAATATTCGGGCTGCGTCGCTCCCAAATTGACATCGCATCTCTCTCTCTTTCTCTCTCTCTGCTGGACAACGAGCAATCACGTGCAGCCAATGTAGTACAGGGGCGCGCTCGACTGGACCTGCTGTGTCGGGTGTGCGCGCGCGTATGCGGGGAACCGTGGCTTCGTTTGGGGAAAGCTTCGATCCGCTTCGTCAGCAACGGTTGACCCAGGTTCGTCGTTGTCGGCCCTCGTCGATAATCGATGGAATGCTTCATTCAGGCCGGGGGAAGTCCGCTTAATTTCTAAGAATAAAAGGAGGCAGGCTGGTGTTTCTTGCGCCCAGAATATAACCCGGTCGCCCACCTCCGAACCCGCTTCCTCGAGTAAAAAATGGGATTGTATATCTGCGGAGCTTTTGCTGTTTGAATACGCTAAAATAAGGTAGCATTGATTGCATTGATTGTCTACTGTGAAGGCAATATTCCGCTGATTTAACTGCGACGAACTCTACAGCGGGTTTTTCATTCTATAGCGCCCGATTCTCGCTTCTCCGTCCCTTGTCAAACGTCGCGCTCTCTCCCCCGCCGCCCCTTCGGCACGTCAAGCACGGTTCTAATCTGCACGTCGCCACTTCTGTTCAGCTATCTCCTCTCCAGTTCGCTTCTTCCTCCCGCCAGGCATTGTGAAAAAAAAAAAAAAAAAAGCCATAGCATTTTATAGTACCGTTTTACGAAGAGCCGTAGTACTTTACTGTGTACGGTTCTTCGCACAGCCCCGACACTCCCACCGCTCGTATACAGCGTATAAAAGACACGGCGTTGGCTGCAGACATGATGAGAGAATTATCTGCGGATACGCCTCAGGTATGTTCGGTTCAAAGCACGTCTGCTTCGTATCTATGCCTGCTTCGAACACGTCTAAAGACAGTTTTTGCACGACCAATGTGACCGTCACACAAGGAAGGATGGATGTTAATGGTTATACCCTTTGTAACGGGCGGTAGCTTGCGCCACCTAGCCTAAGTAACGCTCCTCGGACAGTGTATGCAGACTGTCTTTTGTAAGATGTCTTAGCGGGGGGACCGCGACTTTAGGCATTGCCAAGTTTCCTCGGGCATGGCGGCGTATACCGAATCGTCGTCGCTCCGATAAACAAAGAGGAACACACCGTGGGCTTTCTTACTTTAACTCCGTTGTCGACATTACGACCGGGTGATGCGACTGATGCGACGTTAATACGATCGAGCAAACACGCGTCGAACCCCATCGAGGTGACGACGAGGAAAGGGAAACAACAGAGAACACACACTATATCCACCAGCGGAGCAAAGTGGCCCATGATGACTCCGTATATCGACCAATCTCGTCGTCGTCTCGAACGCGTCGTCGTGAACTCAGATGGGCTAGGAAAAACGAGGAAGCTCCCCCCCCCCCCCCCTACACCCCCCCTCCCTCACGCCCAGCACACACAGTGAGGGCAGATTTACGAGCCCTGTTTGACTTCACTTCGGGGAGGCCGAACAAAGGGAAGGGCCACCATACATTCGTCTTGCGGGGAATCGTTTGGGGAGCGCGTGTGTAGGATACACTCCTTTACTTCACCATGGATCGCTGGGAAGGGTACGAGCCATCCCAGCCAATCCGGCGGCGGGTGAGTGTCACGTGAACCTCGGGAGAAGACGCAGCGCGATGCGAGGGGCCCCGAGGTCACGTGATAATGTCCCGTACAGAAATGCCCTATATGGCCATATCGAGATTCGAACGTAAGAGGTCATCCATAGCAGCCATATTACGTATAAGGCGATCTGCGGCCTTATCTGCGCAATTCTTTATCTTGCCATATATGGCATTCCTGTTCGGGGTGGGGCACAGCGTCCCTAAGCTGACAGTGCGGTGGGAGCCACGTGCTCGCCAGATCAATCAAGCGTCTCCCTTTCATCACCTGACCTCACTTATCACTTAGGCGAAAAAATGCTGAGTCACTTAGCTGTGGACGCGTGCGCGGCGTCTGATGTTCCGCACAACAGATATACTATACTGTATTACTGCGCGTCCTCAGAAGGTCTTTCATAGCCCAGATAAAGATGGCAGCGCGCAGCAGGCATTTTTGGAATGATCCACAGGCGAGAGTGTGATCACGTGGCTAGACATTAACGCTTGGCTGGTCCAACGAGTGAGTAGCATTTACCGCATTGTGAGCTTAGAGGTAAAAAGTCTACTAGATTGGACGGGGTGGGTCGTAGCATTCGCCGCGGTCCAACGTAAAATAGAAACAAAATACAGAGCGCGAGGACTTCGAAGAGCGGTTCTTCTTCTCTCACCACCGCCGCCGACAATACAAAACACCGAAAATAAAATAAAAAAACGTATTCAGCGAGAGTTTAAGACGGAGGCGACGTCCATCTTTGCGTTGATGTTTCCCTCGGAGTACAGGGTAGCAGCGCATTGCCCTGTTGTTGCGTCCCCGATGTCTGCGCGCGGGTGACGGGAGTATACCGCATATATCTTACCCAGGAGATGGACTTCTTCTCGAAAATGGACGTCGATATGGGATCCGTGTCGCAACTCGCAAAGGAATCTCGGCACTGCGTGCTGGCGCAACGCTCGATGATAGGGAGGGGACGGCATTGGGGCGTACCAGTCTTGCGTATATAGTTCGTACATACGCGGTCATAAAAATTTGTGAGCGGAAATTTTTGCGACAGAACGGGGGAAAGAAAAAGAGAAGCGCGTATTCGTTGAAAACGTATATTTCACGAGCCGTATTCGACGTAGATTTTTGCCGCCGCGTCGCTGGTGGAATGGAGGCAGTTTTCGTTTATAGGGCTGGCTAGCTTCCACCGCAGCGCGGGTATTTCGTTCGCCTAACATACAAACTACATAAAAAAAAGTTAAGAAACCGCAAAGAAAAATTTAATGACTGGACGAATCGTAGCACGGATTGGGTGACACTCTTGGTGACCTTGCGCCGAAAGTATAGTCTGGCCTTAGCGTCCTTTCCGAAATAACCACCTGGAGCATAAATTCAAAGCAGCGGGGCACTCACGCCGCAGTGAGACTGCTCCTATACACCATACAAAAGACACGGTCCGCAGACATGATGACAGAAGTATCTCCGGACATATCTCCAGCATGTTTACTTAATGTTTGTTTCCTATACATATGTATGCTTGGAACATTTCTGCAGGCAGTTCTTGTACTGACTAATGTAACATGACTATCATACAATGAAGAAACACGCCTGAGACTGTTTCTGCAGATGGTCTTTTGTACGGTGTACTAACAATGTCACCGCGGCTTAACAAAGGGCAGAAGCAAAAAAAGTACAGCAGGAGTAAGACAGTTGTATAGAAAAAAATAGTAAGACAGTCGTAACACAGTATACCTTCGCGGAACTAGTCACTTATGTATAAGATTCATTGCCAGCGTACCTGGCTTCTTTGGCACTATACAGACGCACGCATATGTGTGAACAGCCGGAAGCTTAATTAATCTACAGGTTGTCTCCACAAAAAAGTCAACCGAAACCAGCAACAGGGTGGCGTCTGGCGCGAGATAAGTCCTCGAAGCAAACGACAGCAGGCGAACCAAGAGCGACGGCACGCGACCTGTCAACTCCTCTATCCACAGTCACGCAATCCTCGCCAAAAACTGTGAGAGGCTAGCGGCTCAAAAGCCAACGGCAGACCCGCACCGAAAGGCGGCACACGTAATTCCGAAAGATAAAACGAGAAGTGCATACTTTGTTTCCAATCGAAGACCCCGTCGACCATCTGTCCCCTGCTTCCTGGACGCGAGTCAATCGAAAAACCCTACATGCACGAGCACACGCAAGCGCGTGAGAGGGCGTCGAAGAGCTCCGGCGACCCTCACTGGTGCAAGAACACACACACACAAAATACGGACGACGCAGCCATGCACTCGGGGGCACTTGGTGCTTGCCCAAGAGCGGCGGCGGCGGCAGCCTGCACTCGACCGATAGGCCGGCCGCCAGCAGAGAGCTCATCCCAAAGGGCCGGCGGCACCAGCCTTCCAGCAGCTGTCGTTGTTCCGCATTTCCCCGACACCGCAATGTCTAAATTCGGGCCGCTCTTGGGCCAGGTGCGCGCGAGCCGCTCTCCACATGTAGCTTCCCCAGCTGGCGCGCGTCGTTTCGTAGCCGCCTATACCGCCGCTGCGCACTTCGCGGCTTCGCAATTACGGGTCAGCTTTCCTGACCTTATTCGCCCGCTCTCCCCCACCCAAATGTGCCCTGACCCCTCCCTGGACCTCAAAGTCTATCGGACGGTTCATTCCAATACGAATTAGGCGAGCAGCAGGCCGAAGAACCGCGTTCGTTGTGCGAGTCCGTTAACCAATAAGACGACAGTGCGGTGGGAGCTACGTGCTCGTTGGACCAATTATATGCCCGTCACACTCCAGACCAGTAGCGTATATATATTACAAATATATATATATATATATATATATTTATTTCTATTCTTTTTTTTTTTTGGGGGGGGGGGGGGGGGTTTATAAAGCTTCGTGTGAAGAGTGTGTGTGGGGGGTTCGATTCCTAGACACCTTCCCCCCCCGCCCCTCTGCCTACGTCACTCCACTCGCCCGTACCCACGCGAAGGAGAGCGGGGTCAGGTGATCTCACTGAGGCGGCTGATTGGTCCGGCGAGGGCGTAGCTCCCACCGCACTGTCAGCTTAGGGGTGAACGGAGACCTCTTCGGAACACGCTTCGCGGCTCGGCACCACGCGAAGTCAACGAGGAAGCGACGGGAGACACACGGAGCCCAATTTGTGCGCCCGGTGGCCGAGCCTCGCCGCGGCGTCCCGTGCGGGCCGTGGTCGTATTTGGAGTTGGGAGATGCACACGCGTCGTCTGGGCTTTCGGTCGGCAATTAGCGGGGATTACGAGTATTGGCCGGAAGGCAGAGGCGAACGGGACCAGCTGCGAATTGATTTTGGATGAGCGGGCATCGCGTGGCAGCGGGAACGGTCAGAATGGACTGTTGGTGTTGTCGGGCTTCTGCGTTTTTTTTTTTGTTTTTGTTTTCCTTCTTTACGTGGTATCAGCAGATACCAACGGTGATATTGGCAGCTGAGGTGCCGAAAAGAAGTCGGCTGCTATTCTGTTTTTGTTTTCCAATGAGCTCTCGGCGAATAGGAAAGGTCGAAGCGTTTGTCATTTTATTCCAACTCATGGTGAGTTTACAAACCCTGGAATAATACAGCGCTGCAAAAGACACCCCCCCCCCCCCCCCCCTCCCTTTCCGCTCCACATCGCTACAAGAACCGCCTCACATAGCAGAACCGCGTGGTTGAGAGTGCGATTTTCATAGGCAAGTGATTGTTCGAACAAATTACTTAACGGAATTATGCGCCTTCAAGCAAGAAGCGTACTTCAAAAAATATCGTAAGGCCTCACTTTGAGTGTGGGCAACAGTAGAAAAGGGCTATAAGTGTGGGCTCTTGGCTTTTGAACGCGTCTCTGGAGCACGAACGCTCGTGCAGCAGGATTATAAATCAACGATACCCGCTCGCGATTGTAGAATGGGCTGAACTCCATGGTAAAGGGAGACGAATTATAAATCGTAACGCTTGTAACGTACGAACAAAAAAAAAAAAAGAACCAAAGCGAAGCTATTCTAACTTTTCATACATTCTAAGCACAAGTGGAACAAAGAGCAGAGGACTAGAGAGAAAAAAAAAGTGATCAAAC
This sequence comes from Ixodes persulcatus, assembly GCA_013358835.2. Classification (NCBI taxonomy): domain Eukaryota; kingdom Metazoa; phylum Arthropoda; class Arachnida; order Ixodida; family Ixodidae; genus Ixodes; species Ixodes persulcatus. Next base: position 335,305 of record JABSTQ010010315.1, on the reverse strand, counting down.
TCGAGCCAATCTAACCTGTGGAAGTAATCACGCCAACAAACACGACAGAGTCTCCTCGCGCAATTTTGTCAGCCCCGTCTCCCTGAACCGAGTAGCTCGAACTGTTAGCAGCAACTCCGCGGCAGTTAGCTCGAATGCGCGCTCGACGCAACCTCGCTCCGACGTGAAGCAGCGAAGGCGAAACAACAACGAGAGGCAGACACACTCCACTTCGTTCACCCCTAAGCTGACGGTGCGATGGAAGGTACGTGCTCGTGGGACCAGTCATACATCACTGGTTTGTCACGTGACTCATGCACACAGAGCGGAGCCCGGCGATGAAAGCGAGGCGGTTGGTTGGTCCGGCCAGCGCGTGGCTTCAATCGCACTGTCAGCTTAGCGACGAACGAAGTCTAGAGCCGCCATCATCAAAGGAACGGCATGCGTACCCTCGACGCGACGCGAACAGGAGCGAGCGATGCAAGTGGGTGCCGCTACGACGTTCATGCACCAGCACGTGCCTCTCCCGCAGCAAGTCAGGCTCCCCATTCCCTTCCCCATTTCCCCCAGTATAGTGCCGCCTGGAGCCGGCAGGAGCCCGCCTTTTGTTTCGGGTCGCAGACAATGGGGCGCTCTCGCCGAGAGACAAAAGCCACTCGTATCGACGCAGACGCAGCGGCGCCTTTGGGGAAGAGCTTCTGGCTGCGGAACCTCCCTAACGGGGAAAAGGGGAAGGAGCGACGCTAAAGAGGAGCAACTGCGTCGGATGAAAAGGGGAGTAAGGAAAAAAAAGGGGGAAAACAGGGAAGGGGGTGGGGGTGAGCAGCAATACGCCGCCACACCGAGATTCGCGAACAAAAGATGGTAACAAAGGGGGATAGCGGCAGCACAGAGCGTACGTCGTTTCGGCCTTCTCTATCTGGTGCCTGCCTTTCTGGCTCTTGGCTTATTTTGATTTTTTTTTTGTCTTTCTCCGGGCCAGAGGGCGGCGATCTATGGACGCACAAAAGAGGCCCCCCGAATGTTTCGCCGTGCAAGATTGACTCTGCCGATGAGATTCCACCGTCTCGCACCATTTTGTTTGTTTTCTTATTCCATTTTCCGTCATTTGCTCCCATCCTCGTTGTTGTAGCTGTAGCGCGCGAAGATAGTTTAGGAAGTGAGGTGGAAAGGAGTCAGAGAGCGAATGGAGGGGGAGGAGGGGGAGGGAAGCATATAAAAGAGGGACCAGATTTCCATAACGTCCGAGCAGATCCAAACTGTCCAGACTCTTCCTTGTGTTGTCTGGAGACTGGAAGCGGCGCTGCTTCTAGGTTTAACGTCCGACCAAGCTGCCGCCTGAGGCCCTCCCTCGATCGCCGACGGGCCCCCGGGTGTCTTTGTCGGGAGTCATCCGATCAGGCACTGGACCCCGAAGCGGAGATTGCGGACAAAGGAACACTCCGCCGTAGTAAAGTTTTCGCGAGAAGAGCGAATCTTGGCATTCTTCGAAAACCAATCTCGAGGCCAAAGACGTCGCGAACTCGTTCGGGTCAACAACAGCTCTCGACCTCTTAAGCCGCACTCCAACTGATCCTACATCATACAAAAATAGACGATGTTGGCTGCATACATGATTACAGGGTAATCTGCGGACACGCCTCAAGCAAGTTGGAAGCATATTGCATCATACATGCTTGAACCATGAGAAATTAGTTAGGTCCGGATGCAAGATACATCAACACAAGATGTGTGACACTAGCATAAAGAAAAATAAAAACCCTTGTAGTGTGCAATTTGCCTCCTGACACCGATACTACTGCTAAAAGTGAATATGTTCAACTTCCAGTAAGGGGTGCTATTAGTATTGGCAAGCCGACGTTGGACTCCTCGAAAGGGAAGTGGCACAACTAATAGCTGTCTCCAGTGGAACCCAACTCGTTCGCTCTATAGCGTCTTCAGCGGACGAAAAATAGCGGTGTATCGATGTCCTTCGTCCATTTGCCTTCTCTTCATTCCAGCTTTTTTCCATTTTTGAACGGTTCAGCCCACCAGCGTCAACAAGAACACACATTCTCCCTGCATCCTACCATTCTCAGTCAAAATAGTGTATCGAAAAACATCTGCACATAAAAAAAAAAAGATTGCGCATTAGCTTTTGTTGTAAAACACGAAAGAAGAAAAACACACCTACTTGTTTCTTCGCAATGCAACGAAGTAATGCGGCGAAACCGACCTATAGAGACCGCGGTGCTACAGCCGCGAAGACCTGATCTGGAGTTGAAGTGCACTGGAGATTTACTCCCTCGGAGAATAAACGAGGCAAAAATTGTATCTTTCCTTTCTGAGGTAAAGATAACCGATGTTTGATTGAATAATTGCAAATAAAAAAAAAAAAGAAAAGAAAAAAGAAAAAAAACGGAAAGATTTAAACGCGCTTCCTATAGCTTACCGCGTCCAGCTTCGAAACACTCACAAAATCGAGTAGTCGCTCAATGGCAAGCAGCAGACCAACGCATTGTGTTGAAAGCCGATTTACCATCGCGGCCAGATACCTAAAGGGAAAGTCGAAAGGCGCCGACTACTGCACTTCCGTCCTGTTTCGAATTATACGAATGAAACAAAACAAAAACAAAAAGGGAAGCCCTGGAGGGAGGGATAAAACAAATAAACAAACAACTAAAACGGGACCCGGGGGGGGGGGGGGGCGCAAAGGACATAAGAAATTTGGCGAGGCGAACCGAACTATCTAAAAGAAAAGAAGAGAGAGAAAAAACGAGGCTCACAGTGACCGTCTGTCGTCGAGAATTTTCAAACTCGACGATCAAAAAGAGAATTGCGCATTGTTATTGACTTTTATGTTTTCTTTTTCTGGTCTCTAAGCTGCGAGCAGACTACGGCGATGTGCTTCCGTGAAATACAAAAGTAAAGTAAGCAGAAAAAAGGCTACAAGGAAAGAGGACTGGAGTGTGCTGCGTCAAAGTGGAAGCCCAGAAACAACAAAAAAAAAGAATATGAAAAACAACAACAACAAAAAAACACATTAAAAACCAAACAACAAAACCCGGACAGACCGGAGCGTGTGGTAGTCAAGAGTCGCTCGCCACCTGGCTCCCTCGACCATTTCGGGCCAAGTCAAGGTTGGGAAGCCACGCTTCTTCCTGAACCCGCCCCCGGGAAGTCTTGCTTCCCATTGCACTTTTCCAATCCGTCATACGATTCACGACGAGACACGTGTGGCTTGAAATCTCGAGAGAGCGGCTTTCTTTGTTGTGCGGAACGGTGTTCCAAGGAACGACGTTCCTGGAACGCGCTCCTCTTATGGGGTAACGGAAGAACGCGCCGCAGTGCCATCTTGCGTCGGTGGAACTGGAACGGGAACTGGTTACGTTTTCTAACGAACGGTAGGATAGACAGCGTCTATTTTTTTTGTCTGTATATTTACAATTTTAACCGATTTCATGGTCGTGGCGAGTCGACACGTATAGTTTAATGGGAATATTTTACCTTGCTCGCTTTTTTTTTATCGCAAAGATTATAAGGCACAATATTTCATTAAAATACGCAAACGTAACGCTGACGTAACGACACATTCCAATCTCAGAGAAGTAAAGGGAACGCTTTCCTTTCGAGCCACTATAGCTGATACTCGTAACGGGAACTCGGTCGGAGATCGAGAAGGAACGAGGAACGAGCTGTCGTTCCTGTTTTGAAGGATGGAGCACAACGCTGCTTTCTTAATCCATCTCATCGAATGATGCGCACACGTTACAGGTACAGCCACCAAATATGGTACGCTTAAGCCGGGGTCGCACTACTTATACCTCATACAAAAGACAATCTGCAGACAGATTCCAACGCGAGTGACCGCGAGATTCGAGTGCTTCGAATGCAGCATGGCAATGAGTTTAAGGAGAAACTTAACACGCGGCATTCAAACCACAGATATTGCGATGACTTGTGTTCGCGGATTGTCTTTTGTATGATATGTAGGAGCAATGTGACCCCGGCTTTGGAGTATTGGCCTTGCGGTCGCCGCCATTTTGGTGCCTAGTGCAGAGTGGGCGCAATTGGCGATAGTTAGGATATGAAAATGCGAGTTCCTGTACCAATATTCATTTGAAGATTCCGTCCTGTATGCGTATCACGCCATCGAGCCCAAAGTCAAAACGAACGTCTTTTATGTTGCTGCCGAGAGATTTCCACGAAGAGTGTCAGATTAAGAACCAAGTCGCAAAAGTAAAATGGCGACAGCCCCATCCAGTCAAAAGCACTCAGCCTTCGAGTAACAAAAATAATAGTAGAAATAATGATAAAGAAGCGAACGCACGTCCTTACGGTAGAGTGATTTCTTGTGGCGATAATCACAAATGAGAAAGATAGATAACAAGGATAACAATTAAACACGAAGAAAGAAAGAAGAAAAAAAAAAGAGAAGAAAGGATGGCCTGGAACAGTTCTGCGAAGCGAGAGACCAACGGTTTTCAGGGTTGGCCAGCCAAACGTGAAGCCGCAGCCGGGAACGCCGCCAGAGCTCGAGCCGCGGCTTCAACCGCAGCAGGCGCGGCAGCGCGGAAACCACGGCAAAACAATAGCATGCGCCCAAACAAGAACAAGAATTCAAAGAACGAACGAGATCGGGCGGCCGCACACCCAACAACCGGAAAACCCGGCACACGCGAGACAGACGCACACAACCGCAAAACGCGCTCGGCACAGACCGAACAACCGCACGCGAGTACGCACACTGAAGCTCCGAAGGGCCCGTAGAACAAAAAAGAAATAATAATAATAATAAAACAGAGTCCTACGCGAGCGAAAAACAAGACGAACCGAAAAGTATGGCAAACACAAAGATGGCGTAAAACAGGCGGTGTATGTATATATGCCAGTCCCATTCGTACAACATACAACAGTTTCACGCCTCTTTTCTGAGTGAGTGCACGCGCGCGCGCGGGAGCGGAGCGCGTAAGCCCAGGCGCGCTCTCACATGTGTGAGTTCGTTCCGTTGTCCGCGAGGATACATAGCGGACCCTTTCGTGCGAGGCGCGCGTGCAGGCGTGAAGGAATCGCCGGCTCGAATTAATGATGGCGAGCGCAGAGAACCAGTGAGTGAGCGAGAGAGAGAGAGGAATGTGGATATATCCCAATCGCGCGCATCGCTGCACGGAACTCGACGTATCTGTGTGTGAAGTGTTCGCGGACTCGTAAGCTGTAATAAAGGGGAGCGTGTTGTGTAAAGTGCGTCGTGGACTCGGCGCCCTAGAAATATACGGAGCGATCGATGGAACGAGTGGTTCGTGGCGTGAGGGCCCCCTTCTCGCGCGGTTAATTGAAGAGAACGTGACGGAATGATGAGTGGACAACCCGCACGCTCCGCCGCGCTGCCTTGTGAAACGCGTTATCCTACAGGTTCGAGCCTTTCTTTTTCTTTTTTTTTTTTTGCCTGACGTTAACTTAGTCCTTTAGTCCCTTCCGTCGTCTAGTCGAGGACGCAACAAACTCCACACAAACTGCGAAGCGTCGACGTTTGGACACGTTGAAGAAGCGGTCGCGTTCAGGCAAGTGCTCCATTGAACTACGCGTTCATGCAAATCAGACACATCCATTATTCTCTCCTTCGACATACCGAACAAGTGTCACGGGTTACATCTGCGTGCAAAGCCGATTCAAGGATTCATCGACAGTTTCATAAAGCGCCGTCTATTACGATCGTTTATTTATTTTTTTTTTATGAAAACTATCGTTCCCCCGCCCGCCTTCTAAAGAAACTAGCCTAGGCGAATTAGAACATACAACTAGAAATTGTCTCCCGGTGACCAAACACCGATTACTTTATTGCGTCTGAGCAACCAATAATACGTCATAATTAACGAGGAGGAACCAATTGCGAAGCGACAAGTGTGTCATAATTAACGCGCTATCCAATGAGCACCGCTTGCACGTAACTCGTAGTCGACACACTCCAGTTAGTAGACACTCTAAAGGCCCGTTCACACACTTGCATTTGCTGACGACGTTCTTGCGACCTCTGGCGACGACAGAAGGCACTGGCACGATCTATGAGGTGATCCTGGAACTAAGTTTGACTAGAGCGAAGCTTTCGCGGAATGTGCGAGATAAAATGTATGGACAATCTATGAAAAATGATCCTTTTTAAATGTCAAAAAACTTTGAAAAAAAAAAGAATGATGCACGAAAAAAAAAAAAGAAGAGGAAATGTTCGAATACAGCATCCGTTCCACGGCTTCTCGATAGATGGCGTTAGTGTGCTCTCTCGTCGTAAGAGATTTTAAGGCTTTGGTCGTAAGTAGTCGCACGTGTATGAACCAGCTTTAATTCGTATACGGATCGTTAACAACGCAGTAGAGGACATATTATGATCTCGTTTCTTCGTCTGGAGTAGAACACGAGGTGCCTGAACGTGGTGGGGGATGGCACCCTGAGTCATACATCCCACGCGATAAATAACCCGCCGTTCGCTTCGCGGACGCTCTGCGCGGGGGGGGGGGGGGGGGGGGGGGGCTTTCGACGGCGGCTGAAGCGCAGCTGCATTCCTTATCGTCCTTTCTGCCTGTAACCTTTGAAGCCGAGTCCGAGGCCGCGTTGCCTTCGTTACACTGCGCGCCTCGTAGAGCATGCACGGCACGCACGCCGAGAAAACATCCGGCGCGGTGCAGGGCAGCGGCCGGCCAGCCATTTGCAAGGCGCTGAACGCCGTAACGCCGTACTTTCGTTGCGGCTTTCGAAGACTGCGCGAAGGAGCGAAAGGAGAAGGAGAGACAAACGGTGATGATCCAAAACCGTCGTCTCGGAGGGTAAAGTACCCTCGCCGACCACTGTCCAATGAATCGGAAATAGCCAGACTCGGAACCCAAGCGGCGTATGGACCGTTTTTTCGTGGCAGCTGCCATGTTGAATTCCGACGTAGCCTGAGTTGGGGGAAAATAGAAAATCACTTTTGTTGCCGACTGGGAGGCGCTACAATTCAAGAGGTTCGTGCCAATAGTGTTACAATTTTCTTGCCTCTAACTTAGTTATTTTAGCCCGGCACAACTGCGTCATATTTCAAGAGGGCAACAGTCACGCGAAAACTGTCTATGGTTGGCAAAATATGTCGTGACTTGTGTCCGAGGAACGCGCAACATTGGCCGCAGACGTTGATTCATCGAACGGTCGATAGTTTTTATGGTACAAGAAGGTGTGAAAGATCGATATAATCATAAATGACCAAGTCTTCCGCCAAAAAAAGAAACAAAAATAACAAGAAAACACATGTTATTTTTATTTTTTTTTTATTAAATAAGATCCACTGGGTCGAGCACTTTGCCGGAATACCCCATATAAATGTTTATTCATCTATACTATTTATTTATTTATTGTGAACAGCTGGCGACTACCAAGAGTAAAACCAAGTTCGCACGTGAGGCCCATCTGACGTATCTACCAGCGGTATACGCATTTATCATGACGAAGATTGTGGAGTGAAGATAGGAGCGTGGACGCTACGAACGCGAGGTTTGGGAGGTGGTGACGTCACGCAGCCCTTCTTCGACGATGCATTCATCCAGGGTATCTCGGTGCTAACAAATCGGTCCTAAAAACAGCGCGACCGCTACGCTCAAACTAGCAGCACGGCCTCGATTCGCCGCAACGCAGGAAAATTGTAAGGCGTGGCCGACCACACATTTGGCAACGTGAGGGCGGCGGAAAACACTATATATACGTAGAGCTTAGCCAAGAGAACGAGCGCCCAGCCCCTAGAAGACAGAGCCACGACGCGAGAAGTCCGCAACGTCATTCGGTCGATCATAATACTAACGAGGCATGGCTGGCAAACGCACGAACTTAATACTCGCATTCGACCTAAACTTAGCGACGGTTCGCAAAAGCTAAACGTCGAAGAAAGAGGAAAGAAAAAAACCATCGGCATCGCCGCCATTTCTCCTTGGAGCCCGCGCGCACCAGAGAAAAAGACGGAGAGGGGGGAGACATGGAGACATAAGAAGCCAAATGCGCGGCAGGTGCACTCATTGGAAGCCGCTGAAATTCCGCTCACGCACCACCATCTCTTTTCTATATGCGAACGTATATAAGAATGGGAAGCGGGGAGTGACCAAACAAACGCAGTCCCACAAAATGACAAACAGAAACGCAGGCGGAGGAAAAAACACGAGTGGAAAACTCCTCCAGAAAAAAAAAAAAAAGAAAAGCCGATAGCTATCGGACCTCCCTCCCCAAGTTCATTGAGAAGACCGCAGGACTCGCAGCATTGCTGCAGTCTGGAGAAGAACAACGAAGAAAAAACATAGGGAATGGAGACAGAAGCGCCGTTCGGGTGCCTCTGTAAACCCTGCGGGGAAAACGGCTGCAGCGTGCTCAGAGTCCGATCCGGAGGGGCGCAGAGGCCGGCTTCAATCGTCGCCAACGCCGCTTCCTTCCAGGCGTGCAATGGAGCGCGCCTGCGGAGACGCGTGGACAGCCTTCAAATGGACGCCATGACGGCCACGGAATGTCGCGCATGCGCCTCATGAAGAGAAATAAAAGATAAAGCGAATGAGACGCGTGTGTTTATAGAGCTTCTCTACGCGGGTGCCGCCATCTTGAATAGCGGAACTTCCGGTATGCGGGAAAACATCGCTTTGCTCTCCCCGCACCACTGGGAGAAGCTCACGTTTTAATCGCAACTGCCTATCATTCCTGTTTTACCTTTTTATGTTATTTTACTCGTTCCAAGTTGTAATGCCTCGCTTTTTTTTCACTTACAAGTTATTTAGAGTTTAGATTGCTCAAATGTTGGAACAAAAAACTGGACCGTGCATAGGTGCACTATGCTGCACAAATTTCCGTAGAACTACCTGTGGGTCGCACAAGAAATGAGAGGGGTTAACACTTGGCCGAGTCGCGCTTGAGGGTCGCGTGAACTGCACGCATGCCGCAGAGGACGCGAGCTCGGCCGCTGTCCTGAGCGATGCGCGAAGATTGTGGAATCGCGGCTGCCGGAGCGGTGTCCATCGCCGTTTCAAACAGACGGGAGCGCGTTGCGTTGAAGCGAGCAAACGAGCAAGCCAGCAGATAAGAAATAGCTGCAGAAACCACTATAGTTGGCTGCCTATGAATTGCGATAGCATTCGCCAGGACAACCTCAAAAATGACGTCTATATCCTCTAGGACGATCTCTAGGGCAACCCCTAGGACGACCTCAAGGATGACGTCTAGGACAACGTCTAGAAGGGCCTCTAGGTCGATGTTAATGACTACCTCAAGGACGACGTCCTAAAGGACGACGTCAAAGACGACATCTAGGACGATCCGTAGGACGACCTCAAGGGCGACCTCTAGGGCGACCTCAAGGACGACCTCTAGGACGACGTCTAGGACGACATCAAGGTTTTCAGGTTCTTTTAATATGGTGCGAATGTGAAGGAGTTTGAGAATGTGAGCTGAAATGGTGAACCGCGCATATCTAACTAACTGCGCTGTTCTCGGCAGCAGGCACGGCGCGCCCTCAGGGTGTGCGGCGATGCAAATCGGTCGGCGCTCCGGTGTTATCTGCCTGACGTCACTTCCGTGACCACGTTTTTGTGACATCCATCTCCCAACATTGCACCCCCTTTCATACGCTGAGAAAGATGTAGTTCTACGTCAAATACAAGTGAAGCGTGCAGCGATAGAGCGAAAATGCAATGTCCAAGTACGGAGCGTGCAGCGGCCACCGATCCCCGCTTTCTGCATGACCCTCGTCCAGAAATCAGACGCGGCATTGTGCAAGTCTTGGGGAAGTGGCGTTCCTCCTGAAACGACGCTGCAGTAGACACACGTACAAACAACGCACTCCCAAGCAACCATATGCTTTTTCTGTTGTTGTATCACTCGTGTGTTTTACAAATAAAAATTCAGTTAAAAGTACGCCGTGCTCTGTTAGCATGTGTCCACCTTCTGTCCCTGTCTTTAGGAGTTTTACTTCAAGAAGAACTTCGCTCAGCGAAGTATTTCGAAAGTTTCTTCGCAATGGAGCCTTATAGGGCGCCCAATTACGAAGGTGCGCCGACACCTAGCGACGCTCCGTTTACACGCTAACAGAGATGATGGCCATGCAATGACTTAATACACGCCTCTTGCGTGTGACACAAGAAGCATTTAGCGGCGGTGTTTTTTTTTTTTCTTTCTTTTTATTATTGCCTGGTTTGCGATTATAACTTGGAAATAAGAGACGAGAAGTGGCGGTCATGGAAACAACAATTAATGACCTTAATTTGGCCATGCGCACAGTAAGGTCTTTTTTCTTTTATAGGAGCAGTTTTTTTTTTATTATTTGTCCATATATATGATGTGTTTCTTGCGAGAAGGTATTTTAAGATGGTTTATCAAATTGGTACCTGCAAAACTCCCCACTATAAAAGAAAAGAGTATTTAGGTGGGTTTTTGTTTTTTTTTCATATGAAAAGAGTTCGTTGAAAATTAGCAGCTCCGAGCTCCCCTCTCCATTTTTAAGCAACTTAAAATAATGAAAGTAAAAAATAAAAAAAATAACAGGATGGGAATTTAAGTAGCCTGCACCACATCCGTATTACGTTGCTATTCCACGCTGTGTTGACTATAGTATTCTTTTCTTTTCTTTTTTGTTCCAAATTCGATCGTTAAACAACCGCCCACGGAGGTATTCCTGGTCGTGCTTTTTAGCGATGAGCATTAAGGCCCGTCCACACACTTGTGTTCGACTACGACCGAGTGAAACACGACCTGTTTTTGAGCCTTTTGAGACGGCTAGTCGTTTCACTCGGTCATACTCGGTTGCAAGTGTGTGAACGGGCCTTTAACCGCAGTTCACACACTTGCAACTGAGTAGGACGAAGAGAGACAAGACCGGTTTGTATGCCTCTTACGGCGTCTTAGGACCAGCTCCGCAGAATCGCATTCAGTCCCAAGACGCCGCAATTAGGCTTAAAAACCGGCCTGGTTTGGTCTCTCTCCGTCCTACTCGGTTGCAAGTGTGTGAACGAGCCTTTAGCCAACAAGAAGAGCTGAGTGCGCTACTTTCGCCCTCAGCCCTCGGGGGTGACGCTCAAGGTAGCTGTTCCAAAGAGGACAATGTGGATCAACCTCGATCTTTACGGCACAAAAGCACGCTGCTTCTGGTTGTACACTCATTATTACATGACTGAAAATGACTGTGGAGTCTTTCGGGATCCACGGTCGCGATGCCTCCGAGATGAAGCAGGTTTGCACGCTCATTTACGCTTGTCTTAAAACAATGCGAAAAAAAAAAAAATGAGAACTCTGAAGAGAAGAGAAATTCTCAGTCTTACTATTTTACTGGTCATAACTGAGCGCTATTTCTTAGGAAACTAACGATTTTTCATTTTTAGCGGGAGAGTAAGGAATAGATGGGCAATGCGGCAGATAAAAATGAACTAAATCTCTTTTTTTATCTAAGCTCTGCCCGTGAGGAGAATAAAATGGATACGGCGCGGAAAATGCTGTAATGTATCCTATATTTAAAATTTATGACCACCAATACACTGAAAGACTTTTGATTTGAAGTAAACCTGAAAGTATGTAGTCAGTATGAAAGAAACAATCCCCATGACTTATCGAGTCTCTGACAACACATTAAGCCACGCTAATGATCTCGCTTCAGATGACTTCGTATTTCACCGTTACTATACTACTCTACAATAAAAAAAAAATATTAATTGACTGATGTCATGGCCCAATTTCAGAGCGCTTGGTACAAATATTCTTTTCTTTTCTGCGAAGAAAAGGGAGAAAAAGGGGGGGGGGGGGCGCTTTAGTTCCGAGTACCAACTGTCGACACAACCCAATTTTCTCGCGAAAAACGGGCACCATACTTCACCAAAAAAAAAAAAAAAAACGAGCGGAGTGGGAAAATTAGGAACAATAAGTCGGCAGAGAAACAACAAACAAAAGCAACGTTATGAACAAAAAAAAATAATACACGCAAGAAAAAAAAAACAAAAAAACGTTATGAGGAACGCGTCCTGCAAAGAGCGGGGTAAATTGGGGAACGCAACAAAAGTGACACAACCAAAAGAGGGAGCCATTTTCCTGGCTTCTGCGCTTTTAATGTGCAACAAATCATTCTAAGTGGAACAACCAAAAAACACGTATACGGACCTTCGGTCAACGACGACCGTCATGAATCATCGCAGCGCTCCTTGGAGCACGGCGCCAGAAAGGAGGAGGTAGGGGGACGAGCCCCCCCACGAAAATAAGGGGCCCGCAATCCCCCAAATTGCGTCTTGGCAGGATCAAAACAGAGCCACGCTCGGGGTTCCAAGGAGACCATCGGATTTTCGAACGGATAGCGGCCAAGACAGACGCAACTCGAGCGAGGCTGTAGAGGATAACGCTTCTGCGTTTCTTCGTCACTTTCGACGCTGCGAGTGCCGCCATTTGTCGCACCCGAAAGAATAGCCATTAAACGACGACATCGATTATAGTACTTGACGACAACGACAAAGCTATACACTTTCATCGACTGCCCTCTATAATTAATCGCTGCAAAAAGAAAGAAAAAAAGCGATGTGGGCAAAAGGATTGGTCGAAGTCCAAGTCGGGCCTTTGCGGTAACTTGTGTATATTATTTTTATATGTTAGCATTTTGTCCGACAATAGAACGAAGCTAAGCAAGTTATGTGTCGACGAGTCCACGTTCCCCAAGGCTCGCAGGAAAGTGGGGATAGGTTATGGTCGTGTGAATCGTCTTTCCGAGACATTTATTTGTTGCTGATTGTTCGCAGCACCACGCAAGTTGGGAGCAACGCTATCAAAGGAACAGGGACGAAAACGTAGCTTTACAGAATGCATAATGTTCCCACCAGCACTCGCGCGTGCAAACTGCAAAGCACTATCTAAAGCTACGGGCTCGCGCATAAACATTTTACAACGCTTCCCAGCGATCATGACGTATAAAGTTGCACGTACACAGGTAAAGCTTCATGTATCTCTCGGCGTCTGAAACGTACGAAGCTTTGTGTGCCGTGACAAATTTCTGCCGTTAATATAGTCGAAGTTAAAGTTTTTTAAGCCTAACTGCACCCTAGAACCAACCAAAGTTGTGTATGCCCACTGTCGTGCACGTGCACAAACGGGAACATGGGCAACACCATTTCTAGCGCTTCCAATGTTCCCGTTTTCGTTCGTCTGTGCAATGATTCACGCCCACCACCAGACTCCGTCTGCTGTATAAACCTTTTCATCCTTCTGCTTGACCCACCGAGGGCGCAGAGCGTCACCCTCTGTAAGGTCCAACGGCGCGCGGTACACGCAGAGACATCTACCAAAATCATCGACCTCCCCCCGGCAAAAAAAAAGAAAAAAAAACGAAATGCGCGGTAAAACTTTCCTACTAATTAACCCATCGACGACCATCAATATGCCCCGAGTCTCCACGCGAACACACAGTTCCCGACGGGGGCCGATTCCCACAAGCAGTATTCCCTTCTCAATCACTCTCGCGCACACAGAACGCGAAGCACACGAAGCGTGCACGTTTCACCTTCCAACGCCGGCCCTGCCTACATACACACAGAAGAGGCTTACGCAAGTACGCGCGCACTTAATTTCCATCTGTCCGCCACTCTTAACAACGCGTGCTGCGCTTTCCCCCAAATGAGACGAACGTGCGCGTCTAGAACACGCAGCGTGCAGCAGCTCCGCGAGTCGGCGAAGACTCCCCCCCCACTTGTACACTCGGGAGAGCGTCGGACCCCCGGTTTCTCAACCCTGCGGTAGACAGCCTAGATTTCAGAGACGGAACGACCCGAACCATGCACAGGGTTTGCAATTTAATGGTGGACGCCCACCGGGAACGATGGTCACGCTGCAGACTTGCACGTAACGCGTTATTTGTATACGTACCTCATGATATACCTTTAATAAAGTTTTTCAGACAGACAGACGCTCCACCTTTAGTTACCTTTTGAGTGAGCAACGAGTGACGGTAGCGAGTCACTTTATTTCAGTTACGCGTACACGTCCGGTTGCTAGTGCGCGTGCGTTGCGTTTTGGCGTGGCGAGGAACAAAGCGGGCGAGACGCTGGCAGACGATCGACACCTTCGTCACCTCCTCGCAGTTCGTACTGCAAAACGCAGCCTGTAAAACACGTGACACCGGTCGGGCAGTTGGAAACGCTCCGAAATCGAGGCAACCTACCCCGCTGCGGACGCGGGGCGCGGCGGCGCGCGCTCCTTCGAGAACGCGAGCGAGAGCTGCCCGGTCGCTAGCGCACCTTACCCTTCCACGCCGAGTAAACAGGCGTCCGCTGGAGCGGCTAAATTATGCAAGGGCCAGCGCGCGAGGGCTGCGCAAATCAGATTAGCCTGGAGAAAAACCTCCCCCACGAGAAAACGCGCCCGCCACGATCCACCGCCGTAGTACGGATGCAGCAGAAGCCACGCGCCAAGTTCGGAGTTCGAATCCGCGACTCCATTTTTCTTTCTTTTTTTATCTTTTTGTTCCTTCTAGTGGCGCGGCATGCTTCCATCCGAGCCGGCGGATTAAAACTATACTGCGGCTGCGCCTAAGCTGAGAGTGCGGTGAACGCTACGCGCTCCCAGGGCGAATTAAATTGACTCCCTATTATCACCTGACCTCGCTCTGTGCGCCAGTGTAAGGGCGGGAGCCTGATCACGGGACGATAGAGAGACGTGCGGCTGGTTCCCGCGAGAACGTAGCTTCCACCGCGCTGTCAGTTTGGGGTGAACGGAGTACACTATACACAACACCACGGCGTCGCTCGCTGCCTGTCCGCTGCTTGCCGTCTTATGTGTTTTGATCCTGTCCCATCTGTTCATTAGCGGCACGCCCGGCGTCTGTTAACAGCGCCAAAATAGGCGAGTTTTAGCGCGCTTCTTTTTCGTGGGCGTATAGCGTATACACCAGAGCGCCTGAGCTCAGCAACCCCCCGCGGCACCTCTCGATTTCAACGCGCAGTAGGAAGAAGAGAAGAGGAGTTGCCTGTTGTTCGCTGGCGGATCCGTTAATAGGAAAGTTGGGACAGGGTTCGTGGCTGCTCGAATGAGAAAGGATCTCTTCTTTCGTACTTTTCTTCTGCCTTGTCTGCCTGGAAAGCCGTCTCCTGAGAAATTCGAAACACGGACGGGTACTCCCCACGGCGGTTGCGTGAAAGCGCCTGCGTAAAAGTAACTCATCTAGACTTTCTGAAGCTCGTCCCCCCCTTTCCCTTTCGAGAGCGTAGACGCTTGATCAAGGGAGGTATCGTGACTGACCCCTCACAACATTCTTTAGTGTTGCCCGCGAGCCTAACGTTCGCTTTCAGAAGGGTAGCGTGAGATACAATACAACTTAGTATCACAACTCGCAAGCTACAACAGAAAACATATGCAAAGATGCATGTTCCGAATAACTCAGGCTGTCTATAGCTAAGGATGTCGCGAAGTTTTGTAGCACCCCTGCCAACAGGACAAAACGACGGCTTAGCACCGCGCAAACGGGGAACCACTGTTGCGCAAGTGCTCGAGAGCGACGAAGAAAATGAAGCATCGTGGCAGAGATTAGTCTGATGTTGCCACTCTAAGATACGAAGCATGCAATATACGCCCCTGTCCTTCGTTATCCAAAGAATGAACATTTAAGAAGAAAAAAAAAATCAACAATTTACTGCACCGCAGCGACCGAAAACTACATCTTTACTGCGTAAAGATGAAAGCAAAACAGAACTAACGTTACTCACGACTGGTTCACTAGAAGCAGTGCAGAGACGACAAAGCGGCGAAACGACACAGGAAGTGTACGGGGATTTTGATTATAACTTCGCAATCGCTAGACCTAACCACCCTAGCAACAGCCGAAAGAAAAACAAAACAAAAACAAAAACAAAGCAGCCTGAGAAAGAGACTCAAACAAGCCAACAAAAAAGGTCCGCCCACGAGAGTTGCGTACAGCATAAAGGCGCGGTCATTGGCGGGGAATCGTCTGGCTACCCGGGGCTCCCGCAGTAATGACGTCCTGCCTTCCGGAGCTGGGACCCTGGTCCGGCGATGGACAGATAGCGCCGATAGCGGCCACGCACGGACGTCGGCGCCAGCGCCGTAATGGCCGGACGCCCCGCTGGCCCCGCTGGCAAGCTGTCATTACGACGTCGTCATCCCCGTGACATCATCCTCTGTCTCCCGCCAAGACACGGGGTATTTAAGATCGGGGACACGATGTGCCCGGCGTGGGCGAGTGCCGGAAATGCAGTGTCGCCTGTACTCTGTTCCGAAACGCTCGCTCCATGCTGCAGGCAATGCTTTCTGGTCGAAGGCGATGATGATGGAGGGTTTGCTGGCGCAAGGGGGACGCAGGCCATATTGCGCCAAAAACAATTATTTAAGAGAGCCGGAAGATGAAGCCATCGCTCGCGAGCTGTAGCTTGTATAACTATACCGAACTGTCTAGAAGATCACACACGTGATCGAATGGTACAAAGGGTGATCGCCAACGAAAAATGTTTGATCGAAGTTATGGGCGACGCGTGAACGTGTACGTGTAGCTTGGCCGAGTTCGGTGTGTGGGACGAAAGGCGATGCTACGTAATGTTCTCCAATTTGACCGCCATCAGCAGGCAGGCACGTCCTTCTTCGGCGGGAAAGACACACAGATTAACACTTTCTATACTCTCTTCTGTACGCTGTTCCAACTTCGACTGTGCTCGTCGTTGTATCCCGCGCTTCCACTCCACCTCTGCTTCGCTCACCATTTGGCCAAACTTAGTTGGTCATTCCCCGTCTGTAAGCTTCCGAAGTATCTCACTCTCTAGCTTTCTATCTTCCCTTCGTCCCTTCTTCCTCTCTGTCTCTACTCAAATGCCCGCAAGCACTTCGGGTTTGCTCATGCGGAACCACACTTCCAACGAGGGATCAATGCAAACCCATCATAACTCCAATCCCGGAGCAAACTAGCGTACTGAAGGGAGGTCAGCAAGCCCTCCATCACCAACCTTCCCGAAGCACTCCCCCTTCGCACCCCCGTCCTTTCCCCAAAGCTACAAAGTTACTAAGTGCAAGAACGCGGTAGACACATGTGGTGCATGGTCATCGCTCGGTGCGCGCCATCAGTGACCCCGCAGTGCCCCGTACACGGAAGGATAAATGCCCCGTGACCACAGCACCGTAACGACCCATCCTAATTACCGTGCTCCGTGACGCGCAGAGGGGGGGGGGGGGGGGGGGGGGGGGGGGAACCACGGCATTCACTTGGTTCTGCTTCTTCGTTTCCTTTTCTTTCTCGCAAGCAGGGACAATCCCATCACGCGCATTTCAAGCGGACCCCGGGTGCAAGCTCCGTGACCATCTTCGCCCGCCCACCCCTTCTTTCGTAAACCCAGGGGGAAATCTAATGCCTGGGCCCTAGATCAAGGGGGAGATCCTGCGGCTCCAAGCGGCAGAGGCCGCGGGGACCGCCCTCATCATCGCAGGCACTCTCCTCATCAACGGACGCCGGGTCTGCCCGTTTACTGGGAGCGCGGTTTCTGCGTGCCTGTCCCATTCGTCGACACAACTGGCTTTATTATACAGAAAGTCTCGAGGCACGTCTTTGGACGTACATACAGGTAAGTGCGCGCTAGGGGACCGTTACAGCGTTCTCGCGGAGTCTTCGGCGACGCGTGCTTTTCGTCATTGGGTCGGGTCGCTTCTCGGGGAAAACGGTTCGTTGTTGGGAACGGCCACTTAGGAGAAGTGCATGAGGGGCTAATATGTATATACAACCACGTGTAGCGGTGCTGCACAAAGGGTATAGATGTGACACCACAACCCTAATTAAAATGGAACATCACATTACCATCGAGTTTGCCCTTGTTCGAGGCGGGGCTTAGGCCGCACGTCCGGGAGCTTCCTGGCTCGTGACGACGACCATTCCCCGAAAAGAAGAACCCAGGGGTCCAGTGGAGGTGGGAGAATTGGTAACGTAACGAACGGTTTAATTACATGGTAGCGATACAGTCGTCAAATCCAAGAGAACCAATGGAGCCCTCACGCCCCGCCTTATATAGGGGTCCGTTTTCTCCCTCTCTCTCCGCCAGGGCAGCAGGTGCGACCGCCACGTGCTTTGCAGCTGGGTCCGCCGCGACGTAGCCAGAAATGAGTCATAGCCAAGGTTCTCCGCAGTTAGGCCAGGCCTCTCTCCCCTTCCGGAGCGCACGAACCCACACGCACACACACACACGTCACGTTGACGTCACGGACGCGTTGAGACACGTTTTGGGCAGCCTTCGACAGGTGGGCGTCAGTCCTGAACACGTCGGGACTCGTTTCGGGACTCGTTTCCGCAGCGTTGAAACTCGGAAGAAGGTTGCCGAAGGTTCCATTCTTAACAGCCCCTCCGGGGCCAGGGAAACCTCGAATGGCCGGTGGTACACATCGCGACACTGTTAGCGCGAACACGACATCGGCGCATTTTCGCATTTTACTCCTAAATAGTATTAGCGAGCACAAGATTTTATCGCTTACTATATAAAACTAGATGAGCTCTTTCCGTGGGAATAATAACTTGGATGACATCCCTTGGTTTCAAAGAGAAAAACTGGAAAAACCGGTGATCGCTTGTTCGCGCTAACAGTGTCGCGCTCTGTACAATCGCTGGCCTGAAGAGGTGGGCTTGGAGTAGGCCTTGAGAAGACGCTGCAAGCACCAAACAAACTCCCAAACCTCTCACAACGGAGGCATCAGCGGAAACGTCCCCCACAACACCACGCCACACCGCAGTCAAACCAGTCAAACGCTCGGAATTCGCCAAAGACCCGCCAGACTGGATTACGGATTACCAAAATTTGGTACAATTCCGGGTATCGAGACCCCCTGTCGCCAAAAAAACTCATTTTTCCAACGAGGTCACTAAGAACAAAAGACAAAAGACAAAAACTTTTCGCAATTTGTGAGGTCCTTTTGGGGTTTCAACGAAGTGCCCCCACTTAGATCCTCATTCCCGTGGATGACGAAGACCTCTGAGATCATCCCTACTATTTTTCGTGATGTCAGAAAAATCTGCTCAAAACATCGGCATTGCCGTTAAATTTGCCTTTCCTTTTTCTTACGCTAAAGTCGTAGTGATCGATTTTCACGTGATTTCTAGACGTGAAAATGCGGTCTTTATAGCGCCGATAAAACAATCCGCCTCTTTCATGCCCCATCACATTGGTCCTAGCAATCTCCTGAGCTGTATCGCGAAACCCTGACACACTAGGGTCGCTCTTCTGCTCGACTGTCAAAGACACTCTGTCTACTCGTAGCAGAGGACCAAAGTTACGTGACGCCGGAGCTACGAGAGATCTTTCACGGATCCCCTCTTCCTCCGCCGGCGCGTTGGGACGGCGTACGCTTCCTAGTGCTACGAGGTCAGGCTGTTCTACAACCTGGTCCCTCTCATCCCGGTTTTCTGCCTCCAACTCTGGGAGTGCTTGCTCCCCGTCAGCTGCCTCTGGCTCTGGATCACTCGTCAACAAAGGGGCGACCTGACGCGATTTGGACCTCGTACACGACTGAACTAGCCCTTCTCCCAGTTGTTGACCCCTTTCGCGCAGCAGGAAATCTGACCGGTTAGAAAACAAATAAGGATACTCCAACGGGACTGTTTGCGAGACAGCCGCCTCTGTCACTAGCTTTCCGAACGGGTCAGTTATCTTTACTGTCGCCATAGGCAGACAGACACTGTGCTTTTCGAGCAGCTGCTTGATCCAAACTACCTTTCCGGTAAAATCGGATGTCGTTACATACGACGGATGGACAACGTCCATCGTCGCTGCACTGTCCCGAAGCACCCTGCACGGCTTTCAGTTTACCTGGAGCTCGTGAAGATAGGGACGAAGAAGCTTCAGGTCCTTGTCACTACCGTTCACGTACGAGAACACAACCCGCGGTTTCTTACATCTGGCCGCTGTGTGTCCCGGCTCCTGACAGTTGTAGCACAGGAACGGCTTCCTTGCCTCGAACTGCCCTGTTGGGCTTTTCCGCGCCTCGTCTCCGTTCGAGTGTTCTGCGCTCTTTTCTGGGACCTTTTGTCCTGCTTCAGGCTTCTCGGGCCCGTTTTCTCGCGAGCCGTTACCCTGTCGGAAGGTCTTGCGCTGATCGCTTCGGCCGGATTCGCTTTCCTCTCCGCTCAGCTTTCTACGCGTTGCGTACTCTTCGGCTAGCTCAGCGGCCCTTTCGACAGAGTCGACTCCCACCCTGTCCTGCACCCAGAGCTTGACTGACTGCGGAATGCTACGAAAGAACTGTTCGAGGCACACACACTCGACTACCTTGTCTCGGCTTTCGTACACTTCCTCGCTCTTCAACCATTCTATCAGGTTGGTTTTAAGCCCGTACGCGAATTCCGAGTAGCCCTCGCTGCTCTTTTTGGATGCGTTTCTAAACCTTTGACGGAACGCCTCGGCAGAAAGGCGGTACCGCTTCAAAAGGCTGGACTTCACCTTGTCGTAGTCGTCCGCGTCTCCAGCACTAAGGCGCGCGACAACCTCTGCAGCCTCACAGGGCAACAGAGTCAAAAGCCGTTGCGGCCACGTTTCTGGGGCGAAGCTCAACTTCTCACATGTCCTCTCAAAGTTAACTAAGAATAGGCCCACGTCTTCCCCAACTTTAAACGGCTGCATGAGCTTCTTCATTTGATACGACTCGGTCTCACTTGCTCGTACCGGAGCCCCAACTCTACTGCTCTGCGAGTTTAATCGCTGTTGTTCAATTTCGAGCTCTAGCCTTTTCAGCGCTCGCTCCTCTGTCGCTGCAGCCCGCTCCTGTTCTCGTTCCTCTTTCGCTGCAGTCTGTGCTCGTTCCTCTCTAGCTGCAGCCTGTTCCTCTTTCGCTGCAGCCTGTTCTCGTTCCTCTCTTGCTGCAGCTTCACTCTTAGCGTTCTGAAGCAGTTCCCACGCAATTTTAATTTCCTCTGCTTCCGCGCTCTCTGAAATCGCTTTACGGATCTCAGATTTCTTCATCTTTTGCTCCACCTCCACACCCAATTCTTGACATAAACAGAGTAAATCTGTTCTCAGTAACCTCATCAGATCCATGATCGCTGCTTTTTAGCTTTGGCTTTGTTCTAAAACTTGTCGCGAGGTTATACCAAAACCTAGCGCACGAGTAAAACACTAAGGATTCCCAGCAGTTCAAAATTAATTACCCATAATCTGAAGCCTGGCGAATCTCAAAGCAAAGTCCAAACGCTCACCCGCAGATGTAGCACGATGTCGCATGGTCCGATCCCAACCGCTGCCAACCAGTTGTTCGAGGCGGGGCTTAGGCCGCACGTCCGGGAGCTTCCTGGCTCGTGACGACGACCATTCCCCGAAGAGAAGAACCCAGGGGTCCAGTGGAGGTGGGAGAATTGGTAACGTAACGAACGGTTTAATTACATGGTAGCGATACAGTCGTCAAATCCAAGAGAACCAATGGAGCCCTCACGCCCCGCCTTATATAGGGGTCCGTTTTCTCCCTCTCTCTCCGCCAGGGCAGCAGGTGCGACCGCCACGTGCTTTGCAGCTGGGTCCGCCGCGACGTAGCCAGAAATGAGTCATAGCCAAGGTTCTCCGCAGTTAGGCCAGGCCTCTCTCCCCTTCCGGAGCGCACGAACCCACACGCACACACACACACGTCACGTTGACGTCACGGACGCGTTGAGACACGTTTTGGGCAGCCTTCGACAGGTGGGCGTCAGTCCTGAACACGTCGGGACTCGTTTCGGGACTCGTTTCCGCAGCGTTGAAACTCGGAAGAAGGTTGCCGAAGGTTCCATTCTTAACACCCTCAACAAGATTCTCGGCACACCGAAGAGTAAGAAAAAAGAAATACAATTGATGCCCATAACAATCGCGATATTTACCCATTGTCCATAACTGGCTCTTTACTCTACGTTTAATTTTAAGTCCAATCGCATACGCTATGCCCTGATGGAGCAAACGCACAACGAAAACGAGCGCCGTCACGAAACACATTTGGCGCTGCCTGATTTGCTCCCTCAGATCGAATAGGGTCGGCTGAGGGTGAACTTGCAGTGAAAAGGAGTAAGTATGTCTGTATACGTGGCGGCCCGTAGCTTTGTCCTTTAGTTTATCCTAGGTTGAGACGAAGTATGGTTTTTTCCTACACCGCTTTCCTTACGTCCGGAATAATCCTCCTACCGTGAAAACAGAAGACCTGGACGACCTGTCAAGATAAGAATCGCCAGATCACCGTAATATAGTATATCTCTCTCTTGGGGGAACGGCTGGATGACTCGAAGACTAACGCGTATACACCCATGGAGGCGCAGCTCTGCGCGCAACCAAGAAACGCGTAACGTAAAACGTATATACTACACGAAAAATCCCATATCGCTGTCGCGTATATAAATTGAGCCGTTCCGCTACGAGGGCAAATCCTCTCCCGCTGAGCCCCACTCAAACGCGCCTCGAAAAGCCGAACTCAACGGTCCGTCGCTTCCAGCGTTCTACGTGTCGAAGCTCGAGATGGACCCTGGCCAAGGCACGGGACACACAGACACCCCTCGAGAAGTGCGTATCGTCGCGGCTTATTCGCGACGTCCGATTTGTTCCTTCGCCCAAAAGACGGCATGACGCGGCGCTTTCTCCGTCGCTGATTGGATCGAAACGTCCGCCGCACCGTGTTGCGTGCGCCAGCCACGATTGGCTCGAGTAATTCGCGTAGCCTTCGTTTCGCTTCACCTTAGAAGGAGAGGAAGTATACAGCGGAGGCCCGGCGACGATTGCCTCCGGCCAACGAACCTACATTCGCCCTTTTTTTTTTCCCCTCGGGCGCGGGGTTGGCTACACTACGTTTCACTTACCGATGGACTGCGGCGGAAGCTACGAGTCGTGCCAGCCAATCCAACACTGCGCGACTGTCACGTGACCTTTGGGAAGGGCGCAGAGACGCGCGAGTCGCGTCGTCACGCGACGCGTTCGCAATGCGCGATTCGCTGACACGAATCGTGCAGTGTCCGCCGCTGTTCATCGTGTACGGTGAAACGGACTCCATTCTTTTGCGCCATGCCGCTTCGTCCAATGGAGCCAGCTATAGGCTCGAGCGCCCGAGTCGGTTCGGACACGGCCCGATGGCGTACAACCGAAGCCGACGAAGCGGAGCGCCCGACAGTCATCGACGGGAAGAAACCCAATTTGGCGAATCGGTCCCGCATACATCGCACCCAGCGGACCTGCCTCCTCTCCCTCGGCACTTCCCTCGGGCTGGACTGCCTCTTCCTTTTCTTCTCTTTTCGGGACATTATATTGGGCTCCGAGATGTTTGCCTCGGTCCCCAGGGGGTGAGTGGGCTCGTCCGTGGGTCAACCTCTAATGCTTCGCTCGCCTTTGTTTTTATATACAGCTCCGTAGCTCCTTATTATTCTTCTCTCTTTGTATTAGTAATATCTCTCTGAAAAAATAAATAAATAAAAAAGAACATTGGCGTTGATATTGGTTGTGGGCCACGCTGGGCGATTTAGAGCGGATAGGGCGGCGAATTCGTGTTCCGTTGTGGTGCAGATTGTGTGCTTCAAAGTCGTGTGACAGCATCCTGATGGAGTTTTTTCTTTTAATGCGTTTCGCAACATTATTTTGGCGAGCTTCGTGAGTTTTAAGGGATACTGAACCAAGAAATTTAGTGTCCATAATAAGTGGCGCACGTTCTTTCCACGAGCCAGCAGCCGCCGGTGTGCGCGAGCACACGCAACAAAAATGACGTCAAAGATCTCCATTCGCGGTTAAGATGACAGTGAAATGTATGGGCTTCGGGCCAAAGGAGAATAAAGACAAGTTTTTCAACTACACAGTGGTGTCTGGTGTAAAAGGTAAGCGATTTATTGGTCTAACAAGCACGTAGCTTTCACTTGTAGATATGAAAAGCCTGTCTTTATTCTCCTTTGGCCCGAAGCCCAGGCATTTCACTGTCGCGAATGGAGGTCTGTGACGTCATTTTCGTTGCGTGTGCTCGCGCACACCGGCTGCTGCTAGATCGTGGAAAGAACATGCGCCACTTATTATGGACACTAAATTCTTTGGTTCAGTATCCCTTTAAGCTGAAACAAGGTTGCGTCATACTGACGCGGTATTCCAAATTGTATTAGGAGTGTGCTCCCGCCGCACGAGGAAATACTGTATGGAAAAGGAAGTAGTACTTCTAGCTTCTACAGGCTCGAATAGACGGCTGAAGATACGGCTTAGCCCTTCGAATAACTCGGGCAACTTCGGTGGCACTTTCCCGCATGTCCCGCGACGTCGCACGACGGCTTCGTTGCAAGTACAAACTACAACAAGAGTGTGAGCCTCCCTGCCTCGAGTAAAGAAACACTAGATAACATTGACCGCGGAGTGATAATAAAATGCTCGGGCCATACGTCGCGTTTCTCGAGACTCGAATCTATATCCGAGCAAAAAAACGAAAAACGAAGACGGACAGGTCAGCGACAGCTTAAGGAACGTGGTGCGTCGCCAGCACCTTAAGTTATCGCTTCGCATTAATGAAATTGTGGCATCAGCCGATAAGAACGCTGAGGAACCTAAGCAAGAAGCGTGAACGTAAAAAAAAGACCACGCCCCTCGTTTCTTAAAGCTGTCGGTAACGGACTTCGCTCCGTGGCACGCTCGTTTTGCGCGCAGCGCAACTGCCACTGTTTTATATAATGCCGCGTGCTGAGCGAAACCCTGCTGCGGAGCAAAAGGTGTCGCTTGTTTCCAGCATATTCCCTTCGCATACAGAGTCCGACGCGCTGTTTATGACAATATAGTCAGTTCGCATTATCCCTGAAACGTAGCGCCCTTTCCTCCCCGTTCCTCCCTCGCCCACCTGCACATCGACACGCTCAAGCACGCGCCCCACTCGTATACCATAACCGCCCCAGATACTGTTCTCCGTCAAGTTAAAGTGCATCGAATGAAGCCACAGTCGCTGCAGACCTGCTGACAGAAGTATATATACGCGGACGCTCCTCAACTATGTTTGCTTTGTATACACCAACACACTGCTTACAAACAAGCCCGCTTTGCCCACACTAGGCGTGGGCACTGCGCGTGCGCAGAAACGAAATTCGGGAGGACTCAAGCGTCTGCGCATGCGCAGTACCGACAGCAGCGCCACCACGGGGGTGGTGGCGTTGCTGTCTCTCAACTCAACCCAGTGAGTTGAGTTGGTCTATACATACGTGTGTTTCGAACATGTCGGCAGACAGTTTTGTAAGACCATTGCGAGAGAAACGAGGAAGAAATCCACCTGAGACACTGCCTGCAGACTGTCTTTTGTATACGATGTACAGTAGCAGTGCGACCACGGCTTGAGACTGAACTCGCGCCTCCCTCGTCCCCTTTACTCCCCACATGAAAATCAACGCACAATCCACAATCCACAAATACTCCCTTCCTAAAAGCCAAAGAGCATCGTATCACAATCCACCCCCCAGGAAAAGATAAAAGAAAGAAAACCAATCTACCTTGCCTCCGATCGCGATTCCTCTTTTCATTCTCGCACACTGTGTTGCTCTTTATCCCGTAGCATTTGTATGCCGGCTCTTTCATCTTTTTTTTTTTATTTCCTCGTTCCCTCTTCCGCGCTTATTACGCTAAGTGCGCGCCGCAGTCGGAACCTGCTCGTCCTCGTCGACGGACCCGCGGTCTGAACCCTCGCACGTGCATACATATTTAATTCGCGAGGAGCGGGAAACCCGGAGTCCGGCCACAGGCACCGCGGGAGCGGCCCGCGGATGTCGGCGACGGCTGGCGGCTGCCCTGAATATTAATTCGGAGTCAGTCATTATTGAGATTGAAACGCCGCGTTTCGAAACCGCCCAAAAAAAGGGAAGGGTGGGAGGTGAGGTGAACTGCGACGGGGGATATATGTATACGCAGGATCGCGTGATAAAGAGGGGATAGTGTAGATACTGCTGGGTTTTAAGGCACCAATCCCATTCGGAAACGTCGCTCGCTTCTTCGCTTCGTGTCAGCTGACATTATTTATTTTTACTGCTTGGTTGCCCAGAAAGACGGGACTATATATATAGCTGGAAGAGGGCCTTTCACGTACAATGGGGCATGTCGTTACCCTGCTAAGGAATGAGAAAACAGGTGTTTGGAAAAGACGAATCTTCTCGATGGTGGAGCGCCGTTTGATTTGAAGTCGGAGATAGTCTCTCGTTTCGATAACAGTGTTAATTGGAAGGCGGGGGGGGGGGGGGGGGGGGCGGTTTCGTCGCTGGCGAAAAATCTGGATATGGGTCCCCGGACTGATCCAGATTTTTTGTCAGGGACGAGTCTATTTCGCCACCTCGCCACCAGGCTCCAAAATCCACTTTCCGCCTGCGCGGATCCGCCCGCGAATCCGCAAGTCTAAACGCGCCATTAGTGCGCCGCAGCTCGGAGAAAATGAAGCGAAAACTCGCGCTGCAGAACCCTGGATCTTTCGATCCGTGTGAGCATCGTATCGGACTGAGATTGCGCACCATCACGCAGTAATTATCCTTATTGTGCGACGCACGTTAAGGACGCAAGGTCAGCAGTCGTACTGAACTGGATAAATTTCTCATCTGAACCGGCGTCACAATACTACGGCGACGTAGGATTCCGTAACTCACGTAACATTTAACCTCTAATTTGCAGCTCACTAGTGTTTCTACTTACTTATTAATACTACAATATATATACAACTAATTTGTGGCGGAAGACGTACTGCCTCACTAGTTATTATAGTACTTATTACCACTGAGTGCTGACTTTGAACTGAAATGGTCAGCAAAGGCGAGAAAAGACTTTATATAGACCCTTTTACTGTTTACAAACACAAGTAGTCTCTTGGCTACCAAGACACTTCCGGTCACTTCGCTTCGGCAGGCCTTTTGGGCATGTTAATAAAAAAAAAAAAATTCTAGGGACGATGAAGTATAACAGAAATCACGAAGTTGTGGATTTAGTGATGTCCTTGTGTTGTGCTATTCAACATATAAAACGGGAAAGGTCGTCTTACAGGAGCAATAATAAAATCTCTATCACATCTTTCGCAAACCAATCCTTGAGCTAACCCTCTGGAGAACTAGTCACAAAATATTTCATCAACATTACAAAAAGCGGAGCTTTGGGCTGGCTGTGGTGGGAGTTGTTTGTCCTTTCCTTTGACCGGAATTTCGCGGGGACGTAAATTGCCAACAGCGCCTCCTTCCGGCGCGTTTAAAAACAAGGTCCGTATACTTTATATACACGTCTACGTATTTCTGCTGAACCTCAGACGCCTCAATAGTCATCTGTAAAGTTTCTTTGCACTGATGTTCGACGATTCTTAATTGAACGGGGGTACTAAAGCGATACAAAGGCAGCGCAAAAAATAAGATACCGATTCTTTTTCGGTTAAAGACACATATACCACTCTTCTTTTTTTATCGAATTCGGTATACAAAATGAAACGACGTGATGCAATGAATGGGAACCAATAAAACACACCCCCTTCGGTACAATGTCGGCACGGGGTTTGACGACTCAGAGCATGCTTCGCCAATGATTTATCATTGTATGCCTGGTTTACTTTATCTACAAAAGACTCGCATTGAATAATACATTTTAAAAAAAACTTTCCTATTAGTTTATTTTAGGTTATTGCCCACACGAAACGAGTGGCTGTACCAGAAACCCGCAACGATATGAAGGCGCGACTCGTTTTTGTGAAACTACCAATACATCAAGTTGCAAAGGCTCACGTTATCGAAGGCGCACACGCACGCGCACCCACCACGAGCTGGCGTCGTCGTCGATATAGGAGCGCATCTTGGCGCAGTACGTGCCCTTTAGAAAAAGCAAAGCCAAACAAATACCAAGAGCATTCCTTATCAAGGAAAAACCTCTTGCGACAGAAACAATAAAGTTTAGGAAACGAAGAACGAGCGCCAGCTAAGTTGGAAGTACGGCGGCCACGAGGCGGCGCGGTGCTTCCAACCTGACGGTGCATTATATAAAACCAAATTTAAGCACGAGGTAAAAAAAAAAAAAAAAAAAAAAAACTATTTGAAGTCAAATAAAGTTGACTTCAAAAAGTCAAGTTTAGGTGTAAAGTTGGTCGTAGCCGCGGTACTTCAGGGTCCGATGAAAAGCAAGCTAGAGCCAAGAAATAATGAACGGTGGTAGTTGCCAGTCGTTCCTTGTCGCACTGAACCTAGCAAAGGCAATGAACAACACACTAGGAAGTTCTTCCCTGGATGTTCCGTAAAATTCTGAGGTCAGTAAACACAGTGAAGCGTCACTAAACCTCCAATGTTGGTGGCCACCTGTCTACCCTAAATGACTCACAAAAAAAAAGGGGGGGGGGGCGCAAAGGAAATGCTTACCCTGACAGTTCCATCGAATTCTGAGGCTGGGAAATGCAGTGAAGCGCCAGGCTGCCAGTTGACCGAATTCACTGGGCGGCCCCTGTCCAGTCTAAGACGGCCAAGACCATATTCTGGCCCCAGTTATTGCCCAAGCTAGTGTGCTCCCTGGATTGAAGCTTCGAAATAGCTAGAGCAATTAACCGTAGTCGCCGTTGTGCCTCGTGACCGTGGTCTCCGCGTACATGTTACCGCAGATAATCCACTCACGTGGAAATAGCCCGATATTGCCTTGTTTGGTCGAGCAAGCGCGCAGCTTCTAGTAACGCATTGCCCGTTCGGAACTTGGGAAGTGCCTGTAAAAGGCTGGACAACATTAGAGCGCACGACACAAGAGCGCCGACATTAGAGCGCCGACAGTAGAGCGCCACGACGTTAGCGCGCGCGACACTAGAGCGCCGCGACGTTAGCGCGCTCTCGTCGACTCATTTCGCAAATGTCATTGCTGAATGCCGGCGCATAAATCTCCGCCAATTTCACATAAAACACGCGATGCCCGAACAAGTGGTCGGACCGGTCGGGCCACTCGCGCTGGACTGGTTGTGCGCTCTCGTTTCGCGCGCTCAACTGGTCGTGCGCTCTCGTGTCGCGCGCTCAACTGGTCGTGCGCTCTCGTGTCGCGCGCTCAACTGATCGTGCGCTCTCGTGTCGCGCGCTCGACTGGTCGTGCGCTCTCGTGTCGCGCGCTCAACTGGTCGTGCGCTCTCGTGTCGCGCGCTCAACTGGTCGTGCGCTCTCGTGTCGCGCGCTCAACTGGTCGTGCGCTCTCATGTCGCGCGCTCAACTGGTCGTGCGCTCTCGTGTCGCGCGCTCAACTGGTCGTGCGCTCTCGTGTCGCGCGCTCAACTGGTCGTGCGCTCTCGTGCCGCGCGCTCAACTGGTCATCCGCTCTCGTGACGTGCGCTCTAGTGTCAAGCGCGCTACTGTCGCAGCGCCCTTGTGTCGCGCGCTCAACTAGTCGTGCGCTCTCTCGTGTCGCGCGCTCAACTGGTCGTGCGCTCTCGTGTCGCGCACTCAACTGGTCGTGCGCTCTCGTGTCGCGCGCTCAACTGGTCGTGCGCTCTCGTGTCGCGCACTCAACTAGTCATGCGCTCTCGTGACGTGCGCTCTAGTGTCAAGCGCGCTACTGTCGCAGCGCCCTCGTGTCGCGCGCTCTAACGTCGGCGCTCTAGTGTCGCGCGCTCTAAAGGCGCTTTCCCCATGTAAAATGGGTTCAGTGAAGTGCTTGACGAAGTATGTTGCATACGAGTCCTGCAAACGCAGCACGCGGCGAAGTTGTCATCGAGGGTCGGTGCAACAAACATTGCACTCTGAAGGGAATCTGTACAATCTCATTCCTGCAGAACTCGGAGACGGCCAATCACACCGAACGACAGGTGAGAATCCCAGCGAAAGACGAACTCCAAATGCGACTAGATACGAAAAACAGACAAATGTATATACATACGATGTGCGCATTATGAGCATTGTCCCCGCGCTCATCGCACTGATCGGATCTAAGCGCATTATCAGCATTGTCATTCGCTGGGATCCTTTTGTTGTTCCACATGACATGTGCTGTTTCCGTGTTCTGCAAAAAAGTGCGCTTTAGGGTGTGCGCCCCCGTGGTTACGGGTAACGTGAAAATAAGTGTTCATTACCAACACGTTGTTGAGAAACAAGCCCGCGTTTTCCCACACCAGGAGTGGGCAGAAACACAGAGAAGAAAGGTGTCTAGCGCAGAAACCCAGAGAAAAAAAGTGTCTGCGCATGCGCAATGCCGACAACAGCACCACCACAGCGGCGTGGCGTCAGAAAGTTGAGTTGGTGCGATTCGACCACAACTATCGGAACGACGGTTCATCGAAGTCATTTCCCTTTCTCTTAACAATCAGTGTGGCACAGTCAGCTAACAGAGGACTATGCGGACAGAAACTGAGGGAGAGGAGGAGACGAGAGCGCGCAGGGACGTCAGAGCGCCGAGCTCTGGTTCGATTCATTAGTGGCTAGACCTGAAGCTACCTTGCATTGACCATCGCTGCACCTTACTATACCTTAGGTTGGGATTTTACTTACCGCATATCGTTTCATGGGCCAAAAGAAAACTAGTACACCAGGTGAAAACCAAAACCCTGCTTTTCGGTGAGAAAATTTGAAAGTAGAGCCAAATACAGCGGACTATTTCTCAGCTCCTTTCCTTCGAAAGCCCTCCGCTTTTTCGCTCTGATGCATCCGGGGTGCCTAAGTATGCGTCAGCCGAACCCAGTTCGCGCATTGACGGACACGAGCACCGCGTCACTCGGATGTATGCGCTCTTCGACAATCAATCCCTCGACGAATATTTGAATTCGCGTTCGTGGTCAATGAATGCCGTGACGGCACTTATCATCACTCGCGAATGATAAGTTGCCATGGTGTGCTTGAAAAGCACGGTGCAAGCTTGGTGTCGTCACATCCGGCGAAATACCAGGTCGCGACCACGTACTTTCTCACTTCGCTTTTCGTTTAAGAAGGAAAGCTGATTATGAAGAAGGTGAAAAATAATCTCATGGTCCCTTTAAAAGTGTTAGGACACGCCAAAAATGAAATATGAGATGACTACACTGCTAGGACCCATTTTATGCATTGCTCCTTTATTTTTGCTAAATGTGTTTTGGAAATGGCGCGATAGTTTCGTGGATAAATAGATTTCAAGGCGGGA
This sequence comes from Ixodes persulcatus, assembly GCA_013358835.2. Taxonomy (NCBI): domain Eukaryota; kingdom Metazoa; phylum Arthropoda; class Arachnida; order Ixodida; family Ixodidae; genus Ixodes; species Ixodes persulcatus. The sequence continues at coordinate 304,316 of JABSTQ010010315.1, read as the reverse complement.
TCCTCGGATCCACCCCATTTGAGAAGGCCACCATGTTTGTTGGGTTGGTGACGTCATTCGCCTAATGCGCGGCGTCCCCTTCTCGCAGACTCGGCTCTCTCGGAGTCTCGCGCTTCAGCTTCCTCGTTCACCTTCCGCGTATTGACCACGACGTTTCGGGACGATGACGGCTACGGCATCGCTCGATCGCTTCGTCGGAGCCTTCGACACCGATCGCAGCCGCGATGAGAGTGATTGTTATCGAGACATGTTGGAAGCTGGTCATTTTGAGTTTGACCCGCTCGCGCCCGCTGCGCGTTCACAATTGGCCCTCTCCTTCCCCCTCATCGACTTTTACAACGCTAACACCCACACACACTTTGACCCGCTGGCGACCAGTTCCAGCGACGTCGACGAGATCGTCACGAATGAACTCACCGTCGTCCGCGACGATCTCGCACGTGCATGCAGGGTGGAGGGTGAAAGGGGGCGAAAGTGAGAGTAGCGTTGAAGCAGCTGCCGCGAGAGAGTGTCCGTTGTAACCGTGGCGAGGCGAGCGTGAGAAGGCGTTCAACCAAATACGACGATCATGTGCTTTATTGACACCATGGTGGTGTGACTTACTTGGGCAGTGTTCCCCGGTCGCCAAACCAAAATGATAAACATTCGTAAATTGATTATTGAGATTACTATGAAGCTCTAAAATCGAGAGAATTGGTTTATGTGCCTAGTAGCCTATAAGCGTTCCATTCCAAGAATAATCTCCCGTTTAGTTTTTGTGTCCTAACCTCTAAAGAGGCGCATGCGAGCATCACAATTCCGATTATCACATGATCGTTCCGCAGTCAATCAGACTCCGGTATTGGCGGATATGACAACGCCACGAAGCAAGAAGCGTGGAAACTCCGCCTTTCGTAACTATCCGTGACCACAGACGCTGCTATAGTACCGTAATGCAGCACCGTAAGATCATGCGCCTAAGATACCGAGCGGTGCGAGTAATACGGGAGCATAAGCTCCTCTGCCTATATGGGAGGGAAACAACTCGGCTTACGCGACACTTCTCAAATTTATTTAAGTCGACAACCGCTCGCAAATATTGACGAAAGTTACGCGTTTCTAAAATGGTCCTAGCAGTTTTTCATGCGCAAAAAAAAAAAGAAGCGAAATAACATACTGCTAAAGCAAGCGAGGGCAAACACAAACAAGGCATATAAAACTAACCACCAAAATGGGGTAATAAGCATAATTTTCCGATTAATGAGCTCATTCATGATTAGCGAGCGATGATGAATGATTAACTCAAAAGCCGACCAGCAGAAAAGGAGAGACAAAAAAAAAGGAGAGGAGGGGAGGTTTAATAAAGTTCGCTTGGCGACGATGCGGACCTCGCCCTCGGAGTCACTCGTATAATGCGCTTTTCTTCCTGCTTAATAAAAGCTGTATGCTGAAATTGGATATGACCTTTATCCCATTCTTCACGATCCTCGTTCGATGCTCTTGTCCACCGGCTATAAGCTCGTTACTTTCATTACACTATTCGCAGCACGTAATCTATAGTGTGCGTCGCTCTTCTTGTTTGAAGCGGTATTCTTCGAACAATCTACATTTCCGTGACCGAGGCTCCGGATATTGTGAAGAACGTTCGTTTACGTGGCTACTTATCTCCCAGGCACCGACTTAGCAGCGTTGCCGCTACCGGAGCTCCGAGGCCCTTTGTGTTGCTGATACAGTTACCGCTCCCAGGCGCCCATTGCGCACGCGTTTGTTACGTAAAGAAACGTTGTCATCTTATCCCTCGGTACCGGACAAACAAATCGCGGAATAAGAAGACGGTAAGCCGGTACGTTTCTTTCACGGTGCTTATGTGTATCCAGTCCAGTTCCCGCATGACGGCAACGGTGTGACGTATAAGGCTATGCTAAAACTCTCTAATATGTGGGAACAAGAACCACCGCGAAGATTGACTCGGTCACCAAGCAGCTGATTTTTCTTACGTCGGCGAGCCGTGTTTACTGTTTCATGCGTTCGCCTTATTATTGATCCGCAGATAATGAAACTGCGCTCGAAGAACAAATTACTGAGCAAGAGGCGTCACGCCCCGAGTTTCTTAAGCTGTGATTGGCTGTAGACAGCCGTCGGCAGCACTTCCAAGTACCGTCTATAATGCGGGCCGCGCCGCGAAACTGCGACACGACGCACAACGCGTCCAGAATGAGGAAGACTGGAATTGGAAGCCAGGAAGAAGAGAGAGGTGTGGGAGGGAGGGGCAACTCCTTTTGTATTCGGGCAGGCCATTACTCTAATTGGAGAGGACAAGGATGGCTCAGCTCGGCCCTTTGAAAAAAATCCCGGGGCTGCTTGGCCGGATTTTGATTACTGCGCGCGCGGACGCGGCTAGGCCTTTCCTTTGTACTCCGGGCCCCGGTGTTATGGCGGCTTCTCGAACCTCTCACTCCCCCCCTCCCCCACCCCGCCCACATACACTCACACACAACGCCTGCTAGGAGCGTATGGCACCCGCTCTTTGTTGCGCCTCTATGCTCTCGTGCTCAGCATAGCCATTGTTCAGCAGAATTGAGATGAATCCGATGGACTGCGCTGCTGACTGAAGAACTCGCTCAAAATGCGGGCGATGAATGCGACCTGCAGCTTCACGGCGGGTGTCTTCTTTTTGGGAAACGTTTCGTGTTCGACTCCTCAAATGAAACGAGTCTTCAAAGGATGTAGATCAGCTCTTTCTTTCTTTTTTTTTTTTTGCGTAAATAGATTGACTTGCCATCGACGCGGGTTTGGTTTATTAGGGATGTACATCAGGATATGTTTTCGTTTCTTTTATTTTTTTAAAGAATAGACGATTAGAACGTCTACAGTGCAACATGAATAATTTTATATGACACAAAATTAATACATAAAACCCCTTCTGCGTTGTTGCTTCGACGGAAACGTTCTCTCGCCAACCACATAAAAAGATTTAAGTGATGCGCTTTTTTTTTTTTTTTTTTTCATTGAATATGGAGAGTCGCTTCTCTCAACAAAGTTCAGGCCAAATTTTTTTTTGTGCGGAATAAAATAATACAGGAAGCAAGTTTTATATAAAAGTAACAGGCTGAAATTGGAATAATTTTTAGATTTCAGTTAGGGTTTCTATACATAATCCATTTTATGACACAATCTCATTTCCCCAATGGTTTCTTTACGCGATCCCCGAATATTGAAAAAGTTTCGAGTGAATTTTTCATGAAACCTTTTTCCAGATAACTCTGGAACGCATTACGCGATTCTTTTCAAGTTCCAATTTTGTTCACGGAAAGAAAAATATTGGAATAAAACTTTTATGCAGAAAGCGCTGTTTTGGATTTCCTAAAGCCACATTATTTATTCAGTGATTCTCAAATATTTACTAAAAAAACAAATTAAGTGGCCCGGAGTTATGTTCATGACATTATTTTTTTTTCTTATCCCCATCTAAACAAAATACAAATATAGAAAAAAGCGGTCAGCGTATTCGAGAGCTGCAGTCTGATCTGGAAAGATTAAAAGAAAGGCCCCAGACCTCACACCGTAGGAACCTCACCGATGCGCTAATCCCGCCACGTTACATCAACTTGGCCGCATGCGAATTTCGCGTAACGGGACAAAATAGTACACCAAGAAGACATAAAGAAGACCTTACAAACCACTAAAGAGTGACAAGAGGTACCTCTTACCAGGGTTCGTAAATCCCTCACGCGTCAGACGAAAAACAACTTAGAAAAAAAATATAACTATATTTCAATGCGAACAAAAATTAAAAATAAACAAAATGTTAAAAGAAAGTAACCTCAGTGAGAAAAGAATGTAACGGTGAACCGTTTCTTTGGTATCCCCTCTTCACACGCGCCTGCAGCGGTACGGGGCAACGAACAATGCCCAACAATACGGACTCAAGCCCGCGCGTGCAAGTCTGGAAAGAGAAGTTGGGGAAGTGGCTTTGGCGACGACGGCGACGGGGTAACGGCTGCGGTTCCTTCTCTTCCCCGCCCCAAACACCTTGGCCTCCAGCGGGGCTGAGGAAAAAATGCAGCTGCCTTGACCCGCCGCAGCGACGACCTCGGTGCCCGAACCCATCTGGGAGGCGTCGAGGTCGAATGCCTCACAAAGGAGGAAGTGCGGCAGATTTTATAATTATTTCTACCATTCTCAGATGTGACAGGAGGAAAAAAAATGTATCTGGTTCGCGGATGACAAACGCGTGGTTTACCAGTGTTCGTTGAGGTTGGTTTCATTGGTTTCGAGAGGGCTGGGGCAGGAGGTAGAGAGATAAGGCAACTATAGATGTTTTTGTTTCGTTTCCGCTGGAAATCGAATGACAGCAACACGCTCCTCGCACACTCCCGTCGATGATGAGGACATGATCTTGTTTAATACTCCTTGTTTCGCTTGTTTTCCTGCGCTTAGGAAAACATTTGAGACTTGGGAGAAAGCGGTTTGAGAAACAGGGTTGATAAGACAGAAAGAAAACTGTTATGTTTCAAGTTAGGTAAATTAATTAAGCTATCTCGAGAGCGGGCCTGCGCCCGTGATTCGATAAATCTGCACAACAGGGATAGGAAACGATGCCTCAGGTAAAATATTAGTCGTAAGCCACACATTCTCTGCCAAAATATTTCGTTACGGAAAAAGCATTACTCATATTATTGCGCCACACGTCGTGCTCCGTCTGCCTCTTCTCCTCGTTGCACAGGAGCAATCGGCAAAGCCGCCACGCTGGTTAGAACAACGAAATAATAATAATAACACGGTGCATGTATATTTGATATATGTACGCTGTAGGCTGGGTCAATATGCAAGTTTATCGGAATGAAAGACATTTGCGGAGTCAAAACATTGCTGTTCGACTTAGGTGGATTAGTTATATAACTTGCTCGGCAAGTTTGCACATCCTCCGCAGAAGTGAGCGACACAGAGATGCTGGGACTCAGTGATGAAAACAAGTGCTCGGAACATTGTGTCTTTTCGTTTTAGCGCCTTCGCACCATTGCAGTATTTTTCAACAATAATATGGGAGAGACTGACACCCAGTGCGTGGATCAACGCGGTGCTAATCCCGCACGCTTATTGTGTAAACATATCCTTCAAGCGGTTGGCTCTGCTCGGTGCCTGGTTTCGTTTAGCCCTTTGTTTGTACAAAGTATATTGTCGAAGACAGCCCCCGTGCGCTGCAGCTCACTGCTTATAATTCTCTCTTGCCAACGTAAAAATAAGAAAAGCTCGATGTCAGATGCGTTTCCGAAGACCGGCTCCACTGTATTCGTTTAAAACTGCCTCTCGGTAAACGTTTGTTGACCGCTCAAGCCCACTTTCACAAAAAGAGAAGTGTCTTGGTCTCATTATGAGTTTACTTCTGTGCATGGCTGCCTGAATATCTAATGCGCCCAGCCTAAGGTAAGGTAAGGAATATTAAACGTGCGGTGACTGGAAAGCGCCGACTTAATTTTCTAATCGGTTCGGGTCGCTTCGGTAACTGGCTCGCAAAGCACGAAACCGATCAAGTACATGCTGCGTTCAACGCGCCCTACATTTTCAGAAGCCATTGAGTGTAGGGTGTACACCAATGCACCGGAAATTAGTTGAGCCAGTGACAATGGCGCATGATATCCCGACCAAAAAAGGTCACGCCATCGCAGGGGTAGACGCTTTTTTTTTTTGTAACCTATATTGCATTATTATTGGGGCACAGTGCCACACTCCCCTGTCATTGGCTAAACTCATTAATATATGACCAATGATTAGTGCTCCGCGTGCATAGAGGGGAAGTGTACACGCAGGAACTCCTAATCTTCGTCTAAACGAGTGAGTATGACGATCTGAGAATAGATAATTAAAATTACAAAGCATATTGAGCTATAAAGAGAACAAAGTTAACACGTTAACAACAATTTTTTTTTTTTACCCCAGCTGGACCGGGCAAGGACCCCGGCGATGGTAAACAACACGAGTAGCCCGAGCCCCTTCCTTTCACGGTTTCGCTCTCGACGCCACAAAAGCACGTCCGCAAAAGCTTCCCGACGACCGCGGACACAAGCTGCAGCGTCGCAGAGCCGCGAGTCTCAGCTGCGCTCTTCCTTTTTATCGAGATGGCTGCCCGAAGGCTCTGGGGAGAGAAAGCAAAGACCCCGATAGCTGTCCCCGTTGCCCAGTTCCGGTGCCCCCTAACGGAGGCCGGGGCACTGGGGATGAGGCTAAGAGGAGTCCTCCGGTAGCACGATGACCTTCGTCCCTCGGCGACCGCACCGTCCTCCCGGGAGCACTGGCCGGACCGTCGGTGCTTCGACCCCGTGACAAGCCTCCTCCTGGACGGAAACCTCTGGGCCGGCTGCAGCGTGCCGTGCCGTGGTCCCGTTGTAGGGAGTGACCCCCGCTTCGAGCGGTTCGGAAGTGCCCACAAAAGTGCGTCGTTCCCTTTGGGTGGTTTGTAAATAGAAACGGTATGGGTCTGCTTTTGGTTAGAAAGCAACGACCCCGATACTGCGGGCATTAGCCCAGACGCTGTGAAGACCGAGAGTTCCAGAGCGTACGTCTTGCTGCAAGCTCAGAAGCCGGGAAATGAAACTCCAACGTGCCAAATATCTATGCTAAGAACAATAGCGATAGTAGACGCTACGAGTATTGCTCTCCAAAATCAAATTGTAGAGACCCCTTTCTTTTTTTTTTTTGTAGAAATGACATTTTTGGTTAGTCAAGACATGAACGCAACTACAATACGTCGCGCTGAAAGAAACGTTTAGTTTTATAGTGTCACTGACCCGCTCACCACATTTTAATCAGGTCATTTGAAAAGCTTTAGCAGATTTCAAACTCAATGAGTACAGTGCCTTTGGGTAATATTACGTCTCCCTAAACTGGATAAAAAAATACAATTTTATTAACGGAAGCCTTCTTGCCTGGAGTTTGTCGTGAAATATTATTTGTTGACGTTTCTATCCATGAGCATAAACAAAACCGCTTTTCAAACTTTATGTTTTACGTGTATAAACTCGGCGACACCTCCGCCGAAGCATCCTCAAAATACGTACGAGCTCGGGAATCATATACGTACGAGCTCAGAAATTCCATATTGATGATGATTCGCTGGAAAATACTAACCGATCTGAACGGCCTTCCATTGCGTATCAGAGAGATTTGAGAACAAAAAGACCGCTGGCAAAATATCGCATAGCCAGCTTCAAAATTTAGTCCTCCAGTTTCAAGAATCACCAAATAGCTGAAGCTAATCGGTAAGATCAAGAAGCTCAACAAACGGGTCCCGGCGCAATCTGATGTATGAGCATATGCGGAGTCACACGACTGAAGGTTGCTGCTTTGCACCAGAAGATACTCCGACCATTCTTCACCTAATTTTATTTATAAATACTGCAGGTGATTCATCTAACCGAAGATTAAAAACAGTCAATACTCGAGGCTTCTACACAGTCGGAGGACAGTGAATTCCAGTTAATGATCGTCCGCACAAAACAAGAAGGAAAGGAAGGTATATGTAATAGTAATACTTTTCGGAGATCTAACACTTTTCGAGTGATTCAGTCTTGCTGAGCGCTGGGGATGTGGGAAAACAAATAGGAAACAAAGAAAAAAGAACTAGCAACATTTTGCCTAGCTCCAAGAGATTCGAGATCAGTTTTATGTATCATATCATATGCTGAAAAGAGGCGCTAAAATTGGAGCAAATAAATCGTGCAATTAGAGCTTCAAAAACTTTTTAATATAAATATAAATATATAATGTTTTTTTTTCAGTTTTTGATGATTGACACATTGCAGCATCAGAATAATAAAAATTATATGTGCTAAATAAATTGTGCCGTGTGATAAAAAACTACTTTTTATGACACGAAACGTTCTGAATAAAGGTGTCTGACGAGTCTCCAAAAAGTTCCCTCAAACCCAAACAGACCGCCAAAAAAAGAAAAAAAAAAGGCTATTGTGTGATGGTTTGTCATCGTTTTTTTTTTATCCCTTCTCTCAGCTCGATAAAACCATTACTGTAGAATATTACTGAAATCTCGTAGAAAAGTGAGCTTGAAATCATTTTCTCGCAGTTCGCGTGCCCAACCATTTTCGTATTACCTCTCTAACACTCAAGTAATAGCATGCTCATCTTATAAATACCTGGGTGCTCATCTCACCTCTGACCTATCATGGACTACTCACATAACTTCTGTTATTTCTGATACTAACCGATCTCTCGGATATTCGCGCCGTAACCTCAAACTTGCTACACCCTCCGTAAAACGACTAGCGTATACTACTCTTATAAGATCGAAGTTAGAATACGCCTCATTTATATGGTCCCCATGGCAGTCCTACCTTGCAAATAATCTAGAATCCATCTAAAACAGAGGCCTTCATTTTATTTATAACAACTGCTCACCATATACCAGCATATCAAGATTACGCCAATCAGCTAACCTTCATTCACTTTTCCTTCGCTGCCGAGTATCACGCCTTTCTCTCCTCCATCGAATTTTTTTATCACAATAGCCGCCTCGAAGAATCACTGCTATCACCTCCCCATCGTATTTTTCCACGTCTAGATCACCTCTTTAAATTACGTCCAATTCGATCATCAACTGTTTCTCACCAGACTTCCACACTACCATGGGCCATCGAGGATTGGGATTCACTACCTCATAACATCGTTTCTATTAATGATACTACTGAATTTGTTGAAGCCATTACCCTTTCTTTATCTAACCTACCTAGCTAGCTTACAGTGTTATAATTGCGTTTACTGTTCTAGTTGTTTTTGTTCTATTGCCACCCCCTTGTATAATGCCCCAAGGGCCCTCAAGGAAAATAAATGATGATGATGAAATGTAGCCGGCGTTGGTCAATCAAATGAGTCCTATACTCCAGCACTACAAATCGCATCCTCACGTTTTCTGGAAAGTGGAAGGGAAGCAGAAGGAAACATGCTGCCCCAGCCAATTTTTTTTTTTTTATCACATGAATTTATTTTGTAGTGCAGAACGTGCAAAAACCACAATGAAGTAAAAAAAAAAAAACTTTGCGATTTTTTTATTTACCCTTACTAACTGTAATTTTGGAATCACTGGCCTTTACCCTTTCCGACATGCGATTTAGTATCGCGAAAATCAGAATAGCTATTGCGAAATCGGCAAGTGCAAATGATGCCAAAATCAAGATTCAAATATACCCGCACTTGTCAGTACCATACCCTAGCAGCACATTTCCCCGGCTGATACTTGGGCCAGTTAGGCGCAAGCTTGTGCCAGGTTTGAGCTAAGTTGGCTCTAGCCCGCGCCAGTCTGGTCCGAGCCAGGGCCGAGAAAGTGTGCTGCTTGGTGTGGCGTCAGGGGAAGGCAGGCTTGCGGGTGGACCGGCCAGCCTAAAAATGGACTTTGCCGAGCATTCGTTTCGTGCTGCTGCGCGGGTGCTGGAGCGAGCTTCTATAGAATTCATTTGACACCTTGAAACTGCTTCGAATCAGTGTGGAGCAAATTCTACAGTCCAAAGAGTGAAGCACTGCCTTCCCCCGACGTCACTTTTTCGTTGTTGCCAGTAGACTTTCACTTTGAAAAACACGGGGAGGACCGTAATTGTAAATTCAATAACTTCGCGAAAAAAGTTATTTTGTCCCAATATTTGGGTTACTATTTCAGCGATGTTTGTTAGTTTGTTTAGCAAGTCTTTAGGCACATCGGGGACATTGAAGTAAACGCCGGAGTACCCCTTTAAGATTTCGTCAACTCAAGAAGTGCATACTTCAGTTGAAAAATAACTTGGAAACTTTCGTCACATTGGAAACATTGTAGCGATTCTAATGAAATTTTGAATGTATATGTTATTTTGTAACGGAGTTATAAACTTGAAATATCGAAATCAAATTCCCCCAAAACTTTAATAACAGTATATTTGAGAAGGAATAAAAGAAGGTGAGCATAATGTACGTTTGGTTGGTCAACTGATATGCTGACCAACCAAACGTAATAGCTCCCCAGATCTAAAAACAAATAAATGGGGCGTTGATGGTTTTTTTTTTAGTTGTTGGCGTATAACCAATGAATCGAACCATAAATCACATATGCGTCCATTTACAACCATTTCAGCGTCATACGTGCGCAACCACGAAGGAAAAAAACAACAACAAAAAAACACAAGTCTTGCTTTTCGAAAGCCTCCCATTAGATATTATGGGCATAGGATCTTCGCAAGATATATTTTCGGTTTGCGTCTGACGGCCTGTTTTTATATACAGCGTAGCACCAACTCAGCTGCTGAGGAGATCTCGCTGACCTTCCGGTATATCAGTGCTGTATCAGCACTACATTGCATGTGATCTGGACGTTTTCTATTTACACGGACAGTATACAGCGCTAACACTAGCGGTGATGCAGAGCTATCTTTGTGCTATATCTCAGCGCTGTGCTGCACATGTGAACTAGCCTTTGACGTGATGAATTAGTCGAGCACCTGCAGCACAGAGACTAAAATGTCAAATTTATGTTGTCTTTTTTTTATTTGCGAGGTTAGTTTTTGGTGTACTTGGTTGATGAAATGTTTAAAAAGCCTAAAGTTTTAACCTAAAAAAGATGGAGCAAAACTATTATTAAAAGTGATCTAGTTTACATCGGCAAAAGGTAACAACAACTGTGACTACAGAAGACTTAGTCACGTTTGGCATAGTATTATTAACTTTAACTTTAACTTTAAAATTAACTTTAAAACAAATTCGGTTATAACATAAAAAAGCTTTGCCTACATTAAAAAAAGAAATTCGTTCTTGAAAGGTTCTTTGAAGGCCCCAACAACTCTTTCAGCTTGTGAAGAATGGTTTCGACTCAAGCATTATCCCTCCCTGGCGCACTAGAAATGCAACTGGCTGATTAATAACTCTTTCGCATAAAAAATCTTTAAAAAAAAAAACCTTTATAAGTTTTTCACGAAGAACCCTCTGAGGAGGCGTTTAAAATCACTTTTTAGGGTGCAAAAACTAATTTTATGAGATGAAAAAAAAGGAAAAAGAAACAAAACTCGCGGGGTTAAGTTATTTCTACATGAAAAATAAATCGACTGCAAAATTTCTAAACATGTTTGACAACACACACACACACACACAAAAGAACGCAAATGAGAAGTAATAGGCAGTGTGAAGTCGATGAGCCTGGGATTCAGGCGACACATTTCCACGCAGAAGACACAACATTTAGCCAGGGAAGCACGACAGGTGACATGCTTTCTTTTTTTAATATGTATACCGTACTAGTTATACACGACAGAACGCCGATATAACGCTCAATAAGATGGAAATGGGCAGGAACCGAAATCAAACCGATCCATGGATTCTGCAGCGCACACAACTCGGATCCCAGTCCCCGTTTGACAAAAAGCACAGTAAGACCTTCCAAGTCATAGACATCTATAATTTGGGTAGTTGGACAGCTTCAAAAAACACCGGCATTGCGCAGGCTAGAAAGAAACGTATCTGGAACTTGGAGACGTGCCAACGTCAAAGAAAAAACGACAGTTCGAAGCTGAATCGTTTTACAGTTATTTTAATAATATGCTTATACTGCACGAGCTTGAATCCTCCGCCGAACACATGCTTCTCCCGTTTAACTTCTATTTTCGTAGATATCAATGCGCACAAGAAGCATTTTCAAGCTAGCGAATGTCCATATTTCATATACATTGTCTGGAACTCACACAACAGCTGTGGGCACTGCCAACATCCGCTGCAATCCCAATGGTCAACCCCTATGACAAAAAAAACAACACACACACACACACACACACACACACACACACACACACACACACACACACACACACACACACACACACACACACACACACACACACACACACACACACACACACACACACACACACACACACACACACACACACACACACACACACACGCACGCACGCACGCACGCACGCACGCACACGCACACGCACACAGCGGAATTTGCAGGATACACCCCAGAGAATACGGCTCTATGCAAATGGAAACCAGGGAGTAGAGTGACCGGACGCGAGCGTTTCGCGTACAACATAAATACGCAAAAACAAGAAAAGAAATCGGAATGTACCGTTGCACTCGCCTCTTTACCTTGTATACCGTATGACTCGGTGTGACCCAGATTACATTCAATCCGAGGCTAAACGTAGAATTAAAATATAAAAATAAATCTTCTTCATAACAACAATACTTACAGCTGAGGCAGTTCATTGCTTCACCCTGGACATCTTGACTAGCGTTCGCGTAACATAACGTAAGAGTACACACAAAAGAAAGAAAAGAGAGAGGAGGGTGCTAGGAATGAATGCACAGCGACACTCTCCCTAGCACAAGTAGTATTATACCAGCACGTGCCTAAAATACAATTCACGCGTTTCTTTTTTCTTTATTTTTATATTTTCGCAGGTAAAGGCGTTGGAATATACGGTCACCAAAAATTGGAACTGGATATCTAGGTTAGCTATTCAGGTCAATCATCCCCCCCTTTTTCCCCCTCTCCGAATCTCTCCCACAAAGGGAAGTAGAAAAAGGAAAAAAAAGAAAGGATCCATATACACGTATAGATATCTCCCCACGACAGACACACAGAAAAGTAAGATTCTAAAAATGGGAATCGAAAGAAAGCGCAGCTGCATGTGGCCTGATCCATTCGATTTCGTCTGTCGTGCTTCGCAGGCAAGCGCACGCGCGCGCATGGTGTCAATTGCTCTTTTTCGAATCCGAATCGAGTAATAAATGGCCACGGAGGCGCCGCAGCTGAAGGAACCGAAATCCGATACCTCTTCACCCCCCCCCCCCCCTCCCCCCGCCTCTTTCTTCCTCCACTCTTCCCTACTCCCTTTGTTCATCTCAGACACCAGTTTCTATGCCAGCCCCACGAATTCCGTCGCCATGATGCGACGTGGGACACGGAGACAGGGAGGAAGAGAGCATGTGCGGTCTATAACAACTCCCGTTGCACATTGTTCCAGGTGTGTCGCAACGGTTTCTCATTGTAGCCACTCGAAGGAACACATGGCGGCAGAGCAACATCGAGCCTCAGCGTTATGGATGATCGTTTCGGGCGAGAAGAACGCAGGCGGCGCGTGCAAACGTCGATTTTGGTGTCCTTTTCCCCGTCTACTTTCTGTCACGCTAACGATACATTTTGATTCTCTTATTTTATACGAATGTATGCACGACGCTTCGGTCCATAGACTCTGACAAGGGCTACGTCCATCTAAAAAGTAATACTAGGTTGAACCTTCTTTTCTTCGCTGCCCTGTTCACGAAAAAAGTTGTCAGCAAACTGGTATACATTACGAGTTATCCGACCGAGGAATGAATGAATAAACGGAATAATGTTTTAATGATCTTTTTCTTGTTGCTTTGTCTCGTATTTTTTTAGCAAGTAGAAACCGGACTAGGTAAGTTTAAAATAGGAATCATCACAGGGTCTGGTCTCAAAAAAGCTGATCAGGTTTAGACTGCATTCGAAGTCCAAGCTAATAGAACACAATTAACAAAAATTTAAAATAAGCATGCGAGCTAACGTTCCTGAAAGACAATGAGATAGCCAATTACGTGGAGCAGTAGAAAGATCACTAGCGAATGGAGGCGCTCAGAATCCGATTAGACCCGAAAGATGCGATGTGCGTGGGCCACAGACTTGGACGGTATTCTCAGTACAAAGTAATACAATTATTTCTAATCAATTACTTTCTTGAGTAATTTTGTGATCATTTGATTATGATTATTAGGAAGTAACCGCAAGAGTAATCTTATTTGTCTTAGAAGTACTAATATCACTTGCAACTGTTACCGTTTCTCCCTCCCCTTCCTAATGCAAGGAATCTTCGAACCACGTTTCCGACGGGATGAGGGCTTACCAAAAAGTTGTGGATTAAGAAGGTAAGTAGCTTATAATTCGGTGATTCTAATCTAATAATAGGGAGTTTCAGGGAACCGTTTTTGCACACCCGATAAGGTATACCATGGTCCTTCCTGTACGCACTGCGCATGTGCGAGCTTTCTGCGGTAGCGCATGCGCAGTGCGTAAACAGAGGGCCCATCGTACCGTATCGGGTGTGCAAGAACGCTTCCCTAAAACTCCCTAACGTACAGTACGAAAGAAACGTGTTCAAACCGGCAGAAAAGTTTCTCGTTTGGAAAATCGGAAGAAATCGGAAGGGTAACGATATTACTTTTTTAAGTAACGACCAATTGCTTTTCCTGTCAAGTAATGCTTTTTAACCAAGAGTAATTGTAATCGTCATCGATTACCTTTTTCAAGTAGCGCGTGTTCACGACTGATTCTGAGCTTCGCCATTCGCTGGAATCCTTTTAGATGGCTCGTTCGTGATTGGTTGCCTCCTTATCCTACAGGAAAGGGAACTCGCAAACTATTGTTTGGAATGAAGAAGCGAAATGCAAACAACGACGCAAATAAAATGCGAAGGGCTAATATATTAAAACATATTTTTGAAATTTGTTGCGCACACGCCACGAACATGCATTTTGCATTTGACGCGATATAGACTATGGCGTTAACTTTCTGATAAATCCAATCGATCACAGCGCGTACACTGCGCAAAAGCCGGAACGAAATTGACTTTTCGCGTTCCTGCTGCGGGATACGATGTCGCGAGAAATAATCCCGCAGCACGACGGAGGCCCATACAAGCGTTGAGCGATGGTGAACGATGTTCCCTGTTTTTTCCTTTTTTTTTTTTTCTTATTTTCAAACCGCGAGGGAGGCTTTTTCTGACTCCTGACGTTTACGAAATTTCTACGGGTCGCCCTTTGATAGATTCGGCAGGGGTGGATTGCATAATCTGCTGAAATCTTTAAATGGCCCTATCGCCGCCACGGTGTAACGTCACGCAGATCAGTGAAGGTCAGTCACGCAGATGAGTGAATATTTGTAAGCAGAATACGTAAGTATTAACGGAGTAGGTTCATCAGCTGACACCGCAACTGTGCTCACCTTATTCGTTATTACTTGCTTATTATTTCACAACGAATTCGTCATAGCTGGAAACTCGATTATAACGAATAATTCTGCTATAACGAAGTTTTTGTTAGACCAAAAAATTTTGCTTTGACAAACAATTTTGTTGTAAAATATATAACTCCGTTGTAACGAATAACCTTTATAACGAATGATTTTGTTCGGATATAATCTTGTTTTAACGAACAATTTTGGTGTAACGAACAATTGTCCTAACGAATAATTGTGCAATGACAAGACATTTCGCTATAACAACAACGAACAGTTTCCCTATATGCGTCCGTTGCCGCTGATATCTCAACAGAAGAATGACGAAGTAGCCACGCACGGCACACACACAACATACCTATCATAAGCCCTAAACCGAATTCAGAAATATAGGGGAAGGGAGATCGTCGTCGGAGGGTATGTGGAAGCAGCAGGAACGTTGGATAGACTGAGAAGTGCGCTCCCCTCGATCACGTGGGTTCTCCGGAACAACGGCGGCCTACATGGGGGAAGGGGGAGGGAGGAGCGAGAGGGAGTCTCGAAGCAGTTGGCGTGAATGCGTGAGGAATGACGAGGGAGGGCAGTGCCTCAGCTGTAGAGTGGGGTTTTGAGTCCGTAAATGGGAATTTTTTTCCGGGAAGGGACACTAAAGGCCCGTTCACACTCTTGCGACCGAGTACGACCGAGAGAGACCAGACCGGTTTTTAAGCCTCTTGCGATCTCTTAGGACCGGATGCGCTACAGCAGAGCTGGTCCTAAGAGATCGCAAGAGGCTTGAAAACCGGTCTGGTCTCTCTCAGTCGTACTCGGTCGCAAGTGTGTGAACGGGCCTTAACAGGTACCGCTGTAGAACCACGCGAAAAGCTCCGCTACACTCCGCCCGCTAACGCAGACCGCCTTGCAGGAAACGGGCCCCACAGAAAGGCGGGGAGTTTTTGTTTTTGCAGCTTCACAAGGCCACTTGAACTGATCGGGTTAAACCAAGTTACGATAGGCAGGGGGGCACTCTAGCCGTTCTGGTTTCCTCGTTTTTCTTACGTGGCGTTCGAAGTTTCATTACAGGGGGTTTCATGTATTAAGCAAGTTAGAATAAATGAGCCCCCTTCCCTCGTTCTCGGAGTCGAGGCCCTGGGCTCCAGCCTTCTTAGCCCCCCCCCCCCCCCCCCCCGCTCTCCTCTAATCCAGCGCTGCATCAATCCTATCATCCATCTAGCTAGTTCAGAACCAGCAAACTCCCCGCCCCAAGAGAGCCGATTCGACTGTCGTTCAACTGACCAGGCCCACGTCATTACTCGATCCCCGTTCCAAATGAACATTAGCGTGCAAGAAACAACGCGCACAGTCAAGCAGCGCTAGATTACGGGCAGAAAATCGAGCAGCTCAACCGGGCGTATCGGCCGCCTCGACTGACTTGGGCGGTCATTAGCATAATGGCCCTCGGGGGGGTCCCCCAGGAAGAAACCCAAAAAGCGAGCCCAGGTAAACGTGGCCACGTCCCTGGTGTTCTCCGGTCCAAAAAGCTCCGAGCTCGGGTCATGCTCGGGAATACACGGAGCTCGGAGCCGCTGTTTTGCTGGCCGTTGTAGGTGCGCTCCGTTCACCCCTAAGCTGACAGTACGGTGGAAGCGACGTGCTCGTCTGGACCGAACATTCATCGATCTTTCGCCACGTGATCTCGCTCTTGCCCATATCCCACGCGCACATAGCGGAAGAAGGTGTTGGAAGGGAGGTGGTTGATTGGGCTGGCGAGCGCGTAGTTCCTACCACTGTCAGATTTATAGGGATGTCGCCAACGTTTGTCGAGCCTGAGGGTTCGACGTTGAAATTTGAAATTCCACTGGTTCGGCAAACTTTCGAACTTCGGGCAAAGTTCGACGAAGTTCGATCTATGGTCCGGACAGTGTTGTCCGACTACTACGCAAAACTTTTACTTTGAAGTTATGAACTAGCTAATTTTATATTTTATGAAATGACTACCAATGTTTACGGAATATATATATATATATATATATATATATATATATATATATATATATATATATATATATATATATATATATATATATAAAACAAAACAAAGATATGTTATTTTAATGCTTTAGTTAGTTCGTTCATTTTTTAATTTTTTTTTTTTTTTATTTTGGCGTGACGGAGAAAAGGGGGAACCCATTAAAGATTGAGTAGTTTAGTGATTTCAAACAGCCAAACAATATGCCCAACAAATATTACGCTCCTTGCCTGCAAGGAGGCGTAAACCCGTTTTCACATTTTCACGCATGCGCACCAAAGTCCAACTTTAGTCGAACTTTTAGTCGTAACTCCGCGTTATACAAGTTCGGCAAAAGGCGAACCTGGTCTAGCTCGAACTTCGGCAGGTTCGCCGTGACGGGAGTGCAGGTCCCAAGACGCGATCGAAGCGAGAGGTATACACCGTCCACCGGCGCTGGGCGGCGCCCCACATTTGCATATTCCGTTTGCAAATTGACCGGTCCCCTCGCATTAATTGATTTGCGCGCTAATGACGACAGGGCTCTCGGGACCGCGCCTGGATTTCTACTATACCGCCGGTGCCGGAATGATCAAACCTTGGAATCTCATAGGCCTAAACCATAGCCTCCTTTATACTGATAATGCCTGCTCAATGGTTGGTTTCCCCATGCTTCGTCGTCGTTGCGCCTGCTTCCCATATTTGCCACTAGAGGCGCCAAAACCCCATACAAAAATGCAGACGACGCTCCTCCGCTGCCCGCTGCTACAGTCCACTGTGACGCATTTTGTAAATTGAATACATTTGTAACCCGTGCTACATAGCTAGCGTAGGGCACCGTCAGTATAGTTTTCATATATAAAAGAAGTCTTAACCCTTCTTTTAGCTTTCACTTCTTGGTTTTGTTTCTATGCTGAAATGTCACCAGACCTCTGGTGCTTGTCACAGCGACAACAGTAATAGTCAATCCAAATTAAAAAGGAGACAGAGAGGCTGGCGGACGTTCACGACGTTGCAACAGCAGCCACTTGGCGTTTTTATTGCTTCTGGAGCAGAGCCGAAAAACATACGGCCCGCGGACCACATGCGGCAGTCAAGGGATTTTCCTCCGGACCGCGAACGAGCCTTCGCTGACCGAAAACCTGCGCACCCGTCGGCAACGCTCTGACCGGGGATCTTAAAATACATTTTCAATTTTTTTTAATTTGTTTTAAGCTCACAGTTTTTTTTTTTTTTTTTTTAATGTTTCGACCGGTTTCTTCTGGTCTGCACTGTTTTTCACGGATGCAGTTCTAGAGTTTTAACGATTTCCTTGATAGTGGCTTGTTGAAGAAGACCTTCTTGAGGTCATGCTTGTCAGACACGGATTTCAGAGTAGTTTGTGGAAATTGGCCTGAAATACTTAGTACACAGAATTTGCAGGAAATCTTTGTAATGGTTTACATCTTTATCTGCCTTTGCGCATTTCAGAGCGCCATGGTGCATAAGTGTATCTTATTTCGTTTTTTTCAGTAAAACCTCTACGACGTTCTTCAGCGCATACAGCACCCTCACTAGCTTCTCCGATGGATAGTATAGTCCTGCCCTGTTCTGGTGCCTGATGATGGAATCACTGTGAGCCGTAGAAGCCTGCTTAATAACCAGTAGGAAGCAGTCACTGCAGTTGACATGTTCCTTCACCACCCGTGCCAAATATCCACCTACTACTACGTGACGCCACACGCACACCGTGTGGCGTCACGGTGTGCGTGCCGGGAGCCGCAGACAGCCTCGTGCTATTGAGCTAAGCCGGCTATAGCTATGCGCTCTAGAGCTCTGAGAATCGAACGACAACCGAAAGAAGTTACTCATGTCAAAAAAACATTACGAGATCCCGTGACCTATTTAAACACGTAAGGTCACGTTACCGCGTAACCTAACATAGAAAACTTATGTTATCACATAGCTTAACGTGATAACGTAGCTTACACTAGCTACAGTGAACTGTGGTAGCAGACAGCGGACAAGCGTCGTCTGCTTTTCTGTATGGGGTTCCCTAGTAGCAAATATGTGAAGTAGGCGCGACGACGACAAAGAAACCATTGGGCAGGCATTTTCAGTAAAAAGGAGGCTACGCCTAAACGTATATATATATATATATATATATATATATATATATATATATATAAAGGATGTCCTGAACGGTTTGACCGTTGAAACGATTGCCGATGGGCATGCATGGTTCGTTAGAGAACTGAACCATTACGCCGTGGTCACGCCGCTAATGCATCTCAGAAAAGACAGTTTGCCAACACCATATAAGGCATGTTTCTTCCTTCGATGACGGTGTGTCGCAATGGTCGTACAAAACAACTGCCTGCACACAGGTTCGAAGCGTACATACGTATGAACATGGCTTCCTATATACTGACAAAGGCTGGCCGATCGCCCCGAGAAGCGGCCGTCAAAGTGGAAAAGGTGGAGCGGCAGACAACGGACGAGAGGAGAGCCACGTGACTGGCGCTCCACTGCGGCGAGACACCGAAACACACTTCTACCGAGCGAACAAGTGCGTTTCGGGTCCTCGCCGCTGCAAAAGCTGTGCGCTGACGTCCAAATTCCCGGAGAAATGTCTCTTTGATGCTCTGTGCAACCAGATCCTCGCGCTCCAAATCTGCGGCCGGGCGATCTATGGCTCCGACGTTGAACTGCCAGGCTTTGTGAGTATAGAAAAGGCTATGGTATGAACCAAACATGCTTCCAGCTTTCGTGGCGCGTCTCCGCAGATAATTCTGTCATGGTGTCTGTGGAGAACTCCGTGTCTTTTGTACGATGTACGCGCAGTGTGACCGTACGATTGTAGAGAACTGAACAGTTAACGGTAGAATAACTCGCCACTCCGAGGGGAGGCGACGCCAGCCAGCGCGGAGAGGACGTGAAGGAGACAAGCGGGAGCTATGACGCCGTATCCAGATGGATGGATGAATGGATGTATACGGCTGAGCCCTTTGGATCGGGCGGTAGCTTACGCCACCTAGCCATTTTGTCTTACCCTTTAAGCTTAGAATATTTAAATGTGAAAACTATATTCACTCCGTACTGAAAAGAAAGTGAAGCTATAAAACTCCTTGCCATCAGTTAATAAGAGAATGCCTAGTTTTCTCTCGCTTTCTGCCACCATTCACTTAATCTTTGCTTGGTAATCTCTACTGTCTTGAAATCCACTTTTCCTTCGCTGTCTCTAAAACCCAATGACTTTATTAAATCTATGTTCATTTCATTTCATTTCATTTATTTACCCTTAAAGGTCTTCTTTCGGGGACATTACATAAGGGGGGGGGGGATCAATCACATATCAGTCAACGAAAGAAACAATGAAACAGCAACAAACAATGAAACAACAAATAATTCATCAACAAACACGCACTCAATAATAATCCACCAGGGAATCAAAAATAGAAGGCAAACAGGCAGTCATTATTCCCCTTGAAAATGCAAAACCAAGGAGGAACGGAAAGCGTCCGGGCATATTATAAAGGCAATGCACTCAGGTAGTACATTCCATTCAGAAATCGCTAGGGGAAAAAATGAGTTATTAAATGCGTTAGTGGATCCAGAGCTGCGCTGGACACAGTAAGAGTTTGTTAATCTACAAGAGGATCGGGGAGGAGGTTGTAAAAGCATCGATTCAATGTCCGGATGATGGTGGAGTATTTTGTGAAATAGGCAGAGACGCGAGCATTTACGGCGGGTAGCTAATAAAGTTAGGTTTAATTGAGATTTTAGAGCCGTAACGCTAGCAGTATGATCGTATACAGAGAGTATGTAGCGAGCGGCACGATTTTGGATGGCTTCAAGTTGGGTGGTAAGGTAGATTTGGTGAGGGCTCCAGATGGCGGCGGCGTACTCAAGTTTTGGTCGGACGAATGTCTGGTAGGCTAAAAGACGAAGATTAGGAGGAGCAGAGTGTAGGCAGCGTCGGATGTATCCCAAAGTTTTTGATGCAGCGAGTGAAATGGATTCGATGTGAGCGGCCCAGGATAAATCGGAGGTAAGCAGTACACCAAGGTACATTGTATGATGGGTCAATGGGTTGGGTGCCAAGAGAATATATGCATGACGAAACAGAGCGCCTGCGAGTGAAACGTACGAGTTTGCACTTTGAATAATTTAGGCTCATCTGCCAGTCGGAACACCAATTCATTATGGTAGACAAGTCATTCTGAAGGATCACATGGTCGTCCGGAGAAGCAATTGGTCGGTATAATACACAATCATCTGCGAAAAGACGCATTTTGGAGGAAATGGAATCAGGGAGATCATTAATAAATATTAGAAAAAGGACAGGGCCGAGGACCGACCCCTGGGGTACTCCTGACGTAACGTTGCATAAACCAGATTCGTGACTGTTCACAACTGAAAACTGTACTCGTGAAGAAAGAAAATTGTGAATCCACGAAATGACGCTATCGTTTATTTTGAGTGCAGAGAGCTTTGTTAGTAAGCGAAGATGCGGAACACGATCAAATGCTTTCGAAAAGTCAAAAAAAAATTGCGTCAGTCTGATGATGAGATTCGAAGTTGGCATGAATTTCATGGGTAAACAGTGACAATTGGGTCTCGCAAGAAAAACCCCTACGAAAGCCATGTTGGTGGTCGAAAAAGAAGTGGTTCTGATCAAGATGAGACACTACATGAGAAAAAATTATATGCTCTAGAAGTTTGGATGGGATACACGTTAATGATATAGGTCTGTAGTTAGAGGGTAATGATCGATCACCGTCCTTGAAGACCGGTATGACTTTTCCTACCTTCCAGTCCGAAGGAAGACGTCCCTCTGCCAATGACTGGGTATATAATAGCGTGAGGTACTCGCTTGATATGTCTTTTGTGTTTATGAGGATTTTTGAAGAAATGTTGTCAGGTCCGGGGGATGATGACACTTTGAGGCGATCTATAAGTCTGGCTACGCCGTCAGGGGAGATGATAATAGGTGCCATGGTGTTATAAGGAGCTGCATGGACAGCAGGGATGTTCCAAGGGTTCTCGCGAGTAAAAACAGAAGCAAAGTACTCGTTCATTACTGAAGGGCAGGAAGCTTCAGGGACAGGGCAACCGTTGGCATCAATCAAACAAATAGACCGGGAGTGGTCACTTGGAGATATAAGGGTCCAGAATTTTTTGGGGCTGGTTTGCATGAGGGTGGGTAGGTCTTTATTGAAATATTTGTTTTTTGCCGCTTTAATCTGGCGGGTATACTCTTTAAGGCAATCATAGTAGAAATCCCATGCTAGTGGAGACGGGTTCTGTTTAGCTTTTCTGAAAAGACGCTTTTTCTTGTTCCCCAGAGACCTAATAACATTGTTGAACCTAGGATTACAGGCGTCACTGTGAATACGAATCAATGGCACAAAACGCTCAATAAGATCATACAATTTGTTCCTAAACAACAACCAGTTGCATTCGACCGTTCTTGTGGAGTGTTCGGCAAGAATTGTACGTAATATGCAATTAGTTCTCGATTTATTTCCGCATAGTCAGCCCTATTGAAATCATGAATCATTTTTGAGACTTGTGTTTTCACAGTTTTGGGCTGTGTTAGGGTGACTTGCAATAACTTATGATCGCTGAAACCATTGCTATAGTCAATGGAGCAAACCAGATCGGGTGACGATGACAAAACAAGATCCAGGATATTGTTTAGCCGAGTCGGGGAATCGACCATTTGTGTTAGGTTGAAAGTTAAACATAATTCGAGGAATTTCCGCGATTCACTAGGGCCCTTAGACGAGAGACTTGACCAGCATATATCCGGAAAATTGAAATAACCAAACATTAAAAAGTTGGCATGAGGAAAGCGATTTATTATCTCTAGCAATGAAAAGTGCAGTTTGGTAGTGAAATTAGCGTCACTGCTGGGTGGTCTGTAACATGCTATAAGTACAAGTTTGCTATACGCAGAGCAAATACAAACACAAACGAGTTCAAGGTCATGACACACATGTACAGCAAAAGATGAAATGTGCATCTTAATTGCGATGAGGACGCCACCACCACGTTGATGCGTTCTGTCACATCTGAAGACCGAAAATTTTAAGTGACGGGGGAACAACTCGTCATCCCGAACATCAGGCGACAGCCAAGTTTCAGTAAGAACGACTATATCCGAGTCACTATCTTCGCAGTAAGCGCTTAACACGCCCCTCTTTTGTACGAGGCTGCGTATGTTCGTAAATACAACCGAGTAACCGGAAATGGTTTTTATTTGTTTGACTTTGAAGATGTAGCCAAACTGCGGTGACTTGATTTCGGACGGAGTCAGGTGCGAGCCTCCAGAACTGAATCAGTCGCGGCATCGTAAATGAAACACTTTCCGGCCATATACAATTTATTAAAACGGATTTTAAAGGGCACATTTTGGGGCTGGGCGTACAAAAAGAGCTTAGAGCGAGCCAAACGAACGGCTTCGGACAGGTCCTGCCGGACAGCAAAGTCACTACCCTTTAGCTTAGAACCAGAGCCCAGTATGCTCTCTTTATCCTTGAAACGTAGGAATTTCACAATAATTGGTCGATTCTTGTTTTGTGAAAAGCGCCCCAGCCTATGAGACCGTTCAATATTCGAAGGATCGAGTTCAATGCCAAGATGCTGTATGCAGAAGTCAACCACTTTTTTTTCTGATTGGGACCAATTTTCAGATAGCGAGTCAGGTATACCGAAAAACAGGAGATTAGAGCGTCGAAGCCTGTTTTCTGCGTCGTCACATCTGGCCCTGATGTCGCTGAGCTCTGCTGGGATTGTGCTATGGTCTGTGACGAGAGTAGACTGGACGGGAGGAAGATTGGCCGAGGCAAGATTTTGTTCGAGAGCGCTAACTCTCTCCATCAGCTCTTTGACGCGTGAGTCAGTAGTGTTCTGCTCGATTCGAAGGGTTGAGATAGCGGTAAGCATGCTCGCCTGGCCAACCTCGATTCTGGTAATCGCTTCTAGAATAAGATCTAATTGAGAGACATCGACAGGGCCTGGGTTCGTCTCGACGTCTCCCGACAAAATAAGAAGCATGTGCAACAAAGGGACGTTGTCTTCGGTATACATAGGGTGAAGCCCTTTACAGTAGAGTATCAAGTGCTCAGCCGTCTCGTCCTCCTCTCCACAAGCAGCGCACACTGTGTCCATTTCCTGGTACTTCGCTCTGTATGTTCTGGTTCGCAAAACACCTGTCCTTGCCTCAAACAACAATGAGCTTCCCCTAGAATTGTCATAGATGCTTTCTTTGGCAATAACTGTTTTGTTTAATCTATAGCCTTCCAGAGACTTCTTTGTCTGCATTCCCTCTAGCCATCGATCTCTTTCTGTGGCCTTAACTTTCTTCTTAACTGAGACCTGCTCTTCCGTAACCCCACCTATAGCCTAAAAACTTTCCTCTTAATTTCCTAGTGCGCTGTCTCCATTTTGTGTCTATACTCCTCATGTATAAAATAGCTGAAAACCTTTCGTGCCCATTGCTCCCCACCCATTTGCCTCAACCGATCCTCAAATTCTATCTTGCTCACAGCTTCCCTGCCCTCAAATGACGCCCATCCCATGTCTCCTTGTACTCCCTGGTTTGGTGTTTTGCAATGTGCCCCCAAAGCCAGCCTACCTACTCCACGCTGTTTTATTTCTAGTCTTGCATGCACTTCGGATTTCATGCATAGCACTGCGTTTCCAAAAGTCAAGCCAGGCACCATGACCCCTTTCCAAATCTCTCTCACCACCTCATACCTGTTGTAATTCCAAAGTGCTCTATTTTTCATTACAGCCGCATTTCTGTTGCCCTTACCTATTATATACTTTTCATGCTCACTGAGATATTCTGCACCACCACATATCCATACTCCTAGATACTTGTATTTACTAGCTCTCTCAACTGTAATATTCTGTATCTTCAGTCTCTCAACATCATCATTGTTAAAAATCATGACTGCTGATTTTTCACTACTGAATTCTAAACCTAATTCCTCTCCTTCCCTACCACAGATGCTCATTAATTCCTGCAAATCTATCCTGTTGTTAGCCATTAGTACGATATCATCCGCATATATCAGTCCCGGTAAAGATTGCTGAATTGTTTGGCCTAGCTTACTGTACGAAAGGTCAAATCCAAGCCCACTCTTCTCTAGTCTATCCTCCAATCCTCTCAGATACAACATAAACAGCAAAGGCGATAACGGGCACCCCTGCCTAAGGCCTCGTCCTATCTCTATTTTCCCCGTTGCCTTTCCCTTCCCATGTTATAATCACCTTATTATCTTTGTAAATGTTCCTTAATATTGCTGTTAGTCCTTCATCTAGGTTTAAGCTCTCCACCATGTCCCACAGAGTTTTTTGGTTCACATTGTCATAGGCACCCTTGATATCTAGAAATGCCAGCCAGAGCTGTCTGTTTTCTTTTTGCGCTATTTCGATACACTGTGTTAGAGAAAATATATTGTCCTCCAACCTTCTTTGTTTCCGAAACCCGTTCAGTAACTCGCCCAGTATGCCCTCGCAATCTACCCATTCCTCCAGTCTGTTCTTTATAATCTGCATTATCAACCTGTAAATAACTGGTGTCACGGTTATGGGACGATAATTCCTAATATCAGACTTATCTCCCTCTCCCTTATATATCATACTAATCCTACTAAGCCTCCATTCATCTGGAATATTTCCATTTGTTACCATAGTGCTCACTACCTCCCTTAGTTTTTGCCTTAGATTTAGGACCCAAATTCTTCACCAGCTTGATTGGGATACCATCTGTGCCTATAGCGCCGCCTGGCGGTCGAAACGTGTAACAGAGGTAAGGGCACGAAATGCGCGATGTTGGAGCTGCAAATATACGCCCTGTCCGGAACCCGTTTCGCGCAAGCTACTCAAAGATGACGCCGACGACGCAAGAACATTGCCAGGCTCCGAAAAAAAGATTCGATGTCAAGCTCGAAAGAAGTAACAAGAAACAGTTGATAATGTATTGATAACGAGCTCGTTTATAACATGAAATGAACGAATAGCGGACAGTCGTGCACTATGTGTCATCCAGTCAAGAACGGTTTCTGAGGCAATCCTTGGACCAAACGTCGAATATTAGCGTCCATGTTATCATTCACGCGACGACAATATGAAGGACGCGATATACACGAATAACTATATTGGTTTGACCGAACGAGCTTATCCGTCACCTACTCCTTGTGACTGACCCTAACTTGAAGCCAATTTTAAGGGCTGATGTCCTCTTTATAAAGTGTCATCAAGCCATTGAAGATCACTGAGCTCCAGAAAAAAAAGACAAGATTGGCACGCCGTAACAGCAGTTTTGTTCACTGGTCAGATAGTAGCTCTTGAGCCATTCTTAGACAATATACTATTGCGTGAGAACGCAGCAAAATGCGACGCAGAAAAAAGGGCACGCCCAGAACGTCCTGCGATGTCTTCTGCCACAAGATGCACTGGGAATACCCATAATCCGTTTTCTTTCAGTCGGGTTGCCCAATGGGAAGGCGGAGCAGCTTCGTACTCCACTAGTCATGCAGTCTCAGTTAAAGGAATACCAATGATTGGTGCTGTTTATACTCAAAAACTTCCGAATAAGAATAATAATTGTGTTGTGTGCACGTTTATAGAGCCTGAAGTTAGTCTGCCTCAACGGGCGACTTGTCCCTTATAGATGTAGGTGAGCTATTTACCCAGTGCAAGTACAACCGCTAGCCTGGGGTCTTTAACGTGCACCACGCATAGCGACACACCTCCGCGCGTCGGTACGATGCTCATCCAGATTGAAACAAGAAAAGTTTTGAGAGTGTGCCTATATACTGCGTTCATAACTAAGCTGACCGGGTGGTAGGAACTACGAGCATGCTCAATCAGTCAACCGTCGATCTTACACCAGCATGATCACGTACACTCTCCGCTCAACGCCCGCAGAGAACGGAATCGGGCGATAAAACACAGGAGGCGATTGATTGATCCGGCGAGCACGTATAACTTCCGCCTCCCTGTTAGCTCTGGGATCAACAGAGCATAGACGCACACGACCCCTCCATTATTGACTGGTCCCGCTCACCTTCGCTCCATGGCGCCCTTTTCCGGTACCGCAAAAACAGAAAAAGCTAACGCCTCGCTCGGTGTCGGTTCTTTTATTGTACGCTTCGAAACTTTCGCATTCTCGTCTTTCTCGGGCGTATAGGGTGGTCCAGCGAGAAAGGCGAGGCCGACCGAAAAAGAAAACAAAACGTGCGAAGCATGTGCTTTCTATAAACTTGTATCCCTGCTCGTTACCGTAATGCCGGTCCCGTGTTGGCGGAACCGTTATCATCGCCCGCGAAAAGGGCCGCCGCGTGGTAAATAAATAAAGCGATAACTTGTCGACAGCTCGGGGCGCTAGCCAGGGACCCCGTGCTCTCCGGAATGGCTCGCGGATACGCTCCATTCCCAGTATACAAGTAGGAAAAAGAGCGAAAGCTACCGACCCGTCGAGCCAGTCAGCAAGTGCCGGAGAGAGGCACGTGACAAACACGCCGTCGAGTACACTTATCATATGTAGAGCTGTCACGTGATTCGCTTTGTTGTTCTCATTGGTTCACGGGGGGGTCCGCAGTTTTAGACTTTATACCAGGTTGGGGGCGTGGCTTTGCAGACTCGGAGCTCGGGAGCCTAGACTTAACAGAGGGATCGACTGAAACCACGGCCCGGACAGATCGGTCGCAAGTGCGCATGCTCCGCGTCGTCGCGTCGCGTGGAGCAAAAGCGGCCGGAGGGGTGGAGACGTTGCAGACGATCCCCACTTTCAACTTCTCGCAGCTCGTATAGCAAACTGGGCCAGAATTGTGCTCTTTACTCGAAGAATGTAGTGGATTACAATTACTAATTACCGAGCCTCAAAGGTAATGGATTACCCTTACAAATTACTTTCAGTGAAAAGTAAGGGATTACTTTACTCGTTACGTTACAAATTTACTTTCCGTTACTTTTCCCGTACACCTATCGAGAAAACGATAGAAACAATTTTAATGTTTTCAAAAATCTTCCGCAACACATTCCATTTCTCAGACGCCCGCTTCATGGTAGTCCCTGTGAAAATAAAACACTGTATTTAAGAGAAAGAATGTAGGTGCACTCTGTTCACCTGTAAGCTGACAAGGCAGCGAAAGCTGCAACCACCCCCGCCATCCCGCTAGCTTACGGCGACCTGAAATGATATCAGGAATTCTGCAGAAAAAAAGCTAGCGGTGCGCATGCTCAGTAGCAGCGTCTACCTCCGCTAGGAGATTCGGAGGTAAGGAACCGATCTACGAAAGCTCCCTCTTAAAACAAACCTCTCAAGCGTGAGCGCAATGTCTCAAAGTTGCGGACTCGTGCCTGTAGCTTTGACGCACTGCCAGCCTATTGCATGAACGGAGTATTAGCCCCGTGCGCGACCGAAAGCGTCGCTGTGGTCGGCCTTCCACGATTGGCCGAACGCTGACTATGACGTCGGAAAGGGGATTTATCATCGACGGAATAAGAGGAATGAAAGAACTTTAATGTTGACGGTGTTGGCAGTGTTTCTTTGAGAGCGCAATGATTTCAAGCTTCCACCATGCTAATAACAAACACCATCGAACTTGTTGTTTGCAAGGTAATGACGTCACAAGGGGGAACCACAGGAGGGCGCCACCAAAACTTCTCGCCGCTAATAGCACGCAGCAGTACTGAAAAAGGCATGGGCACGAGTTCTCGTATTCCAGCTTTGGTGGAGCGGGAGGTCGCACACTCATACTGCTCCAGTTTCTGTATTATGTTCATATTTGTAAAAAAGTAACGAGTGTTTAAAGTAATCCGTTACCAATATTTGTAAAGAAAATACATGACAAATAACTGCCGCAAAAAAGTACCCTGGCAATTACAAAATTACTTTAAAAAGTAACCGATTACGAGTAATCTGTTACATGCAATGGATTACTTGCAAAGTCTGGACGCTGCCCATAAACCACGTGACCGCGGTCGAGCATTTGGGGAAACACTCTGTAATTCGGGCACACTACTCGGAGCACGCGTGTCAGGCGTGACCATCCCACGAGCAACACGAAACGGCGCATTAATATATTTACGGCTTCGCGCCCGAGCACGGAGACGTGCCGACGTTGTTACGCACTGGGTCGTGGGGCATCAGACCGGCGAAAACTCCGTCGTCGTGGTGCGGTGTTCGGCGCTGGGCTGCTGCATGGCGTATGCATGCACGGCCCACCGCCGCAGGGACGAAGGCAGTGCGGCGAACGCTATTCAGCCCCTGAAGTCGCGGATACACAGCAAATACGTCGTACAAAAAGACAGTGTGTAGACAGTCTGTTTGAGGGCGTGTCTCCTCCTTGTTTGGGACGATCCCGCCGCATCGAGCGGCAGTCTCACAGTTCGAACATCACATACAAAAGACACGGTGTCGCGAGGGTGCGGACGGTATAGTTTGACCACTTGGCGAAAGAGAGACGCACGACTGCAGGTCCAGCGAGGACGCACCTTCCACCGCGCTGTCAGCTTAGGGGTGAACGTAGTGTACGCAGAGACTGCGAGTGTTCCGGGAAAACGTTCGTTGGGATATTATTGCATACGGGATATCGCAGTGCGAAACGTTGATGGCATATCAGGTGCATCGACTGTATGTCAACGCAGGGCGGACGGATCGTCTGAACAACTACGAAACACGCAAGATATACGGAGCAACGACGACATACGTTGAGCTTAGTGCGCGAACCATTTTTGTAACGGGACTCCATCAAAAACATATTCGGCAAACAACCAACGGAGTTCGACCGGCGAGTCGTTCGCCTTGCGTGCGGCGTCAACAGCCACCGCTCCATCTATACTCTGACTCCACGAGAAGACCGAAGAGAGCGAAATTAATCACTCGTTCGTTCGCAGCATACTGACTTCGTGCACTCCGGTCTTTCTCAACGTCTGTGGCTCTGCAGTCAAAGCTACGGGCGCAGGGGCGCTTGCGCCTGTTGAGCGCCCGCCAAAGCCGTGCACGCGCACTCAAGTTGCGCACTCCACTTCGTTTAAAATGAGTCCCAACAACGGACGTTACGAGTCACCGAAGTGCGTGTCACGCCCTATCTCGGTTGAGCTCCCAAGTAATGCGCGGAGCACGAAGCCACGTGTCACTGCCACGAACGCTGGATTGGCTGAAATAGTTCGTAGCGCCCGCCGCAGAGGTAGAGGGGCACCTCAGTCGGTGTATCGCACTGTGACGTCATCGCACCGCGCTGGTGGTCATTCCCTTTTGTTCTTAACAAGAAAAACAAATTCGGAGGTGCGAAGTGTATGCTGGCGAAGAAACGTGCTCCGCAGCAAAGCCACCATGAAGACGCCTGATATGACGTCAGTGCAAGCCATGTATACGATCACACGAGCTCGCGTTGCGTGGAGTGCGGTGTGTACGTTCGTAAGCGAAGATGGCCTACCAATCCCAACTGGTACTAGTATACTACATTTCTTTTTTATTCGTAGGAAAGGGAAAAAAAAGAGATGTCCAAGGGTACAACTAACACGCTGTAATCACCGTGTAGCTTTCTTTTTCTTTTTTCACGTGCCCTTCACCGTCGCGACGCTTGCCTAGCCCGCTCTCAACCTGCAACCTTTCGACACTTACCACTGTTCGCTAGAAAACAATCCTTAAAGTAAAAGCCGAGCGAAACCTCAGAGACGGAGAGAGAACAACGCTCGCTGCGTTGACAGGCGAACCGTAAATCCGTCGTGTTGAAAGGACACACGATCCGACACGCCGTAAAACCCGTGAGCCAGTCCCTGGCAGAACGCTCGATGCACGCCGTTAATGCGCTCCGCTGTCCACGTCCCGTAAACGCACGCATTAGCTACGGATGCAGTCGGTACGACGACCCTGGACGCACGCAGAGCCAGGTATACGGAAGGCGGCTCCAAAATAAAAACGTACTCTCGGCGGGACCCTCTAGCGGGCCGCGGGTTGCAGCCCGAGGCCGAGCCCGGGACGGGCACGTCGGCGGCGGCGACAGCGCCGCGGACGGCTGCGTCCCTCCAACGAGCTGTGAGAAGGGCTCGTAAAAGCGGGCGGCCCGCCGAGTTCGCTTAATTACGGCGCTAATGGAAAGAACGGCTCCCGGACGCCTGTTTAGAGCATGGCAACGCTGCCGCTGGTAGACGACGCCGGCCCCGTGTATCTGCCGTCAAGTCGTATAGTCAAATGGGGCGCGGGTAACGAAATTATCGAGCGTTTAATTCTTTTTTTCTTTTTTGAAAAAACAAAATAAGAGGAAAAGAGGGAAGAGGGGGGGGGGGAGGTTAACAAACTTTTGTAATACTTTTTTGTAGGGTTAAAACATTTCATAAAACACCGTTGCTTCGAATTTTGTTTCGTCGAACGTCGTTTCATCGATTGCCTCTTCAGTGATTGCCATTTGGTTAGAAGCTGTTAGATCAGAATCAGTTTCATCGAATGCCGTTTGTTCAGACGCTGTTCCATATAACGCCGTTTCATCGAATCACGTTTGCTTCGAAGCCGAGTCATCGAATGCCGTTTGATCAGACGCCGTTTCATAGAATGCCGTTTCATCGAACGCCGTCTTATCAAACGCCATTTCAGCGAATGCCGTACTATCAGAAGCTTTGTCAGCAGAACAGTTTCATCAAACACCGCCTTATCAAACCCTGGTAGGCTCCAGAGGTATCTAATGTGATCTGCTTATATTTTTGCTTCGTACCGGAAGTGTGAGAGCGTTTGCAATAGTCCGCAAGACCGAGCCTCTTGATTTCACATACGCGGTGAGGTAAAGGCTCACTCGTGTCAGGTAAAACCTAAAAGAGATAATGTGAGGGCTTTAAACTCCTTCGAACGACAAGCAATTTTTTTTTCTTATTCAGTTTATGTCCTTAGTGTAATACGCATCATATCCAATCTGATGTCTTTTGAAAATGAACTTGTTAAAACTACACGTCGTTAGGTTCTTCGTTTTATTCTCACAGAGAGAATCCACATGCTTCGTTACATTGCTGTCGTTTATGAAATGTACGTTCGCCTCCATACGACAGTGCGTAGAAAATAAAGTATCAAGCATAACTCTTTGGGCGTTTCCGCAGCGTGAAGACGCATCAGGAAATTCGTTGTCACCTCAAGAACCGTCGTAAAAAGAGTCCGGCTCCTTGTGGAACATTACAAATTTCCCACTTTATGCAGGGAACTAAGACATATGTAGGTTCATTTTTAGATTAGATACGTGTTATGTTATCAGGACGTACACGTTTCAGGCACCAAGAAGCAT
Organism: Ixodes persulcatus; assembly: GCA_013358835.2. Taxonomy (NCBI): domain Eukaryota; kingdom Metazoa; phylum Arthropoda; class Arachnida; order Ixodida; family Ixodidae; genus Ixodes; species Ixodes persulcatus. The sequence continues at coordinate 272,071 of JABSTQ010010315.1, read as the reverse complement.
CGCTTCTTCCTCTGACAACCACATCTTGTGAGAACTACTTCGCGTGGCGTATGAACGATGAGTGAGCAAAACTTCCCTTTTTTCTTAAGGTGAAAACGGGTAGAAGTTTGTAGATCAACTTAGATAACAAGGAAAATATCCGCGTTCTACCTGGGCGCTGCCAGCGTTCATGCCAACGAAGAACATGACCGCTTTTAACAGCGTTTTCTTCAAACTATATGCTGCCGAGAGATAGAGTATTTTTTATCATATTAAAACAAAACAAAAAGTTTATGTGCAATGTTACCGGCTCAGTTCCGATTTGAAGCCATCTACTATAGGATGAAATATCTCGCCCCGTAACACATTCTTTGAATTTTTAGTCAAAATTTAATGTCATGGCTACACTATGAAACTAAGTCGAGCGTCAATTCTACAACATTATATCCTAAAAAACAATATTGAAAATGTGTAGTTAAACAGTGAACTTAATAACCAGCTTCATCTCTTTTCGGGTGGTCATCATGACCCCCAACCTAGTGCCAAGGCTAAAAAAAAGAACTCTCAATTTCTTTTTTCTTTAAATCAGATTTTGATAAAATAACAAAAATAAAGTAAAAAAAAAACATCCATGAATATTTTTATGCCACTGGAAGAATTATTAATAAAAACAGAGCAAATTTATAACAATTTCTGTCTTTCGCACACACACAACCACAAAACTTACTAGGTTTACGTCACCAGTGCGTCATTCAGGAAAGACTCCGTTTTATCAGATGACCCGGCGAAGGTCAGAATGTGCTCTGATCAATTAAAGCAAATTTTATGCCTATAATTTTGTCTACTCCCCGACCCATACACAGGTATTAATCTTTCCCATCTAGATTTTCACCGCTTCCAAGCACGCGTGCTGCGTCATCAACATGGCGCTGCAGGGTAATCGTGCTTATCTTACCCTTACACGTCTCCTGTAAAGCTGTTACGACCGAGGCCAATTCCTAATCAAACCACCTGCGCCATTCAAGCCTCTTAACAAACGCAATCCGATTTTCGATCCCAAAAACCTCAGTCCAGTAGCATGTTGAGATCTATTTTTGTATATTAAATAAAAAAAATAAGGCGTCATTTACGAGCATTTACGCTTATCAGGTCGTTTAGGGACTGTTTTTGAGCAAGTCGAAGACTGCGCGCGCGCGCACGAATGCAGTTTGTGGGCAAATAATTCTCAAGGACTGTTTTGCGTACACGTAAACAGTAGCTGCCTAATAGTCCCTTCGAACACCGGCAAAGAGGCACTCTCCAAGCAACTTAGAGCTGGTTCCTATCAAGTTACCTCTAGTTAGCGCTAAGCAACCAGGCGACTTAAAACGAAAGCTGCGCCAAGGAGCAAGGTATGAGATAAAAGACTGTCCCCAGAGACTAAGTATAATCTGAGTTCGTAAATAACTCGAACAAGTTTGGGCTCAGTTAAATGGTAATTAAGAAAGGTGAAGTAGCTAGGTTAAATTTGTTTCGTGAATTTCTGCATGATCTGTTTTCTTTGTGATCGCAGTTGCAGATTTTACTTAATTTCATTTATATTCTCTCAGAGCCCGAAGCATTACAGAGAGGAATGGTGCACTCGAACATACATATAAAAGTAAATACAATAAAAAAGCAAATGTGAGAAATTACTATGACCCGTATATTAACAAATTAGTAATTGCAATTCTAAAATAAGCGGCGTTAATAATTGTAACTATATATGATCGCGGGAAGGCTATTCTAATCAATGGAGGTTTGGGTTGCGCGAAGCTATAGGTTTGCTTGGGTAGAGGTCCTCTCGTGGAGAGAATCACTCGTACAGTTTGGTTGTGCAGTGGTTCGCTCGTGCAGTTCGCTAGTGCAGTAATCCAGGCGCTTATCAATCGAGCACTTACCATTTATTGAGCTTATCACTTAGGTAAAAGATGCCGAGTCTTTGGGTGGTGGACGCACACGAGGCGTCTGATAATTCTCAGAAGAAGCCTGCTGCGCATGCTCTGTAGGCGTTCGACAGGCCCGGGGCAGCGCGCAGAAAGGGTTCATTGGCAAACAAGCTACTTGGCACAAAATTTCAAGCAACCTTACAAATGTTGCGATTCGTTTCGCGAATTTTGTAAACCGCTTCGCGAATGATGAGAGTAATATTTATATCCGTGTTTTACGCGTACAGGTGCTCGTGCATAAACGCCATAAAGCAAAGAAAACATTGAGGAATGCCCCAAGAAGGTTTCCAGGGAAAGGTAGATGCCATTACGAAAGCAAATTTTAAAACACCGCTCTTTGGTCATAGCAGTGAGTAGAACCCCTTTTCAAAACCCCGTCAAGCAACATTAGCGGTCGCAATTTCTTTTTCTTTTCTTTGTCTTTTGAGACGTAGGCTAGGTGCCGCAAGCTACCGCCTGTTACCAAGGGTATAGTCATTAGTATCCATCCATCCATTGGACACGAAACGTGTAATTGGACTTGAGTCCTCGCCGATCGTTGCCGAACGCTGACGGAGTCCTCGTGTCCAATAAATGTCCATATTGCATGCCCAAGCAATGGCAGACTCGGATAGTAGACCTTTCGCTAAATTTCCCGAGCATAAAAAAAGAACGCTGAGAACGTATACGTGCCCGCGCTGCACGCGTTCGATTTCCCTATGCGGACAGAAACTGAGGGAGAGGAGGAGAAGAAAGCCCGCGGGGGACGTCAGACTCAAAGCTAGCTGCCTTTGTCTCCACTGCACTCGTCGAACGCGCGTAACTAACGGATCGATGGCCGTTTGAAGCAGTGCTGTACGGAACGGCGTTCCAAGGAACGGCGTTCCTGGAGCGCGTTCCTTTTAGGAGGAACGAAGGAACGCCGCCGTTGCATTTTGCATGGCTGGAACTGGAACGGGAACGCGTTACATTTTTACTGGAACGGAAAGAGTAACGGCGTTACTTTTTTTCGTCCATTGGGGTAATTTTTTATTTTATTTCCAACAGGGAAATTTTGAAAGTACAAAAACAATATCTTTACGAAGTGCAGGATCTCGTTACTTTTTTGGCTACTAATTTTATGGATTATTTTGTGTGGTCCTCGCTTGCTAACAGTTTTGGGTGCAGGAGAGCTGGTGGACATTGATTCTTTTTTGAGTGCCCGAAACTGCGGTACAAAAAGCAAGGCTTTTAGTCATAGTAAAAGACAAAGAAAGAGGGTTGTTTCAAACTCAGCTGCTTTCTTTGGTTCCACAAATCCTCATACACCCAGAAATCTAAGGCCGACTACAGCCACTTGTGAACTTCCATAACAAGACCTACAGTTACAACAAGATCATAGATTGCCAAACATCGAACGCACCCTTGTATCCCGAACATTGGTCACTTAAAAAATACACAAAAAATATCCTTTATTTCTTCTCTTGTCCCCCCCCCCCCCCCCCCCCCGTCAAAATGAACAACAAAGCCAACCTTACAAAGAAGTATTTGTAGTTTTTAAGACTGACATTCCAAAAGCCCTACCCTCTCCTCCAGTCCACTTGCTCGTGTTGTGGACAGCAACATCGAGAAGCAACTGTTGTTCAGTTCGAACAAGGGACTTTGTTCAATTGCAACGTGTGAGGCTGTTGTAAAACGCTCGTACAATGTTGGGTAAAAGTACATTCGGCTCGTCTGAATCGTCCACTACAAACATGAATATGGTTAAAAGCTGAGATTTTTAACTTGAATATATCAACAAATGAAACCCTGCTTCCGCTTGTTTTCTTCTGTTGCCCTTCCATGACGACATACAAACTCATATGTTGACTACTAATGGTATAGATAAAAAACTACATGATTTAACTAAACATAGTAATTAGCAAAATACAAATGTAACGTATATGTAGCGCTACGTTCTATTTTTTATTTGCAACGGGAACGAGTTCCTTTTTCACAGATGTAACTTGTAACGGGAACGCGTTCAAAAAATAAGAAGGAACTAGGAACGAGCTTGAGGAACGTGTACAACACTGGTTTGAAGGGACGGCAAAAATCGGGTTATTAACGTAACCGCGCTACGATTTACTACGGGGGTGCCCGAAGTTGGTGAACGCTTTCGCTAAAAGTGCGGAAAGATTGGCTCACCCGAGTAAATCAAGAAAACTCCTAAATTATGTTTTCTCTATGCTTTGTACGTACAGGGTGTCCTCGAAAAAATTGCAGTTTTTTTTTTTTTTTTTGTTCACCGCAAAAATAAACTACGCATCGCTGAACTGTCATTCTCAGCCCAAAGGTAGCGCTAGAGGTCCGAACCAGATGCCACAGTTTCAGCGCGAACCGGTATTTTATTCAAAGGTTATAAATGATTTTCTGCAAATGTCCATGGGAAAATGTTGGCCGTCGGAACTCGCGAACACATGGTGCTCTATGGTGCCAGAAACCGAAAACGGGCAAAAACGGGCCCCATTTTTTCATAGAAGATTTCAGAAAATCCCTCACAACTTTTGAATAAAATATCAGTTCGTGTCGAAACTTTGGCATTGGTTCGGATTTCTAGCGCTACCTTTCGGCGAAGAATGAGCGTTCGGCCAAGCATAGTTTATTTTTGCGGTAAAAAAAACTAATTTTTTTTTAGAACACCCTGTACACTTAAAAATATTATGAGTTACTGTGGCGCTCATTTGGGCCAAGTGAAGTGAAGAATAGGTAAGCCGATTTTATTTTCTTTCCATATTACAAATTTTTTAGTCGTAGCAAACGCCGAAATAGCCCGCAACGCTTTTCTGATGTTTTTGAGATAAAATGCTTAGCGAACATCTTTCCATAGACAAAATCAGTTTTTATTTTCTTTCTTTTCGCTCCGGAGTTTTCATGTATTCATCCTCTAAATTGATGAATGCACCAGCTTCTAGCACCTGTGTAGTAAATCCCAGCGAGATAAGTTAAGAAACCGTTTTATGCAGTACCTTCAAACCGCCATCGATCCATTTGCCCCACGTGGTATATGGAAGGGGAAACGCCGGCGGTCCGGCGTTAGGCTTTCGTATTCAAACTCGTTCCGGGAGACAAAGGCAGCTAGTGTTAGGTCTACCCACTAATCTCACCAATCAGAGCTCGGCGTTCTGACGTCCCCGCGCCCTCTCCTCTCCTCCTCTCCCTCTCTTTCTCGGCGCATTCGCACTGCAGCTCTTAGATGGCGCGCGCACCTTTGAAAAGGGTGTATTTAACGCGATATATCTATTCATATATAATTTCAACGAAGGTAGAGCCTGCTCGTTGTATGGGTCCCGTGTCAGTCAACAACCCTAAAGCAGAACCACGCTACAAAACTCGGCGGCGAAGTCATACGGCACTCAACAATGGTTCGGAGGTGGACGTCTACGGAACTGTATAGATAGGCTCTCTAGGAAGCACGAAGAGCGAAGTCATCTTTCGCTACACGGCCGCGAGCAGAGAAAGTCTCATTCATTTCGGCCGGGGGACTCGGTTTACGATCGAGACCCGCGATCCCCGGCGGTGTACCGCACCCGGACCATAAAAAAGCGCCCCATCCCCCTACCGAGCGCGCATGATGACTCTCGCGAGGTTGTAACATACATCGGATCGACCAGGAGCGGCGAACCCCCGGCTGCGCGGCTCACACTTTGCAGCACCAACATACAATACAATACAATACATCCTCAAGTGATCGGCCCTTTTGAGTAGAGAATGAAACGCTGATAAATAACTTGCTCGGCGTTTCCAAAGGGCACGTATACACATCTCAGACGTTCGTGCATGTCTGCTGGCCCGCAGTGTCCTCAGAGAATATCGTTCATAGAGCTTTAATAAGATCAGCCAACGCGAAAAAGCGATCAAAGTCACGCTCCAATAGCCGCGCTGTTTTGTTGGTAACCTATAGCTGGACGCAGGCCTTTTTGCCCCTGAAAGAGCGCGTGCCAATGGAGACGCGATACTGCCCCTCTATCTCTCTGGTTAAAATTCCATCGAAGGACGTCTAATCATTCTTCCTCCGAAGGTCTTGAAGGAGTATTACGTTCGTAGACACCGCACCACCTGAAATAACAGCTAACCGGTATGAAGTACACCGAGTGTCTTACGATGCACAAGCCGTTCCAGCCAATCGGGTGCTGTGAATGTATTCATGCAACTGCGCCCCCCCCCCCCCCCCTCTACATTCACAACGCTTTCACTCTCTCTCTCTCTCTCTCTCTCTCCACGTGTCTCCCGAAAGTCACGGGACGCTCCCACGGCATCGGATTGGTTTCGTCGGTCCACGTCGTCTTCCGCGCTTCATCTTATAAGGTGAAACGGAGTGATCAGATCCCGGAAACAGCGAGCTGGCTCCCAGAGGCACTGAGCGAAAACGAGCCTCGGGGCGGGACCTCGCAATGCTGCTACGTGATTGCATCACGGTGTGTGCGTGTGCGTGTGTGTGTGTGTGTGTGTGTGTGTGTGTGTGTGTGTGTGTGTGTGTGTGTGTTTGTGTGTGTGTGTGTGTGCGTGCGCGTGTGCGTGTGCGTGTGCGTGTGTGTGTGTGTGTGTGTGTGTATGTGTGTGTGTGTGTGTGTGTGTGTGTGTGTGTGTGTGTGTGTGTGTGTGTGTGTGTGTGTGTGTGTGTGTGTGTGTGTGTGTGTTTGTGTGCGCGCACGCGACGCAATGCCAACAATTGATTGGCTCGGTAATCTCGTATAGTTTCTACACCACTGTTCGCTGAGCGTCCGATCTAGCATAGTCTAAAGAACCGGAGGACCGCGGGGAGAGGGTGGCGACATGATAGCTCAGAGGGGGAATCTTCGAGAACCAGACTCCAGGGAGGAAAAGAAAGAAAGCAGACGCAATCTTGAGGTTATCAACTTTTCGCCGCATAACCCACGTCGTCTCTTTTCATAATCACGCAGGTTCGTTGTCGTTCTTGTTGTTCTGGCTGTCTCCATTTATCGCGACTTCCAAGATCCGTCATATTAAACCGTGCAAAATATTTAAAATAATAAAACGAAGCAATCTCGAATGAAAGGCCACAAAAGGCACCGAAGCCCAATCTAAGAAACACGTCGCTTCGGATGTAGACTGAGCCATGCGCCGCAATAAACCGCGCGCCGATCCCCATCCATCATCCACGAAATCCAACCAGCGTTCCTCCTCAGGATTCCTTTAGGAACCCTTATGTTTCATTATGTAGTTTTTTTCCCCCTTCATCCGTAGCCCTCCTCCTCCAATCTCGACCCGTCAAACTCTCTCCCGCCTATAGGGTGCTGTCACGTGACACCTGCCTGACCACTGAGATTCCCGCGTGTCCTCTTCGTGAAAGCGCGTCCTCTTCATTTACTCCATTCCAGGACAAACGAGAAGCGGTATCAAAGAGGTAAACATTTGCATTTTTTTAGCCTACATTCATTGTTTTATCTTTTAGTATTTCATTGTAGTTTTGTGGGAGCTAGAAATAAACAAACAACATACACTCTAAACAGCGCTGCTAGTATTCCGAGCCCTACAACTTTGATCCCAGTCGAATTCTCTAATCTGGTTAGTTTGACCGTTATTCGTGACTGGGACGTTAAAAAATAAAAGCAGTGTTAGCTGCGAAATGAATCGAGACATATCGTAGGATTGCAAGATCACTCCTTTCCCTTTCTTTTTGTGCCGGAGTCAGTAGTCGCGGGGCTTACACGGACGTTCACTCGATCGCCGATTCCACCCCATTATTTTATTTTCCTACGATTAAAAAAGGATTCATCGAGACTATGCATAGCTTGCACTGACGTCACTTGGTCAGACAAAATGGCGGAGAAGGAGCCTGAGAGTGTGGCTTGCGCTGCGTTCACCAGGCGCATCTGGCCACCAGAAAGAGCGACGGACCGACGTCACCTGTAAGCTGTGGCCAGCGACAGATGGCGCCACCGCAAGAACAGCGGGGCCGTGACACGAGCGCTATGGCACGCGATATTAAATCCACTCCTTCGAATTGCCATGCCGGCTGATGCGTTCTAAATGGTGGCGGCAATGTAAGCCAAATTAGTTTGTAGCGGTTCAAAGCAACCAAGCAATGCTGGAGAGCAGGCCTGGAGACGGTGGCGACGTTGTAGAAGATTGAGAAGAACGCCGAAGTGAGCGAACAACAACCACCATGACAAGCCAAAACCACTAGAGATGATAAGTGAACCCTGGAACGCATGGAAGAAGTGGATAATGAAATTCGAGCTGTTTGCGGTAGCAACGCACCTGAAGGACCAACTTGGCAAGGTGAAGGCGGCAACACCTCCCGTCTGCATCGGAGAAGAAGGTAGGGGAATTTACACTCCCTTCACGTTCGATAACGAGGAGGGCAAAGAGAAGATCGACGTCCTGAAGAATAAGCTAGGTATATGGAATAAGTTCGCGGCGCACATGAAGTCAGCTGCCAACCTCACGTACCACGAATCCTTTCTCGGGAAAAGAGACCAAAAAAGAAGGTGCAAATTTTGCAAATTGAGTGGTTGACGAAGCTGAGGGTGCTTGTGCGCAACTGCGAATACGGCGACGTCGAAGAACGTATGCTAAGAAGCCGAATAATACTCGGAACTAAAGACCAATAGTTGTTTAGCGGAGACTATTCAACGACAATCCTATCTTCCACAGAGTCCTGGAGATGTGCCCAACAAGGGAACGAACTGAAGAACAGTTCAACGAGATCCGTGGTAAGGACAAGCGGCATGAGGACCCACTGGCAGTAAAGATGCTCAGAAGAGCGGAAAAGCGATATGCCACTGTTGCGGCTTCGTCCATCGCTCGAGCACGTGCCCAGCTACTGGCAAACAGCCCTTGGTTGTGACGAGCTAGGCCATTTTCCAAAATGCTACAAGAGAGGAACCCAGACAGTAAACCGTCGTCAACAACGCCAGTCGAAAAACAAAATTGGAGCCATTCCACTTTGTCAAGGTGGTTGGCCGGCGAAACTGCAGAGCACCACCACTAATGATTCACCAAGATAAACACAAAAGCACTTCACCAAATGTTTATTTATAGAATATATACATCATTTTGAAACGGTAGTGATGATTATTTTGTGATCACTATAATATACACTAATGGATTCCATTATAACTTTGGTGAGATTCTTTGCTAAAGTTAAATCTGCTCATGACCGATGGCGCTCATCATAGGCGCGTTGCTCTTCGGGAGTCTTATAATTATACTTGGCCTTCCCATACAAACTGCAGAACACAATGGAATGCCTTGCTCGGCAGCCGCTGCTTTTATATATTCAAAGCAGTGACGTCATCCAACTCGAACGGGAGTAGGCCCATCGTCCTCGGATGCATCTCCATTATCACATGTTATGACGTCTTTCTTTGTAAAAATGCATATCGAGGTGACGAGGCGTATATGCATTGCCATACATTGGAGCGCTTTTACATGCAATTTCTGACTTTTGTTTTTGCACACAGACACCAAAAATGCATGGAACCCGAGCCATTAAGAGCTTCGCTGTAAAAAGGACAAACATTTGATCACAAAGTGCGCCAAGTAGAGCGCGATGGCACGGACGACAGCGGTGTATATTATCTGCTGTGCCATTTAACCGTAGATGAGATGGAGAAAGAAGATCGATGGAGCGAGTCAATCAAAATAGAAAAAAGACAACGTCAGCTGCAAGCACGACACCGCGGATAATTGCTCAGTCATTCCAGTGAGAGTGCTCCGTTCAATAAGCAAGAAAGTCCGAAAGTGTGACACCACACTGTCATCGTTTTTTTTTGTGTGTTTTGTTTTTTGCCACAAGAGGAAAGCATGTGAAAGAACAACACTAACAGTGTCGAATGGAGTTAGAACGGCACAGGAGAAGTTCTTCGTGACCAAGGAGGATGTACGGGTGACGTTCGTCTGACTTCAGTGTCAAGTGAACATGGGAACATAAATGTTGCAGCTACAAATCTTTGCGACACGGCGGGACCATACGCAGTCGTTTTTCGTGAACTGGGAAAGGTCAAGGGATTTGTGTATATATAAAGGTGACGCCAGATTCACAAGGCGTGGTTCGCCAATCCAGGAAGGTGCCTGTAGCACTACAAGAGAAGGTAAAGTGCGAACTTCAAAGAATAGAGAACCAGGGAGTTCTGACAAAAGTAAAAGAACCGACAGGACGGGCCAGTTTACTGGAGGTTGTTGGAAAGAAGGAAAGTGCGCATCTGCATGGATCCAGTTGACTTGAATCGAGCCAAGGATAGAACATTACCCGATGACGACTATGGATGACATTGCAGCCAGAATCGCGGGGGTGAAAGTGTTGTCAGCGCTAGACGCATTCTCGGGATTCTGGCAGATTGAACTTGATGAAGAGAGTTCAGAGTTGTGCACTGCGAGTGTACTCCATATGAAAGATACAGATTTAATCGAATGCCCTTCGGAATAAGTACAGCACGTGAAGTTTTTCAGCGAGTGGTGAACGAACTACTAAATGGACTCACCGCGAAAGTGCAATCGTGATGGACGACATATTAGTGTGGGGTAAGACCTATCAAGCACAGGACGAAAATCTTCGACACTTGCTCCAACGCTTTCGATTAGTGAATCTACGACTTAACCCCAAGAAGATCCAGTTTGCCAAGACAGAAGTCCTCTACCTCGGAAGTGGTGATGGAGTTGTTGACCAAGAGAGTATCAAAGCCATACTGTGGCCCTATGCTACACGGCGGGACCAAGCAGAACCAAGGCACCAGAACAACGTCGTCTGCTGCGATTGGTCATCGACGCGGCGTTGACCAATCACAGCAGACGGCATTGTCCCGGTCCCTCCTTGGCCCTGCTTGGTCTCGCCATGTAGCATAGGGCCTCTGGAGGTCAAGGAACCAAAAAGAGAACGCAAGGAACTTTGAAAATTTCTTGGAATGATCATCTACTTTTCGAGCTGCATACCACGACTTTCCGAGCGGGCGGCACCACTACCAGAACTTCTGAAAAAAGAGATTGCATGGGTATGGACGAAACATCAACAAAGAAGTACCGAAGACCTGCGAGAGGCTTTGACGGAGGCACCAGTGCTGGCTTACTACACTGCAAAAAAATACCAAAAACGATTACGTTGTCAGTCGACGGAAGTCATACGGCGTAGGGACCGTTATCACCCAAGATGAAATACCACTTGCTTATTCATCGCAATCTTTGACAGAAGCACAGATAAAGTATGCGCACGTTAAGAACGAGATGCTGGCTATCGTTGATGAATGCACCAAGTTGCACCATTAAGTAATCGGCCAACCAAACATAACAGTAGAATCAGATCACGGGCAGTTACAAGCTATTTATACGAAACCGTTGCATCACTGTCCGATGATACTGCAGCGAATGAAGATGGCTCTCCAAAGATAGTCATTGGAAGTGAAGTTCATGCCTGGAAAAGAACTGTAGCTAGCCGACACAGTTTCACGCTCATCACGAATGAAACAATGCAAGAAGAAGAATACAAGTTTCAAGTCAGCGCACAGGACCAGATATCTGTCACACAAGATCGCCTGAATGAAATACGAGACGCAACTGCAGCCAATGCGCAGATACGGCTGCTGTGCGAGTATGCACAGACGTCATGGCCCGAGCAGAAAGATCAAGCCCCCCAACTGGGAAGACCTTTCTGGTCCTACCGAAAAGAAATCCACGAGGAAGACGGCCTTCTGCTACGGTCTAACATGATAGTAATACCAATGGCAATTAGATCCAAGATTCCCAACTTGGTCAACACGGCACAAGCGGGAAAAGACAGGATACAAAACAGAGCCCGAGAAATTTCGCCCTGGCCCGGAATCAACGCTGACATTGAATGCGAGCATGACAAATGCAGCAAATGCGAGAAGTACAAATCAAGAAACGTCAAGGTGTCACTCCCGAGTCACGAAGTGCCATCACTTCCTTGGCAGTTTGTCGGGACCGATTTCTTCACTCATGAGGGAAAAGACTACATAATCATGGTGAATTTTTTCCCATTTTATTTCGAGGTATACAGAGTAAATGAAAAGCACCACAACTTTTAAAGTAAAACAGTTCAGCTTTAAAGTATTCGTAACATACGAATGACCATTGAAAGTTATAAGCGACAATGGTCCTCCACCATTTAGGAGCCAGGAGTTCAAGCAGTTCCTGGAAAATCTCAAGATAACAAGTTACATCAAGCACCTACCACGCTCGATCAAATGGCATGGCTGAACGAGCCGTGGGACAGGCCACAACCAACTTTCGCGAAAGGGTGCGAACAGTGACCAGTTCGTCTGCTCCCTCCTTGAGTTGCACAACACTCCACGAGACGATGTCCTCCAATCGCCAGTTCAAAGACTGATGAGTCGACCCACAAGGACACTATTACTTGCGCGATCGGAACGTTACCTGCCCGCTGCTGTACCAGCCAATGCTGTCACACACGCCTCACAGAAATAAAGCGGCAACAGAAGATGAACTACGATTGAAACTTAAGAACGTTGCTATACTCCGTTTCACCTTATGTTGTACCGCAGCGAAGGCTAGAAGCGCGAGCTCATAGCGTCGGCAGCTGCCCTTGGTGCACGAGAGCTCGTGCCGCCAAGGTGTGCCCTAGAGCAAGGAGCTCGCGCTTGTAGCCTTTCCTGCGGTACAACATAAGGTGAAACAGAGTATAGACATTGACGCGGGTTCTACAATCACCGTCTACAACACCTTGCGGTGCACGTGCTCACCTGCCTTAATCGTGGGACATCCAGAGGCGAGGTCCTACAACATTCTAATCCCAGAAGGTCAAGACCGCCGAAAAACCCGTGAGCACCTACGACCGCGGCGCCAGGTTCTCGACAAGCGCCGACCTCCTCGGGCAAAGAAACAGCCTGCACTGACCAGAGTCCCAGTGACTTTAGCCAGAGTCAGCCTCAGCTGGAACTTCAGCTGCGAAGAAGAACAAGAGAAAGAAGGCCACCACAGCGATATCCAAACCAATCGTGACGCTCCACACTGACCTTTTCTTTTTTTTTTTTTTTCGAGAAATGAGATGTGGAGGGCAGCGAGAGATGGCGCCACCGCAAGAACAGCGGGCCCGGGACACGAGCGCGGGGCACGCGATATTAAATCCATTATTTCGAATCGCCATGCCGTGTTGCCTACCGCCATAGCCTCTTCTATAGACCCTTTTCATGGCAAACGCCACCAGGAGTTGTTCTAGTCTTTGATGTCCCAGAGAACTTCCGGTTCATAAAAAGTATGAACAAAGCCCACCCTAACACCGCTGTTTGAAATGTTGATGAAACGTTTAACCACCAATTCTCCAGGTGAACGCCAAAAGAACGCAGAACCCCCAGATATGATAAATATTTTCGAATACTCTTGTAAACCAACTTGCCTCCTCCAAGACGTTAAATTGACCAGCCGAGGGCCCTCGTTAAATCTCCAACTTTGATGTGCGTGTAGCGTTTATGCTTTCTAGCACTGGCGACATAGGCAAGCTCGACATACTTTCAAAGACGGAGCGACCGGAACTTGCTTGGGACGCAGGAGGCAGTTCATGTTTGTAAACATGAAGGCCTGGGAGTTCGACGACGGAGCCATAGAGTGCCCGGTCGCAGATTCGGAGCGCGAGGATCTGGTAGCACAGAGCATTTCTCGGGAAACCTGGACGTCAGCGCACAGCTCTTGCAGCGGCGAGGACCCGAAACATGTTTTTCAAACCCGACAAGAAAAGAAGCGGTAGCACGAGAAACGCGAGGAGTACGAGCGGACATTCCATCGCTCGGGAGAAATGTGTTTAGGCGTCTCACCGCAGCGGGGCGCCCGTCACGTGGCTCTCTTCTAATCCCTTGTCTGCCGCTCTACCCTTTCAATTTTGGTGGCCGCGGCTTCTCGTGGCGATCTGCCAGGTTTCGTCGGTATAGAGGAGACTATGCTACCACACAAGCCACGTACAGTCACCGACATCTTAACAAAGGCAGGGCGTGGCTAATAACGTTTCTTGCTTCGTGATTAATCCTCTCGCATCGGGCCGTAATCTCATTGGCTGCGGAGCAATAATGAGATGCTCGGGGTTGGCCACGCCCGGCGCTTCTTCAGCTGTTGTCAGTGAAAATACGAGCGTCATGAAATATGCTCACGTGCAGCACTAACTCAGCTGATATAGCTTAACGCTCGACGATAAACTGAATGCGTAAAGGCTCTGTTATACTCCGACGTAACGCGTGCGCGCGTGCGAGCGCGTCACAGCGACGTCACGTCGGCGAAAACCCGACGCTCTATACTCCGGCGTCGTGGAGTAACCGGCGCGACCGGCGGCGTTCGACGCCGCCTGACCGCCTCGACGCCAAAATGGAGCATGCCGTGTAGACCCGTTGCTCTCGGGCAGGGGGCGCGAGCGCGTCCGCACGACGCGACCATGTTATGCTGGCAGCACTTTCCAGGCGGCGCTGTAACGTTCGATTTTGCACGTGCCACGTTCGAATGCAAGCGTCTGTCAGCATCTGTAGACGCGCGAAAACAAAATGTCTAAAAAAGAAAAACTAAAATAAAAAAAAAGAATTATGCTGCTCGCGGCCTAAGCGTTCCATTAAAGGGAAGCTGAAACACTTCTTGAAAAAAACGAGTTAGAGGTGAATTCTGGCGTATTTTTATCCCGTGAATCTGAATATCACATTCGTTTTCCCTGAAGATGCAACGAAAAGCGAGAAAACGCGAAAAACCTCCGACCAGTCGTGACGTCATACTAGGATCTTTCGGCCGCCAAGCGCGTGTCGCTCGTGCGGGCAGCGCGTGCAATGGCAAGCTTGCCAGGTATATTTTTCCGCACTGACGGCAGTCGTGACGTCTCTTTCTGACCTTTTTGAAAATAGCAAGAGTGCGCGTGCATAGCTTTGACAGGCGCTGAAGATGCGCGAGAGCAGAGATTCCGAAAACTCCTAGTGTGACGTCACGCCCCGGGAAGGAGGAGCTTCGGCGGCACTTCAAGAATTAATTTCTGAAGCCTCCGTGTACCAAATTGAAAAATAATCTCGATATTCCTAATCCTGGAGGTAGAATGAAGGCCATTGAAGTGTTTTTTCTCAAATACAGAACCGCTTCAGGTTCCCTTTAAACATTCCTTTCAGCTTTATTATTTTATTGCTTTCTTTCGTAGCTTCCGTGAGCTCGTATGTTTCACTTTACGTGATAGCGAAGCCGAAGCTTGCAAAAGCACGTTCGTCTAAACGATGCTTGCACTGCACGAGCGCGCGTGCTTGGCAGGGACACTGAAAGCTCGGAGCTAGCTCTTGTAGCCTCTGCTACGCTGGCACTTATAATGGAACGGAGTATAAAAAAACTGTAGTGGGGAAGCGTATAGACACACGTTCGAAACGCGAGCCAAACATTCTATTTTCCTCGCCTGGAGCGCTGCTCAAAACTTGAGAGCTACGGGCCTACAGAGCCTTAAGTTGCCACTACATCGCCGACGTCGCTTCCGAGGCAACCGCGTCGAATAGTGCGGTACTTTGTTCGTTTTAATAAAAAGCGATAGAGACGTTGACAATAACGGCAATGATAGCGGTAACATTCTATGCAAAAGACAAAGAGGTTTGCCGCTCCGTGTCGGCAAAAAGGAGGGATGAGGAAATGGAGAAGCTTCGTTCTCGATAATCCAAATGGTAAAACGGGTACATCGCTTTCCTCTGACCCCAAAGCGAACATTTCCAGGGGCAATCTGCGTTTCCCCCGACACCCCTTGGGAAGGGTCTGTCGTCGTGAGTGATCAAAGCCCAGATCCGAGGCGACGTACACCTGCCCTCCTGATCCAGACGCCGCAAGTCCTTTCCGTGTATAAACTCCGGAACTAATCAGTGGCCACTCCGAACGAAGCCCCACGTTGTGTTTTGGGTGCTCGATCCCCGCTCAGTTCGATACAGTCTTGAATTAAGGTTGATTTGACATTGGAAAGTGCCGATCAACGGCGCTACGCCATTCGTGCTACAAAAAAATGAAAATATATTTTGTTTAGTTTAACTTCATACATCACCAGGAAACGAAACCAAAATATAAGCTTCGAAGGAAAGCCTTGGAATCAGGTTGTCAGAATCACAGATAGCCACGTGGTAGAAACAGTCGCATGATCTCCCCGCGACAAACCAAAGGAGTACTTGAAGGCTTCGCCGAAAAAAAAGCAGAAACAAACAAAAGGTGGCAATGCGCCTTCACTGCTGATGAATACACTATGCTGCCTGCGTTGACGACTGCACCGCGCGTCGCTAGCTTTGGCAACTTCCTCCCTGTCAAACTTTGCTAGCCCGTTTCATGGACATATTAGATGCACTTCGAGCACAATATTTGACCCGTACTCTTCATGGATGGTACTAAGGAGAATTACACTGTTTTTGTTTGCACCAAAAAAGCGGAGTTGTCCTGTAGAGCAGTGACAGCGTAGTGCGGGTGGTTGAGCAGATATCGCTGATACATATGCAGTTAAAAATTGTACACGAATCTCTGCTCTTGCAACAATTATTGGAAAACAAAATGTCGCCGAGGGCGATTGGTTTAATCGCTAAAGAGCTCAATTACCAGGCTATTTACCGTCCACGCATGTTTTCTTCAATGTCGCCAACGTCAAGGTAATGCAAAAGACAGGCCTGATTCCAGGGCCGGTTTCTACGACTGCATTGAACAAACTCGTGAATCATCATCACCCGTAGTGTGGTGAAGAGCGAACCCCATCGGCGCGGAACGTGAAGCAATTGTTTTGTCTACTCACTGTTGACTGATCGACTTAAAGTGTTACTGTCGCGTACAAGCACTTTTGTGTCTTTATTCCCTATACAAGATGCAGGTTAAAACCAGGAAAGAGTCGAGCCAAAAGTCCAAAGGTCCGAAGGCTACTTAAATAGTCAGCTGAACGAGGAACCACGAAGGACGGATGACTCCGGCAAAGGCATTGACCTCGCGCGGGCAGATACGAAAATTCAAAATGCCACTGTACCAGATGTCAAGTTCTCTCTGCAGGCGTTGTGCAGGTAGCAGGGAAGAGCGCGTGGCTGTAAAGCCGGCTCTCATATACTCCGCAATAAAACTTTGGTTCGGTGTTGTTGGCTCATGTCGTTTAAAATGTTGAAAGCCCGAACTGAAGCACGGACGAAACAACACGTATACGACAAGGAGAGGCGCCTGTCCTTGTCGTACGTATTTCTTGTTTCGTCCGTGTTTCAGTTCGCATTTTTAGTCTTTTAAAACCCTATACGCCGTTTCACTTTAAGCACAAGCGAGGCCAAAGCTACAAGCGCGAGCCTGTGGCCATGAACGGTGCTTGCACCGCACGAGCGCGCGAGTTTGGCAGGGATGCTGAAAGCCCGGAGCTGACTCTTGTAGCTTCTCCCACGCTCACACTTAAAGGGGTCATGAAACGAATTTTGGGTTGGGATGAATGATTTTAAATTGGGACTTTACTAATCGCATATCGTTTAGTTGGCCAAAAGAAAGAGGCTGGAAAGTCAAAAGCCAGCTTTTCGGTACGAACATTTGAAAATATAGTGGACTATTTTGTACCTTCTTGCCTTCAAAAGCTCTCCGCCTTTTCACTATGATACATCCGCGGTTCCAAAAGCGCGTCACCGGCGCCAAACTGACGTCAGCAGAGCCCAGCTCACGCATTGGACACGAGAACTGCGTCACTCGGACGTATGCGCTCGTCAACAATCAATCCGTCGACGAATATTTGGATTCGCGTTCGTGGCCAATGAGTGCCCTGACGGAACTTATTGCCACTGGGGAATGACAAGTTCAATGGTGTGCATAAAAAGCACGGTAGAAGCTAGAAGTCATCGCACCGGTGCCGAAGGAATGTCACCACCACGTGATTTCACAATTCGCATTTGAGTTGAGGATTAAAGCTAAGGAGGAAGAAGTAGGAAAATCGTTTCATGACCCCTTTAGAGTGAAGCGGAGTATAGACATTTTCTTCAACGGCGCCGCCATCTTGAGAATTGTGGCGCCGACGACGCCGTCTAGCGGCTTAGAAAAATAAATACCGGCTAGTTCTGGCAGCACAGCTATCAGGGTAGGCAACGGTGTGGGTATGGGGGGAACGTGGCTAGACTTGGCTATGGTGGGCTGCAATGACTTGGTTGGAGCTTGTCCGGTTGGATCCAGCTGGCTACTCCCAGGCCATCACCTTGCCTCCTCGAGAGAATGACGACGAAGACGGTGGGGTGTTTTGATTGAGTTTCCACAGCGAAGTACATATGAGCAGTTTAATGTAGTCTATGCAGGTAAGCTCTCGGCATTTGATAGCTCTATCTTGAGTGGTGGCATGTAGACTTTTTCATACCTTTCACATACCATGGGGCTTGCAGTGATAAATTGGACCACCTGCATCGGGAATTAAAATCGGTCCTCTTGTCGTAGACGAAGTGGTCGTGAGCTTAAACGTGACGTTAAGTCTGATACGAATCTCTCGCTATTCAAGCTCGCAATCGACTGACTTCATAAACAAGGATTCTTGGGGAAAATACGAAGCTCGATAACATTGCAGCCACACTCGCGCTGCAGCTTCTTGTGCTCATGGTACACTTTCTGCTCTTGTTCTTATGCTTTTTAAAATTATTTATCCATCCGAAGACCACGCAGTGGTAGCCAGACAACCGTAGCTTTTCGAAAATTGCAGCACGGTAAAAAGGAGCACTCGGAACTAATTCATGCACGACGTCCGTTTTTAAGCCTTTTCACCCATACCCTTAGCGGTTGCATACCCTGTGTCAGCGGGCAATCCAAAAATGCACCAGGTCGAGGGTACGTCAGTTACTGGCTGGTTTGAGGTTATGCGAAAAAGGTCTATAGTGCGAGGTTGTATGAAAGAGAACCATGATGCTGGGCTAAGCTCTCGCGTCTACGCCTTCGGTAAGACTGCACACAACGTGCGAGGCGCCAACAGTTACTTTACCCACTCCTTGTGCCAACAAACTCTTGTGTAAGTCCCAACTCCATCACAACAAAGGCTTTAGTGAAAAAAAAAAAAAAAAAAATTGGCAACGACCTTTACTTTCGAAGTCCTATAATGCATCAAACGCATTATAGGTAATTGGTGAGTGAATTGGTGTGTCACGTGACTCATATTCTCCGGCTAAATTCAGCGGGAAAACTCAATGGTTGTTAAGGTCACGTGACGTCAGGACACGTACGTGCCGTCGATTTTCCAGCTAAATTTAGCGAGGAAACCGGATCCGCGTCAAACTGTCTCCTCTCAATATAGCGGGTAACTGAATTAGTGTATAGGTCGCGTGACGTCATTTTCCCGCTAAATTTAGCGGGGAAACTGAATTGATGTTTTGAAACAAACACGAATTTTCCCGCTAAATTTAACGGGGAAACTGAGTTGACGTATAGGTCGGGTGCCGTCAATTTTCTCTAGGAATATATAGGTCACGTGACGTCAGGTGACGTCACGTGACGTCCCTTTCCCCGCTAAATTTAGCGGACAATACACGGACGGACGGATGGACGGACGGACAAATGTTCGGGATTGGGGGGGGGGGGGGTAGCGTTAAAAAGCATTTTATGCTTTAGGACATACACGAGGGAGGTTTAGTCGATCGTTCCGGTGCCTCTAAAGACGATTACGATGCATGCGCAAAGGCGTTGGCGGAGAATCAGGTATCGTTATCGGAGTTATGAAGACGATCTGCTAAAACCCCTTCTTATGCGAAACAAGTCCCCCCTTAGGCGGCTCTGCTCCGCCGCATTGAAATCACGAGTGTGGGCCTCTACAGGACACACTTGAGTGAAAAGTGTCCAAAGTGGTTCTGACCGGGTCGTTCATTTAGATCGCGAGGAACCAACCGCGTTCCTGCTTACAACTTCGAAAGTGTGGCGCTACACTTCGTTCCGTATTTTGTCGGTGGAAAGTTCAAGGCAGATGCGCAGTTCTCTTGCGATTTCTACGCGGTGTAACACAGTATGGTACTCATCTTTTTATAACTTGCCCACTGGCACCCTCTAGAGGAGACGAAATTGCGAAGCATGTCTATATGGTAGGCAATTCCAGATACTGTAAAGACTCCATCACATGTTTTCGGCAATTCCTGAAAGCGCTACGACTCTTAACCAGAAACTTTGGGTTTAAAACTTGAGGTCTAAACACAAAATGGGGCTTCAAGGTTTGGTGAGCTTTTTTTCTACGTACGGCACTACTTCCAGTTAGAATCGGACATTCAAAATAAAAATAAAAAAGGTAGAATTAAGAACAGAAGCTCTAATGACAATCCCTCCTCCTGTGTTGAGAGCACTTTCAGATGTAATTCAACGAGAAAGGGGCACGTGCAGTGGCGCCACGAGGGTCTGCGGCACCCGGAGCGGTAGCCCGCCGCGACACCACCCCCCCCCCCCCCTTCCCGCTCTCGCGTGGCCCGCCACGACTCCCTCCCCCCCCCCCCCCCCCCCCGCTCTCGCATGGCCCGCCGCGACTCCCCCCCCCCCCCCCCCTCTCGCATGGCCCGCCGCGACTCCCACCCCCCCCCCCCCCCCGCGGCCCGCCGCGACACCCCCCTGAGTGCTGCACCCGGGGCGGTCCGCCCCCCCCCCCCCCCCCCCCCTTGTGACGCCACTGGGCACGTGCATGTCGCCCCTCCTCCCAGCTGTCGCGTCCCCCGAGGGACGGAGGCGTTGGAAAATGCTTACACAAATATATACAAAAAAAAAGAAGAAAAAACTCCACTGCGTCAGAGGAGGCGAGAGGGGATCATGCATGCCACGGCACCGTCAGATAAATCCTCACCCCGCACGACCCCTCGTTCTTGGCCTTGGTTTTTCATTGAAAAGGCTACCTTCGAGCGAATAGGGCACCTCAAGCGAAAAGACTAGCGTTGCTTGCAATTAGCAGCACAATCAAATTTCTCTTTAAATTGGAAAAGACAAATCGGAATGGGTAATAAAAGCAACAAGGTACGCTGACACGCACAAACGAGTGCGAATATACAAAAAGACGCCTCCGTGTAGAGTCACACTACTCGACACCTCCCACACACACATGCGCACGCACGCACAGGCACGCGCGAACACACATATAATTAATATACAGTAGTTGAGCGCCATTGTCGCGTTTCCATACTCCCTCACCCAACTTTTGTAAAAAGAAAAATGAAGGAAAACTTAGACGAGACGAGCCTTTGATCAAAATTAATGAAAATAAGAGAGACAAAACACAGGCAAAACCACGAATACAGTGGCAGGAGGCGAGAATGATTCCAAACTTCGACGTCGAAATAGCAGTCGAACTGTAACAGGGGTTGGGCAAAAAAGGCCCACCTGCCGTCCCGGGAGAGAACCGGGGGGCCGCCTCCATCCACCCCTGCCGACAAAAACGCCAAATTGCGGCTCCTGTTTTTCTTTCCTTTTTATTATTATATTTTTTTGTTAGATGGCGGGCAATGATTTTATTGAGCGCAAAAACAAAACAAAAATAACAGCAGTAGCGGCTGAAAACGACTAGAAGCTCGTCTGAGCTACGCGCGCCGCTGTTGCAGGGAGGAATACTGAAGACAAAAAAAAAAAAAAAAAATAAACATCCGGAGATGGAACAGCAGCGAGGAAAGGCTTCTCGTTCCAAACTCCGGAGAAAGGCCATTTTTCCGGCTCTATCCTTGGCCGTCCATTACGGGTCCCGGGGGTGAAGTACCGCCGACGGTTCGACCCGGCGAAAGGTCCGTTCGTCGATCTCGCAACCGGCGCCTTAGACAGCAGCCCGTGTTGTTATAAACAGGACCGTAAACTACAAGGAGCGAGAGTATGCAGGCCGAGTTGGTTAGGAAACATCATAATCGAAACCTTGAGACAAGGAGAAATAAAATAACGTTATTTCATTTATCCTTGCCTCAGAGTTTAGATTATGACTGTAAACTAGTATTGATTTGTTTCCAATACTGAAAACCCTTTGCACGGCCCATCTGAATCTAAACCTCCGTACGATTTTAAGTCAAATCAAAGAACGTTTATAGTTTCAAACTGCTCCTTTGCAGTTTTATCACCCCGCGCCATTTGAATCTATACGAAAACAAACCAGCAAATTAAATTAAATTGCTTCATTAAAACGATTTTTTCCTTCACCTTTAAGACTATAAAAATTCCAGCAATTCAGTTGCCCAAATGTATTATATTATCCCACCGCAATGCAAATCTTATTAGTCTGCAGACTAAATCTATTACCTCATCTATTAGATGGTCAGCAATTAATTGGTTAAATTATTTTAATTAATGCACAGTCCTAGAAATTAGATCTTCCGGGAAATTCTCTATAATCCTATGAACTCATTTCATAATCATCACCACAATGTGGTTGGTAGAAAATGTTCAGCCATTTTTCTTGGCAGCGTAAAGGGCGGCACCTCGGATTTATTAATGCATAACTGTTCCATGGAGCGAACCGGCCTTATCAGCTTTTGAAGCCGCGCCAAGCGGCACCTTCCCCTGTCCCAGTGGAGCGAAGCCTGTCGTCTGTAGCAGCGATCTGATGGATAGGTTCCCATTGGCTGGCGCGCGTCATAGTTTCAAGGAACGAGGCTCCCATTGGCTCTCGCGCGGCGTAGTTCCAAGGAATGCCACCGGATAAGCCCTCTCCATGGCGGCGCAGCGCACGCAGCGGCCCGGCCGCCGGTAGGAGGGAGGGGCTGTACGCAGAGCCCGCACGGGCAAACTCCGGAGAGGCTGCAGGGCCGAGCTCAGCGCGGCGCGCCTTCTTCAAGAGAGAGAGCGCTCGGCAATAGCGAAAACTGGCCGTCCACGCCAGTGCGCCGCAGACGAACTAAGGGAGCGGAAGGACGACATTCATGCTTTCGCATTCACAACTCATAAGAAGTGCTTCGGTGTCTTCTGATTTTTTTATTTTTTTTTACATGCTATAATACCTGGTTTAGTCTATGTTAGCATGGTGGAAAGCTAGCCTACCATTAAATATGCCGATGTCTATGCCTCCGCAGCTGTGTGCTTTAAGCCGGGGCACGGTGTAAGTGAGCCGGGGTCGCACTGCCTGTGCATCATACAAAAGACAGTCTGCAAACACGAGTCACCGCAATATCCGTGGTTCGCATGCCGCGTACCAAGTTTTCACATAGAACTCATTGCTACGCGGAATTCGAAGCACGGATCTCACGGTGACTCGCGTTCCAATCTGTGTGCAAACTGTCTTTTGCGTGATGTAAGGAGCGTGACCCCGGCTCTAGCGTGCATACTAAAAACGAGTGCCTTTTAAAGCGTCATTCTCACACTGAGAGTTTATCGCTTTGAGGGTAAAAAGAACAAGCGCGGCTAAGTAAGACGGGCATGTGTTAGTAAGATGAGAATATTTTTAGAAATCGTGATGATTCCACATAGCTGCCTGCGCGGGCATACAACCGTTTTGTTTCCAGTAAAGTAAGGAACTCAACAAAATTCAGTATAATACTAAGAATATCGACAAAACAAACCAAAATAATGTCAGTCGCCCGCACAAAAGCTGACGATGCCTTCGAAGATCAAAATCGCTTCTTATTTAATTTTTCGTATTCTGATATTCGAACCGCAATAAATAACGATTTACATACAGTAGACACAAAGAAAAAAAAAAGAAAAACGGTATGTACTTTAGAGAAAACCACGCCAAACCAACGCACCACTGACAGTGCAAAAAAAAAAAAAAGTATCAATAAGCTTTGTGATGTACTCTGCCCGCCACGCAAGCATATTTGCATATATTTCTTTCGGAATTTTCCTCTAACAGCCTCTACTGAAACTTAAGGGGAAAAAAAAAAAAGAAAGAAACAAACACAGCAGTTTTACGTCGGCTGCCGTCAACGTCCATGAATATCAAATCGAGTTATCCTTGCGGGAGAACGCCCGCAGGCGCCTTTGTCCCGCGGAGGGAGACATAGAAAGCCCACAGCTGCAGGGAAACCGAGACAGATCGCGAAGGTAACGAGGACCGATCGTCCGGTATATGCGCTCGTAATTGCATCCATCTCGCACGCCTACAGCGCAAACTCGAGCACCAGACCACGCTGCTGGAACCCAGGCAGAAACAATACCACCTAGAAGACAAGACTCGTTCCTTCCCTCTCCCTCCCCCCTACAAACGTCATCACTAGTGAATCCACGCAGCGCTGCCTACCTTGCGTCAGCATCATAGCATCGCCGACAGCGTGTCTTGCAGTGGTTCGCAAGCAACTTGGCTATGTGACAACGAGCTTTACCAAATGAAATATATATACGAAAAAAGTAAAAGGTGACGATCAAAGATGGAAAAAGGAAAAATGGACGAAGTATACTATATAAAACGACAAGCTCAGCTTCGCTTCTTCTGTTTTGTCTCTATGTGCTGTCCCAACGTTGCCGTTCTTGTTTCTTTTTTTTTTTCTTTTTTTCGAGGACGGCGAGTGGACCTCGGTTTTGGACCCGAATCAAGGCAGAAGTGTCGAGTCGTCCATTTCGTCGGCGAGTACATCGATTTTCATTTTATTATTTTATTTTCTTCTTCTCGTTCGTTTCGTTGTTGTATACCCGTTCGAAGGACCGGCCGAAGGAGGAGCCTCTAAGCCGTAACAAAGTTTATTGAGAAAATAAAATAAAGCACCTTCCTCTCAATTTTGAAGTGCCGCCTGGTGGGTCTTTTCTTTTTTTTCGCACATAAGATTTGCGCGTTTTCTTTATTATTATTATTTATTGTATTTTTTTTTGTAGTGCGTCTTTTGAGTAGGAGACTTCACCACTTTCTTCACTCAGTTCCCGTTGCTCCGGTCACTACGACAGGCAGTTCTCTTCCTTAGAAATAATGCGTAATGGTAAAATAGAAAGAAAAAAAGGAACAAATCAACGAAGAAAAGAACGCCAAAGACTCCGTTCTTGGTGTGCAAAAGGAAGATTTACACCATACTGCAACGGAGGAAGTCGCAAGCATATACATGAATTTATATACACACCGAATAACCCGTACGTTAAAAAGAAGGGCGCACACAGACACCGTGATGTCGGAGCATAAAAGGCGTCTTGGGCGGCACGTCAACTCCTCTACATTTTTTCTCTTTCTCCCTTCCTCTCCCCCTGGCAGCCGCCAAAATAAAAGACAGGAATAAACAATTTTTTGACGCGTTTGACACAAAGGCCTTCAGCTGGAACGCGACGCCGAGAGTCGATAGATGTATATAAACAACAATACTTCTTTTATGCAGGAAATACCCACTGTTTTGGAGCTATCCGTTTCAATTGACATCGCTTTATGACGAAATATGCTCCTTCCTACAAAATTAGCGCTATGGGTAGACCCCATCTCGTAAACGAAGTTGAGCGACATTGATATATACGTTCCTACTTCACCACGTCACTATCGGAGCTTTTTATCACCGTCCAAATTAAACACCGCACGCAACAACATGCACCAAATAGGGGAAAGAAACAAATTCGCCGTTTCGGGTAAATATCGTGGCAAAGGCAGTGGGTGACACCGAACATATCTGTGTATGCGCCGAGAAACTGAGGGAGAGGGGGAGACGAGAGCGCGCAAGGAGGTCAGAACGCCGAGCTCTGATTGGAATGAGTAGTGGCTAAACCAAAAGCTAGCTGCCCTTGCCTCCACTGCACTCGTTGGACGCGTTAGAACGCGGCATACCGGCGTCCGACGTTTGACTCTAGCATTCTAACGCGTTCGACGAGTGCAGTGGAGACAAACGCAGCTAGACTTTAGGTCTACCCGCCAATCATTCGAACCTGAGCTCGGCGCTCTGATGTCCCCGCGCGCTCTCGTCTTCTCCTCTTCCTCAGTTTCTCGGCACATTTCTTCGCGATGATGTAGCACGGAGAAAGTTGGCAGTCCTTTTATGCCTCGACGGTGCAAAGATCGTCGTGCGTACCGTCCCTGAAATGAAGCCCTGCCAAACTCCATCTTACAAACATTCACAAAGCAGAGAAGGGCATTGGCACGAGAGCGTGGCTTTGGAAGGTGCCGCGTATGCACGAGTTCACGTACAAACAAAAGCATTCTGCCGAACTAGGCTCACGCGCCTGTGCCCTTTGCCTTAAGTGGAGACATTGCGAGAGGGAGTATAGGGTTCCAGAGGAAGTGGTGCGCGAAGTCCGCGCCTCTTGCGGTCGCACACACCGTCTTTGACCTTGCTATTTCGCGTCTCTTCCGGTGCAGGTGCTTGTTCTCTTCTTCCTCGCCTCCTACAAACTCTTCCACCATATGTGCGGGCGCGCTCGCTGCCTTGTGACTTGCAAACTAGCTTTTTTTGCGCGCGGATTTGGTTCAGCATCAGTTTCACACCCGGAGCGACCGGGGATCCCAGCCGAGCGCATGCATGCCTTCTGCAATACCTCTCTCTTTTGTCTTTCTTTTTTTTTTTCATCTCTCGCGTTACAGGAGTGCGTTATGTCATGTGCGTTATAGGAATCTGCCTTACACTAACCTGCGTTAAAGTACAGCGCTAAGAAACAGCCATTAACACATGGTGTGTTGAAACGTCGACGACAAAGGATCAGTGTTCTCCACTCGGGCACCTAGCGAGCCCAATATAATCAACGTTAAGAAGCACACTCGTCAAACCTGCAGTGTAATATAATGGTTCGATTGAGGAAATGAAGCCCGATTTCTCGGGTCACATATATACACGATGCATCGCAGGCAGCTGAAAGTTGGTGATGCTAGCAGTGGCGATAAAGTGAGAGTTAATTTTCTCAAAGCTTCTCATTTTGTCACCGCTATCATCACAGTCTCGCAAAGTTTCAGCTTTCTGCGATAGGCTATTTATTTATGTGAGCCAAAAAAACCATGTTTCATTTTCACGATCGAACCGGGTAGGCATGCAGGCAGAACAACTGACGGTCAGCAATCTGCTTCGACCCAGCTCGCCACCCATGCAGGCTAGCACATTTCGGATCGCTCCTCTCCAAAAAACATGCAGCAACACAATCGGATCTACTGTTAGACCTTTGTGTTGTTTTATAAGAGATGGGTAACTCGGATTACGCCTCTTTCGTAACGCTTTCCATTCCTCGCGGCGGCGCGCCTAACGGACCACGCACGTGTGGAAAGCACATTCGTGTTTCGAGTTCCGATGGCTTGCAAATCAACAAACAACCGATTCGGAACCAGACAGATCGTATAAATAGCTCCGATAGAAGTACGCGTGTCTTTATGGCGTGCCCCTTTTGTACATATTCGCGACTCCAGCAAAACGGACTGCACCTACGGAAAAACACTGAACTGAATGAAACAGATCCTTTCGTGATTTTTGCTCGTCTATTCTGGCTTTCGTGATAACATGTTGTCAACGGTTGGGGCGATCCGATGGAGCAGTTGTCCCGGTGACTGTTGTTAGTGTCGCACCAGCGTGTTGTCCAGGTCGCTCTGAACGCGACGTATGCATCCGCGTGAGCCAGACACTCTGCGTTTATCAACGTTCATCAGTACCATAGAAAGACAGTAGGCAGTCCTTCCATCGCTTCTCCGAAAGATTTCAAGCCTCTGGAAGCTCGCTTACGCCGAAACATCGCCGCCAGTTTAAAACTTATGCGGAGCGCAAGTTCGTATGCTTCGTTTGAGGGGTTGTCGTGACGTCAAAACACCGAGCTTTGAATGGCTCTGATTGAAAGATAGTGGGCGGACCTCAAGGCAGCTTGGTTTGAGGTCTACCCCTATCCTACAATCAAAGCCAATCAGAACTCGGCGTCATTCTGACGTCACTGCAACCCCTGGGCAAGAAGCAGACAACTTGCTCTCCGCATTGAATAAAAATCGGGGCAAACCAATTAAAGTATAATGCTTGCCTGCTGAAACGCGACCGTTGTGCGTTGAGCTGGCACATTGCACGGCACCGACCTGTTTTAGGCCACCATATTTGGCCGATAGTGGCGGCGACCTCTATGGGTCGCTGAAGTCGCGAATAGCACCTGGGGCACAAACAAAGAGTGGCCTTTTTGTGTCCATGCTCCATCTTACCAGTTGTGCGCAGGCATTTCAAGGGCGCGAGGGGAAATCCTAACCCTGCCCGATACCCTCTTTGTAGACGCGCGCACAAACACTTCCGAAAGTCGCGTCGTCGAGGTCGCACGAATCCACAGCGCTGCACGGAACTTCTGAGACGGGCTTATAGTTGCGGTTGCTGTACACAGAGACCTCCTTCTCTTGGGTCCTATTCTCGGGGAGTAACTTTTGTGACGATCCAATCGCAGCTATCAGCAAGCGTGAAATCGCGCACCATGAGCGCCAATCAAAGATGGGAAACCGAACTCTTCGCTATGCAGGTAATGGTCCAAGGGCGCGAGCAGAAATACCGACTAAAGAAGCACACGCGTATTCCACTTCTCGTTGAAAACGCTACAGAAAGTTGTTCATCGGTATAGATGGAGCTGCTCCCACTGCAACCGACGCGTGATATCCGCTCTTCACCAATTTGCTCGAAACAGCGTCTCCTTAGAGAAAGCATACATTGCCAAGACTGTCGGCGACTTCTGCAAAATCGACGGCACCAAGAGGCTAGAACAGAAACCTGCAGCGGCAGGTCCGTTCGCCAAATTTCTCGAACGAATCAGATATTCACATCGCCTGGCTGTAGCTAAAGACGAAGCCGTGAAAGTAGGTTCAAAGACACGCGATGAAAATCGCCAATATATCGCTCGAGCGTTGTGGGACGTGACGACCGCGTCTGATTTCTTCCCATCATCTCGAATAAAACTGAAGGGACAGGCGCGACAGCGTAGCCCAGCAGAATCCTTCGTTTCCACGAAAACACGCGCATAGACTGCACTTTCCAAAGCTGCACGCGTTCATGCCTTTGTCTGCGCCGCAGAAGCCGAGGCTCGCGCACGCGCAGCACTCTTCTCGACGAAAGCTTCGTTGACGCTGCAGCGGACGAACATAAATCCGTTATTTTCCCGAACAATGCGAGACGCCGAGCTCCCGGCCGTTTTAATGCCCCGGGAATTATAACGGGCGCGTAGGCTGTCGCACAATCCCCGCACTCGGGTGTATACGCGCAGACCCAGCTTCTCCCCCCAAGGCACGTACACATCCACCAATCACCGCGGTCCACTCCGAGAGCGAAGCGCGCGCTCGGGGCTCGCCGTCGCCGCGGCCTTGTTTGAGGGCATCGCTGCGCGTGCTGCACTTAATCGAGTTGGCCGTAGAAGCGGGACAAATACAATTAGCGCCGCGCTCGTAGAACGGAGAGACGTGGAAGAGCGACCGACGCACCGGATTCCTCCCGGACCAAGAGGACTCGCTCGTACACGACAGCGGTGTCATGGCGGCCCGGTGAATACTGCCGTAGGTCTCCACTTACCTGCGTTGAGAGAAAAGAAAGAAAAAAAATCGTGAATGTACAAACAGGCACGAAGCACGTTTACAGTCATTGACACCCGAAGGCTAAAGCGCCAAGTGTACGCGTAAAGAAAGTCCTGAGGTGTGATCACGAACAATACACACCAATAAAGGACGGTATTATTTTAGCTAAATTAGCACTACAATTGTGCGCCGTAACGTAATATTGTAAAACAAAAGTCTATAACGAGAGGATTTTTGAATACAAGGCAGCGATTGCACGCAAATTGTACATGTGGAATACCTTTACGTTTTACGGCGCAAGCTATATGAGCCACAAGAAGGAATGCACATTGCCAAGCAGTCATAAAAGTCACCCAGAAAAGAGAAGCTCGGACTGGAGCGACAACGTATGTCTTCTACATGGCATTGGTTCAGCGCACCGTGCACCCACGTCGATCGCCCGGCCACGATGCAAAGTTCCCGCTCGCGTCAAAAGAGAGGAAGAAAGAGAGAGAAAAAGGGAGAAGAAAAAAAAAGACTGCGTGCTTTGACATACTTTAGAAGCGCACACGCACGCAGATCCCTTCTATTCATCTTCCTTCCTTAAGGAAGACGCAGAGCCGCTACTTCGTCGCAAAGCGAAACAACGACAACTACAGCGACGCGTGCGACGTCCCGCAAAACACCGAATAGTCGCGCCGCGAGCGAGGATCGGCGAGAGGAGCGGAGAGACTATAAGCTGGAAGAAGACAAAGGGACCGAGATTCTTCGCGCCAAGTTCGAGACGCCGGAAAGAAAAGAGATGAAGAGGAGAAGGAGGGAGGGGATGATGAACAATATACCGTTTCGGAGCGGGAAGTCATTTTTCTCACTTTGTGACGCGACGCGACTGGCCGAGTCGAGTCAGCACGCTATACCGCGCGATGCGGCGCGACGCCGCTGCGATTCCGATGCGACGCGACAGCGGCCGCGCTAAGGGGACCGATTTCGAGGCGGTAGAGGCCACCCCTGGGCATGCCCTCGAGA
This sequence comes from Ixodes persulcatus, assembly GCA_013358835.2. NCBI lineage: Eukaryota > Metazoa > Arthropoda > Arachnida > Ixodida > Ixodidae > Ixodes > Ixodes persulcatus. Next base: position 241,885 of record JABSTQ010010315.1, on the reverse strand, counting down.
GTTGAGGCGACGGGTAACTAACGGACCGTCAAAAGTCCGCTTCGTCACATAACGTGCGCCAGATTACATCCTGGCTAAGAAAAGCAGGATGAGGGTCTCCCGCAAAGCCCATCGCTCTTTCCCCTTTAGCAGAGCGAACGCTGAAAAGAACGCGATCCTCTCCAGCATTCACCCTTCTAATGTGGAGAGAGTGAAGGGCTTTGACGGTGGTCCTCCTCCTGCTTTTCTTAACCTGCAACAGAGTAGAAACCTGTACGTCGGAGAAACAGAATCTCAGTAACATCTCAGTCGAGGAGACTACAAAAAGATTACACCAAAAGTCTATAAAAAATAATAAAAAAAAAACGAGACAGTGGAAGGAACTGAAGCGCACAATGGGAGAAAATCGAAAAGTGTTGTCTGATACTCGATAAAAAATATTTAAACAACAAATTACAAAGTTTGGAAACCACTCCTTTTTATTACGAGCGTTTACGAGGGTTACTGCGTTGAGAAACAAGCGTAATTTCACCCATCTAAGGAACCGCGTTCATAAAACAAATGCCGCTTCGGAGTACTACATGAAATAAATAACGCGGAAAAGAGGCACATAAAATAACGGGGAAAAGGAGCTCCTGGAAGAATCCGCAAGCACCACCAATGCATTAGTTTGCTCTTTCCATGCATCATCTGAAATTCCGAAACCGCACAGCAGTCACAACAACCTTTCGACGCATCCACATCGCAACGTAAAATATACGAGCAACAACAATAAAAACAGTAATAACACTAATGACCATAAAAAAAGAAGAAGAAAAAAAAAGCATGCGCAGCAGATGAACACGCGAGAAAATCTCAAAAGCAACGAATTCGACGCGGGAGCTGACCGCGTTTAACGCATCAGTGGCAACAACGAGATTCCTCTCGAACATCAGCAGCCCGTCCGGAACTCCCTCTGCCAAGAATTCCAATTTTTTCGTCTTTCATTAAAAAAACAAAAAATGCGATTTTAAAACGACCAAAAAGCCGGACCCCCCAAAAATGTTTCCCCATCTACCGAGCGTTCCGCCTAGACATCATAAAGATGGGATACGTTTCACCGGAATAATCGGAGTTTACGATGCCTGTCACGCAATAGACAAGTGCGGCTCTCCCGCGAGTTGCCCGTCGTATGCAGCCAGAGAAAACGTCCATCAATGATCAAAGACAGGTGGATGCGCGTAGATTCTGGCACGGCGACTTCGGTAACAAAGTTCCTGTCGATCCGAGAGGGTTGCGAGGTAAACATTCATTCGGAAGATTTAGAAAAAAAAAAAAAAAGAAGAGATAGACATAGAGAGCAAAAACAAATTAGGTGAGACAAAAGGAAGAAGGGACAGACTAAATAGCCTGAACGTATCCGCGTGCATGGTGTGTTCGAGATTATTTGGATACATAGGGCTTTCCAAAGAGGAAGCGATAGAGTTATGCGATTCTGTTTTGTAGAAGATCATGACGGAGATGTTCGGTTCCATTAGGCGCGAGACCTCTCGCGCTCACACTTAAAGGGGCCCTGCAGACATTTTTTACTGGTTTTTAATTTGCACCGAACCTGAGCGCACTGAACGTAGTAACTTAATGAAATATTTCTTTTCTCGAATTTCGCTTTATTTTAAATGTTATAGGCAAATTAAAATTACAAAAACAAACAAAAATGACCTCCTTCATGACGTCCTTGGTTGCTTGAGTGGCCGTGAACTAGAGTAGGGGTAGTGAGCTCAGCGAGCGGTCACGGCTGCCGCAATCCTGTGTCGACGGCTCGAGAGGGCGCCACTAAAGCACGTTCTGGCTAGGTTGTATGAAGCGGGCAGCCAGGGCGGCTCGCATTGCATTTGCTGCGCGATTAAACACTAATTCGGCATGACACTTCATTGGCCACAAACGACCGCCAACACGGGGTAAAGATCAGTTCAGAACGGGAGCCACTTCGCGTTGCCATACCGCCAAAAGGCCAAACCGCAAGCCAACGCGCTCGCCGAAGGCCTTGGGAACGCTCAGAACCGGTCGGATCCTCCAGACGAGACGACCGCAGCGCCGCCGCGTACATCCGGGACCTTTCTACGGTCGCCGCTCGTCGGCTGATCCCACCGCACCTTTCTAGTATGCGCCGCCTTTTCCACCACTTGGTGGCGGGTATGTATTTCTTGTTTTCGTACTTTCTAAACTGCATTTGTTTCTTTTCTGATCTAAAATAGTGAACAAAAACTACTTTTATAAAAAATTAAAACGGTTCGCGCCACTTATTTTTTGTATTTCGACTAAAGAGAAGCTTTTAGCGGCTCTGACCAGTAGTAAGCCCAGGACCAAAGACGTCACATTTTGCGCGCTTTCGGCACTGCGGGTCGCCCCCGTAGGTGGAGGAGGTTTCCCGCGTCATCCGGTTAAAATAGGACGCACTGATATTTAGTTACTCTCTCCGTGCCCGCTGGCTTGCCCTAACCCCAAGAAACGTGGAAACCGCAAAAAAGGTAGACGCTTAAATATGATTGCAGGGCCCCTTTAATGCGAGACTGTAAAACGTGCAACCGAGAGAGAGAGAGAGATTCAAGCTCGCTCACGCTTAATGCGAGACTGTAAAACTCACGACAGCCGCTCAACAAAGTACATGAGTCTATCCTTTTCTAGATATTCAATTCAGACCGGCAACTTAGCTTCAAGTGAAAGCGGAGCTTGTTTGCACCTACACGCTGACATGGGTTTCCTTTTTAAAGTGCTACTAGACCGATACTTTTTACCACATAAATCCAAACAGACATCTATGTACCATGACATACGGTATGTAAGCGCGTATAAATTCCTAAAATTGGTTCATTCTGAACTTGTAGACGCTGAACCTAAATATAAAATGTGCTGTCATAGACTCAACATTCACTATGAAAGTTAAAATTAAGCGTTTTGGCGTGTATTCGTAGAATGTATTTGTAATAAGAAAATATGAACTAATAAAAACGTAAAGACATAAACAAGCATCCACCGATACGCGAACATGAAGCACGCCCGAGCGCACGCGGACACAAACGCGAAGTGGCAAATACGAGAACGAAGGATCTCGTAAATCACAGCACGTCTTTGGCGTTCGTTCCTGCCTGCTCGGATTCGCGTCATCTATATTTCTAACGCCGCGCTAAAAGTAATAAAAAAAAAAGAATTAAAAAAATTGGGTTGGAAGGGACAAAGAAACAGTCGACTGGCGAAAAGAAGGGAGGGGGACCACCATAAATGTCAATGAGGAAAAGGGCGCAGGCGGTGGTCTCCACGATTAGAGCTCACCCAGAGAACGACCGGACAAGGCCAATTCCACTCGGACGAAATATCCACGCTGTAAGAGGGAAAGAGCAGAGAGAGAGAGAGAAAAAGAGAGCGGGCATCGGCCAGAACTCCATTAGCTGAGAGCCAAGGAAAAAAAAAAAACACGTAAGAGCAGAACGGGGCGAGGGAGTGGGAGAAATAAAACAAAATAAGAAAGAAAGGTACATCTTAATGAAAAAAAAAAGCAACTGCACTATATTTGGAGCTTTACGATTTCCTCGGATCGAGAGTCGAACTGTCGTCTGTTTCACCTCACATACGTCGATTGCTCCCTACTCTTTCCTCTTTCTGGTCCTGTATTCTATTTATGAAGTTTCATCTATCCCCATTTCTAAAGGTGCCTTCGTCTTGCGGCGTTTTCCTTCTTAATTCAGAGCCCCAAACCCAAATGATCGTGCCGCAAAGGAAAGCAAAAAGAAGGGAATAAAAAGAAAGCACGACAGCAAGATTCGGGAAAGCTTAATGTGAAAAGCAGACAACAGCCGAGAAAACAAACAAACAAACAAAAAATTCCGAAAGAGGCTTCAGTAAAGATGTCTTCAGCACCACGGTTGGATCGATACCGAGTGACCTCGTGCGTGTACACACGGCCGCACTTCTGTTTTCTTTTTACTCGGTATGGATTTAGAACACAGAGTGCGTGTACTCAGACACCGCCCATCGCCTCCCTCCAACGCCCCTTTCTCTCCAACCAACTCTAAGGAACAAACACCAAGAGCTCCCGACAAACAAAAAACTTCGCCCCTAAAAGAAAAAAAAAAGTGACCCAAACAAAACGGGGGGTTAAAGCTTAGGGAAGAAGTGAATGCATCTTCATCGTTGCGCCGGAGGAGAGCAGCGACGCCACGTCACTTTTCTTCCCTAAGGCCTGACAAGCGTTTCCCTCTTTACCACCAGGCTCTTCCCTACGGCGGCACGATTGTCCGCTGTTCCTTCTATACATCTGTTCCCTAAATCGTGTCACTTTTCCCCCGTACCTCCTTTACAGTTCCCCAAGCGTTTCCCTCCTATTCCTTAAGAGAAAGAGGGGACAAAAACAAGAAAAACGGGGATCCGGTAAGTTGCCCTTTTCCCTCTTTTTTTTTCTTTGTTTTCCCTAGGGGCCAACACAACGTCGGTCGACCTCGAACGGAAGTTTGATCTTGGGAGGGCTCTTTGGATGAGGGGCGTCCGTTGCGACTTCGCATCTAAGATTTACGTCCATCGACAAAAGGGCTCCTTTGTGGCAAGGGTCGGCTTCGGCGGCGAACATCCGTGCTGGGTGGGGCAGCGCTGTTTACGGATGAAGGGTCCATCAATATTGAACTGCAGCCAACACGCCATGAACGCATTCTTGTCAGCTCTTAGTCGCGAGAACTGCGTGTACGGAAAGGCTGGCTTTATTCGATACGTCGCCTCGCGGTAAAGAGCAGGATGGATTAGGAAAATAGCCCTAAGTCGCGCTACCGGAAGTCGGACGGTGTGCAGGGGGTAGCGGCACTGCGACGGAAGTGTCAACATCTTACTAGGATTATTATATATATATAAATGAAATAATATAAGATAATATTAGTAAAAATAAAAAAAAATAGTGTCATTAGTTTGAGACTTGGTAGGTCAAACCAGAGTTTTATAATGAGAGTTTGGCCATTCATTGGGAAGTATAGGAGGCAAATGAGGAGGCGCCATTGACCGAGAGCGGCCTGGGCGTGTTTCAGGGCATTTTCACCGATTCGAATGTGGCCAACCAGAAGCCGCGAATAATGCCCTGGCGGTGGTCGCGAGAAACAAAATTATTAAGTGGGTCGGAGTAATAACTCTCGGTGACTGAACGTAATTTTTTCGATCGCGGTCATGCAAAATCAAATACTAAGAGAACGATCAACGTGATCCGTACGCCAGGCGCCAAGGGCCGGGAAATTACCGTCCGAGCGGACAGACTCCGACCGAGCAAAAAAAAAAAAAAAGAGTTTGAGCGGCACATTCGATTCTTACATCTTACGGCATGCATCATAGTCGAAACCTCACGTGGAGTATATTTTCAACCATGAAGAGTTACTGATTTAACTCAGACGCACTTATTAAAATTGTTTCACGCTACCACCGCTAGGGGATTATTTTCAGCTTCTGGCTGACCAAGACAAAGAGACCACGTCACGGATTCTCTCTGCATCTCGTGCGCGCCGTGGCTCTACCCGCTCCTCCCATTGACCAAACTCTCTCGATATACTGCTCCGGGACAAACAAAATGCAAGAGCCTGCCAGGTTTGCTGCAAGAAGGAAGGAAGTAGTGCACTCGATCCCTGAATCAAAATGCAGTTCAGACATACAGGAAACGAAGCGCCCAGCCGCAACAAAGAGGTATATAACAAATACCACAACGTAGTGACCGACGCGCCGTTTACAAAGAAGTCAGCGCTTGCCCACACCAGGTGTGGGCACTTCGCGTGCGCAGAAACCAGATTCAAGTAAAGTGTCTGCGCATGCGTCGGGCCGACGGCAGCGCCACCGCAGCAGCGTGACGTAAGAGACGCATGTATACTCACCGGCAGCTTAGGAAACTTGGGGCGTGGCTTCAAATGCCCTACGCCTCGTGATCGGATGTTCGGCGATCTTACTCGGCAAATGTCGCACTCTGATTGGCTGCGAAGCGATGATAAAAGCTGCTCGAGACGCTCTACAGCCCGCGATCGTTACATTGGTAGTGACTTCCAGCATCCATTGCGATATTTTGGATCTAATACATTTTTTTTAAAGGGACCATAAAACTAATTTCGGGCTGGGATAAAATCATTTTATATTGCGATTTTACTCATCGCATATCGTAGGTATATGAGCCAAAAGTAAAACTATAGTATCGGGGGTAGGGAGCCAAAAGCCTGCTTTTTCGGTACACAAAATTGAAAATATAGTAACTATTTCTTTCCTCGTTTCCTTCGAAAGCTCTCCGCCTTTTCCCTGTGATGCATACGTGGTGTTCAAGCACGTCCGCCGAACCTGCTGCTCGAGCATTGGACACGAACACTGCGTCACTCGGATGTTTATGCGCCCGTCAACGATCAATCCGTCAACGAATATTTGGACTCGCGTTCGTGGCCAATGCTTGCCGTGACGACACTTATCATCACTCGCGAATGACACGTTCCACGGTGTACTCAAAAAGCAAGGTGGAAACTGGGAGACATCCCATCCGGTAAAATATTACGTCACGACCGCGTAATGTTTTATTTCGCTTCTGAGTTTAGAAGGAAAGCTAACGAGGAAGAAGCTGAAAAATTATTTCATGGTCCCTTTAACATCTACCGAGTAAAATATCTTTTTTTTTTGTCCTAAGCGCGTTTACGTCGTTTTAAATATTTGCGCAAATTCCTAACCTAAATGACGTATTAAGCTTTTCAAAGTACTGCCCGACACGGACATTTTGTTCCGTCGGTCGAGCGCACGTTTATAAAATAGTAATCGCGTATAAAATATACGAAATCCTCTTTTTTCGAAGAAACAGGTTTATTGATACTGCAGAGTGAAACCTCCGGACGGGGACTTAAAGTTGGATCCTCGCAGGAGTATACGTAGAGCTGTCAGGATTCATTCTGGCTGTACGTCCGCGCTCATTCAATCATACTTTGCGCGCGCAAACAAGCGCCCGCCTCCCTTCGCAGACAACCGAATGGAAAGATTGCGCATACGCAATTTCGCTCACGTGTATGTACACACACTCGCCAAGGACCATCAATTGCGATTCGCTTGCTCAAGCGACGTTCCAACTATTTATTTTTTTTTTTTAATATTTTCAGGGGCACGTGCTACGGTCGTCTCTGCACTTCATCGAAGCAAAGCGTGCGGATTTTGTGATTCGTCGACAAAATAAAAAGGAATGTTTTTTTTTTGTTTTTTTCAATCTCTTTGAGGGTGGCAGGAAGAAAGGGAAAAGAAACCAAAACAATGAGAGACGAAAGAACCAAATGTGCGTGTTGGAAGCTTCGCGATTCAAATTCCGGAGCGTTGTCATTTAACATTCCGGGGAACGAAAGCGGCGAACGCAAATATCATAAGCCCGCACGCATGCGCGAAATGGAGAGTCCCGGACCCGCGCGTCCGTTATACACATGGAATGGATTAAAGAGTTTCAGAAGCGGGCGCTTTCTTCTACTCCGAGTGCTTCGGTGTTTATTTTATTACTATTTTTGTAGGTGTGCCATCCTCTTTGATTCCTCGTTCTTTCTTGACTGTTTTTTTTGTTTTGTTTTTTCGCCTTTCCTGCAACAATCGCGTGTCTTCGCTTCCTTTCATCAAGAAGAAAGAAACCTTTATAAACTTAGCGCCGGGTTTTATAAGCGATGGAAATGGAATGAATGAGATTGCTCGGTTCATTCTGACTGGCAAACCTCCACGCACGCTCGCGCGCGCGCTTCCCAAAATAACGAATTTAAATGAAGCCCAGATTTTAAATCTCCCTACAAAAAAGAAACGGCGAGAAATAATAATGGTAATAAAAAAAAAATAAAACCACTTTCCACTATCGCGGATAATACGAGTAGGCAGAATTTTCATACCATCTTCTTGCTCCTCTTTCCTGTCTTTCTTTTCTATTATTCTCTCTCTCTCTCTCTGTCTCTTTCTCTCTATCTCTTTGGGAGTCAAGCGCAAGCAGCCCGGCTCAAAAATATTTTCCCAGAATATATACGTACATCCGCGCTTCACTCTACCTATCGTGCTTTCTATCTCTTGAACGGGGACTTCTAGAAAGTCGGAGAAAAAATAGCTCGGAGGAGGTAATAATAATTAGCCAGGCTATTAGCGAGGACTGAGATTATGTTAAGACTATAATACATCATTGTTTATAAACTAAAAAAAATCGTTTTCAATTAACATTGTGTCCTCCAGCCGCCAGAAACAGATACGAATGTGAAGACTAATCGATAGAAATAAATAAAATTATTTAGCCCATTCCCCGTTTCAGTAATCGCTCACCTGGAACCGTAACCGCGAAATAAAGTTCATAGCGAGTTTATGAACATAATAATTATCCACTTCTTTTGTTCTCAAACTCGTCAAAAAAGATGGAAAAACCTTTGTGGTTATTATTATTGTTGTTATTATTATTATTATTCGCCGTAAGCGAACAGAACAAGTGGCTCACTGCACTTGGTCTCAGGCACCATGGAGTAAGCCGGTAGCTCCCGATTGGCTGACGCGGGGCGCGTCACGTGACAGCCGGCGCCGTCAGGGACAGGTGGCGCCCCCATCCACGCTAGCGGAAGGTCGAGTTAACGACCCAGTGGGGATGATTGACGAAGACGCGTTAATCCTGGCCCCTTGTTCCACCGGCGCGCCCCCCGGGCGCAAACGCCGTGGCTCGACGCTTTGTTGCCGCGGACACGCGGACGCTTTGGCTCAGCTGCTGCCACGACGTGCGAGAAGGGTATACAGGGCCGCTGAAGCGGGGTCTGACGAATCGCCGAGGAAGCCGCTCTAATCCGTAACCCCCGGCGGTCGTGATTATACCCTCGTAGCGTGCTGCAGTGATGAATTAGATATATACAGGGTGCGATGCTTTTCGGGTCATAGCCTCGCATTTTTATTCGATGTAAATGCGTAGCATTTACTACTGGGCCAGCTCTTAGCGCTCACAAAGAATAGAGAGCGAGCGGGTTGGTGAAAATGCAAGAATCAAAGAAAGAATAAAAACATTAGGGAAAAGGACAGCGCACTTCTTTCATGAAAGAACTGTGCTGTCCTTGCCCCTCAGTGTTTTTATTTTACTTTGATGCTTGTCTTAGCGCTTTCGTGTCCGTGCGTGAAGAAAAAAAGTGAAAGCCGTTTACAACTCCCTGTAACGCCGAATCGGAGCGCAGCTCTTGAGGAGGAGGAAGGAAGGGTAATCAGGGGAGCGTATACCCCTCCTCCTCCTCCTCCCCTCATTCTTCAATCTCCTCCGGGGGGGGGGGCACGTGACCTCGGGGTAGGGGGAGGGGGGTCACGTGATCTGGGGGGGCCACGTGACCCCCCTCCCCCTCCTCCCCCAGGTCACGTGACCCCCCTCCCCCTCTTCCCCCAGGTCACGTGACCCCCCCCTCCCCCTCCTCCCCCGAGGTCACGTGACGTTGTGGGGTCACGTGGCCTTGGGGTGACCTCGGGAGGTCACGTGACCTTGGGATGACCTTGGTTACGCCGACGCCGACGCCGACGGCAACGGCGACGCCGCTCAAGCCGGAAACGGGCGCCTAAGAGCTGCGCTCTAAAAAAATGGCGTCAGTGTTCAGATAGCGGGAGTTTAGTCTGCCTGTGTATGGTGACATTCGTACCCACTGTATGGACAATCCACCTCTTTCGAAATCATGGTTCCAGAGTTTCTGGTATGAAAACACATGTTCGCGTTCCATGGATTCACGAGCGGCCATGGCATGCTTTCAAGCGAGATCTCGTGAAAGCGCTCGTGGTGTGCACGCGCGTTCTCTACCCAAAAATCTCGAACCGGTGACTTCGTAAAAAGGTGGATTACAAGCGTGGCGCCTCGCTGGTGCCTCATGCGTGCAAATATGTGCAACATTCGCGTGAACGTAGCATTGGCAAGCTTGTAAATGCATGCACTTGCCAGCACAAGCAGAAACACGGCGACGGCCAGATGCCCTCCTTGCAATCATCTATAGACGACTGCAAGCAGGGCATTTCAAAATTAAAAACGTTCAGCCTTTCCACTCTCGTGAAGAAGGAAGACCAGCGGAGCTGTACTCGATACACTGTGTGCTTCTTCTTCGTCGTCGTCTGTTTTTCGCGCTGTTTCCTACGATGAATTCCCACCAACGCGCTCAACTATCTATTCTTCTATTATGGATGGATGGATGGATGAATACGGCTGAGCCCTTTGGATCGGGCGGTAGCTTACGCCACCTAGCCATTTTGTCTTACCCTTTAAGCCTAGAATATTTAAATGTGAAAACTATATTCACTCCGTACTGAAAAGAAAGTGAGGCTATAAATCCCCCTTGCCATCAGTTAATAAGAAAATGCCTAGTTTTCTCTCGCTTTCTGCCACCATTCACTTAATCTTTGCTTGGTAATCTCTACTGTCTTGAAATCCACTTTTCCTTCGCTGTCTCTAAAACCCAATGACCTTATTAAATCTATGTTGTCTTCGGTATGCATAGGGTGAAGCCCTTTACAGTAGAGTATCAAGTGCTCAGCCGTCTCGTCCTCCTCTCCATAAGCAGCGCACACTGTGTCCATTTCCTGGTACTTCGCTCTGTATGTTCTGGTTCGCAAAACACCTGTCCTCGCCTCAAACAACAATGAGCTTCCCCTAGAATTGTCATAAATGCTTTCTTTGGCAATAACTGTTTTGTTTAATCTATAGCCTTCCAGAGCCTTCTTTGTCTGCATTCCCTCTAGCCACCGATCTCTTTCTGTGGCCTTAACGTTCTTCTTAACTGAGACCTGCTCTTCCGTAACCCCACTATAGCCTAAAAACTTTCCTCTTAATTTCCTAGTGCGCTGTCTCCATTTTGTGTCTATACTCCTCATGTATAAATAGCTGAAAACCTTTCGTGCCCATTGCTCCCCACCCATTTGCCTCAACCGATCCTCAAATTCTATCTTGCTCACAGCTTCCCTGCCCTCAAATGACGCCCATCCCATGTCTCCTTGTACTCCCTGGTTTGGTGTTTTGCAATGTGCCCCCAAAGCCAGCCTACCTACTCCACGCTGTTTTATTTCTAGTCTTGCATACACTTCGGATTTCATGCATAGCACTGCGTTTCCAAAAGTCAAGCCAGGCACCATGACCCCTTTCCAAATCTCTCTCACCACCTCATACCTGTTGTAATTCCAAAGTGCTCTATTTTTCATTACAGCCGCATTTCTGTTGCCCTTACCTATTATATACTTTTCATGCTCACTGAGATATTCTGCACCACCACATATCCATACTCCTAGATACTTGTATTTACTAGCTCTCTCAACTGTAATATTCTGTATCTTCAGTCTCTCAACATCATCATTGTTAAAAATCATGACTGCTGATTTTTCACTACTGAAATCTAAAACTAATTCCTCTCCTTCCCTACCAAAGATGCTCATTAATTCCTGCAAATCTATCCTGTTGTTAGCCATTAGTACGATATCATCCGTATATATCAGTCCCGGTAAGGATTGCTGAATTGTTTGGCCTAGCTTACTGTACGAAAGGTCAAATCCAAGCCCACTCTTCTCTAGTCTATCCTCCAATCCTCTCAGATACAACATAAACAGCAAAGGCGATAACGGGCACCCCTGCCTAAGGCCTCGTCCTATCTCTATTTTCCCTGTTGCCTTTCCTTCCCATGTTATAATCACCTTATTATCTTTGTAAATGTTCCTTAATATCGCTGTTAGTCCTTCATCTAGGTTTAAGCTCTCCACTATGTCCCACGGAGTTTTTTGGTTCACATTGTCATAGGCACCCTTGATATCCAGAAATGCCAGCCAGAGCTGTCTGTTTTCTTTTTGCGCTATTTCTATACACTGTGTTAGAGAAAATATATTGTCTTCCGACCTTCTTTGTTTCCGAAACCCGTTCTGCAACTCGCCCAGTATGCCCTCGCAATCTACCCATTCCTCCAGTCTGTTCTTTATAATCTGCATTACTAACCTGTAAATAACTGGTGTCACGGTTATGGGACGATAATTCCTAATGTCAGACTTATCTCCCTTTCCCTTATATATCATACTCATCCTACTAAGCCTCCATTCATCTGGAATATTTCCTTTTGTTACCATAGTGCTCACTACCTCCCTTAGTTTTGCCTTAGATTTAGGACCCAAATTCTTCACCAGCATGATTGGGATACCATATGTGCCTGTCGACGTGCCACTAGGGACTCTTCGTTCCGCCTTTTCCCATTCTCTTTGTCCAAAATCCGCGATGTCAAAAGCTGGACTGATACTGCCTTCGGTTCTCCTATCTTCCACATGTACCCGTTCCCGAAATTTCTCTTCGATCACTGCTACTATATATCGTATCGCATCATCTCCCTCTAATTGATATCCCTGATGCGAGAGTATGAACCTCTGTCTAGCTTGCGTCGTTTCACTGAGTGAGTTCAAGTGCTCCCAAAACTTCTTGGCTGCGTTTCTATCTTTCTTGCTTACATTACTCATCCATTCTTCACCCTTTCTCTGAATTTTCGCATTGATCAAACTGGATGCCTCTCGGCGACATGTTATAAAAGTGTCCCATCTTCTTTTTACTTCCGTTTCCGACTCCCCACTACGCTTGGAATGCCTGTGTTCTCTAGAGGCTTCCTGACGTTTTTGTATCGCTTGCTTCACTTCTTTGTCCCACCAGCTTTTTGGTCTTTTTGGTTATAGCTCGAAAGGTTGGCGCCATCTACAAGCGACGGCGGAAACCATACTGGTTGTGTGCTTGCCGCCGTCGCTTATAGATGGCGGTAGCTGTCCAGGTAGGTTTGTGTCGACATACACAGACACGATCCTATGGGACCTAGCCCTTAACAGCTCCGCTGTAAAATTAAAAGCAAGGAAACAAAAGGGGCATACACACCACCATCTCAAAACAAGTACAGCACACAGCTGTCATACTTCCACAACAGTATTATTCTTTGTAAACTTCCATCTAAATTATACCCATACAACGGCAGGCACACTTACTGCACTAAGAAAGCCTCGAACACACGAACTCAGTCTTATTCCTTGTCGTCTTTTTCTTTGTCGTGTTCTTTCTTGTCGTATTCCAATTATTACATGTCTTAACGGCAGGCACACATAAACAACCGAGAAACCATGAGCATCGAACGCAAGTCTAAAGGCAGTTTTCAAATGTCAATTGCTCACGGGAGAAAAAAAATTCAGAAAATTCCTGAGTAGCAACCTACATGGTACGAAACAGACAAAAACGTTTTGAAAGTGTCCTCGTTTGAGGTCAAAGAGGGCATGCTTATACAATTTCCGGCGCTCGTGATCCTAATCGTCTCTTTCATCACCCTTTTAAACTGATATTTGTCTTTGCCAAGCACAATCGTTTGTTTTACAACTGATATTTGTCTTTACCAAGCACAGTCGTCTGTTTACAAGTCACTCATCTGTTTTACAATTTCAGAAATGGCAGAAGAAGAATTTACCGCTCTTTCGTGCTCCAATACTCGGTCGTTCAGGCAGCGGCCACCCACATACGAGAACTTACAGCCCATTGGTATCACGTAGATTACTGCCATCTCACAAGTGGTTGCCGCATCTTTATGTCTTTTTTTCTTCAACCTCGTTTACCTTTTAAAAAAAGGAGTTAGCCTACTGAATTTGAAATCATTATTAAAAACAACTCGTACCCCACGACGTTTTGCCATTGCCTTCAGGTTGTGCGAGACACTATGAAACAAGGGCACGCATATCCATTATGAGGTTTCTTTATAGGCTCTATGGTTTTGCTTAAACTAACAACATGTTGCAACGCACTTAATCGAACGCCTAGATTATACCTCGAGGTACCCAACCTCACACATTTGAAAGGAGAGGCTCTCTTCAAAGCAGTGGGGACAGGACTTATTTAAGGCACTTTTGAGGAGAGAACATACTACCCCTCTTCTGATTGCTTCCGGGTGGCAACTGTGGAAGGGCAACACACGTTCTGACCCAACTTGTTCCTAGCTCCAACACGATCCATGGGTTTGAAAAACCTTTAAATTCAGAAAATAAAGATACCCAGCTGTGTAAATTCCACTGGTGAAGGCAAGCTCTGGGGCTTGGTCTTTTATCAAGGATGCCCAGCCGAGCACATGAAATTCTTCAAAGACACAAATTAAAACAATCCTCTAGATAACGCTTGATTATTACATAATTGGGCAACACGGACTGTGCTTTTAAATCCACAACTCGGTCTAAAGCAGCCAAATAAAATTCAGAAAGTAACTGTGCCAAAGAGGACCCAATACATACACCTTGTTTTTGTGCAAAAACCTTGCCATCAACCTCCACCGCTGTTCATTTTAGATAAAGATCAGGCAATTTCATGAAACTTGAACCATTAATGCCAGGCGTAGCCTGGAATCTGACCAAACTCTCTTTTACCAACTGACGCACCCTGACGAGAAGCACGAATTGGTCTAACGTGAAATACAGATCTTTAATATCTAAGGGGGCTAAGCTGCACGATGTAGAATGGAATGAGTCCATTAGATCGTTCAGCTTTTTTAATTTATGAGTGATAAGACGTCACCAATGGGAAGAACTTCAAGACAAGTTTGAAGAAAATTAGACAACGCTCGTTGCCAGGTCCCGTTCTCATTGATAACAATATGGAGTGGAGAATGAGATTTATGATCTTAACTAAAACTTGACACCGGAAGCTACTCGTTTTATGTGGAGCGGTTGGCAGTGCGGAAAAGTCGGCCAAACACCCAGAAGAAAGAAAAGCCAATTGGGTGAAAGAGGAATTTGGTCTGAAACTCTGTCGAACAGGGGACGGAGAAGAAAGACCCTAGAGCCATACAGAGGAAAGTAAAATGCCGAGTAGCCCGCCGCCCGCTGGAGCGCCTTGAGGGGAAGCGGGTGCTCCAGCGAGCGAAGGACGTGAGGAATGGCTCGGAGCCATTCCTCTACTACCAGTTCCTTCCTTCAAACAAAACGCTCAAAATGCTTTTGGTCCTGTACAAGCCTTGCAGTGAAAATGTTCAGATACAAATAAAAACAAAAAAATTGACCGCATCTCCACGTGGTGAATGATGTTGCTTGGGGCGAAGCTCTGGTGGTGCTTGTCTGCGTAGACGCCGAGCCGCAGCATGCCGAGCCTTTCCATTCATGTCAGTAGGAGAATGTGTGGTTTTCTTCTTTTTTTTTTTTTAAGCAGACAGATGGGATGGCATCTCAGAACCCCCATTCTTTTTTTTCTTCTTTTTCTTTGAGCCTTTTCATTCATGTCAGTAGGAGAATCTGTGGTTTTCTTCTTTTTCTTTTTTTAAGCAGACAGATGGGATGGCATCTCGGAACCCCCTACTCTTTTTTTTCTTTTTTTTCTTTTTTCGTAATTTTTTTCATCTTTTTTTTCCAATTTTTTTTGCCCTACACGAGCACGTGAGCATGTGCTCACGTGCTCGTGAGCACGTGATCTCACGAGCAGAAGCACGAGCACCCGACGCCGGGCCTACGGCGGACGGCGGACGGACATGGCGAGCCCCTAAGGAGCTTCGCACCTAAAAAACAGTGTCAGTGCCATTTTTAAAGAATGTGAACTAGATTCGATGATCAAGAAGATCACTAACATAGAACGAACAGCTTTCGCTGTCAAAGTTTACGAAAGAGTTACACATAAAGGACAGAACACAGACACCTATCAATGAGAACGGGACCTGGCAGCGAGCGTTGTCTTTTTTTTTTTTTACAAACGTGTCTTAAAGTTCTTCCCATTGGTAACATTTGATCACTCAGGAATTCGGAAGAGCTGAACGATCTAATGAACTCGTTTCCCTCTAGATCGTGCAGCTTAGCCTCCTCAGACATTAAAGACCTGCATTACACGTTGGACCAATCCGTGCTTCTCCTTAGGGTGTGTCAGTTGGTAGAAGACAGTTTGGTCAGATGGCAAGCTACTTCCGGCATTCATGGTTCAAGTTTCATGGAACTGCTTGAACTCTATCTAAAATGAACAGCGGTGGAGATCAACGGCACAGTTTTTGCACAAAAACAAGGTGTATGTATTGGGTCCTTCTTGGTACCGTTACCCTCCGAAATTTATTTGGCTGCTTTATACCAGGTGGTGGACTTAAATGTACAGTCCTTGTTGCCCCATTCTGTAATATTCAAGCGTTATGTAGATGATCTTTTTTTATTTGTGTCTCTGAAGGACTTGATGTGCTCGGCTGGGTATCCTTTATAAAGGAGCAAGCCCGAGAGCTTGCCTTCACCTGCGAAATATGCACAGCTGTGTCTTCATTTTCTGGATTTAAAGGTTTTTTCAAACCCATGAACTGTGTTGGAGCTACGGAAAAAGCGTCCGTCTGTGATTGTGTCCAATGAGCAAGTCGACGGGCGCGCGGTTTCGGGCTCGGGACCAATCACCGAGAAGGCGCCGTCATCGTATGATGGTATTTCGCGAAGAAAGAGCAGGAAGTTAACGGGGCTTGTCTATGCTTGACGTCGACTCGTTTTGTACCACGTTGACTAAGTTAGCGTAGTTTCTCAAGAGCACTCAACTTTGTCAAAGTTCTTTTGTTGCGCGAGCGTGACCAAATGAGACGCAAGACGAAGCCACCAGCTCTCTCGCAGCAAAGCAGCGGCTGCAGCGCTGTGGAAGCTACGCTAGCCTCGACAGCATAGCATAAAATGGTAGACGGGGCGGTGTTGCCCGGTGTCGTTTTGTTTTGTTTTCACTGCAGTGCATGGAAATTGTCTCCCACGGGCTTGTTTACCGCGTTCAAACGAGTGCTCCCTCGACTTCCGCCTGATGACGCCGTAGAAAGTGTCATGCTGTCGCGGGCCGCGCTCCTGGCGGCGTCACAGCAGCAGTGTTGTTCGTGGCAAACGTCTGTTCTGCGCAGGTCACTCTGCAGTTCGATAATCCACGGTAGCTTTGGCAGCCTGGAGTAGGGACGCCACGACGACAGCGACACTCGCGTTCGCTCGTGCTTTTCGCCAGTCTTTCTACGGCCAACCGCCAAGATCGCGACGTCCAACAGCGTGACACTCCGGCTTCTGTGACGTCATTTGTTGTCACCAGGGGACCACCTTTGACGTATGGGCTGGATAGCCGGTCAGAGACGCCTTCGAAGCACCATAGTCCTCACGAGCGAATCGCATACGCGATAGAAGCGGTATCCGGGTAGCCAGCTTCAGTCCCACAATTCCTTCAATACAAGTGGCAGTATATAGACCTTCGCCGAAAAATCGCCTTCTGCGCGCGCCATCTTTATCTGCTGGGCTGCGGAAGGCCTTCTGAGCATGCGCTGTTGCACTGCTCTGCGGGCGGTATATCAGGCCCTGCGGATGCGTCCACAGCTCAGCGACTCAGCATTTTTCACCAGGGTGACAAGCGATGCAAAGGTCTATGAAAAGCCAGCAACAGCGTAATCAGTTGCCGTGACGCTGCGGTTTATTAACAGATCAGGCTCCGCCGCAACAAAGATGTCGTCGAGGGACGTGGTGGCAAGCAACGACAAGCGTTCCATCAAGCACGACATCTAAAAGCGGCGGGCGTGCGGTGGTTGCCTGGGTTACTGTGTATCCATGTTCCCCGACCTAAAAGCACGGGCTAAAGTTAAAGAGAAGATAATTAGAGGCCCGTAAGCGCGCTCGAGCTGATTAGAAAAGAACGCGTAGCGCGCTTCGTGTTTCATCATGCACTGCAAGTCTCGATTGTGGATATTTTCGCGGTGTTCCGGGGAGACGAGGAGAAAAGAAAAAATATTCTCGAATCACACCCCCTTCGGTAAAGAGAAAAATTGGAAGAAAAAAAAAAAAGAAAGAAAGAATAATTTGAAAGAAGACTGATGGGCGGAAAATGGAAAGGGATAGAAAATGCCCTCAAATAGGTGAAATGCCAGACCGTATTGATTTGAGGACTCACTTAAGTTTCCAGCAAACAGTTAAAAATCCAGGCCGACCTCACCAATTACGACGAAAAACTACATATATATGTATGGAGGAGAGCAGCACACAAAACTGGAAGTTAAAAAAAAAAAAAAGAGAGCAGGAAAAAAAAATATTTTGTCATATAGACACTCCAACTCCAACACCCGAATGAAAATCGATCTCATCATTCCGAGACGGGAGAGAAAATTATTATCCGGATACCCGAGTAAAATAAAGAACCCAATAAACCCTATTGGAAAGAACGGAATAAAAAAAAAAAAAAACATTATAGCCAATGAGCTCTCTCTACTTCTTTTGTTTTGCTTTTTCTTCTTTTTTTTTTTGTGAATTTTAGTCCCCCGCCCGTATATTAGCTAGAGTTGCAACGTAGGAAAGAAATTTGTGTGTGTGCGTGTGCGTGCGTGCGTGCGTGCGTGCGTGCGTGCGGGCGGGCGTGTGTTTGTATGTGCTTTCGACTGAAAACGATTTATTTTAATTCGTGTGTCGCTTGGTTTATTAATTGTTTCCACGTAATCCTTTCGCAATTTCGGTACCTTCTATGAAGCGTACCGGCATCTCAAATTAAACAAAAAACACGAAAGTAAAAACAAAAAATTTGAAATATATCAAGACGGCGTAACATTGATACCATTTAATCATCTAAATTTCAGAGACATAAATATAGCACCAACTCTCAAACTGTCGCTTAAAAAGCAAGTGTACTTCATCTTTTTTTTTCCCTTCAGTTTTCTAGTTGAAGGGTTTACAATGCCTACACGAGCAATTAAGCCCCGATCAAATTACAATCGCATCAACGAATTTTGTTTTAAAGTTCTTTTTCAACTTTTTAAGTTTGCAGCGTGTATCCCCCGAGCCCTAATTTTAATTAACCCGGAGCAGTCAGCAGTGAAATCCCTCGCACGTATCCTATATATATAATGCACCCCTTTAAAACTTAATTTTAATCCAGTCCTGGTAAAGACAGAAGTATCGCCGGTATTTCACGGTGAACGCTTCTATCCCCACACGCGCGCGATTAAGAAGATAAAAAGGCAACTACACAAGCTCCAACTAGTCAACTCATTCATAAAGTTACACTGCTTTTACCAACGATAGAACAGCGCGCCGTGTTTGAGATTGGGACGAGGATAACGTTCTTCGCCAGAAGAGCTAGATATCACTTCATCGCCTAGATACCGCACAGCATCCATGCACACAAACCTGAAACAAATAAAGTAGTTTAAAGTTGTTTGTCCAGACAACTGACGAGTAGTACAGCTGTCTGGTGGATAGCGCTCGCAGCCACATCGAGCTGTTTTAAAGAAGACCCAGGACAGAAAGCTATGTTGCTCAACTTAGAGGTATATGCACCGCCAAAAAGTTTCAATCGACCTTTTTTTTTTGCGTTCGTTTTTTTTTTTACACTCTAGCTAGTGACAAAGCTCGGTTTACGGAAGGGTAATATCGTAGGCTTTCAGCGTAAGAAAACGAAACTTAGAGAGAGAGAAAAAGAGAAAGTATAAGGCACGAAGATTCTCCAGGGATAATTGTCGCGTTGGTCGTCGCGAAGACACTTGAATTTCAGTCAACTGGCCGACTGCAGAGCAAGCTAGACTAGAACAGGCGCCTGACCATATTTACCGCCAAGATCGTGGCGAACAGCCGTATTACGCAGTTGTGACGTCAGCATCCGACCATAGTGGGGACGCAATGAAGACGCGGTCAACACACTACCACCGTTTCACCTTACAATCAAACGCAGCAGTCGCTTTACGAGCACTCCCAGCCAATCCAGCGTTGGGAACGTACCACGGGACTACGTGCCTTCCGGAAAGTAGGTCACGTGACACTTACACAGAATTGGATTGGCTGGTGTCCGGCATTGGATGGTACTGAGTACAGTCGAAGACGTGCTCCAAAAGTCTAATATCAGGGTTTTACGTACCAAACCAACGAAAGGCATGTGGCACGGCCCGGCGAATAACTGAGGGTTACTTTTGACCACCTGGGGATCCTTTGACGTGCAACCGACAGCTCGGCTACACGGCGTATTCTCCGCAATGAGCCTCCGTCATTTTGCGGGCACCTCGGCCTCGGGTTTCGAACCCGCCACTGGGGGTTCCGTATAGGACGGCGCTTTGCCCCAGATCCCCCGAGGTGGCAGACGCCGCTCCAGGTATACCGTATCTCTCGGACGACACACACCATTACCACCACTTTCAAAATCGTAGCGAAGCAGTTTCCCGGCATCCACCGTCATGTGTGAACGATGCGGTGAGTATACATGCGCGGCTATCGTCCAGATTTGACTAGAGTTCTGACTTACTCCGGTAAAGTCAACCTCGAATACGTGTGAGGTTTAGATCACCAAGACGCGAACACGACTCAGCGACATCGGGTAAGTGCTGGCGCTCAACCTAAAGGCAAATAGAGTGCGTAAACACATTTGCGGGGTAAACAGATGCACAAAGGGTTACGAACGAAGTGACCAAAGTTGTGCTTTCTATACAGTTGCTTGCATGGCAAGTATGGGTAAGGAAATACTTTTTCCCCGTTATTTTTTTTTCCGCTATTTTTTTTACTTTTTTCTTCGGAAATGTTCGAGTACATTTTGATTTGTGGGACGATGGCAGAGCCGCGTCGAATCATGTGCACACTACACGACCTAGTTAATAGCAAACACGAGATCGAAGCTTTGTTCGCATTCTGTTTAGGCGGGGTATTGAGAAGCAGAAAATTATACCACTTAGGTTGGTTCTCTAAACGGGGGCTTCACACCCCGTTAGTAGTTTCGATAACAAAGACGCGACAGGGGATTTAAGACCGAGCATCGCTTGATCCCACAAAGAGTTTAGTGCTCTGTACAGAGTATATGTGGTCTTGTCCCACGGTGACAGAGGCAGTGGGTGTCGGAAGTCGTAAAAGTACGCGATTCTGGCTGCAAGGAGTGACTGCTTTTCCCACTCATTACGTTTGGTAATGTGAGTATGTTTCTTAATTGTTACCGATTCTCAAAACAAAACTCCTTTCCTTTCCTTGATAACAGTATTGTAGGCGTTATGGGAATAAAATAAAAGTAATGAAACCCGTTACTCGTCACTTCCAAGCAAAAGGAACGCGTTACCAACCTACATTATCTCGAAATAAAAAGAACACGCTATCATTACCGATAAGAAGTAACGCAGGTTACTTTTGTGGTAGTGCCATTTGCAATAAATGCCATTGACTGCGACAGCGTTTGTCGACACCGTGACAAAGGGCTGGGGGGTTGCGGTTTTTCTGATGTGGGAGTGCTTACGTGGGGAAAAAAGGCAAAATCTTGAAGGTATGTGGGAGGAGTGCAAGACTCCACATGAGCTGGCGCCTAGAAACACAAAAAAAAAGCTTAAGTGGTTGTTTTTTTTTTTTTTTTTTTTTCTCTTGGGAAGGAGAAGTAACGATTAACGTAACTACGTTACCCGTTACCCGAAGGAAGTAACGTAAGTAGGTTATTCGTTTTTGTTTTTTTTAAATGTAACAAGTGCGTTGACACGTTACAAAAAAGTAAGGTGTTACAAATATCGTCGTAACCCTCAACGCGTTACCACCAACACTGCTTAATAGTAATATTTCAGGGGTTTTTTTTTTTCCTTCCTTTACTACTAGATATAGAGACGAGAGATGATGGAAAGACGAAGCGGTTTAATTTAGTAACTGGTGGCCCATGCAAGGCCAAAAAGACTGATACGCTAAAAAAAATGAAAAACGAAAAACATGGCTGAGAGATGAGCCGAATAAGCATCGTTGACTTTGATTCTTTTCAGACGTCTTTTATGTTTTTTTTTTTAAGTATTCATTATAACAACGCGCTCGAGTTAACTAATGAAATTTCTACGAATGGTGGAATAGAGTTGACGTGCCCAGAGATAAGCGCAGTTCTACTGCCCAACTTCGTGTACATCTTTTTGCGTTCGTTCATTAGGCACACGCGACTCCCGACGTAAATGTAAGGCGAGTCTGGTTAAAGACAGGGTTGGCGTTCTTCAGGTTTCTTATAAAACGTAAAACATAAAGGTCACGCATTTCCTTAGTAAATAGTAACAAAAAGGACATAACGCTCTTGTTCCTAAATAGTGACAAGCTCTTTATATAGATATTTGAAGAAAAGTGTACCAGGTTAAACGACTTCAAGGTTTTAATGAAACATAATGTAGTGCGCGTAATGCCGCAGTCTGCCAATCAACGAAGTTATTGCACTGCAAAAAATATGTTACATTATTTTTAGTAACGTGTACAAGACTACGCACGCGACGAAGGACGCAGGACAAAGATTCCAGCCCCTTGCAGCTTCTTCGGACTTGGCCACAAACGTTCAAGAAGCGATGCTACCAAGAAATACCAGATCGCCCCGAGATATCCGACTACTTCATTCGTTGAGACCTTTCCCCACCGCGGACACATCAGATTCGGCCGCAGCCAATCGGTCTTTCCTCATCCCGACGTCATCGAGCAGGTCAACGCACGGCGTAGAAAACAACTCTACCCCGAAGAACAAACACAAAACAGACTTGGCGTCGAAAGGCGAAAGAAGGCAAAGAAAAGAATCGTTCTCGACAGACGTACACACACACACACACACACAAGACAGGCCAGATTTCAATTGGAAAGAAACGAGATTCGGAGTAGCGCGGAGTTTGTTTTTGCACCTGGCAGCCCCGACGGAATCGAGGAAATAATGAAGGCGCCGCCGATCTCTCCCGGCGAGGTAATACGGACCACCAAGACGCCATTCCCAGCCTGCTGCATTATGCCCCGGCGTCTTCGGCACAGCCACGTCGCCTCCATAGATGTATTCTGCCCAGATTCCCGGATGCGATTATGATGGGGCCCTCTATCCGTTCTGTGTACCGCGTTTTCGCTTACTGCGGGCGAGAAACTACTGCATAAACCGGTGAAATAAAAACAAGGTGCGAGGCCGAATGATGTCGGCTGTAGTCTGACACGTCGTATAGATTCGTTGCCCGAGAAATCGCGCGTTGGGGTATGCCGCTACCGGGCACAAAAGTGTCCGCTACCGGATACAACAGTGTCAATGTAACCCACGCTTGAGACGTTTTTAAACAGGCGCGAGCGGAGGCCAACACAAAAAGTGAAGATTTTTGTTTTAGAAAATCAATGGTACACGTATACTTCAAAATGAAAATATAGCTATGAGACGATTTATGAATTAGCTGCAGCTTTTGAAACCTGAGGCAATTAGCCGAGTCGTAATTGTTTACAGTGATCTCGCGTTAATATGAACCCTTCCCCTCCCCCAAATAATCTCCATAATATGAGTCTTCCGCAATAGCGAGAGAAAAGTTCTTGCATTTGCCTACTTCGTTATCGAAAGGTTTCTCTCCATAGCGGGGCATTCGTATTAATTAACGTAGTCCATATTAACAAAACGTCGCCATATACTAAAAAAAAAACAATTAATATGGAGACATTCACTCTGAAGGCGAAATGCACCGTTAAATTCAGGGTTGATTCAACTTCTAAATTTAATTCGCAGCCGATCTATTGTGTTAATAAGAACTTCTTGATCGTCTACGATCAAAATATTAAACATGGAAATCAGCTCCGTTGACAAAAACTTGACAGGAGTCGATAATAAAATTCTTCGCATAACTGATCTGAAGCGAGCGTTCCTTTGTTTACAAAAGCAAACAATAAATAAATAAAAGGGGTGATTTTATTTGGAGTACGGCGACCTGGGATTGTAAAACTTCTTTGAGGCTATTTATTGGTTGGCCAAAAGCGTGCCTTCAATATTCCGCATAAGTAAGAGCCGCATTCAGTCTAGAAACGAGTAAGTAATGCGACATCGACAGCCACCCATCAATTCTGACTCACGGAATCGATCGTCGCACTGAATAACACATGACCGCGTCAGTGCCGGGTGTGGCGGTCTAGTTCGTAAAATTGTTTCTTTTCCATTTTTCTTCAGAAGAGAAAGCACAGTTATATCAAAGCGTTACATATGGTGCTTCAATAAGTATGTATCACAGAAAAGCTACTCACTCGACCAAGTGTGTCCGGAAATTCGACTACGTCATTCGGACTTTACGAGAATGCAATGTTGACAAAGTAAAACGCACAAACAATCGCGTCGTCAATATCGGTTTAGTACATGACTGAACGGGGAGCCTGAAGCTATCCGCACCCAAACTGAAGAAAAAAGTTATTCACAGATATAGTATGGCAACATTCGTACACAAAATTTCGTACCAAACGCTCCCCCCCCCCCCCCCCCCCCCTTCCTTACGTCTTTAGCTCACTCTTGTGTGCTAAAGAGGTAGAATATACGACTGGAACTTTTTGTGTATAACGTTCAGTTTTAGAGAGAGAGAAAAAAAGCAGGGGAAGGCTTTTAGCAGGTATCCCGGCTCAAAAAGCGCCATCCTTATTTCACTGTTTGTATAATGACGTGATTTACTTCTTAGGCTTTAGGTTAATACGGCTACGAAATGTTTGAAAGTGGCATTGTAGCGAAAATGATTAGAATAAAAACGTGGAAGCTCATTAAGCAAATGATCACTAAATCTTTGTCCGTTTTTTTTTTTTTTATCATTCCGTGCCTCCGGTTACTTTGGATATATCTTACTAAGTAGTTTCTATCGGTTAAGAAATATTCTGGTCAGAAAGGCTTACGCTCTGCCGAGGTTCCCTCGCCCAAACCACAAAATCACCGGCGGCATGGTTACTAAGAGTGAGCAGCGCCGAAAAAACGAAGGACACGAAGACAAGGTAAACAGACTTCTTCCTGTGTACCCTGGTCTGACTTCAAATGATTTATATTGAAAAACACACGACGACATGAAACCAGAACATGAAAAACATAAAGTCACCTTAAGATCGTTTATGTCCTGGTTTCACGTCGGTATGTGTTTCTTCAAAATAAATCAGGGGAAAGTCAGCGCTCCGTTTGTGCACCCTGTCTTCTTGTCATTTGTGTCTTCGGCGCAGTTTATTCTACCCGTAACCACGTTCAAACGACTCGCCCAATTTTCCACCGCACTCCCCCGGCGGCATTTTGCGAAGATAAGAAAGCGGCACTGAAGCGTACGCAGCCCATTTCATTAACTATTTCTCGTCCTTTAGAAAAAAAAGAAACAAATTAAATTAACAAAATAACAGACAGAATGTTACGGGCCAAACTCGACGAGTACAATTAAGAGTAGAAAAAGAATAAAAGTATGGAGCCAGGTGAATAGGTGAATAGCCAAACCAAAGAAGAAACCACACTGTCCGGTCAACACGCCCCAAAAGTCGCCGCCCTAAGCCCAGTTTACCGAGAAACCTCCAACGGCCAGGCACCCCACACACTACGTGCCTTCTTCGCCCATAACATTCGGGCTCGTTCTCCACATAAAGCGGAGGATCCCCTTACACAAAGCCGCGAAAGTCTTGCCCAATAAGTATTTGGGCGCGCGTTCTCCACGCAAACCGGCATAACAGGTCCGCACAGAGAGGCAAAAGGCCTACACAAAGCGGTTACTCGGTAACGCCTCCCGCGTACGCAAGCCGCGGCGACGTATCGCAAGCACCTGGCGTTACCCCGCACGAGCCGGCGGGGCGAGCGAGGCCAGGGAGGCGCCGAGACGCTGAGATGGAAGTCGGGATAATGCAGTAAGTATACCTCGTCGATCGCGTCCGGAGCGGTGTCTACCCCCGCTCGCTCATCAAAATACGTCCACGCAGGGCTTATCAATGCGAGCGACGGGCCACTGGGCAGGTGCTTCGAGAATGTACGCAACTAAAGGACACCCATGGCACGCGGCAGAGACCGCGTGGTGCTTCGCCCACCCCAACCGTTGAGCGAGAGCCACAGTTGAAGGGACGTGTGTCACCTTGGGCGCCAACTCGCACACGTACTGTTACTGTTAGTGTTACTGTTACTTACTGTTAGTTAACTTAAGACGAGGGAGGTAACAACAAGCAAGAAAGGGCAGTGAACGATGTCTTAAACTCTGAGAAATGATCCACCACGTCGCTTCTTGTTCGTCATCACGTAAGGAGCGTGACACGGTTGGCACTATCGAGCGATCGCCGGTTTTCTGCATTTTGTTTTGCGCACCTGAAAGATTGCAGTGAAGATTATACTGGTGTAGTGGAATGTGCTTGGGTGAGGCGTAGAGCTAGGGAAATAAAACTTGTAGTTTTAGATTAACTTGCACGAACAAAATGCGCACAAAGGCGCGGGGTCGCGTTCGCGCTAGCTGTGTGACGCAACCTACTTAATGCCTAAAAATCCCAGTACTAGGATAAGTCGAGGAAAAATGAGACACAATTTTAACTTCAATGTTTTTTTTTTTTTTTTCTGCTTCAATATTAAAAACCGCAGCCTTAAGGCCGCCATATAACCCAATAAACTCCCGCTCGTTCCCAAGCCGTGCAAGCGTGCCTTGCTTTGCCTAGTCAGCAGCGTGTCTGGATCGGAACCGAAGGGTCGTGGGCTCCAATCCCGCCTGAAATTCTTCAATTTTGTTTTGGAGAAATGAATTACTTTATAGAGTGAAATCATTTGAGACATGCAGCGACCTTTAATTCGCATTACATGTCACGTTTATTAGTCACTTTCATTCCAAGCGTGACGTCACGTTTCACCCCACGCGAGGTCATGTGGATGTGACGTCATGACCCTATCGACCAATCAGGATCTTCACGGCACGACACCGACGCCTGCTTTTCTCGTCACGCCACCGACGCTGCATTTTCTGCGACACGAGCTCCTTAACGCTGTCGCGTTTAAACACAGCATGGTGATATTCTTAAATGTATTGACTCTATGCTCAGTAAATACTACTTAACTGGAGCAAGCGCAACATTAAACAAAACTACAATATCTGGAAGTCCCATAATATCTCGTTTTGCCCCACCCCGTGGGGCAAAATGAGACAAGGCCAAAAAGTGCGACAACAGTACGAAGGGAGTGACGCTGTTGCTTGACACTTTCAAGAGCTTTCTTCTTGTCACTTTCGCGCGATGAAGCTTTTGTTGTTTTTCTTTTATACGTTCGAACCAGCTTAGACACAGGGAGAGAAAGAATATGGCCCAGGAGCAGCCAGGACAATGGCGCGTTATTGACATGCGCTTCATAGAATGCCAGATTGTCCCGTTTTGCCCCGCGCGTACCCCACTACAAAATAATTATTTCTTCAAGAAATGCTACCACAGATCGCTGCAGTTTGGTTCGCACTGAGGTAAGAATGCATACTAATAAAAGTAAAGCTTATATTGGCAAAACAGTCGGTGCCAACAGGGGGGCACGTCTCGAAGAGAAACCTTAAAGGGACACTGACACCCCCAAAAAAAATTTTTCCTTTTTTGTCAGGCGATTCATTATGGTGTTGGAATACTACCCAATTAATATTTTGCTACAGAGTCACGTATTTTTTCAATAAAGCCAAAAAACGCAACAGCGTGAAACCGAAACCGAAACGGAGAAGTGGAGAGGATAGCGTGAGTGGCGGAAGTCACGTGGCTACACCCGACCGTGCGTTTTTTTTTTTTTTTCTCCTCCTCTTTCCGCACGTAGCACCGTAGCAGACGAAATGCGTTCGCTCGCCGTGGTATTCCTTTGCAGTTATGTTTGTTCCGCTCGCTGTTCTGTATTTCAAGATGAGTTGTTTTGTACATTTAATTGGCAATTAGTAGTGAGTGCCCGAGTGCCGTGGTGAATTCCCGTGATCAGCTCCGAAAAGAATACTCCCAAGATGTTGCGTGAAGAGTTGCCTCACATGTCCTGCATCTGAAAGTGGCCAGAGTTATGCCAGAGTGCACAAGTTTCCGAAAGATCAACGGGTCGGGATCAATGGCTGGCTGCAATTCCTGTAGAACCATTACGCGACGCTCGGAAAGCGGACGCTACCCGATTCATATGCTCCTTGCATTTTGTGGAAAGTGATATACATTGAGTTCGCAGGTGTCAAAAATGGAATTCATACCATTTAGTGCAGCGACGTATCGTCCACAAAAATTTTGTTTTCTGTGATAATTGTAAAAAAAGAAATGTAAACAGCGCAAAATGCTTGACAAAAAAAAAAAAGAAAAACAAAAAGGTACACCCACACCAGGTTCGAACCCGTGCCCTCTGCGCGTGAAGCGGACGTCTTTCCACTGAGCTACTGAAGGAACTCTATCTTGCGTAGTTATGCAGCGGGTAGACTGTATGTCGGAAGTTTGCTGCCGATTTCCCGATTTCCCTTCAATACATGCACTCCCGGCTTGAAGTCGAGCAGCACCAAGCATAGGGCACATTCGCACCTCGTAAAGTAACCGTACGCGTGCGTATTCAACTCGAAGTACGCACTTCGTGCTTGACGTTTGAGCGAGCGATGTCTTCAGCCACGAGAAGGGACGACGGCTCGGCGACGTCTTCGTGCAATCGGCTTGCTGGTCGGGCGTGTCGTACGGGATGAATATCAGTTCTTTTGATCGGTCCAAAATTTCTCTTTCGAAGAAAGACAGAATTCGCCAGTACCGTGAACGACAGTTCTGAAGTAGAGGTCCAACGCCCGTCGTCCGCTGCCATCCGCTAGTGCTAGTACCACGATACGCGAAACGACGCCATGTCGAGAATTATGCAGTGAACGCACAGAAAGCTTCCGGTTGTCTGTGCTACCTTTTTTCTTTTTTTTTTTCAATCAACGTATTTGCAGCTTTTTTGAAGCCACAAAAAATGGGTTTCATATTTTTTTCTATTTTTAATATTTACTGTGTGCCTTTAATGACCCACGACTTTGATTAAATTTGGTGGTCGCATCGATACCTTACAAAAACGGCCCGTGACCACGGAAAAGAGAGTGAGCGAGACTCGAACCGGCCAGTTCTTGATCGGCGGTTTTCGGGCGGAAAGAAACCGAATTTCGAGCCGCAAATTCTGTTCTGGGTAGTTGAGCTCTCATATGTCATGTACAACTAAAAACCTCGGCGAGCATAAATACCCTGTCAGTGTCCCTTTAAAGTGAAATCTGCGCCTTTTCGGCGGGGGGTACACTCGTCAACCTCAACTGCGTATTTCGTTTCTCCGGAACACTCTCACCGATAGCTCTTATTGTTTACACACGTAAAGTGGATAGGCCACTGCACCTCTCGGCGAAGTTTAAAACTATTCCGATTGCTTGCCTAGGAGATGGATGGCGCTAAACACAAACTGTCGCATTTAGCACCGCGTCTCGTTTTACCCCACCTTACCCTACTTCTAGCAAGGACTATGTGGACGTCTCTGCGCATGTCAGGTTCTTCTATTCATTCAGTTTTGTTGACTGACTGTATTCCTGATAAAAGAAAGCGAAAGCTACATTTTTGTTTTGTATTGTTTTTTTTGGCGACGGTGCAGCCCTCAGAAATAGAGCACGTAATTTCATCAGTAGTGCACGTTCCACTCACTGCCACGAATATGTAGACACGACGAAGTTCATACCTTCATACGCCATGTTTCCCTTCAGTGCAAAGGCGTATTTTAAGTATTTCCTTTTCTTTTTTTGTTTTCCCTCTTCGCGGTATTACTCGAGTAACGGTACCATCACTTCGAAGCATACATAGGAGCGCGCACTTCAGCTATCGAGTGCGTGAATAAGTTTGTTCTCAAACACATAAAAGCCCATGCTGTTAAATACACTCGATACAACGAGTTACGTGCGGTGCAAAACAGGGACACCGGAGTGAGAGGATAGCTCTGCAGTTCGCAGTGTTCTGAAGGAGCAGTCGCCAACGAAAGGCACTCGCGAAAGCCACGCACATACGCCGACTGCTTCGCCCGAATTACACATGACATAACACGTGGGGCAGATCGTGTAATAATTCTTATGTCATCCGTTTTGACTCGTTTCCAGACTACAATCCTTAAAACACGCATCGCAAAAAAAAGAAAAAAAAAAAACAGAACAATTCAACGAGAGCTACTTGCCCCAGCTTCCCGCGCGAGCCGAACAGAAAAGGAAAAAAGAAAATAGAAAGGCGAAGCCATAGAACGTTTGCGACAACGACGCGGTGGGACACTTCAGCTCAGCCGTCCAACGCTTCGAGAAACAAGAAAAGCCGGAACGACGCGACAAAACACACGACACCGGGGAAGCGTAAGCCAGGCGGCAGCGTCGAGCCAGAGCACGGATCCCCCAACAACGCACCATCCCGCTAAGCGCCATCAGCGCCGGCCGTCGAGAGAAGCGCCGGATCCCGCTGACGTTAACAGCCTCCCATCCCCCGAGCACGCCGCTTGCACCACCCCAACATCCGTCGCCGAGAGCCAGCCAGCTCACCGGCACCCTTCCCCTCCGTTCTACGGTGCATACAACGTTCAAGATACTTGTTCGTTGGACCAGTGCACACGTCTATCTTTCGCCACGTGATCACGCTCCCTCATTGGTAAAAAGCAATACGAAAATACTGTAATAGAGACGCTTGCAAGCAGCCGCGCTTCGAGAGCTAGTCTGGCAACCTAGATGGAAAACGCTTTGTTTAGGCGCCAGTCTGGTAACCGTGGGTATGTCACAGCAATTAATGCTCGACTATCAGACGATCTCCCACACCAGCAGCAAGACGGCCGCGCCCAAAGGCCGTACTTGCAAACGTCTATAGACGTTTGCATCGCTTATCACCCGGGCGAAAAATGCCGAGTTACTGAGCTGTGGACGCATGAGCAGCGTCCGATATACCTCGCAGCAGAGCAACAGCGCATGTTCAGAAGGCGTTCCACAGCCCAGAAGACAAAGATGACAGCACGGCGAGTTTTGCAAAGGTGTATACTCCGTTTCACCTTAAGAGCCGAGCAAGAGCCGACAAAAGTGCGTCGCCACGGTGCTCGTCATCTTTGTGATTTTGCAATCTCCGACTGAACGAATCAGGCACGGGAAAAAATCATCGCACGATCACGGCGCGCTCACTGTTCCTGATTGGTTCAGCCGGTGATGCTACCTGCGCAAAGACGACGAGTGCCATGACTATGCACTTTTGGCACTCCTTGATTAGCTCCATCTTTGCGTACCTTATGAAATAAAGCAAAAATGTGCACTCAAAGTAACATTTATCGCAGCTTTCGATACACTAAGTATATTTTTAAATATACGTTTAATGTACTTAGTATTTGAGCGATGCGGTCGCGCATCGACCCAGTTTGGCAACTAAAATGTCCATATTGGAAGTACACGTTAAATATACGATTCGTAAACTAAAAATATACTTTCTAAAATGTTTCATAAAAGTCTTTTTTAAAAAAATAGTATACTTTCAATGTATCGTATAATGTACTTCCAGTAAACTAAACCAACTATAGTATGCTTTTAGCATAGCAAAAATAGTAGTCTCTAGTATAGAAAACGAAGTATACTAAAGCAAAAAAATAGTATACCAGTATGCAAAGATAGTCTATTAGAAAAAGATATATACTTTCGGTGCTTTTTACTATGGATGGGCCACCCATACCCAGAGAGCTGGGTCAAGGGACAAAGGGGAGGCAGTTGATTCGATCAATAAGCGCGTAGCTCCCATCGCACTGTCAGACTACGGGTGAACGGAGTACAGTAAACGAGCGCGACAGAAACAACGCGCTCCTTTGTGGCACAAACGGGGCCATATCGAGGTCCCCGCGGCTAAGCCTGGCGCCCAAAGCGGGGCAGGTGCGCTTCGGAGTGCGCTGCTGCCGGCTCCTCGTTCGCTTCACCTGCGCGTCGATGGGGGCCCCGACGACGTTGCAGCTGCCGTCGCGAGCCGAGCCGCACGCAGGGCGCGTTCGGAATTACCCGCGGCATGCCCCGTCTTTGTTTTGTGCCCTTTTTGTTTCTCGTGCGTGTTACGAGTGTGACTGGCGCTCGCGCCCGCTCTGAGCCTGTCCGCTGCGCGGATTATAGCTGTATAGAGGAAAGCAAGCGAGTGGCGGTGACAGGGTTGGAACGGCGGCGCCATCCGTCCGCTTCGTCTTTGCGGCGCAGGTGCAACGCGGCAAGTTGACGCGTCTCGCTTCCGCGAGCACCTTGTACGGACGTTTTGCGCGGGAGATGAGTTTTCTACCGTACATTAGACGTCGGCGAAAGTTGGGAGTGCCGCTTTACCTCGATGCGGTTGCGCATGCGGCGAAACATTGGAACACATTAAACACAAACGAGAACAATCCGTTTTGAAAGGGTCGGAAGTCCCTTTTGTTTGAAATAGCTGTCCTCCGTGACAAAAGTGTGGAATCGTAAACTCCGCTGAGTGTTTTTTTTTTTCTATTTGGAGAAATTTATTTAGTCAACACCACCTCGAATGTTAAAAGCTTGTGCATGACGTCATCGCGGTGAGATCGAGCGGAGACGTGGATTGGACGTGACAGCTGCGTCATCGTTCGGCTGGACCTCGTGTCCAATCAGCGCGTCGAACGACGCCCGAAATCGGGCTCGGGCCCAATAGACCGATCTCACCAGGCGTTGCGCGACGCCACCGCTGCCGCGGTGCATTCCGGTACCTGTATTTCTCCCCGGTGTTCAGGCCGCGTCAATCCGCGTTGTACGCCTGGCGTTTGGACATTTCCGGGTTAGTATAAGAGATGTTTAACCAAGTGTTTCCTCACGGTTTTCGATGGGTTGCTTCACCTATTGAGTGCCAGGGTGCTACAATAACGGTACCAGGCACTGATTGTATGTCTTCCCGAAAGAAAGCAGGCCCCGAAAAGAGTGGCTAAAAAAAGGTAAAAAGAGCCGTACAGAACGGCAGGAAAAGGAGCGTTTTTAGATTAGTTTCGCGATTTGCTTCATAAGTTGTATCCACCATCTTGAACGTTAGCTAAAGAGTGTAAGATCACAAGGCACGAGACATAGTGGTGCGTGCTGAAGTGTTTCGTACGTTGGAATCTACCTGAGTACTCGCTCCGTAGCAGTATATCCGTTACGTTGGTCTATCTCAATCGGGACCTCCGCACTGCTTTGCGGCGGACGTTTTTTAATACACTTTTTGTTCTGTGTATTTTGGTGGTTATAACTGCTATTCGACGACATGTTTCAGGCATAACTACGCTGGGGTTAACGCTCAAAAGATCAGGATAATCACTCAAAAAGAGCAGGAATTCCAGATATGCGTCATGCACTTGAAATAAGATGAACTGCAGTCTTCTCCCCGCAGTTCATCCGAACCCTGTCGCACAGGCTGCCAAGCAGAATGAAACGACTTTTAAAAAACCATCGCACCCCGAGAAAGTAAATTTAGCTCTTCTTACTTCATTGACAATTAAATGCTATGCACAAGCTTAGTTTTCAGTGCTCAGTTTTCCACCGACGCATTTGATGCTGTTCCGCGGTGCTACACCGAGCCAATGGTCCCTCGATGTTTTGTGTTCTTTGCCACTATTCACTTGTTTCCAAGTTCATTGAGACGTCCGAACAACCAGAGTGCTCGTGTAGTGCCATATTGTTGCTTTTCTTGTGGCCGCAGTGCGATTATCGCGTGAATGCAGTGGGTTCACGCGTTCACGAAGACGAAGAAGCAGACGACGACGAAGCAGACGACAAAGCGATTCTAAAGCAATAAAATGACTGCAACTGTTTTACTTCGCTTGCTGACAAACTAATTCATCCCAACACAGTCTTATGAAATACAAACATGCAAGGGAATCCAGGCCGACATCAGGGCGTCGCAAATGATGACGTACGATGATGCATGCGCACAACAAGCCCTATGCAGCCGGGAAGCCGAAAAACGATTACTAAAAGTAGTCTGGTGGGGGCACCCCTTCCGGAATGCGCGCGCCTGCGCAGTTCTCTTGGTGACATCGGCCTATTGCCGAGTTGGCGACATCCGACTGTGACGACGTTTCACGGAGGAAGGGGAGGATGTCGGCAGGCCTCGATTATTCTAGGTGGCGTGGCTCGAACGGCCCGACGGTCCAAGAATATGGAGTTAGGCAAGAACGAATATTTCCCGTTTTAACGTGTACAGGACGTTCTCCACCACCGTATCTGAGTGAGATTGCAATTACCCAATCACATAGCTTCCGCCTCAGCGAAAGGTTGAGCGAGTATCTTCGGCCCGTCGAACGACGTTCTTGTAAATATGGCAAGAACCACATTAAAATGGTCATTTCTTTTTCCTTTTTTTTTCTGTTTTCCTCGCGAGACAGGTAGTAATAAAAGCTCCACGAACTCGTTCGTGCTCTCATTTCGCCGATTAGAAATGCAGAACCTTCATTATCTGCGGAGCAGCGGGGGCCAAAGCAGGCAGTGAACGGCCCCCTACGCGGCCCCACCTGTTCGCATCTGCCCGACGCCGGCGGCGCGGAAAACGGCCATTCTTCCGCACTCCCGGCGTCTAATGAGCCAGCTTCCGTCCCTTCCTTGCTAAATGCATGCGTTCGCCAAAACAACAACAACAAAAAAACGACAACGCTCGCCGTTTAAACAAACTTCACACAAAAAAGGCACACACACACACACACACACTTCATGCGCACGTATATACACACGCACACACGCGCTTCATGCACAGCTACACACACACACACACACACACACACACACACACACACACGCGCACAAACAGACGTCCATGCACAGCAGCATCACACAGGTGTATTTTATATGGCCACCGAATTTTCGACGGAAAGGCACCCCGTTGGGACGAGGTCAAGGTCCAGGAAGAAGAACTTGCTAAAACAACAATTAGAAATTGGCTTAGCGACTTGGGACTGGGCGAATTTAGGGGACTCTACGGCTCAAGGCACGGAGTCTAAGCGTTAAAAAAAAATGCAGGCTATCTGGTTTCTTGCGTATTTTTTTTTTTTCGTTTCTGGCTGGGAGGTATATACATCCTGCCCGGCGCAGGTGCACCTCTCTTTCTAACTACCTGACGCGTATAAACGCTCGAGCCGCTCTGAATTCCGGCGAGACACTCGAGCGAGCAGGACGCTAACGCGTGCGTGTGTGTGCGTCTACCTGGAACGCCCGAGTTTCATTCAAGACTAATCTTCTACTCCTTCCCTTTCCGCGGAGAGTGGACGCGGTCTGCTGGTTGCGCAGACGGGTGCAGGGATGCTATGCGCCTCGTCTACGATACACATGACTCAGATGGTGCAGGGATGCTATACGCGACGATGAAATGCGACGAACGAAAGGACACGAAAGAGGCCGCGAATTTTTGCGAAAACGTCGGCGAAACATTCGGCGGCCGTGATTGTTTGTGGCCGCGCTGGACCTCCGCGCAGGCCAATCACGGCGGTCGAGTTCCTCGCCGACCTTTTCTCCGAGTGTTCATATCAGAGCCACTACACTCTGTATATAATTCTGCTCGGTTGTGGCGTTTGTGACGAGACAATTTGAGAATTCGGTGGACTCTGTGTTTAAAGGACTTGGTGGGCGGACGAGGATGACCCCCCGCAGGCAGCTGATTGTCAAGCGTCGTTGCGTGCGCGAGCAGCAGGGGCGTGTGCACGCAGGTGCTCGCGCACACGGGCACGCTTAGGAGATTTCGTTCGCCAGATGAAAACACCCGAGAGCCATATTTAAACGAAATAATGAGCATGGTCCACAGTGCGTAGAACAAAGATATAAAATTAGTGGGCCATCTAATCATAGAGAAGCTTGGGCGTATCTTGCGCGAATAAGGGCCGGTTGCACCAACGTCGCTTACCTTAAAGGGGAACTCCGCCGATTTTTTGGTAGGCTTCGATTTGGCTGGAAATTTGCAGACCGCATCAATAACCCTTTCTCAACTGATAAGCAAAATATTTTATAAAAATAAACATTTTCCGTGAAGTTATTGAATTTTCAAGTTACACCGGCCGCGAGGGTTTCAGGAGGCGACTCTCTACTGGCAACACTGAAAAATCCCTACTTTTCCCTACCCGCGTACGTCAGGGATGGGCAAGCGGACGAGCGACTCGGGCAGCCGCGAAGTGGCTTTCCGGGCGCCAGCGATCGAGATTATTTTTTTCGCAGCTTCAAGGTTAAACGTTCCTTTGCAATGGGTAGCAACCTGTGCTCCGCGATAGATCATAGGAACAGTGCCGGGAAAAAGCTTTTTTTTTACCCTTGTTTTCGTGGGAGAAAAACAAAAAGAGCTTCCAGGCAGTAATGGAGGCCAACCACGTCAAGGTGCTTTAAAGCGAGCTGTGCGCCGAGAGAACTAGTGTCACGTGAAACATTTTAACTTTTGCTTGGAATATTTTATAGCCGCGTGCTACGAGTTGAGTATCCTTTAACAGCTGGAACAGCTCAAGAGCGGCACGCGCAAACTCAAGCCGGTTTTTACCACTATACGACATCCATCCAAATAAGAGCGCTAATAATATCGTGAAAAATAGTACACAATCTAGCACTATAGTCGACATTTTGCACAGTCACATTTGTTATTCACAATTGGTCCAGTGTTTTTTTATTTTTTTTTTATAAACACTATTTCTGTTTCGGACGCTGAATCTAGCTCGGGCTACTTTCGGAGTCTCACTCACATGGCCGATATGTTGAAGACGAGAAGTGAAACGTCTAAACAAAGTTCAAGTCTGAATTTGGACATGAATTTCGACATACTGCTATTCCTGTCTGCTATTACAGAGGTTTATGGAGCAGGTGTTGAGCTCCATTAATATATGATAGAGCCTTTGTTTGGTCTGTCAAATGGTTGGTGTGCTATATTCTCTGCAGAAGAAGTGATGAAAACGTCTTTAATTTATTTTATTGCGGAGAAATTTCATATAGGGCTGAAAAGTTTTTTTAAAACCATGAAAATATTAATGTCGTTGAGGGGAGGCATGCAAATTTACAGCTAATGGAAACTATGCTAAATAAAAACTTAATTAAAAAAAATCTTATATTGTATTACTCCCTACCCATGTGCTCTCGTAGATGAGTGTTTGAACGCGTTGCATACTACTCCAAAAGTAAAAAGAAAAAAGAAAAATAGGGTACACGTTTGTTTAGTAACGTTTGTCAAGTTATTTTGATATAAAAGTTTTATGATGTCTTTCTGTACCTTATGCACTATTTTATCAAGCAAATATTATTTATTTTAAGATGAACATTGTATTTTTGTATTTTATACGCATTCCATTGCACTTGATGTTTGGGTTGGTGGTTGCGGAGTTCTTTTAATTGTCATTTTAACACGATCTTCATGACCAGTAACCTGGTATCTGATCTACACGAATGCAGTTCATCCCATTTTATACATTTTATTGTTTACGAAAATCACAGTCTGCATGTGTTAGGTCCTAGCCCAGCACGCACATGTTCGTTGTTTTGGAAGGCGAGCAAAGTACGTACCACACGCACGAACGCTGAAAATGGCATCGACCAGAAGCGCTTTTCAGAAATGGTCTATAGATCTTTTGCTAAATTACTTCAGTACCAAGGAGCATATTCATTCCAGAAGAGTAGTTACGCGTGCTGGTGCCTGCAACAGTAACTTTTCTAAAGAAAATCTAAAACAAATGGCACGTTCCTTCAGGTTATACAAGCGTGTGGGGCACCTGTACCCACATTCCGAGCATTTTCCGTGGTGCTTTGGCAATTTGTCAAAAAAATGTATTGCGTGACTCTTCGACCTTTCTTGGGCAGCCATCTTCTAATAAAATGAGAACGGATTTACGAGCAATTTCACGAAACTAGCTAGCCGCGGCTCGAGCGTACCGGGTTTCGGTTTTCTCGGTTTTCTCAAAATTCCAGTTGCTCCCGTTTTTTTTTGTTTTTTTTTTGTTTTTTATAGTTTAGCACGTAGGCCAAGGTCATACCTTGTGCAAATATAGATTATTATCAACTTCAAATAGCACGAACGCCAAGGTTTTCTCGCTGTTAGCCGCGTGAAAGGCGAGCGCGAGCGTGCCCGATTGCTGGCAGCGCGCCTCGCTACCCAACTGTGACGTCACGCTTGGGTGGCGGGGAAAACTGGGGAAAAACTAGGGAGAACATTGTTTCGGTTGCGGCAGCAAACAAAATACCACTTTTTTAATTAACTAGATTGAATCTGGGAGAACGAGTTAGCATTTCGGAATCAGGAAGCCATCCGCATTCAGATGATGCCTTTGGATTAGGTAGCTCGAAAAATCGGCGGAGTACCCCTTTAACCCAAAGCGGCTCTTTCCTAAGTCGGCTTAGCGCCCTAAACCGAGCTCGGATAAGCACGGGTTTAAATTCCGGTTGCACCAACGTTAACCCGGCTTTACAGACGCGCCCCTAGCTAAACGCTGGATTTGCCTAGGGAACGTAGGGACAAACAGAGCAAACTAGGGAACGCTCAGGGGGACGAATACGATTGGCGGAGAGGAATCTCGTGATGTAAACAAAAAAAACTGCTGTGTAGCCGTCGTCGACGTCTCACTGTATTTCTTCGGTGAGTAACGAATTAAAGGTCTCCAAATTCAATCATTTTTTTCGCTCAACTTTCAAAAACAGGAGTCAACGCTTTAAATAAACACGAATGCTCTTTACAACTGTGATTGTGTGTTTAATATCGGTTGATAACACAATATTTTGACAGTGACAGTAGTTTTCGTGCTCACATTTTGAGATAAAGGAGCTATCGGGAGCCCCAAATCTCACCGAACGCGAGAAGGACGCTCTACTCGCTACATCGCTGAAGACAAAACATCATCGAGAATAAGTAGGCAGGTAAGATGACTACTAAAATCAAGTCATGCCTGAGACTGATGAAGTTCAAAACAGTGACGTACTCGCCACGGCAGCTGCGAAAACGCCCGGAAATCGTCGAATAGAAGTCATCGAGTTATCGTCGCCACGAATAGAAGTTGTCGTCGCCACGAATGAAAGATATAAAGCAAAATATTGCTAAAAAGCGCGATCACCAGAAAAGTTACGGTTATGGAACGATAGAGTTTTCTCAAGCCAAGATTCTACTGGCGAGACAAGGAAAATTCACTGAAGATTGTCTCGAAACTCAGAAAACGAAAACAATTGACTTTTCGCTGTTTTATAATTTAAAAGCGCCGCAATCTGATGCAAACGGCAGAAGTGTCGACGATCAGCTGATCGCCGAGATCATGTACTGCCACTATTCAACGCGCTGATCGGATTGAAGGATATGCGTTGCAAGTAGAAATAAACAAGCTGGTAAATAACAATACGTTACAGTTAGGCGAAAATCAGTAAGGTATACATACGAATAAGCTCGTTTACAGAATAACCAACGGGAATACAGACGTGAGCCCCACAGCTCCGTACGTATCTCGGTTAGGGCTAACACGCACTGAGAGTGGAGAGCCGCTTGAAAACAGGAGTCGATAAACACTTCACGCGACAATATTTTGCATCCTTGTCACAATCGAAGGTCATTCTGTCGAAACTCTCACGTTGTTGTAGCCTAAAACACTTTGTACAACCAATTTTGTCCACCGCGTCGACCGCCACAAACCAGCCGCCATGTTTTAAATCCAGGATTAAGAAACAACCAAAAGCAAAGCGCCCAATGTTGAGCGCTTACGATAAGCGTAGCTTAGTGCTAGGTTTAGCGATAAGCGATTTTGGTGCAACCGAACGAAATCGAAACTTAGCTTAGGTGCCCGGCTAAGCTCCGCTTTGCGCTAAGCGGCGTTGGTGCAACCGGCCCTAAGAGACGCAAACATAAAGACCGCGAAAACTTTCTTGCTCATTTTTTTTTTATGCTTAGCT
Organism: Ixodes persulcatus; assembly: GCA_013358835.2. NCBI lineage: Eukaryota > Metazoa > Arthropoda > Arachnida > Ixodida > Ixodidae > Ixodes > Ixodes persulcatus. Next base: position 202,418 of record JABSTQ010010315.1, on the reverse strand, counting down.
TTTCAAGCTTTACTTTTTTTATTAAATAAGTAAACTTGAACTAGGAGATTCTACTTAAAGATACATTGAGCGTTAACAGAATTATACAAGCGCGAACCCTTCAATAACAGTTACAGAAATGGTTCGCCGTTTTGGGGTATAAATAATGCTCTACGCGTGTCGACGGTGAGCTCCCTCAACGTGCATTTAAACAAGATTGCCGACTGCTGTTTCTGGCAGAAATTACTTGGTAGGTTGTGAACATCGAGCTCCATCATGCTTCCCAGCGAACACTATGTATCGGTAGAAGCAGCGCGCTGTCAATTGACGCTGTCGTGGAATATCCACAAAAATAACACGTCTTCAGAGTTAGCTTTAACGTATTAGCATAGTCCCTGGCCCAGTTCATTGTATAGAAAATTTTTGAGTGTTTCTTCGTTAAAAAAGAAAAGAAAAAAAGAATCGTTGGATACACAATGTGATTTATTCGAAAATTATATGTTTATGATGCGCACCCGAAACCGTCATGGGGTTTGTGAACGATAACGTTCACTAGTTCCAATTCGCGTCTCAAAGAAGACTTGACGATTGGGATCATGTAATAATTTTTAAGCTAAGATACGTGGGCACTTCATACGGTTCAATTGAAGCAAATAAAGGCACGCAGAACGGAAAACGGTGGAACATTTCGCTGAAGGTAGTCCGAGCGAATGCATTTTTCTTTTGCCACGTCATTTGGTCTTACGCTGCATCAATTTCCTCGCTGAAAGATCGTTTTACTATTAAAAAATGAACATGTAAAGTTTTAAAATATGCGCCGTTCCGCTCTATTGACTATTTATGAGCTCTTTTTTTTTTTTCAAAAACTAATCTCAGTAGGATAGTCTGTAATGGTTTTAATTAGTCCGAACGATGGCGCGACCAGAAACAAAATTCAAAACGAGGACAAAAAATTAGCCGATATAAAGAATTAGAAGATAGAGTGCACAGAACAAAATAATAAAGAGAAAATATACATACAAAAAATCAAAACAAACGAAACTCGAGTAAAAGCGAAACGAACAAAATCCCCAACTAATTACACTCCGTAATTAATCCCAGTTGGATAAGAAGGATTTCCTCAATGAGAAGCATCTTACCCGCGAGAGCGAAACAAAATAAATAAGTCCGGAGGATGGAACAGGCAGAAGCAAGGACATCGAGCGTAGCCAGCAGAGCAAACGTTAAAACAAAAGACAAAAAAAAAAAAAACGGAGTAATTGACATAAGAGTAGCAACTATTTCGTTATCTCGGAGCTCTACTATTAGCGGGAGGAGAAAGCGCAAAAATATCCGGAAGGCGAAAATAAATCAGTTGGAGACCCTCCGGTTTTTCCCTCCCACCCCGAAGAGGCAGCAACAGCAGCAGCAGCAGCAGCGCAGCAGTTGTTGAGGCAGATAGCGCGCTCTTAATGAACATTAAAGTCGGCTTAATTGAAACCCTAATTAAGGAGAAACGTCAGAAGCGGGCGCGCACACGGACGAAGCGGGATCTTTATAAGCGCTGCGTATCCACTTTCTCCTTCATTGCTTCGTCTCGTCCCGCATATATAGTAAACCTAAAAGGTTTCCCGAAAGTACGTCACCCCTTTGATGCTCTCAAAACGTGATGTGCATTAGGCGCCCTGGTGGCTCGAAACTCTAAGAAATCCTATTTGGCTTGACATGAAAGTGGACCTCACGATGTCGCCGACTTTCCTTTAATTCAAAGTTCAGCCAATATCGCCTCCACGCCGTATTGGTGACGCCCAGAGATCGAAAAATGCCACCATACGGTTCATTTGAATCCAAGCTCAAATTAAGCCAAACTCAAATTAAGCCAGGTTCAAACGAAGCCGAGCCCGAGCGAGGACAGGCCCAAACGAAGAGAGATTGAAAGTCAGGCTGAAATCACTGAGACAAGACCAATATGACGCCAGCCTCAAACAAAGTCAAGTGCCGAATGAAGAGAGGCTCAAACAAAGCCATTCATGGACTAAGATATACTTTGGACAGTCCGTACATAGCTGTCAATGACTGCAAGAAATAATACTTTTGTCTATTTTTTTATTGGCTGCACGTTACAGGATGCGATCGCAATAAATCGATGGGTTATTGTAATTTGTTCCTCGATGCTTAGGTGCACAACGACATTCATGATCAAAAAGCGAACGCTCAGGGAAAAACAAACATAAGCACACGTGCGCACAATCATAAAGACATGAAGACACAGTTACGTGCACACGCCAGAAAAGAAACGAAAACAAAGTGAAACCTGTTAGTGTATAAATTGCCATCCAGAAAATCAACGAATCGATTCCTCCCGAGACATCCGTATACGTGCCTCACACCCCCGAGACAAAACACGGAGGTCTACAACTCATACAAAAGGGAGAGCATCATGGTGACTCCCCACCTCGCGCGCCCCGCACCCCACGCACGCTTCCTTCTCCCGCATTGCCTCGTCCCGTATCTCGACCAGCACCGCAGGACCCCGCACTTCCCTTCCAGTCCTCCGAGCGACCCAAACTCCGCGTTGGCAACTCCGGGCACCGTCGGCGGGTCCGCAGCATACACAGACTCCACGCCTTCCGTCCATCTGTCCGTCCGTCCGTCGAGGGAGCCCACCAGTCGACAAACGCTTCCTCACATTCGGCTGGGAGGGCCTTATCTACACGGGCCAGACTGCCCCTGCACGCTGACGTGTTTTTGCAACGGGCGTATACCATTATAGCATCCCGACAAAAAAAAAAAACAACACAAGCCAACGAAGAAATCTGTAATTTTCTTTTTTTTCCTTGCCTGGCTGCACGCGGCTAGAACACAAACTCCGGGCAGACAGACTGCGCACGGATAACTCGTTGGTAAACGAGTAAGCGAGAATGATACGGAGGAGATGACCAGTAGTGCCGTCCGCCCACGAAAAGAAAGGGATGATGATACGGAGAGCACCGAGGGATGGAGACGGAAGATGCGGCGCAGACGATGTGCAATGTCGGATCTTGTCGCCGATCTCGTCTCGGTGATGTGGCTTGTTGTTTCTTGTCGGAGGAGCGAATCGTGAGGGTCATTTCCTTGACGGCACGGGAAGATACGACCGTTCGTTGGTAAGTCACCGACACGGGTACACGGAAACAGAAAGTTCTAACACATCGTGTTTTCGTAGAACGGTACAGGTATGGGCATCCGGCACTACAAATTCAAACCATGGAGTACAAGGCCCTTGCAAACCATGCAAAAAAGCCAACTAATGCGATATCGCGCGTGGAGAGTGGGTCACCGGTCTGGACCATGATTGAATTAAATTCGAGGGCGCTCCTTACCAAGCGGTTCGAAGACTCCACTCTTTGCACCCTTCGAGAAAGTTCGACCCATTACCGTTTTTTGTTTTTTTTTTCATTTATTTTGCCAGTCTGTCTCGTCAATCGGACAGCAAAACGTCGAGCACGCTGTCACAGATACCTCGGGACGTGATTGGTCGGTCGTGTGCGACGCAGCCAACGCAGATGTATCTACCGTATCGCAGGTGTGGTATTTGGTTCTTACTGCTTTTGTAGTGGCCGAGTCACGTGCAGATTTCTTTCCCGGGGAGGGGGAGGGCGGGGGCGGGGGGGGGGGGGGGTCAAAATGCATGTGTATATTATAGGATCGGATGAAATTCGGGGTGGGGGGGGGGGGGGGGGCGGCTGAAAGCTTTTCCCTGGCTACGCCACTGCTAACTTGGTCTATGTTTCTTAAGCTGTCAGCTAGTGGCCATGGCCGACTGAAATATATACGTTCAATTACGAGAAACAAAAAATGAAAAAAATAAACAAAGATACAAGGAAGAATGGAGAACATCTAAGCACTTCGTGCTTCTCTTTTTTACGACCCGTCTACACCGAAGTACAAACACACCTTACGACACGAACAAAGGGGTCTCGAAAGCACGTACACACTGTCGGGGTGTTTGTCGTCGTCGTTTTGTTCGCTGTTCGCCGACCTCGTCGCAGTTGCTCGGCGGAGGTTGTTAAACGAGGACACTAATGCGACGCCTCAAAATGATCCGGCTCCGGCCCAATTAATGGCACGGGGCTCCGACCCGGGGTTGGAAGTACTCGCGGAGGGCTCCAAACGGAATCTTGGGGTTCCTTCTTTCTTTTTATTGCTTCTGCTTTTTGGCAGGCAGTTCTTCTTTATCTTTGCGTTGTGCTTATCCCGTTATTTTGGGTACTTGGTCAGCGTGTTGTAGTTTTCCTGCTCTTGCCCGCGATACCCGGCGGCCATTAAAGAGCGACGGCGGCGGCCATTCCGGTGTCAGCGATTAATGGGCCCGGATCATTAGACGAGCGTCCGCCAGGTCGCGTAACGATCGTTAAACCCAACGGTGTTCAGGAAACCGAGAAACCGAATCATGCGACTGGTTGCAGCACCATAAACCAAAAACTTGCGGCTGGACTCCTACTTACCCCCTCCCCCCCCCCCCTCCCCTCCCCTTTCAATAACTCGTTCTCCCTCTTTTAATAGTCCTCTCTCCAAATATGACGTGCTCTCTCTTTCTCTCTTACACTACGATCTATTGCAGGGATGGCCAGACGAACGTATTCAAAGAGCTGCAGAGCCACAAGAAAAAGGAGACGTGGTACTAATTGAGATAAAAACAACAACATACTTTTAGTTGGTGGCCACGGCGAATTCCACTCATAAGGCGATTGCTCAATATGTTTTTCTATCATCAGTCGCCGTTGGTAACACACGTACCTTGTCCGTTTGTATTTTGGCACGAAGCTGACAAAACACAAGCGGCCCTTTTTTCTATCTTTTATTTTGATCTTGCGGGGGAAAAGGGAGATGGGGGAGGGGAGTTTACCAGGGAGCCGCAAGCCGCGCTAGGGTCCCCGAAGAGCCACATAAGGCTCGCGGGTCTCGATTTGATCACCCCTGATCTATTGCAACCTATATTTCCGGGCGTCCGCGAGAAAACCGAACCCTGTTTTTCGCACCGCAAAAATAAACTATAGACATCGCGGAGAGCTCAAACTCCGTCAGAACGTAGCCCCAGCCATTCGAGCAAGATGCCAAAGTTTCAGTACCAACCGTTATCTTATTCAAAAGCTATAGGCGATTTTCTGAAAATTTCAATAGAAAAATGGCGGCGACGGAGCTCTCGAATATATGGCGCCAGAAACCGAAAATGGGCAAAAATGGGCCCCATTTTCCCACTGAAAGTTTCAGAAATTCGCTTCTAACTTTAGAATAAAATAACGGTTGGTGGTGAAACTTTGGAATCCTGCTCAAACGGCTAGGCTACGTTCTGACAGAGTTTGAGCTCTCCGTGATGTCTAGTTTATTTTTGCGGTGCGAAAAACCTGGTTCAAATTTCTCGCGGACTCCCGCCATACTCGTGTTCACCTTAAGAACCGTACTAAAACAAGTCCGGCTCCTCGTGAAGCGTTACTAATTCCCTTCTTTGTGTGAAGAATGAAATTAAGAGTAGGTGCATTTTAGATTATATACAGGGTGTCACAAAAACAATTTACAGGGTTGTTTTTTTTTTACCGCAAAAATAAACTAGGCATCGTCGAACGCTCATACTCCGCCCAAAGGTATCGGATCGGGCTGAAACTTTGGCATCTGGTTGTGACCTCTAGCGCTACCTTTGGGCGGAGAATGAGCGTTCGGCGATGCCTAGTTTATTTTCGCGATAAAAAAAAAAAAAAAACTGTAATTATTTTTTTTTTTTTTTTTTTTAGTAAAGATCTACACGGCGGCTCCTTCCTCCGACAGCCAAACCTTGAAAGAACTACTTCGCGGAGGCGAAAGTAGTTCTTTCAAGGTAGCAACCGTCGCTTCCTGTGCGGTTATATCGTCGTTGCCTCTCGCTTTTTTTTTTTTTTTTTTACATTTTGAGAAATTTACAGGGCGTTTCCGAGAAAAAAGAACTGTGTTCCTTGGCCCGGGTTAATACACTATATGCATCGTAGAAAGCTCAAGCTCAGTGAGAATGTGACTATAGCGGTTGGAATAGAACGCGGAAGTTTGGGAGTATGACGTCACTTGGATCAAAATATAAATGAAAACAAAAAAACTTCTTTACGAGCTGACGTTTACCTAAGCCTATTATCGTAAAAAAATTAAAGAACTGACATTGTGGACGCCTTTGGTATTTATATCAATGAAAAACACTTGTCAGCAAGAAAGAGAATGGTGTTTTTGTTTTCTTGCTGACAAGTGTTTTTCACCTATATAAATTCCACAAGCGTCCACACTGTCAGTCCTTGTTGTGACGATATCAGGCTTAGGCGGACGACGGCTCATAGAGAAATTTCGACTTTCTCAATTATCTTCTAATCCAGGTAACGTCACGCTCCCAAAACTTTTCTTGTTCTATCCTAACCGCTATCGTCACATTCTCCCTGAGTTTGAGCTTTCTGCGATGCATATAATGTATTAGACAGGGTCGAACAACACGGTTATCTTTTCTCAGGAACGGCCTGTTTTTGGAAACGCCTTTCAGGGAACGCCCTCTTACTCGTCAGTTCATTCAACACCTCCTAAATAAATTGGAGTCGTAGCGCTGAGTATTCGACGTCATCAAAAAAAGAAGGCCAACGCGGGCACGGATTACACGAGACCTACGTTAGTGTTCGGCTGAGGTTCGTGTCAAATCAGCGAGAACACAAGCCCCGCGCCGAACGCTTACGCATGCACTCGAAGCCAATATGCGCCCCGCGATTTCCTTTTTCTAGGTGACGCCGGAAATTCAGTAAAACGACTTCGTAAAAGGAGCGCGGCTCCGTTTCCGGTTTTTACCGCTGGAGCATTGGTCGGCGCTGCCTGACAGGCTAGAGTTCCTGTATAGGCTCCCTACGGGAGCCAGAGTTGCGCGTTCACGCATGGCATGTGGATCCAGCTCCTCACGTGACTGAATTCGGCGAATAGCAGCGCCGCGCGTTCGAGGCGCGCGGCGGGCTCAAAAGCCTGGGAACGTACGCCGGGGCGCGTGCAACGTCTACTTTGCTGCACGACACTTGATACGGCTCCTCACGTGATCGGATCTCGGCGAATAGCGGCGAGGGCGGCACGCGGCATGTGGAATCAAACGCGCAACTCTGGCTCCCGTAGGGAGCCTATACAGGAACTCTATGACAGGCCGCCTGCGCGCGCCCTCTTTTCTGAACTCCCTTTCCCTTTGTGGCGCCACGTTGCTTCGCGATTTGACAGGCTTTCTATAGACCAACTCAACTTGCTGACGTCATACGACCGCGGTGGCGCTGCTGTAGGTACTGCGCATGCGCTAACGCTTCATTCCTCCCAAATTTGGCTTCTGCGCATGCGCAGTGCCCACACCTGTTGTGGGCAAAGCGGGCTTGTTTGTAAACAGTGTGTTGGTTTATAATACAGGAGGTTATGATCCAACATGTCCTTTTTCTGCACACGCCACAGTTTGAGGGTCACGCATGCTCGTTTATCAGTCAATTGGTATCGAAGCGTCATCATCATTACAGTGAGGCTCGACTTTATTCAGTTATTTACCGTTACGACCTCTCCGATGTGACACGGACGCCAGAGTCATAGCGATGAACGAGATAGCGGAAGTTTTCTGTCAGCGCACCGAAGTTTTCTCTTCGATTTTAGCTCTGTAACGATCGTTTTGAGAAATAAAATTGTATCGGAAGGAAGAAAGAAAAATAAGTATTAGCTTCAATATCTTTTCTCCTGGCTTCGCCTCGTTCGCTTGGCACGCGCCACCCCACCTTTTTTTAGTCACCGTCATCACCTGAACGGCTCTGTAAACAGACCAGAGGCATGTGATGTATTATTCTTCCCTTTTCTGGTATGTTTCCCTATAGACCCGACTCAGTAAACATCTGTCACGCATTTATAAAATAAAAACATCCTTCAAAAACATAATACGCACCCTCAGAGCTTTCCCTTGTGTAGCTTAAAAGAAACCCCGGCCGTTAACATTCCTAACCCGGACCATCATCATCATCATTATTTAAATTTCTTTTTCGCACTAAAGGGATAATCTCTTTCCCCATTTGGGGAACGGCGCGACGTTCTTTTTTTTTTAACTTTCTTCTCTTTCTTTCGCGGATTACCGGCCGTAAATACTATTACAGAAGACAAATGTTAGGGCTTAAGCATATATATCTACCTGCAAGAGACCTCCCGCTTCCCGATTGTCTTATCTATCTTGCCAGTGTTTACAAACACACAGTCACGGAAGGATCATGAGCCTCATCTCCTAAATCTCCCCAACCTTCCTCTGCGGAAGGAGCACGTTCGTCGTCGTCATCGTCAGTCCGCCCCGACTCTGCCAGAATCACCGTCGTCTTCCCAACACTATTAAACAGAGGAAACGTCTTTACCATTCTCGAGTCATTTTTTTTGTTTTCTCGAGATATAATGGTACTGCTTTCGCCGCTACATTGAAGCCGCACGAGCTATCGCGGTGCAGCCAACACTGCCGCGTTTGCTCGAGGAAATGGGGGACTGTTCGCGAAGAAAAAGCGTTCGTGATGTAAACATTTTTAGATGCGGAGCATCTCTTGCTCGGTCTATGTCCCGCGGCGTCGGCGTTGTAGTCGGCACTCGAACTACGCACGCGCAACTCTCCTCCTTCCCTCTCTCCAACAGTTGCGCGTTACTCTCTCCGCTCTCTCTCTCTACCAGCTGCGTGCACTGCGCGTGCGTTCGCTTCTCCTCACACCGCGCGCGCACGCGCAACTCTCCTCCTCTAGTCTCCTCTCCTTCAAGTGTGAAAAAAAAATAAACGGCGAGCGGCGAGCGTTCCAAGTTTCTCTGCCGCGAGCCGCGACGAAGGCTCGCGGGGGTAACGCTAGGGCAGTCGGTGGCGCCATCTCTCGACGTCAGCACGCAACTGACTCTTTCCTCGGAACCAACACGATGCTCCGCATCACCCCATGGTTCCCCTCGGGAAGATGGTGTAATTTTTTTTTTTTTTTTTGCAAAGTATTCGTGGTACTCAATACCACCAACTTAGTGGTGGAAGTACGAGGAGACGGACAATTAAATGAAGTGGGCAGACAGAGCAATCTGCCTGCCCACTTAGATTACACTTGGGATCGTTTATCGGCAATCTGTTTGTTTCTATGTATACTCCACCGACTAACCCATGTGCCGAAGGTACCACTTGATCGCACGAGTAGTGTACGGGACGTGAGAAGGTGCGACATTCGAAAGAGTCCTCCACGGGCAAGCCCGCGCCTGTTGTACCAGAGCTCATACAGCGCCTAATCATGTCAAGGAACACATGTTTCGTCCGCAAAAAGGCACATAACGTGGGAAAGGTATACTAAAAACAAGAACACACCAAAAGGGCCGCAGGTATGAGTACGACCTCCATGACGACTCTTTTCCAAGTTCACATCGTCGTCCACGGGTGTGCGCTACACCTGCCACGCGCTGCTGCATCTCGTTCCCATCCGGTATACTCTTCTCTATATACCTGGACATTAGAGTCGTCCCCGACTATACACGCGCCCTCCTGCCACCGTCGCCGGGTTACTAACTTTCCGGGCGACGACATATGTCACCCGTCCGAGCGTCTCCCGCCTCCCGTTTTCGAGGTTCCAGCAATTAGCGCGTGCAGGCGAGCGCGGGACTAATCAAGCCGGCTAATGGATCCAGGGCCTCGCTGCGCGGACGGACATCCCCCTCTATACGATCTTACTTCCCGGTTCGGATGCGCGACCGTCGAGCCTCTGACGGCTTGATTCGGTCGGCGGGAAGACTTCGAAACAACGACAGCCGCCCACTCGAGACACGCGCCGGAGCACAAGTCTCCACATGCATAGTATAGCGGACAATATCAGCTGGAACAGTTTCTCGTGCTAGTCGGCTGACAGTTTTTCCAGATAGCCGTGCTCCGATTTAGGAATGGAATGCGAAGCCGACTGTCGCCTACTTTGGAATTCCTAACAAATTCAGAGATAACGTAGCTTCTACGAACCGCTGACGCATGAAAAAATCGGATGGGAGGAGATCAGACCGTGGCGCCCCAAGCGGCTAGCTTTAGAACTACACGGATGGGGACAACAAATAACAATGACTCAGCACTCGGCTGAAGTAACCGAACGCCGGGTCAGCGTTCGGCTGGAGTTCGTTTTCTCCGGTCACCCGAGGGGGAGCTCTTTTATCACCACTTCGGCCTACATGAAGAACCACGCAGCATGCACGGTGCATATGCCCAGCACAAAAGCCGAAGTGGGTCAAGCTCGCATTCTCTGACGTTTTTTTGGGCTAGTATCTTTACGTTACACTGTGCCCCCGCTGTATTGAAGAAGATGACGTCGTCTTGATGACGTGGACATGCCCACAAGGCCTGTAGTCACGTCCACGGGCCTTGTGTTGGGTAAACACCGAGGTGGGAAGACAACAAACGGGTCAGAGCGCCCCCTATAGTTTCATCTCCTCGCCATTGCCGGTTTTCTCGATTTTTCCCTCTGTATTGAAAGACTGACCTCAAAACTAGGGCTGGGCAAGTGATCAATTAACCTCCGATTAATCAATTAGTGCTTTAATCGCGATTAACTTTTTTAACCAGTTAATCGGTAAAATTTTAACAGATAAAAAGAAAGTAAAAATGAAACGCTTTCACCACGCAGACGTGGACGAACAAACCTGTATGAAGGCGAAACTTTAGGTCAAATTTTAACCTAAAGTAAACTTTAGGGGCGAGTTTTGTAACTCCAGACAAGTGCAGAAAGTTACACGTGCACGTGGCCGAAATATCAGTCCAAATTGTTGTATGCTCATGGCGAATAAAATATGGTGCCTATTCATCAACCGTAGACGTACGAAAGTTACGGTGTTTTTCGATGAACAGTTATTTCTCTATAAGCTCCAGTTTCGATGGTGTCAAAAAACTACCATTCTGCACAAGGCGCGTATAGGGAGTATTCACTGGCGGCCATAGCTGTGTCCGCGGCTGGTGAGCGCAAACTGACGGCGTACTCTCCCAGTTCTTTCGCAACGTGCATTCCGCACCACCAAGATTGCCGGCATTAGCAGGCTATGAGTGTGAGCTCGTTATGAGGCTGAGCATGCGCTCTAAACATCGCGCTCAAATATGGCGTTCAGTGAATATCCCAAAGTGAACCTCTTAATAAAATTAAGATTTCATTGTTATGAGCTGTCGGGGGCGTGTCGAAGCCGAGCATTCCAAGGACTTACATGACAGCCTCAAATACGTAGAGCATAGAAACGTAATAAGTCTCGTCACGGTGACATCGAACAACAATACAGCGAACTGAGGTCTGAATGCTTAGGCTTGGCGCATCTTTTGCTGTCTTCATATTCTTCTTTGACCAGCTATCAAAAGGCCGCCATTCGCATGTCTAGATAATACACAATTAGTGGATGATAGTTATCGAGGTGGCCAGAATGAATTTCAGAAAGGGTCTGCTGTGAACAATCAACGGAGGTCGCTCTTGCCGGAGAATATTAACGAACATCTTTGCTTCATGCGGCTGAAGTAGTAATCTGTGAGGGCGAGTGTCTTGGAACTGTTCTCAACTACACATCGAGGTTGATTCATAGCCGAAATTCTATAATTCGGCGTTTCTCACACATCCATCAAAAGCAAAAAAAAAAAAATAATAATAATAATAAGAAGAAGAAGAATTCTTAATTTTTAATTACATTATACTTAGAAATGAACATGACCGATTAATCGATTAATTAATCGATAAACGGGTGTCGATTAATCGGGTTGAAATTTTTAAACGACGCCTAGCCCTATTTAAAAACTCCTATAGTGGTGAAAGGTGCTCAGTTGAGGCACTAATCTAAGCGGTAAATTTTGATGCACGCCAGTAACCTCTCCAAGTAAAATTTAAAAAAAAAAAAGGCGCCGAAGTCGTGTTCGCGATAACAGTAGCGCGCCGTACGTCATGCCCATCAGGGTCGTGGTCTCACTTGGACTCGGAAGATTTGGCTCGGAAAGAAACCAGAATCCTTCTTGTAAGCCTTGATACAGTCGTTTCCTTCTTTGAAAAGTCAAGGCCTGCTTCTAATGAAACAAGCGCTGGCCCTATTCGTAGGGCTAATGGTTTGCCCATGCAGGCTGTTTGTTTATTTTTACGTGTCAGCGTGAAAATGAAGTCGATGGAGACTTCTAAAGTTGGACAGCGGGGAACTCGCGAGTGTTCGGTGTGTACGCTTTGGGATGACCAATATATTTGTGCTTCGGTCTGTTTGAGCATATGCAGAGGCAAAGTTCAGAGAGGGATGCTTTGAGAAAACTAAAAAAAATGAACTAATTAAAAGATCTAGAAAGCTCAAATTAGATACGGATGAAGGAAGATACAGGCCCCATAATTAAGGACCGCGGAGCTGTTCGTGTCTAGGGCTGCGTTTACATGGATGCAATCGTAGCCTATCGAATCAAGATTTTACTATTTCGATTGACAGCAGATGGAAAAGAAAGTAGAAAAACAGGGTGCGTGTGACTGGTTCCTGTTTGATTCGATGCTCTACGCCCGCATTCGTGTAAACCCAACATATGTTCAAGCTATACTCAGATTCATACATAACGCAAAACGCTGTCAAAGTGCTACCGACGCGAGCATGTCACTTAATCTAGAGCTTTGCCAACAAATTGCACGATGAAAACGAAAGAAACAAGAGCGAGTCCCAATATACCCTTATATCGGTCGCAAAAGAAAGTATCAACGAAACACACAAGCGTATAGTGCGGACACACGGAGAAAGGCGAGAGCGACGATACAATAAATATTACAGGAGGACACCTAAGACTGCCTAGGTGTAGGAAGGCGAAAGCATTATAGTCCCGCGGGAGAAATGTTTTCAAGTAATGTTTCTACACGTATTAAAGTTTAGAACGACGTATAGGGATCGACGCCAAGTACGGTGTTTAAAACGACCACTAGGACAACCTCTCAGACGACCTCAAGAACGACGTCTAGGACAAATTCTAGAACGACTTCTAGGACGACTTTAAGGACGTCTAGGACGACGTCGACAACGACGCCTAGAGGACGACGTCTAATGTAACCTCTAGGACGACGTCAAGAACGGTGTCTAGGAGGACTGCTAGGACAGCCTCTAAGACGAACTCAAGGACGACGTCGAGAACGACGCCTAGAGGACGACGTCTAGGACGACCTCTAGGACGTCCTCAAGGACGACGCCAAGGACGGCGTCGTCCTTGAACATACGATTGAGCGGCGCGTGCTTGATGACGTATTTTTATGGCCATCTTTCGGGCACAACGACGCCGGTTTTTCGTGCAATGGGGCAAGTAAGGCTTTCGCCTTAAAAGATCAAATTAAGCGTGAAGGGAAGGCACTATTTTTTTCTGGTTATTCATTGTTTTTTTATCTTTTTTTTTACCACCGGCCGCGGGGCACGTCAGGCCGCAAGGGCGCGGCATATTTGCTCCTCACGCGAGTGCCAACATTGACAAGGTCGGGGCGACGAACAGATGAGGCGCCTTGGCGGTCTCGCTAGCCACACACTGCTGCGGGCCGACTGTTCAAAGACGACCGGGACAGCGACGCGAAGAAAATAATTAACTGTCTATCTAATTAACTTTCGAGATAATTAAAAAAATGTACCCCGCCTAGAACCAATCACCAGCGGCGGTGACACGACCACCCGAAGGGCGGCCGTACAGAAGGCAATATTGGAAGCAAACGCGTCAGCTCCAGGCCTCTCCAATAAATTACTGCTAGATTTGTAACACTGTATTAGCGCCAAGGAGTTTCGGTGGCGCCGTCTCCTGGTTTCCATCCGTGAAGTCACTGACCAAAGCTTGCCTCGCCGTGACGTCACCAGTAGTTGCGACAATTCAGTTTGTTGGTGTGCAAAAAGCACGGTGGAAGCTAGGAGCCATCGCGTTCTCAAACCAATACCGTCGAAGTTGACAGTCTCATGATGGTCTTATTCCTGTCGTTCGGCCAACCGCGGAAAGCTGACCAAAGCGACGCTTTTGGTCGTGCACATCGCCAATACAGTTACGGCGTAACGCGGCATAAGCAGCATGGATGTCCCCGTGACTCGCGGTCGTTACTGGCAGCAACGCCGTCAAACGTAGTTCAACGGCACTGTGTGAAACGACCAGATAAAGTCCTATTGGCGCACACCACAGTAGCCTATTCCGACTGCGTCTGCGCCGGCCAAACGGCGCAAGTAAGAAAAAAAAAAGTGTCTCCTTGCCATCTTTTGCGCATGCGCATTGCGCTCAGCGCGTCTGCTACAACCCGGACGGACGTTGGGTTGAACACCGCGACAGAGATCTTTCCGCTTCAGCGCGTTCAAAAAACTGTTCTCGCCGCCGTTGAGGCACAAAACTAGGGTCAGTGACGAAGCTCTGTCTAAGCAACGCGCGTAGCGCAAGTGCCGAGTTGTACATGACGCGGCACACCCAAAAAACTACTTTAAAAACAGGCATGTCTCCCATAGGGAAACATGGGAAACCGGGCCCGCGACAGACTACCACTAGCCGCCTATCGAAGAGACGTCTGGCGGCGCCACTTGTAACCAAGGGGATGAGTGGACTTTGTCTGGCAGCTTGTACGCGCGCGGTGTCCACACCTATATACAGGGTGATTGTTTGAATTAAGTTAATTCAAACACATTTCTGAACAAAAAATACGTGAAGGGTACACTATAATATGGTCTGTGCGGGCGAGTTATATGGCCAGGGGGACATAATAGAAGGCTCATAGTCCCGATAAATCAGACAATTAACTAAAATCTAAATCAACTTTTCAATCAGGTAAAATAAACATACGATTCAAAATAGAAATTTGATGAGCGTAATCTAAAACCACTAAAGGCCTGTTCACACATGCAGCGGAGCGCTACAAGCTTAGCGCTAACCTCGCGCTAAGTGCGTACTGACCGGAGCGTTCACCAGCTTTGTATCGCACCGCCAAAACTGTTGCTCGTGGCAGGCGATAAGTAGCTGACGGCACGTGAGGAGCGCTACATCAGCGCTTCGCTCCATGTGAGAACCGGCCTTAAGTCTGTCAATCTTAAAAAAAGATTTAAGCCGTAGTAAAGTAGTAACTTGAGCCCATTTTAAGCGCGGGGATCGACGCACGAAAGTTATCACTTTTGCAGCAAGTGCAGCGCTGGCGGTCCGAAAACCATGGATGAAAAGATTACCAACCGCATTGTCAGACCGCCAGCGTTCCGCCTGTTGCACGTGCGGAAACTTCAACGCATCCCCATGCTTACCACGTGCTTCAAATCCCCCTAAAATTGACTGATCTGAGGGGTTTGAGGTGACGCTCAGTGGGTTTCAGAGTAGTACCCTATGTTGATGTTCACTAATAAAAAGTGGATTAACAAATTTGAGTGAATTATATGACTTATCGTGACAATAAGTCCCCTGCATTATGACCCCCTGACCACATTACTCACTCGCACAAACCGCAATCATTACCCTTCACGGCTTTTCTGCTCTTTTTCATAATTCTGTTTGAATTAAAATCAGACACTGTATATTTTACACCGTGGTAAAACCTCAGGAGGCATCCGTGTTAACGGCTGAAGGTAAGCGGACCCACACACAAATCCTCATCTGCCGCGTCAACCCTTTGGAGTGCACGTGTTTTAGCTAACAGGCGTTTTGAGAGACGGTTCTTGGCATTCCTTCTGCAGTAGTACAAGCGTTCATCTAAATTCTCGTTCCGAAGGCTCGAAACACTGCCATCGTAAATCTCGTTTCTTTTTTCTTTTTTTTTTTTGTTTTTGTTTAGAGGTAGGCGTTTTACAGATACCCCAACCGAGGATTGACCCCGTATGTTACCACGGCCATGAGCCGTCTTTCTCTCGTTCGTATGTGCGTTTTTCTTAGACTCCTCCTGAGCCTATTAGTGCCTTTCGGCTACAATTTGTTTAAGATATCGATTTCGCTCGCCTCGGGACAGATTGATCGATGACTTCGATTCGTTTAGGCTCATCCGTCCGTTCTGTACAGCAAATGGGTCTGTATGTTTGTGTGCGCTAGTTCTCTCCCGCACACACTGTTTCCTTCAATCTCAATATTTTTTGTTTGCTTCGTTTTGCGTGTATGGCAGAATTGGAGAACGGAGTCTGATTGAGCGAAACGACGTCAAGTGTACGATGATCCGTCCAAACTTAAACTGAACCTGCAGCACGGTTGAAATAAAGCGCAAAATTGATTAAAGACGACACACAAAGCAGGAGATAGACAAAGAAAGAGCAAGAAAGAAAAAAAAAAAAAGGGGGGGGGGGAGAAAGGGAAGAAACGCGCACGGAATCCGCCGTCGAAATTGGCGTAGTTATAAATAGAAACGTCAGTGGCGCCGTCCTGCGGTGTAATGTAGAAGAGAAAAAAAAATCGCTGCTGCAGATGCCGAAACAATGGGGCTCGTGGTTTTCCGATGCGATTCTAGAGAGCCATTACTTCTGTCTTCCCGTGACAGTTGAGATCACGGACGCGCACGCGAACCTTCGAGGAATGAACTCCGCAAATGGAGACTCGAAACGTCATTAAAATGCAAAAAAAAAGAAAAAAACACACACACACACACAAAAAAAAAACACAAGTTGTTAGGCACAAATAAGCAAAAAAGACTGAAACCATGCCTTCTTTAATTTCCTCCCTTTTTTATTTTGTTTTGTGATCGTATTTGCTCCTAAAAGAATAGTTTTATTTCGCCAAATCCGCGCAGTTGTTCCTTGGGCGACAGACGGACGCGTAGAACGAATCGCTCAAGCTCGCGAAATAAATTCTCGAAGTAGGCTCTATTGGACGTAATCGGAATTCGAAACAAGGAGCTCCGTGGCACGGGTCGGATTTGAATAAAGTGCCCGGTAAAGTTCGAACAAAAGCTAAACAATACTTCTATATTAAAAAAAAAAAAAGTTGATTGTCTTGACAAAAAAGAAAACAGAAGGGAAAAGTCGGCTGCCCATAGCTGTGTTTCGGATGGTGTTGTGATGTCCTTCTCGTGTCCTTGGTCTTTCTATATATCACCAAATAGAAAACCATTACCAACGGTTAAATATGGGTTATAAAGACAACAACACGTACACACAACCTAGTGCACTTCTAATATAGATTTCTCAAGTTCGAGTAAACAACTGCGCCGAGAAAGTGAGGGAGAGGAAAAGACGCGAGCGCGCGGGGACGTCAGAACGCTGATTCGAATGATTAGTGTGTAGACCTAAAGGAGGTAAACCTAAAGCTAGCAGCCTTTGTCTCCACTGAACTCGCCGAACGCGTTAGAACCCGGACTGCCGACGTCCGGCGTTTGACTCTCGCATGCGAACGCGTTCGACGAGTGCAGTGGAGACAGAGGCAACCTTTGGCTGTGTTCCAAAATTTACTCGATCCGGCTCCGGAGTAAAGATTTCGTACCGTAGTGTTTCAAAACTTACTCGCGCTTACCCGATGACGTCAGAACTCGTGTTCCAGAAGCGGGTTATTTACTCCGGAGTAATTACTCACGCTACCCTCCTCGATCGGAGGTAACGTCGGATCAAATCCAGTAAATACGACACGTAATCTGTTCGTCGTCTGCTTTCTGCGCCGACAGCCGTCAAAGCTCGTTTGCTTCGTTGGCTTTGGCGGCAGACGTTCGAAATAACAAAGAGTGAGGGGCAGCCATCTATGTGTGGTTATTGCAATTTGTTGCTTTCAACGCAGGAATTGACTGCATCACATCCACCCGGGAATACCTGTTGCCAGGCACTTATCCAGGGGGGGGGGGGGGGGGGGGGGGGGCCTTTATTTTTTAAATCTTCCATTTTGCTGGGGCCTCCTCTCCGCCCTCCGCCTCATAAAGCATTTTGTCATAAACCCCCCCCCCCCCCCCCCCCCCCCCCGTCGAAACAAAATCCTGGCTAAGTATCTGATTGTTGTTATTCTCAGAGGGCGAGCGTAAACAGGAGCTTCTCCGCATCCTCGGCGTTGGAGGGAACGCCGTATTCTCAGATTCAAGGCTCAAAATATTCGAACGCAGTAAATGATGTTGAAGTATTTTTGTTTCCCCCAGAGTATGTGATGTGTGGATAAAGTATTTAAAGCAGCGAAGGCATCGAACGTTGCATGTATATGATCAGTCAACAACCCCTCCCCACCTCCCTCCCCAAGAAATTGTCTATAGCGGTTTGTAAGTTTTCTTCGTGATTTTGTAATCGTATTTGCTTCAAAGCGAACGTAAGCTACATATTACTGTAAAGAAAGCCCCCTGCGCTGTACCGCTACACCGTGTGCAAGCAATTTCTGCAAAACGGAATCGGTGCAAATTACGATGCGTGGAACATATGTGTTTAGGGAACCTGGACCAGATTTGCAGCGATCGCGCTGATTAATAAAAAAACATTTTTTGATGTCTAACTGTAAGGAGTAAGTAATTTTCATCTTAATATACAGCTCAAACTGAAGGTAGGTAAAACGAGCTGGTGGAGCCACCTCAGAAAACACCGCGTCGTCATTAATATTATTGTCTCTCCGAGCGCTTTCTCCGTGATCAAAAGAGATCGTCCGCTATTTTCCGCCATCGCTGCTGCGTTTTCTTTCTGCCGTAGCTCAAGACGAAGCCAATCCGCGGAGTATCCAGGTGATGATCCCGGCCGTTCCAAAATCGAGTCGCGGATCGTTTCACTCGCGATGTCACGAGGTATTATTTGCGCTGACGTAGGAGACAGGTTTCTCGGGTGAGATTTGGAACATAGCCATGGTTTCCACTGCACTCGTCGAACGCGTCAGAAACGCGGAATGCCGGCGTCCGGTGTTTGGCTTTCGCATTAGAACGCGTTCGACGAGGGCAGTGGAGACGAAGGCTTTAGGTTTTCCTCAGTAATCATTCGAACAAGAGCTCGAACTTCTGACGTTCCTGCGCGCGCTCCTCTTCTCTGCCTCACTTTCACGGCTGCACGGTTCCATCAATGCTGTTCCAAGTATCAACGGTCCTCGAAAAAAAAATCAATATTTAAAAATGTTGAGGCGACACGTATACGGTACAATATTTAGAGAATGCAAGCTGCGAGTGCGTGATTGAGTGGTGGAAGCAATATAGTTTTTTACGAATAACATACGCAGTTCTTATTTACTATATTGTGTAGCAGCTTTGGTCGTTCCACAACAAGTCTCGAATCTATAAGGCTTCAAGTCCAATGTCTGGCATTGACGATGTAGGATAAAATGTACGATCATGTCGATTAAAAACGGGAAGTTCTGCGCATCATTCACGCGCTGCGCCAAGTCTTCTTTACATGGTTTGGTGGTCTAAAGAAGAAACGGTGCCTTTTTGCGCTTGAAACCTAAATATTTTGATAACATTTGCATAAATCTAACCTAAGATGAACTTATACATATACTAATTTTGACACATAAAGGGGGCAATCAGTAACGCTTCGCGTGGAGCCGGACTTTCTTTCTTTTCTTTTTTAGTATATGGTTTTGAGGTGCATACGAGCATAGAAAAACCGATTATTTGTTTCTAGGGAAACACAAAAAAAATATATATGTCCAGATTTGTATATTATAGTCACTGAGAGAATAAGAATGGCAGGGCGTGTCTTTGGAACGCCAGGCATCCAGCACGCGCTCCATGCCTTCCGCCGTGCTTTGGCCCCGCTCGCGCACGCTCGAGGTACGCGAGATACCGAAGCATGGTCGAACAGTTCGCGCTATAGAGGCGGAACTCCTGAAGCTCCTCCCTGCTGTTCTCAACTTCTCTGCCACAACAAATAGACCCTTTTCGAAATTCGGAAATTATGCGTAGATTATGTGCGGCCGCCATTCGTTGGTCACGCACTGTGAGCACGCGTTGGACACGAGCCGTTCGTCAGCATTCGAAGTGTATACCTGGATCGAAACGCATTCCACACGAGTGCTGCGTCAGTGTTCGGCGCGAACTCGGAACCAATCACGGCGCTTCACGCCGGAAGCGATGATACCAACTAATGGCGGCTGCGCATAGTCTATGCATAATTTCACGATTTCGAAAAAAAACCTATTATTTTCGCTCATCCAACGAACTCACCAGGCGGCCGAGAAATCTCACAAATCCGAGCCCCCCATGTTTGTTTGGCGTCTGTCCTCTGTTTCTGTCATCAGTTCTATAGACCTTTTTCGCATAACCTCAAACCAGCCAGTAACTGACGTACCCTCGACCTGGTGAATTTTTGGATTGCCCGCTGACACAGGGTATGCAACCGCCAAGGGTATGGGCGAAAAGGCTTAAAAACGGACGTCGTGCATGAGTTAGTTCCGAGTGCTCCTTTTTACCGTGCTGCAATTTCCCAAAATCTACGGCTGTCTGGCTACTACTGCGTGGTCGTCGGATGGATAAATAATTTTAAAAATCATAAGAATAGCAGAAAGTGTGCCATGAGCACAAGAAGCTGCAGCGCGAGTGTGGCTGCAAGGTCATCGAGCTTCGCATTTTCCCCAAGAATCCTTATTTATGAAGTCAGTCGATTGCGAGCTTGAATCGCGAGAGATTCGTATCAGACTCAACGTCACGTTTAACCTCACGGCCACTTCGTCTATGACAAAAGGACCGATTTTAATTCCCGGTGCAGGTGGTTCAATTAGGTTATCACTGCAAGCCCCATGGTATGTGAAAGGTATGAAAAAGTCTACATGCCACCACTCAAGATGGAGCAATCAAATGCCGAGAGCTTACTTGCATAGACTACATTAAACTGCTCATATATACTTCGCTGTGGAAACTCAATCAAAACACCCCACCGTCTTCGTCATCGTTCTCTCGAGTAGGCAAGGTTACAGTGTTCTAGAGGCAAGGTGGTGGCCTGTGAGTAGCCAGCTGGATTCAACCGGAAAGCTCCAACCAAGTTATAGCAGCCCACCATAGCCAAGTCTATC
Source organism: Ixodes persulcatus (assembly GCA_013358835.2). NCBI lineage: Eukaryota > Metazoa > Arthropoda > Arachnida > Ixodida > Ixodidae > Ixodes > Ixodes persulcatus. The sequence continues at coordinate 181,579 of JABSTQ010010315.1, read as the reverse complement.
CCCCCATACCCACACCATTGCCTACCCTGATAGCTGTGCTGCCAGAACTAGCCGGTATTTCTTTTTATAAGCCGCTAGACGGCGTTGTCGGCGCCGCAATTCTCAAGATCTCGGCGCCGTTAAAGAAAAGGTCTATACTTCGTCTTACCTTAGTATGAACTATTGTTAACCGCGCGTGCTAAAAGCGCGAGCTAGTCGCTTTGAATGAAGCCGTGGCGGCTGCACGAGCGCTCGTGCAGCAAGTGCTGTCAAGGCAGTCAAGGCTGGCCGCTCGCGCTAGCACAGCCTTCGCGGTTAGTCCATGCCAACGTTACTAGATTACCTCAGTTGTGGAACTCCCGCGGAAGGGGGTACCCCCCCTCACTCACCTCAATCCGCCTAGAGTCGTTCGAAGCGCCATCTATATTTTCGTTTCATAACTGTGCATTATAAAGAGCACAGCTGAAGCGCCAAATGGCGATCACAACGCCGCCATTTCTCCCGCAGCGGTCACTCGAGGAACTTCACGTGACATCTATTTTTGGCTTCAATCGGGTTACAGGGGTCCCACCCCCGTCGCCCTTGCGGACGCGCCGCGAAATACCCCCCACAGTTAATATGCGCCTAGGTCGGGACGCGCTACCTGAAATCCCCGCTGAGGCATGGTTGTATAAAAACAATATTAATTGTGTTGCAAAACCTTGAAAACTAAAAATTTTAGAAAACATCACCCGCCCCCATTTTGTACTAATCTCCAATAAAAGTTACTACAAAAAGAGTTTTTTTCGTTGGTTTTTACGTTTCTAGTGACGTTGAAACGAACGTATCCCGATTCAGTTACCAATGCAGCCGTCCGGCGGCGCGTCGAGCGAATCTTGGCGAGTCGTGGTGAGTGAGGGGGGGTACTGTTCGTGCATGCAGCGTCTATGAACAGTTCCGTAACTGAGTTAATCTAATAACGTTGGTCCATGCTAGGGTGAGACGAAGTATAGGATGCGCGCCACGTGAGACAATCGATGGTACTCGAAACAATTCCCGAAATCATTGTTTCCCAACATATTTTTTTTTTTTTTTAATGCCCGCGCATCGCATTTGTTTTCAAAGCCGCGTATTAAAAGCCGCCTGACAGTAATATAAATGCAAATAAAATTACGATTGAATAAAAAACTGCACTGAGACGATACAGAGCTGTATGTATATACAGAACAAATGCGTGAAACAGGCGGCACGCCGCAAACGTAAACCAACGTTCGGAGTCTGAGCAACTTGTTTCGTTCTCGTAAACTGCACGCGGAAAGGCTTGCATAACGCTTCGCGAGTTCTCGGTTGCTGTTTTCGACGGTAACTTTCATTTCTAAACGAATTAGGAAGCACTCATATTTCATCCTCTCCAAAACGCCAAACCGCCACGACAACATCGAGACAGGCACAAAGCTCGCGCATGCTTCAAGAACACAACGCGCACAGGACGGAGAGTTTAGCCGGTGCATGCACTAACTTGAGCAGCCCAAGTGACGAGCTCGCCGTTTAACTCAATTACTCGCGACAAGAGCAAACAATTAAAAAGCCAGAAGTCAACGTTGCCACTTCAATTGTATGAGGCGAGAAACTAAGGAAACGAGAAAGCGCGGGGACATCGGAACACCGAGCTCTTGCTAGACTGAACAGTGGGTATAGACGCAAAGCTAGCTGCATCTGTCTCTATACTCAATCTTCGAACACTTTCGAACGACTAATGCCGGCGTTCGCGTTCGTACACGGTCAAACAACGAATAGGGACAAAGGATGCTACCTTTGCGTCTATACCCACTGCTCAGTCTAACAAGAGCTCGGTGTTCCGATGTTCCCGCGCGCTCTCGTCTGCTTCTCTCTCTCTCTCTCTCAATTTGAACCCGTATAGCGTTCTCAGAGCAACACAGTGTTCACGGTGAGAAGAATGTAAGAGGATTCCATCAAAACAAGTTTCAAAATAATGCACAAAAGGAAGACGTTTACCATAAGTGTTTCCGCAATGATTTGTTTTTGTGCGCGGCACTTTCGAGGAAGACAGAAATGACCGAAAGGAGTTAAAGCACGCCTGAAAACCAATTGAACTACCTGGTATCCTTAGTGTATGATTATTCTTATGCACTGATACTCTCCTAAAGCAAACGTGCCTTCTCGGTGGCGCGCATCGCAACACAGATGAAAGAGCAACACAAGCATCCCTCCAACATTATGCGCACAAAATTACCCAAGGGTAATCAATCGAAATAGCATATATTTTGCAGTCATTCCTAAGAACTATCTCACGAGTCCTCCCCTTATCTTCTTCCTTCCCTATCCACCTATGCTTTCTAGTTTTAGCTATTCGTGCGTGCTTCTTCGTTGCGCGTAGTAAGCAACCCCCGTCCTCGAAAGGGCGATTCACACACTCGCGTTCAGTCCGACCCAGTGCGACAGTTGCCATGGCAACTGATGCGTCGACTCCATCAAAACCGGTTTTGACTCCGTTTTGTTGGAGCCGACGCAGCTCCCTTAATTAAGGGAGAAAACAAAGCCCGCAAGTTTCCCATACAAAATTGGTCTATGGTCGTCTATGGAAAATTATATGGCAGGCTATCACCCCCTATGGCCCTCTTTGGTCGGCCATACAAATCCATAAAGACAGCTACAACCAGCTATAGAAAAATCTATGGCCCTGTGTCTAAAGACTGGGAACCAATAAATTTTCTTTACCCGCCTATAGACAATTCTATGGCCACGAGTCTAAAGACTGGGAACCAATAAATTGTCTTTAACCGTCTATAGAAAATGTTATGGCTCTGAGTCTAAACACTGGGAACCAATAAATTTTTTTTAGATGCCTATAGAAAATTATATGGCCCAGTGTCTAAAGACCGCGAACCAATAAATATTCTTTACCCGCCTATAGAAAATTCTTTGGCCCCGAGTTTAAAGACTGAAACCAATAAATTGTCTTTATGCGTCTATAAAAAAAATATATGGCCCCGAGTCTAAAGACTAAGAACCAATAAATTTTCTTTCCACGCCTATAGAAAATCACTACCGGCGCTTACTTTTTACTAAAACACTCCCCGTTACAAAAATAAATCAATACTGAATTTCTGTAATGCCAGTGACAAACCATGACCCAAGATATGCTCTCTGCTGTTGCAACGAGTCGTGAAAACCAGTAATATTGTTTGTTTCAAAAATCCCTTAAAAAACTTGTGCAACAATTAAAATGAATTATTACCCCCCAAAAGTGAAAATAAATTACACTCGCGCCGAACACTGCGATCAAGCAATAGCTTGATTGCAATCTTCAGCACCAGTGTACTGCATGTCATCACTGCATTGTCAAAGGGATTCATCAAACTTATTAAAAAGATAATTAATTATAGTTAATTAGCCTAATGATCTACATTTGCTTTTTTCAGGGTTTTGAATTAACAGATGGGGGCTATTCCAAGAGGCAATTCAAATAATGTATTAAGTACGAGTAATATTTGCTCCGCCTCTCCGTGTTTTTGCGACAAATAATGGGTCACCGGCAAAGACGGATTCAAAAGTTAGACTGCCATATATACAGAGAGTGCGAACCGGTGGCGCTGCGTTGTCGCTGTTGTGTGGGGTAGTGTTCTGTGTATTCTGTGTGTTCAGAGACTTGCGAGCGCTACCATGTAGCGCTCGCAAGTCGGGGGAACTTAAAGGAAAAAGAATATTTTTTTTTAGAGTATGCTGGCTAAAGAGAGCCATAGTGTAAGCCATAGAAAATTATTTAGCCAACCATTAGACAAGCTAAAGAGCGCTATGGCTGCACAGCGATAGGGTTATAGACAAAGCTAAAGAGGCCCATAAAGGCGACCATAAAAATTGCTAAAGACAGCCATAGAAAATTCTTGAGCTAATTGGGCCAAATAGCTAAAGCCGACCATACAAAGAATTTTCTATAGCCGACCATAGGACATTTTTGTATGGGTTACTTCTTTACAAGGTACGCAGACAGGCCAAATTATGCGTCCTTCGCAAGCAGCCTATACATGTTGAGGCCCAGGCCAGGCGGCACTTTAACGCGAACATCTGACTTCTGCGTGTACACCGAACATAAAAAAAAAAAAAATTATAGGTGTCCCAAAGCTACTATTCAAGCCGCAACCACTACAATATCGAAGTCACTGTCGGATAGGGAGTGTTGCTATTTAGATCGTATGAGGTGGCGCGCGCAGCGGACTTCAGGATCATGTGACCTCTAGTTTTTGCATGTTTTATTTAAAGATACGAAAGAAAAGGCAGGCGAGCTGGTCATTGGCATTCATAGTAAACCCAAAACAAAGGAGTAATAAAAGGAAACACAGGCATAACCACAAAGTCTCAAACACAGCTTTGAAGTTTATTCAACAAAAATCGCCTTATATTTACGTCCATACCTCTCTCAAAAATTCAAAAGACCTCCTCGCCCAAACTAAATTAAAACTTTGCTCTATCCGTTTTTTTCTTTGTTTTGGGCTTTTTATGAATACTTTCGTTTCCTGGCCTGTTTGATTGTGGCACATGTTTAATTAATTATTTATCTGAAATAGCATCGAATTTACACAGGATTAAGATAGGAGTGGAGGTTACACAACACAAGGAAGCCTTCGCTAAATGCACACACCAATACAATCATTTCAGCACATTTCAATTAAAAAAAAATAAACAGCAGTTGACAACTTTAGGCATCACTGATCGAAATTTCTGACACAAAGGAAGCAAATTCTTCCCATCGTTCAGCAGCCGCAATGTGTGCTGGACGTTAGTTCTATTCCCGCGCTGTTTGCAAAAAGAAAAGAGAAAGAATATCTAAAGCAATTCCTAAAAAAGAAAAAAAAAAGTGTAGCATACACACTACACAAAAATAGATGTAGTATTTATATTCGATGTCAGCACCAATCATGTTTAACTGTAAGTCAGCGCTGTCGTCTGTCAGTCTGTTTTTACTCTGTACGTGTAGTTGCCCCGCTTGTACTTCTAACAAAGCATATCAATTTTTCTATATCCAAATATGTACCGGAGCGTTTTGCTTTCTAGACTTCTGCTTGGCTGAAGACGGGCTCCTCAACCGTGCTCCACAAGGAAGTGAATGCGCCACTTCCCCCCACCCCCTTGATTTTCCTTCTGTTTTTTATTGCACCATTTACTTCTCTCACTGTAACGTAATTCAATTATGCAATACATTAAATAAATTCCCCTCATGACATGCCCGATATTGTCACCGCAGCCATAACCGTGAAACGGCGAAAGAAGGCACAGTCGTATACCCCAAGCAGAAAGAGGGGACGCGCTCTTCAATAAAATGTCACCTAACAACAAGAACCACAAATTATATAAAAAGAAAGTAAACGGAAGGTCGGGAAAGTTTGGCCGTGACCTGCGCGCGGCAGCTGCAGCCACGTGTCGCCCGTCAGTCTAACAACACTGGGCCCCCCTCCATCACCCCCTTCTTCCTGGTTGCTCTTCCTGCTACCTTTCACGTCCAACTCCCCTATCGGGAGTTGAAGAGGGGACAAGGGGCGGGGGGTGCAACCTTGAGTCAAAGTTCACGACCCCTCTTTCCCCGAAACTGTCCTCAACACAAAAAAGAAAACGGTTGGCATGCCTGCCCCCCCCCTCCCTCCCTCACACACACACACACACCAGGTGTGTACAGCATGATTCAGCTGTAAATGGTATAAAGACACACAAATGGCCGCCACCTCTTCCGATATCCGTATTCAGCAATTCGGAACACCGCGACTGGTCGCCGGAGGTGGACATCAACTCTCGCTTGCACCAGCGTCTTGATTTCGGGTAATCAACCGGAAGGCACAACACTGTCCACGGAGTGACGTAGCTTTTTCTCGATTGACGTAGTACAAGCATACGATGTATTAGAAGTGTGACCACAACTTTAAGATTGTCGCCCTTCGCAGGTGATTCAGTATGAACTCGTGCCGAGGTGCACGCTCTAATATATATCGTCAAGCTTGTTACACTGTAAAAAAAACCAGTGCGTCAACTTTCCCGCACAATACTCGAAGAGCCAATCACCGCAACTTACGGAGGCAGCTCAGCGAATGACGATGCCGAAACATGAGTTTAGACCAAAAAACGAAGTAAAACGTGACACTTGCATTGCTTAATGTCGGAACTCAGAGTGCGTTTTTTGGTCTAAACACGTTTCGGCATCGTCATTCGCTGAGCTGCAGCTCCGTAAGTTGCGGTGAATGGCTCACCGAGTGTTGTGCGCGAAATTCGACGCACTGGTTTTTTTTTTTTTTTTTTTTTTTTTTTTACAGCGTAGCGTAAGCTGGTAAACAAAACAAAAAAATTGAAAAAAAAAATTGAAATTCTGAAAACCCAGGATGGCAGCCGAAGTTTCTTTAACCACATCGTTCCACCCGAGCGACAAATCGCGAGAATTACTCCCAGACATGATATATCAAATGCATCGATTTACGTGAATGGGTCTGTGAAATCCTTTTTGGGGTTAAACCAATCGATGAATGAAGTGATGCACCGGTCGCCGGCTAATTTATTAGTCAATTATTGAGTTTAAGAAATCAAAAACTGGTCACAAAAAGGCATGTTTCTGGATTATTTACAAAATGCAATTGCCAAAAATACTTTTTTTTTTGTTTTTTGTGGGCAGAAAATGTTGATACTGTATGTACGCCGAAAAACAAATCACAAAAAAAAAAAGTTATAATAGCAAACCACGCTAAGCGTTCCTGACTCAGTGACTATACAGTGCTTGGCCGTTTGGCACTTTGCAATACATCCCGGGCTATCCTTGTCGAGTGATTGTGCGCTCTTATTGGCCGCTCAATGATAATGAAATGTATGGGGCAGGCGACGCTTTGCCCCGATCAAATAATTAACGAGCTTTTATTTTCCTTTTCTTTATTTTCATCACGATAGAGCGTGAACTCATTTCAGAGGTCAAAGCACAGCTGCAATAAAAGTCTCTAAAAAAACATAAAAAAAACAATTAGGCCCCTTTAGCCATCTAAAATAAATCAAAAAATGTTTCATGTGTGTACGTATGTACGCATCTAATGCTCTATGTGTGTGCGTGTGTGTGTGTGTGTGCGTGTGTGTGTGTGTGCGCCAGCCGACGCAAAGCTGCAATAGAACGTTACATCATATAAAATGCTAGCTGGCAGAAAAAAAAAAAAAAAGGTAGTTCCACTTCACACCCTCAAAGTCCCAAATGGCAATGTCCCTTTTATACGGTCTCGCAACGGCTCACCCCCGTTCAATGATTTGTAGACTTTTAGACTTTCATTCGTCCGCCCCTTGTATCGCGCCATGGGTCCCTCAATAGATAGCGTTTCTTTTTTTAGTGCCGCGAAAACGATCATTTCGGAGTTTCGAGCAAACGCAGTACGTCGCTAGACCAACGATTTTTCCATCGTGCCGCGACTCGGACAATATGCAGTCAACTCGAAAAAGTATGTGATAAAAATGACCAAACTTGTGAGAGAAAAAAAAAATAAACATCAATATATTCGGAGAAAGAGCCAAATGTACGGACATCCCTTAGTTTCTCTCCTAAAAAAAATGAAAAAGAAAGCATTTGCTGTGTTAAAAAAAAAAAAAAGAAAGAAAAACATTTCTGTCTGACTGTCCTGCCGCGCAGCTTGGTTTTGGTACTCTCCGTTCGAGTTTTCGTTCCTATAGGACGCCAGAAATCACATTGGCCGCCAACTGACAGGGTTTTATTTATTTCGTACCAGGCTTGATGTTGTTGTTTTTTTTTTTTTCTTTTTGCTTTAATTCAACTTTTTGTAAATGTGCCACTAATGATTGTAGGCGTGATAAAAGAAATGCAAACACCCATTTCGTTAACAACAAAAACTATGTTCCATTAGTTTTATGGAACATTCTATGTTTTAATGGAACATTCTATGTTCCATTCGTTTTATACATTTCGATTTCGATTCCTTATCACAATAATACCACCCCACACACGGGTAAACAAAACAGTATTAGGAAAGTTTATTCGTGCTGAGAATATCCTTTACTGTGTACTTCATTGGTGTCTTTCCCCACCTCTAAATGTACGCTATAGCTGCAGGCGATACCCAGAGAAACACTTTGGTTTTTATTTGCTTTGTCCTTTACATCTTCGTCGCTCAAACAACAAGCGACAATAGAAGTTACAGAGTCACGTCTCGATAGGTAATACGGATCCCGTTAAAATGACCGCTAGAGAGACAGCATTTATCCTGAACGAACTGGGTGAATGCATGCAGTTTTGTATCATTACAATGGACGACTCAAATTATATACGGTTTCTTGCGGGAACGGGAGTGTTCGTATTAGAGAGTTTTAGGGAACCCTATTTGCACGTCCGGTACGGTACGATGGGCCCTCCGGTATACGAACTGCGCATGCGCGAGTCTCATGCGGTAGCCCATGCGCAGTTCGTACCGGAGGGCCCGGTACGAACTGCGCATATGCTACAGCAGAAGACTGGCGCATGCGCAGTTCGTATACCGGAGGGCCCATCGTACCGTACCGGACGTGCAAATACGGCTCCCTAAAACTCTCTATTAGGGAGACATCACTGCATCTGCACTTGTGGTTACCTGTGAAGAACAGCCGTGCCAATGAAGGGATCTACTACAGATGAAAGTGGACAAACAGTAGTAGGACAATTCGGACACGGACACGCATGTTTAATTCCTTGCCGACAACCGACAACAAAAGAACGGTTTCGACGGAAACTGTTCACGCTCGTCCCGACAGCTGCACCGGACGGCTCTTGGTGTGTGGGGACACGCTACGGCACAAAACGAGAGTGGCATAATCTTCCGTGTTTGTTTCAAAGCGGTCATTACCTTGATTATATCGCGGAGGTCAGAGTGCAGCGGATTGCAAGGGGGGACGCTATTTATTAAGCCTTTTCTATACGCTCAAAGAGGACTAGTCATATGATACGCGGTGCGAAGACGTGTTTTTTCTGTCTGCATTTTGTGAGGCTTAATTAACGCTCAAAAACACGATGACACAACAATCATCGAAATCACAGTCAGTTATGCGACGACACAAAAACGCGATGACACAACAATTAAGTGTAACGGATCCTACGCAGAAAAAGAATTGCAGTGATGATAAGTCTTTCTATGAGAGCAGCTCTACTTTCAATTACACCGTGACGTTTGAAGGAATTCGACTAACCTCGTGCACAGTAATGAAATGAACTCGAGTATTTCGTAGAAATACGTGACATAATTAAATGCTTTACGAGCTGAAAATACTAAAGACACACGTAATTCACGATCTCTCCGATGAAATATTGGGGCACAAGCAGCTGACAACAAGCGGAGTTAGGCCACAGAATACACCGGGAATCGCGAGAGTGAAGTCGATCAAATTTGGACAAACGATGACGCAGTTTCAAAAGCCCCTACTTTCTGAATGTGATAATAGCTCTCATCAAGTTACTTTTGGATTTTAGGTAACTCGTAAGCCAATTTGGTTACCAACCAGCCGTTTCGGGAGAAGTAACTTGTAACAGGCCTTGTCATATTCAAGCAGCAAACAAACTGCTCGCAGAGGCATCAAAACCACCGTGTTGCCAACTCTTTTTTCGCTTTAGTTTCTCCAAATCGTCATGAGAGAACATGTGTGTGAACAAACAGTACTTCGGAAGATTGCTCGTAATGTCTGTTCAAAAAGCTTCAGAGTTTCAATATTGGGAGAATATAAAAAATAATGGTCAAAGTGCGAGAGAGCAGGTGCGTATTAATCGCGATGTTTAAACCCTGTGACTGAGAAGGAAACTTAAAGACAGTTTGAAGGGCCAGAAGAAAAAAAAAAGTGGACAGACAGTGAGCTGAGCTCGAAACGCTATCTGTCCACTTTTTTCTGTTCTCACTGGTCTTCAAGTTTTCTTCTCAGTCTTGAAGTTTAAACACCATGAAAAATATCTGATGCCAACTTGAATTCACCGAACTCTTTCTGATTTAATTTTGCCGGCGAACAACAATGGGTGCCTGTCACGCTAATGAGACCAGGCCCAAAAACACCGTTGACAGCAGGAAACCCGTTAGCGAAAACAGCTTCAAGTTCAAATAGAAAGTGCGTAAGAGAGACAAAGCCGGACAAGGTAGGAAAGCGTTCAAAAAAAAAAAAAAAAACAAGGAAAAAGAAACACGCCGGTTGCGACCTTGCCGCGCACGGCTGACCAGCGGTCAAGGGCCACTGACCCCCAAAGACCAGAGGGTCGTAGCTCCGAGCGCTTCGCGGCTCGCTTCAATCCACATTTGTCTATACTCGATTTCAGCTTACGATGGACCGTAGGGGATGCTACGAGCCGTCCCAGCAAATCCAGCGCTGTGAACATGTCACGTGACCACACACCCCGTGCGTCGCTCTGTTCCTTCCGAAGGCCAAGTGGCACTCACACGGCGTTGGATTGGCTCCGATTGCTCGCCAAACTGCACACGGGCCAAACGGCTTCCATTGAACTCTATTGTGTAGGGCAACGCCACCCGGTGCCGCTGCTGCCGTTGGCACGTGATGCCGTCATCCCCCGCAATCCAGGTGGCGCCCCCTACTTCCGGTGTGGCGGCCGACTTGCGCACCCCGCCCGCCGCCGCCGCCATTCCCTTTCACCCGACGCCTTTACTATGGGGCCGCACTGAAAAGACCTTTGCTATGGTCTTACCAGGGAGCGTTACTTTTACTTCCTCCGGGTTTACTTTCTTTTCGTCTATCAAAGCGATAACAATCGAGGCACACCGGAAATTGCGTCGGAGGAGTGCATTGTTAGCAGCGCGAACTTTTTCATCCAAGTAACCAGCCGTCTGCTACTCTGGAGCCCACCAACGGAATCGTTGTACGCGTGTACAGTCTTTGATGTTGTATAGCATATCTTTGTTAGTATAAATATTATCACTGTTGTCACGTACTCCTCACAATCACAGCCTATGATTGTGAGGGGGGCGAGACAACAATCATAATAACTCGGGATAATACGCTATATTATCCCCAGTGAGTAAACAAACACAAAACTATAAACTTTTCTTTTTCGATACTGACATATTCACGTAACTTGGCATCTCCTGCTGCCTAGTGCGGAGCCAGTTGGCCGCATTTGCTTGCTGGGTAGGAGAGACGAATAACAAATGAAAGTGCAATCATTTTTCATCCTTTGCTGAGACGAAGCGCTTGTTCACGCCATTTCTCAATTGAATGTTTATTTGATGATGCGAGGAGCTTGGTTTTATAAGCTGTCTGCTTCAAGATAAGAAATTAATACGAAGTACCGTGTGCCGTCTATAATTTGAGTGCGCTTATATATATTAGGTAATGCATCGTTCTCTAAGCAAGAAAGAGACAGAAGAAAAGTTAAAGGGGGTTTCACACAAATCCAAAATCATTTAGAACGTGTTCCCAAACGAAAGCTTCAATCCGAAAAAAATCAGAATGTGTAAAACACACAAGATGAAAACATATACGAAGGATTATTTATGGTATGGCAAACAGGAAGACGTCAAAAGACAGACGCGCCCAGGCATGGCGTCGAGTTCCGAGCGAGACACTTTACAAGTGCAACAACGAGTGTCAACCACCCGAGAACGAGGATAAACTCCAAAATATTCAAGATGTACAAAAAAATACAGAGAAAACAGCAGTATCACGCACACATACGTTTAAAGAAAGAGGTAATTTCCCTCGCGCGAACGAACGCAATCCCCGTCCGTGGGAATTCGCGTCGCTGTTAAACACGCATTCACGCAGTCGCCCGTCTCCACAGAAAAGCGTCAAGAGAACAACACAATGTGAGCAAAATTTTGAAACAAAAAAGACTCGAAGCCGATATCCCGGGTTAAAATTAGCCACAGAAAGCAACACGCAAAGACACACACACACAAAAAAAAAAAAAAAAAAGATTTGGGCCGTTTGCGCGCGTGCCGAGGGAACACGTAAATTTGTCGCGTCGTTTGCATAATTCGTCGGGACACGTGAAAGGCGAGCAGCGATTTTAAATCCGTAACACGGGAAGAATGAAGGCGCGAAGTGGAGACCCCTCTAAGCAGTTCCTTCCACTCCCCACCCCCTCTCCCTCTCCTCGCATTCTGGCAGCGTCGCCAGGCGGGAATCCAGTCGGCTAGGGGAAATTACGCGATCAATACAACCGTTTTCGTCACCGGTTCAACTATATACGACGACGCGCGACGACAGTTTGTTTGCCCTCGGTTCTTTTTATGCGCCGGCCGCGACGACGATGTCGTGTCTTCGTCACCATGATCGGTCAATGCCACCATTATTGTGTGCGCGTGGTTCGGCTACGTGATTTATGTGAAATTGCTTCAAGTTCGGAGGAGCGAACTGAGTGGATAACAACGTCGTTATGGTGTATATGCGGGAAAATAAAGATGCACGTGCATAGTGGAACACGAACGAACAAATTAACGAAGAATTGGGATGAGAAAGACGAAGAATGACTCATCGGGGACTAGGGGAAGATGTTCAAAGAGGGCCCTGGTATTCGCGAGTTGCGAGGTTCTGAAGTCTCACCTAATTGGAACCGGCTTCATTCATTTAATAAAACGAGAAATACGCTCACCTCTGAAAATATATCGAGCCCAAGCAGTCAACTCAGGCTCGCACTGTCTAATCGTCGTTACTTGCGTTTGCTAGGCTGTCGTAGAGAAGGCAAACGGCTCAAAAACATGACATCAAGTTATTAGCGATTTAATAACTTTAATAAAAAAAAAGCGTCTTCCGAAAACAAAAATAAGAAAAGTCGTATTTTTTTCTCACACTGTGCGAAAAAACGAAAGCGATAGCTGTAGCGCTGTCGCGCAATGCTGGTGAAGTGGTGCCGTCACGTACCTGAGGACGGAGGTGCGACGTGGTTAATTCTCATAGCCGTCGTGGTTGGCGTCGTGGATGCCACTCAGGACCGCCACCAGTAATCCGCGAAATGGGCAAGCGCGGTGGAAGTCTCTAAAACCATCCAACATTACGCGTAGCAACAGGATACTGCCAGAGTGGGATTTCGCATAACGCGAGTAATGTTTGAAAAGAAGTCTTTCAAACAGATCGTTTCGTCTGCTTCAAGCAGACAACACGATGATACGAACGACGGGCGACGAGGACAAAATCTCAACAAATTGTCCCCCATAAATATATCGCTTGAATAAACGACATGCGAGTTCAACTGTCAAAATATTGCAACGCTGCCGGTTACATTTTGAATACTTTCTTAACCGACGCCATCATAGAAGCTTCCACTTATCATCATGTTCGCCTTCGCACTAAAGTAAGACTTCACGCCCACTAACGCCACATAAACGCAAACGAAGAGCATCAGTGTACCTAAACCTAGAGAAAAACAGTAAGCGGCCCAAGTGCGAAACACAAGCTGCCTCTTATGACGGACAGCCCCATTTCTTTCCGCCACTTCTCAGCCCAACTTGCTTCCCCCTCCCCGTGCCGATACCATCCTTCACCGCCGGTCGCTCCACCAACTCCTCCACGGATATCCATCGCGGCCTACTCCCCCAACAAGAGCCAAACTTCTCGATATGAAGCCAAACTCCTCGGCACCCCATACCCGTCCGTATTCGCGCGGCCCAGAGGTCGAAGCGAGCAAACAAGCAGGCGCAGAGCGGGGGCTATCAGCGAGCGCGCCGAGGGATACACCCCGTCCATCCTTCACCTAACAGTGCACTGGAAGATATAAGAGCTCGATGGACCAGTCACACGTCCGTCTTTCACCACGTGATCATGCTCCAGCCCATACCCACACGCGGAGACTTGGGTCGGGCGATTAAAGGGGGGCGATTGATCGATCCGGCGAGCGCGTGGCTTCCACCGCACTATCACCTGAAAGGAACGGTGTAGAATACTTCGTTTCACCTTTATCTGGCGAGGAGCGAACGCTACAGCCCCTCCTAGCCGACCAGAGCAACGAAAGCGAAGCACGTGACAGCCCTTCTCAGACGTACTGGGGCGACAACCCAAGTGTTGGAGAAGAGGGAAAAGAGGAACAACCCTCTTAGCATTTTATGTGTGTCCCAGACGTCGCTTTTCTCCCACTTGGAGGTTAGACCGTTACCCAAAATTCGAACAAAAGCGCGGCACTCCTCCCTGTGCCGCTTAAAAGCACTGCGCGCAACTAGTCAGATAGACTTCAGTCACGTGCCTCTCTCCGACGCGCTGATTGGCTCGCTGGTACCGTAGCCTTCGCCGTTTGCCAGGATACACGGTGAGACGGTGTTGGCTTCCCTCCGTCAGCGCCAGAGGGCCGGAGAGGGGCCCCCAGGCGCCAGCTGGGGCCTTCCCACTTATCACGCCGTCACATCCCCGCAGCGGCGGGCGGCGGTGGCACGCTGGCGCTCGCTCGCACGGAGCAGGCAGCGACAGCTGGAGCCGGGCGAGACCGGGAGGAGGCCAATATGCACCAGGCTGGTCAACAACGCTGTCGGTGATTCCGGCTGGCCCGCCAAGCGGAAGGCCGGCAGGTGCCGTCCATGCGCGCGGCAAACAGCCGTCGCGTGTCGCCCCGAGGCCTCGATTGCTTGTCGACGCCGATATGGCGTCGTTCGGGTCGCGACTACCATTCCAATAATCCCCTTCCGCAAGCAGGCATCCGTGTCAACAGGGGACGCGTTGTGACGGTCGTGCGCAGTAGCTCTCTGCTGCTGAATATCAGGCGCCGCGCATGTACCCAAGGTCCGGTGACTCAGCGTTTATCGCCTGGGTGATGAGCGCTGGAAAGGTGTCTATAGGGTGCGCGCTGACGCCTATCAAAATGGCCGTCATCTGAATGATAGGCGTCAAACGGCAGTACATTAAGTATTTCTAACATTACTGAACACCGATATATTAGGGCCTTACATTAACTCTCAATGTCAGGACGCTGCAAACAAGCATCTTTATTGTGAAGTCCATCATCCATGAACTGGAGAATGCGATATTGTCACACCACGGTACCACCATCGCTGAAAGTAGCGAATACTCGGTTCACCCGTAAGGGCGCGTTAATACTTTCGGATTCACGGGCGGATCCGCGCAAGCGGAAAGTGGATTTCGGAAACGGGTCGCGGAATCGACTCGTCCCTGGAGGAAAATCTGAATATGGGTCCCGGAGTGACCCAGATTATTCGCCAGCGACGAGATGATTTCGCCACGTGGCTCCAAAATCGTACTCTCCGCCTGCGCGCATCCGCCCACAAATCCACAAGTGTAAACGCGCCTAAACTAACAGTCGGGGGGGGGGGGGGGAGCTAGTACGCACTCACCGGATCAGTCAACCATTTCCTTTTCATCACATGACCCCGCTCTTTGCACGTGGGTATGAGCGGGAGACTGATCACGTGGTGAAAGATATGGCGTGTGACTGGTTCGACGAGCACACAGCTTCCAGCACCTTGACTCGTTGAAGGGTCAGCAAGCGGCAAAGGACAACGGGGACGGCGAACGCGGGGTTAGCGTCGACTGCCGTGGGCTGACGTCAGTGTCGCTCTTCTAGCGAGCTGTTCGGAGCCACATTTGTGTCGAAGTACCGACCCAAAACGAGAGAGAGTGAACGATGGCGTGGAAGTCAAGTATTTGGATTGGGTGTCAATGGTAATACAACACGTTCCAAGCTCGATTCCGTCGCTGGCCAGCGACGTGCTATGACCGTGTTCGGAAAGGGACCTCTCACAGCATTAACTGGCGCTTCGCTAGGAGACAGCTTGTTTTCGGTCTTGAAAAAGCTAAGTAGCCACCAACAATATGGAAGAGCCACTGGGCGAGGCCCACGAGGATCGCGGTGAGGAAACAAATTAACCGTGGTTCCGTTCTCTTCCTAACAATACAGTGCCTCAGGCCAAGGCATGCTTAGAGCCGCCGCGTAAACGATAGGCGAATGGGTCTTTTATATTGTGGGCGACTCTATATCTTTGGAAAACGTCGGCTCGCACTAGCCTTCTAACCAGCACAACTTGCAGTCGCACAAAGAGGCCTTCCTCCCCCAGAGTACCGCATCTCGAGCTTGATTAAGTGAACATTTCGCCATTTGTTTTCCGGATGTTTACGACGGAAGTGTAGGAAGGAAGGGTGAACCCAATTCACGGGACCATACATTGTCACGGCGTTTTGTTTATTTGTGTTACCTGTAATCGATGTAAGAGCCCTTGATCCGCACTATATGTATCACTTAGAGAGGCCATGTGCCTCCCGCTAGCTTGACTATCCTCATTTGTTGTTGTTTCATTATTGCATAAATGCACGAGCAGCATCTCTCCATTCCGGTTAGAGTAACCACCATTTCTCCTAGTCAAAATGACAGACGGCGACCCCCGCAGGGGCACCGCCATCTATATCTCTTCTCCGGAAGAAAAATGACGGGTGCCGCTAGCCGTTCCAAGAACGGGATGTTTCGATTCCTCTGCTCCGCGAAAGCCTCCAAGTGGCACTAGGCTCTGCCCAGATGCGCGAGGATAGATTATGGATACCCTTTTCGCACGCATAAACAACAAGTCTGACTGAGGGAGTGAAATGATTCGGGTAAAGGCTATCAATGAAAGTGGAGAAAAAACGCAGACAAACTGATGAGCTAACTTTACAACGAAAAACCAGAGACGGCGAGTGATCGAGGGCAGAGCACTAAACGGACGCGAGTGCTCCGCCAGCGTTCGGGTGGGACTCGTGCGTTCAGTCGGTGCTTGACCGGTTGGGCACGAGCCCCAGCCAAACACTGACACAGCGTTCAGCTATATGTCAGTTGAGCGCTGCGTCACAAACATAAACAAAAAATGAATGTTGCTGTTGTCTCAATGAGTTTTGTTCTCCTCTTAACCGCGAGAGGCGCGATAGTTGAATCTTGCGGTTGTCGAGAATATTGAATGAACGCTCATGCTTAGCAGCAATATGTGGATCTTTACTATGTTCCGTTGATTCCGAATTAAAAAGTGCATCGTTAAAAAGCTTAGTCTTCCTGATCTCTTTTTTTTTTTTTTTTTACTTGTAAGAAATTAGTGAATTGTCTAAATAAAAGCTGTTACTAGTTTGCGCGAGCCGCCGCCCGATTAAAATGGTTCGGCCCCATTCATCCATCCATCCATCTATCCTCTACAATAGTGCGCATGCAAGAGGTTTTGAAAGTATTCGCGACTCCAGCGAACTATAGGGGGCGCGCTGTTCAGGCAAAATGGCGGACGAATGGGGGCTGTTTTCGTCGTTCAGCACCCGGACCACCATAAAATGTTTTGCACTGAAGCGTAAAATTGGTGTTATATAAGAAAGCAAACCAATTTTTCGACGCTAAAAACATTGTTCTAGTCAGTACGTAGTAATAACACGGCGGAAGCATAAAAAAACATTACTGGAAACGATTTTGTTTTCTATTTCGCCTACGAGAATTAAGCAGCGATAGCAGACGACAGAGTCGAAACGACCTCCTCTCTTGAGCTTCTCGGCGTTTCCGCTACGAGGCGTCGATTTCGCTAGAGTCGCCGATACGGCATTGCTTGTACTTGCCCATTCAGCCCTTCGTTAGTCCACGAGCCGCAGTCAAACTCATAAAGCGTACAAAGGACACAGATTTCGCTGCAGACGATACCAGAATTATCTACGGACACGCCTGTTCGAAGCACGTTTACTTCATACATGCTTCGAACATATGTCGGCAGACAGTTTTTTCTTTGTTGAGCAATGTGAGAGGATCGTCTTAGAAAGAAGAAACACGCCTCGGAGAGTGTCTGCATGACTATCTTTTGAACGAGTTTGACCGCGGCATAAGGAAGACGCCGGAACTGCACGAAGACATCATCGCCGGAGAACAACGTCGTCGTCTCGCGGAAGGTAGACTCGACGCGACGTCGCGTCAGGCAGCCCCTAACGACTAGAGCGCCACGCCTGGCGCGCTTGGCCGCCGAGGGAGAAGAAGAGGGTGTCACCGCCTTGATTTATGGGGAGCAATTAACCGAAAGGGGGCCACCTTCATCGTTCTACCCCCCGTCCACCCTGCCTCCCTTCCTTCCCACCAACCTTCCCCCCGTGTGTCTCCGTGTGGAGCTCCATATTTTTGTGTTGTTTTTTGTTGCCCCCCCCCCCCCCCCAACAACGGATCCCGTACGTGCGTGCGTCACCGTCCATACGCGATATTTATTATCGGAGCCAACACTGTTCTTGTACCTACGCCCTCCTCCTTTTATTTTTTTTTCTTCTAATCTTCCCGCCCAGCCACCACGGACCTTTTTTGTCTGAACTGTTTGTGGATGTGTGTATGACGTAGGACGTGCCCTCTCTCTCACCCTCTAATCTGGTTCCTTTCCCTCTTTCCCAGTGGCCCTGCCCGTGCGTCAAATGGGCACTGCGGAAGCGACCCGGCGTCCGAACCCGGGGCTCTGGCCTGGGCTCGGAGCCGGCAGCTTCGCGAGCCATTAGTCCCAGCGCTAATAACCTGGCCCCGCGGACTCGTCGCAGCGCAGGTTCAACGTGCGCGGACAAAGAAATGACGTCAGGGGAGGAGCCCGGAGTGGAGAGGAAAAAATAGAAAAAAAAAAAAGAAAAAGAGGTCGGGTTACGAAGCGAATGCAGGAAAGAGGGACTCGGAGGAAAAAAATAGGGACACGACAATAGGTCAGTGATAGAGGGATCACCAAAGGGAACAACCGCGATTGTTGTTTTGGGGAGGGACGAAGGAAAGAAACCAGTCTGAGAGAGAAATGATTGATGAGGTGACGGAAATCTCGAATATCATTTAGCCAAATGACATTCGAATACTGGCTATAACCCCAAAAACAGATGAGATCTACCGGGGCTACCCAAAAGTAATACAAAATCCAAAAAAAAAATGATTATTATTTTTTGTTTGGCCTGGAGGCACGTATATGCTCTAATTTGACCCCGTGATTTTTGTATACTATGCTTCGAATCAAATTAAATCAAATAAAATCTTTACTTAAAAGAAGAAAACAAATTTTGGGGAGTACACAGAAAGCTTGAAGGGAGGCTTGCTCAGGGTTTTAGAGATAATGTTCCACAAACGAAACGTTCGATGGGTGATATACCTACACCCTGGAAGTGACGCATCTCGTATACTCGAAGAATTCGCCGCTCCCTACAGCTGCCTTCTATATCTTCTCATTCTCGTCATCTATACCTCTCAATGAGTCACGCTTGCGTACTTGTGCACATCCGGTGCCGCGCTTTGATATTGCGCCGAAACAAAAAAAAAAAAATGAAAATGAAAACCTTAAGCTCGAAGATACCTCGCTGAATTCTAAAGTCGCGGTCACACTGCTATTACATCATGCAAAAATACAGCCTGCAGACATTCTGAGGCGTGATATTTCCTCCTATCACGGTCACACTGGCCGTACAAACACTGCCTGCAGACAGGACCGGCTAGGTGGCGCAAGCTACCACCCGTTACAAAGGGTATAGTCATTAACATCTATCCATCCATTTTCTAAACATAAAGCAAGCATGCCTCAAACACTGCTTGCACCGTGTCCGCAGATAATCACGTCATGCATGTCTGCAGCGACGCCGTGTCTTGTGTATGATGCATGGACAGTGTTACTGCATGCTTTAAAAAGGGTAAAGCTGGAACGAACATATGACAGATTCTCACCGTCAAAAAATTACACCGAAAATAAATGTTATGAAAAGAACTTCATACTGCGCGCGTATACGTTAGATTAACAAAGAAAGAAAGAGAGGAGAGAGATGGAAAATAGGAAGAGGAACAAAGCAAAAGACCAGTACAGGCGGTCCCCTCACTCCCAATCTGAGAGGCAGCTTGCATATAAAACACAATCTCTATACGCTTCTCGAAAACAAAATCTCGAAGAGATAAGTTTCTTCTAGCATACACGCGTTCTCAGTCAAGCGCGTGAGACGAGTAAGGTGGAAGTAATATCGTTATACCCACATACACGAGAAAGCGAAAAAAAAAAATCAGAAATCGAAGCCTATGAGAAATACGTACGCGAGCCCAAAAAGTACGCGAGTGAGAAAGCGGAAATCGATTGGACGATTTATACGGCAATCGGGAGGGCTCCGTGAAAGGCGGGCCGGCGCCCGGAGTGGGAACCAGCAAGCGGACCCGGCCTCGCTCGACAAAGGGAGGACCGCGGAGAGACGAAATTGCATTAATCGAGCCAACGCCACGGCCCGTTTTCACCAGAGGGTTCGAATTCTGCTCGACATTGTCGGACAGCAGGCCCGCCTGTGCACGACACCTGTCTGTTCTTTAGTCCTTTTTTGTCGCTGCTTTTAGCGTAGGATACGTTCGTGGGACTTCCACTACGGGGTCCTAGCGAAAGCGTAACGACAAAACGTTTACGTCCGCACGTGACAATGATGTCACGTGAGCTGACGTCACGTCTCGCGCTGGTCACGTGACCATAGTAGCACCACGACGTCACATGACACTAGGACGTGACCCGAAGTTCCGCCACGTGGTCTGGTTGTCACGTGACCACGTGACGCCACGACGTGTCATTCCTCACGTGACATAACGTGGCCCACACTGATGCCGACCACGTTGACCATGGTCGGCATGCCCAGAATCGTCATAAAAACCGGCGAAAAAAAAAAATACTGGAGGAATTTAATGTAAAGGTAAACAAGAAAATACAGTTTTGCTGCGTTTTCTTATAGAGACAATTATGGTGCTTCCAGAAGGGCTAAGGTAATTATGTGGATCGGGCGCGAACAATAAGAACAGTGTGATAATGGTTGGCATTTGCTCTTTGTCGACGTGTACCATTAGAACTTACGGAGTATGTGCGTGCACGCGATTAACTCAGATATCCAATACAATATCAGGGTTGGCAACCCCAATGCACCGCAAAAAGGAAAAAAAAAAGAAAATCTTCGTTTTAATATAGCCAAGTTTGTGGGAGAAGCAACCAGGTAATGCCCATTTCGGTGGATTTGCGCAGGTTCTCGGGGGGTTTGATGATAGAAATCTCGCGAAAGTCTCCAACAGCGTCCTCGCGCAAGGAAAAATCTCCGTGTCAATCACCCACCGAGGAACCTGGTTTTAATACCGACAAGGAAGGCTACCCATCTCTGTTGGCCTAATCTGCCGCGTCATCATCGGCACTCGCGGGAAATAAACGAACACATTTGGGTTTCGGCACAAACTGACGTCATATCACCTTCCCGTTGCCTTCACTGCCCCTTTGACATGAAGTGGGTGCTGGCATAGTTTCACCGTACACTGCTAATACACCGTACAAAAGAGACAGTCAATGCAAACACAGTCTGAGGCGCGTTTCTTCCTCGTATGGCGGCCAAGTTGGTCATACAAAAACTGTACAGTTTTTGTATGACATGCTTCGACCATGCTTGAGGCATATCTGCAAATTCTGCCATCATGTCTGCAACAAACACCGTGTTTTTTTTTTTCTTCTTTCTTTATATATTATGTACAAACCATGCGACTGGAGATTTACCATTTTGTTAGACCACCTGAGACTGGGTGGAAAGAAACACTCCTCAGCCTTGTGTGTACAAAACGACATGCGTATAAAAGTCAAAACACGCGTGGCACAAAATACGACGTCTTCTTCGACTAACCGTCAGACATATGAAGAGCAGCTCGTGTGACTCCGCGGAGCGTCGAATGCGCGAAACAAACGCACACAAAAACATCAATCCAGATTTTCAAAGCCGGGCCCCAGAAACGCGACAAAAACTTAATCCTCTTCACCTTACAAACAACATTCCGCCAACAAAAAAGTCACCCGACAAAAAAAAAAAAAGAGAGCAATCTGTTGTCGAAATTTCAAAAGAAGCCTCCCCGGGTTTGCCCCCATTCGCTGCTCTACAAACAAAGCGATCAAAGCCGGTTCCCTAGAGTTAATCCTGGCGCGTTTTCCCTTTAATTCGGAACTGTGAAAACAGTCGCCGCGTCTCTTAGGCAAAGAACGTATCGGCGGAGAAGTATGAATCAGCTCCCTCGAGAGCGCACCTCTGTAGACTCGGAACCACTTCCGTTGTTCGACGAGCCAGCTGTGTGGACTAGGGATGGTCGCACTGCGCGGGGATTGACCGGGAGAAAATGCAGCCAACTCTATTCCCAGACGTGCACATAACTAGTGGGAGAGACCCGTTGACACTTCCAAGGAAGGCGGCGACAACGGTAGAGCCCTGCATATCCGCGGATTATCCGCGGATATCCGCAGATATCCGCAGTAAACTGGCGGATGCGGATAAAAATTAGACAAATTTTGGCGGATTGCGGATCGGATTTTTTACCCGGTGGCATTCAGTTTGTCGACTGACGTTTCATCTACAGATCGTTTCGTCGACATGCGACGTTTGATCGAAAGGCTTCCCGTGTTCGTTTCATCGAAAAGCCTGAGAAGTTCCGTCACACACAACCCTGCTATTTTCGTAACAAACTTTTTGCGTCTCGCCTGGATTACGAGGGGGAGGGGGGCATCGTTTGGTTAAGCACGCCTTAGTGCATCGCGCGCAAGCTTTTAGCGGCTTAGTGAAGAAATGCGTTGTCGACAAAACGTCGCAGGGGCATGCGTCCACAAAACGTACAGCGTCGACGAACCGTGTGTCCATGAAAAGTTGTCCACGATACGTATTTCCACAAAACGCGTTTCGAAGAAACGATAAGGTTCCTAAGAGAGACCTGATTCTCATTGAAGATCGCTTCAGTTAGTGCGTTCCATCTCGTCAAAAATGCTATCTATATCTATAGAAAAAGTAAATAATGAAGGGAATCAATCCTCCCGAGAAAGCTAGTTCTTACTTTCTACGGGCAAAGAAAACCTCAAAAGAACAAGTCACAAAAAAGTAGAAGAAACCTCCCCCTCTCCGCAGAGAATGGTGTGGTAATGATACCAAAAACAAAAGAAGTGCTTCGACAGCGAGCGCGACCCTGTGGCGCCATGGTTTGCAAAGTTTCGGAATCAACGGCGCACGCACATAGAGGCAGCCCGTACACTGCCTGTTTCTTTTTTGTATGCTTAGAGTTCTAGCCAAGAAAATCTGGTAGTTCATATTCGTCCGGACTCCGGTTACGACGCCAGGGCGCCAGCAATGCTAGCGGCCGCCGCGCGCAACCCCCGTAACCGCCCCAAGCAAAAGAAAAAAAGTTTTTTTTTTAATATATATATTTGGGTGCCTGCAGGCCGTGATCTTTTTCGAACAAACGCGTTAGTCGATCCGATCAGGCCTTGGACTCTGACTTAGCGGCGCATCAGCCCGCTGGTTGACACGAAACACCGTGGTACTCGAGGCGGCCGCATACGCTCGGTAACATCACAGAAAGGATTCTGTCTCCCTACCACTGCTTCTCCTCCTCTCTTTCTGAATTCTTTTTTTTTTTTTTTATGACTTTCTCGAACAACGCGTTAGTCGATCCGATCAGACCTTGGACTCTAACTTAGCGGGGCATCAGCCCGCTGGCTGACACGAAACACCGTGGAACTCGAGGCGGCCGCATACACTCTGTAACATCACAGAAAGGATTGTCTTCCTACCACTGCTTCTCCTCATCTCTTTCCGAATTCTTTTTTTTATATTTTTTATGACTTCCTTACCCAGGCGTTCAGACTTCAGGGGAGAGTTAAGGGGCCACAGGTGAAGCTTCCGATTCCGCGTGCGGCGGGGAAGAACGCGGTCGGCGTGATTTCCGCTGAGTTTGCTAGTCTAAATGTATACGTAATCTCTGGTGGTTAGCAAGAACATCGACATGGACTACGACGTCATCAGCAGGAAATGTCGAAGCGGTGAGTTCACGCTGAGGGCGAAGACGGGCAAGTCGGAGATCTGGAAACGATTTAGAGAAATACTTGACCAAGGCGAGGTTATCAAGGACTTTATTGCATGCAGCACTTGTAAGAAGGTGTATCAGTATTCGAGCCACAAGAGAGGCACATCTAACTTGTTGAAGTACAAATGTCAAACGGCAAATGCAACCCTTTGGGGATACCTTGAGAAACCGAACCCCTCTTCCTCCGTGACAAGCGCGATGAAGGAGCGTGTCGTCAAGAGCGCCGTGGAGTTTATTGCGAGGGATGTGAGACCGTTTGAAGCGATTGCCGGACAAGGTTTGAGGACACTGGCGCAGTGCTTTCTTGATATTGGAGCGGAGTGTGGTAAACTCGACGCGGCATTACTGCTGCCGCACCCGACCACGGTGTCCCGGAATACGTCACGTATCGCCGACGAAACAAGAAAGCTTGTGAAAGCGGAAATACGTTTCATCGTTGAGTTGCAAGGCGCAGCGGCAACCCTTGATTTGTGGACGGATGATTACCGAAAAAACTGCTACCTTGGTATAACGCGGCACTACATGAAGAACTTCAAGTTGATGGAACGCGTGCTTTGCACTACAGAACTCGACAAAGAGAGCAAGAAGACAGGTGAAAACATTCGATCTGCAGTACTTCAGGCGCTGCGGAGGTTTGACCTTCAAGACTGTCTTACTAACTTGGTATTTGTTACGGACAGAGGCACGAATGTAATTTCGGCACTGAGATCACTGGTGCGCCTAAATTGTGCTGCGCACATTCTCAACACTGTTCTTGAGACGACAATGCGTGCTGACCAACGGGATGATGCCACTGCTCTTTCAGATCTTCTCCGAGCCTGTCGATCCTTGGTTACATTCTTCAAGCGATCTGGCCTGCAGTGCCGTTTAGAGCGCTCGCTCAAAGGAGACGTCGAGACTAGGTGGAACAGCAAGCTAGTCATGTTCTCATCTATTCTTGATCAGTGGGACCAAATTGTTGCAGTTCTGACAGAGAAAGGGGAAACAAGCCGCGTCGACGACATAGAGAAAGGTACTTTGCAGTGTCTCGTAAACTTTCTTGGACCCTTCAAGGTGGCGAGTGATGCTCTGGAGTCATCATGTCGTCCAACCCTCTATTTGGTGGTCGTGTGGCGAACGCGACTTCTGAAGCACCTAGAGAGAGGAAGTAACGATTCTGAGCTTCTGCAGGCACTCAAAGATATACGTGCTCCCTGCTCCTTCAAGAAAAACTGGAACTGCACAGCTTGCAAAAAGTTGCTGTGTTTCTACACCCCAAACTAAAAAGCCTGCATCTGCTCGACGACTCAGAAAGGCGTTCCGTACACAATGAAGTCAGGAAGATGATCGCAGCTGCCAAAGAACGTCGAGGGACGAATGAAGATCAAGTCGAAGATGTTGAGGTTACCTCCGCTTCAGAACCCCCTTCGAAGAAAAGAAGGCATTCGAACGACGGGGGTACTCTGTCTGATTTGGAGGACACAGACGACGAAGTGGCAGACACGGCAAGTGACGAAGTCGACAAGTACATCGCTTTCAAGTGGATCCAGGAGACAGACTTCGACCTGCTAAAGTGGTGGAACTTGCGCCAACACGAATTTCCGAACCTCACTCTCGTGGCGCAGTTCGTGCATGCCATTCCAGCAATGAGTGCGCCAGCGGAGAGAGACTTCTCATTGGCGGGTCTTGTAGTTCAAGAGCGGCGAACAAGCCTGAGTCCGTCCGTCGTTGACGATATCCTGTTCCTACACAGCAACCTCGACAAGTGAAACAGGGCATGTAGTGCGTTGTGGTGAGTGATCGCCTTTCCTCACTTACTTTTTGATTGTTTAATGGAACTAAAATGTCATAATTTAGAATTCCCTTTGTTAACTTTTATGTTTTGGAAGTACGCGTCTGCATAAAATAGGCGTTACAAAGGAAAAAAGATATATCCTTTTTGTGCGCTTCTTCTGGAAAGTGTCGCGGACTCCTAGGACGATCACATAACTGAGATCATTTTTCCTTCGACGCGCAGTGTCTCGGGAAGGCTGACCGCTTTTAATATAAATATGATGAAACTGATAACAATAAAATGACATTCCCTTTGAATGGTGACCCGAAGATTTCTTTGTAAAAAGATAAGCAAACAGCTTAAAAAGTGCTATTTGTATTTTTATTTTATTTTTCATTCACGCTTGATGTTATGATATACAATGAAGGCCTGGATTGTGAGTCGGATCTGGTTCCACATTTTGCGGATGCGGTTCGGATACGGATACAAAGTATGCGGATGCGGATCGGATACGGACACAATATTGTAAAACGTTTGCGGATGCGGTTCGGATGCGGATACAAAGTCTGCGGATGCGGATCGGATGCGGATACTCAAAATGTTATCCGCGCAGGGCTCGTCGATGCGTTAAGGCCCGTTCACACTCTTGCGACCGAGTTCGACCGAGAGAGACCAGACCGGTTTTTAAGCCTCTTGCGATCTCTTAGGACCAGCTCCGCTGCTGGTCCTAAGAGGTCACAAGAGGCTCAAAAACCGGTCTGGTCTCTCTCGGTCGAACTCGGTCGCAAGAGTGTGAACGGGCCTTTACAGCTTACTTTAGACTTTATTGGTTATTTTCACCACTGTAGTCTGCATTTGCCGCTTTACGTTTTGAGTATCACGAGTTCTGCGCTGAAGGGTGGAACTACGCTCCGTTTCAGCCTATCTTAGACCAAAAGGGCGGCACGATACGATAGACGTTGAAGACGCTAATCTGGAATGTTGAGTCATGCGGTGGGAAGCCGCTTTCGAAGCAAAGTGCTCAAACGCCGCAAGGAATGAAGAAACCGGGAATCAACACTAACTTGGCTTCACTCGAGGCCAGTCTTGCACACGTTACTCGAAAAAAGTAATCAATTCCAATTAGAATTACCTTGCGGCTAAGAAGTCTTCTATTAGAATACCTGAGAAGTAGCTGGCCGTTACTTGAGAAGAAACCGTTACTTTTTCGGTTCACTTCACATTTTCAGAACGACAGATATTTCTGCCCGTTTGAAAACAGATATCCTGTACTGTTTAGTATTGGATTGGAATCCCCGCATTATAAACTACTTGCCTTCTTAATCCAGCAATTTTATCTTATTATTATTATTATTATTATTATTACTTGTAACGAGTAACGTGCAAGTTTTCTAAAGGCCCAGACGTCGCCCCGCTAACGTTTAACTGTAACAGAGGAAAGTGTTACGCAAACACCGACGGCGATGGATGGAAACAAACAAGAAGAAAAATAAATTGGGAAGAGTTCAAAGCAGTTACAAAACACGAGAATGACCTTGCGAGAATTTCAAAAACATTTTTTTTTTATTTTTGTTCCCTAGCCCTAGCTTATTCTTTGTTTCAGCTTTTTCGCTTCCACTCGCGCACGCAAAAACAGTTCGGCAGTGAGTAATGGGAACAATATCCCTAGTTCTATTTGATGAAAATTCACAGGGAAATTAATAGTTTTCCCCAATCTCATTAAAAAAAGAACACGCTTTATGCGTGATTTAGTTTGTCCCATAATATGAACTTCTTGAGGGCGCGCATTCCAGAAAACATGAGCGACGTTTACCCCTTCGAGGCTTATAGAGATACTAACGTGGGGTATAGACATTACAGAGTTTTGTCTGCGCGTAAAACAGTAGTATTTCATTTTCGATCAATTATCTGTTCCTGGAGGTATAAAACCATAACAAAAAAAAACAACAAAAAAAACAAGACAAAATAAAAGTGAGATATACTTGTTCCAGACAAATACAAGTGAAAAAAAAAATCTTAATCACATTAGAAGAATACCTTTTCTCGAGCATTTTTTATACAAAAACGAAACTACTACTCTATCGACATTATGACCTCTAGGTATACATATATATATACAATCAGCGAGTTCTTCTTTTGAAAATGTACTTCTGGCACAAATAATAATAATAGTAGATTCACCTATCAGCTTCCATATCAGCTCGATTCATGGCTGTTCCGGTGCGGCGTTTACCGTCCCAGCTCCCAGCCTCGCAACACGAAACTGAAAGGAACCGAGCTGCGGATACACTCAAGACGAAAGCCGCAAAGAAGCGCACGCACACGCGCAAGCCCACCGTCCCACAAAACGATACTAACAACCGTAATAACAATACGGCCGTACCAAGAGGAAAAATTGTTCCCTAATACGCGATACTTGAACCGTAATAAATAGGGCTCAAGATACCGAGATGCACTCTTCCATGTCCGAAGATATCTATTATAAAAGAGAAATATGTGTGGGCAACATCGATATAATATAGGCTCGTAAGCGTCCTGCGCTGCGCACGCGCACGGCTCATCGTGTGCGCGTATGGCGTTCTTTCGTGCTCTCCTCTTTTTCTTTCCCCGC
Source organism: Ixodes persulcatus (assembly GCA_013358835.2). Lineage (NCBI taxonomy): Eukaryota > Metazoa > Arthropoda > Arachnida > Ixodida > Ixodidae > Ixodes > Ixodes persulcatus. Next base: position 153,475 of record JABSTQ010010315.1, on the reverse strand, counting down.
TCTTTTCTCTCTTTCCCGCTCTAAAGCTTATTCCAAGATTGCGCGGGGAAAGAAAAAAAGCGGGAAAGAATGGCGGGGAGGTCAAGCGTGTGTGCCAGCGCGCGCGGCGTGGGCGGGGACGGGCGCAGTGGACGCATCGTCGCACTGAAGCCCCCTGGTTTACGCAGAAGCGCCACCACCGAGTCGAGGACCTCTACATGTCGAGAGCAGGCCGCCGAGCTCGCACAAAGGAAATACACCAACCAAAAACGACGGCACAAGACAGCTCCACCCCCCCCCCCCTCATCCACCCTTTTCTTCCCTCAACAGAAAAAAAAAAAGAAAATAATAATAGGCGACGTCCGCGCATAGCTTCCGACGTCGCGAAACTAAAGTTAAATATGAAGGCCCGAGCGTAATGAAGAAGAAGGGCTGGAGGAAAGAGAGAGGGGAAGGCACTTAAAAGGGGGGCGGATAAAAGGAGAGCCCATTGCAGGGAAGAAGCAAAGAAATAAAGACAACTAGGTTTGATTGAATTTCTCGATCGAGTTGCTACGGGAAGACAGAACCAATATTCCCCGTACTCGTCCCTATCCCAGACGTCTTTCCCTTTGACGTCGTTTCTGGTTCTTTTTTTTTTTTTATCGTTATAATTCCCTCCGACCTTAGCTTGTTACAACCAATCGTACTTTTCCTCTTTTTCTTTTCGCTTCTTACACATTATTTCGCATTTTCATTTCCTGCCTTTTTTTTCCCCTTCTTTTTTCCGTAAGGGTTCTACCACCGCTCCAGTTTTGTGACATCCCCGAGACCGGCCCACTCTTAAACGTTACCGTTCCCAATTACGTGAAGAAATTCCACTTGGTCCGGATTTTTCTCGAACATCTTCGTATTTGTTTCTTTAACATATATTTTTTTTTTCATCCTCCATCTTTTCGTGTTCCTTCTCGCCGCTTGTTTCGAAGTACTCCGGGGCAATAAAATGAACTTTGCTCGGCTCAAAAATACGAAGAAAAAAAAATTAGTTGTCGAAGACAAGAAGAAACTTTAACCGCCTAAATGACAGAAGAACGCGGATAAAGAATATCTATATATATACAACTGAGGCGAGGCGATACCGAACTGAGAGGGGGCAGCAAATCAAGAGACGCGCCCGGAAATATATATCCAACGGGAGCTTAGGAACTGGAATCGAGACGACAAGGATTTATTGCGCAGTCTGCAGCAGCGGAAGTGTATCCACTGCGCAGCTCCAAGGGTCGCGGCACGCACGTACGGTGTCGACGGACCAGTCCCATCACTCTGTCACAATCCAATCGAGAGAAAAGACGGCAGAGAAACACAATTTAATTGGGAGCTCCGAGCGGAGGAGGAAAATATATCTATACCAATACGGATTGACGTATGCTTTATCGGGGGAAAAAAATAAAAAAAGACGGATGGTCGCAATAGCGGGAATTGTTGGTTGCATTTCGTGCATAAATATACAAATTATTATTATTATATTTCTCTATATAGCGAGGGCTTTTTACGAATATTTATACTTATTGGGGAGTTTCAAAGTACTCTATCTTCGGAAATGTATCTCTCCCACGTTTCTAGAAAACAAAAAATACCAAACAACGACTTTCAGCACACTTTCCTGTTTGCATTCTCTGCTATTTGTTCCGCAGTGTCGTTGGATTATTGCAGGGCTCGTCAAAGGTTGCGTTCGGAATCAGGTGCTCGGAAATTACCGAACGTGCTAGTTTGAGGATTCTGCCACTAACCTCATATCAATGTTGAACATTTAGTTGTCTTCTTTTCTTTCTTTATTTTCATTTAATAATGGAAGAAAAGAAGAAAAATAAATCTTGAACTTTGATGTGAGGTTAGTGGCAGAATCCCCCAACTAGCTCGCTAGGTAATTTCCGAACACCTGATTTCGAACGTTACCTTTGATAAAAAGTAAGTGAAAAAAAATAGTATATACAGTATATATTGGCTTCTATGTCACCATGCCCACTATATATATATATATATATATATAATATATATATATATATATATATATATATATATATATATATATATATATATATATATATATATATATATATACAGGGTGTCACAAAAGAAAATTTACACGGTCTTTTTTACCGCAAAAATAAACTAGGCATCGCCGAACGCTCATTAACCGCCCAAAGGTAGAGCTATAGGTCACAACCAGATGCCAAAGTTTCAGACCGATCCGATAACTTAATCAAAAGTTATAAGTGATTTTCTGAACATTTTAATAGGAAAATGGAGCCCATTTTTGCCCGTTTTCGGTTTCTGGTGCCATAGAGCCCCATGTGTTCGAAAACTCCGTCGGCCGCCATTTTCCCATTGAAATTTTCAGAAAATCACTTATAACTTTTGATTAAGTCATCGGATCGGGATGAAACTTTGGCATCTGGTTGTGACCTCTAGCTCTACATTTGGGCGGAGAATGAGCATTCGGCGATGCCTAGTTTATTTTTGCGGTAAAAAAAAGTCGTGTAAATTTTCTTTTGTGACACCCTGTATATATATATATCTATATATATATACAACACGGGCACTTCCACGTCATCGTACGTGGTCTCCGAGGGGGATATAAACAAACATATGCAGATGAATGAACCGTACTTAATCCAATGAATCAAAGAATCAAAGTTTTCAGGAACCCGCCGAAAGCCAAAAATTGGCGGAGCCAAGTTTTGAACTCTGGGCCTCCCAATGTCCGGTCGGGTGTGCATTCATGCATTTCATCTGCATACATATATATATATATATATATATATATATATATATATATATATATATATATATATATATATATATATATATATACAACACGGGCACTTCCACGTCATCGTACGTGGTCTCCGAGGGGGATATAAACAAACATATGCAGATGAATGAACCGTACTTAATCCAATGAATCAAAGAATCAAAGTTTTCAGGAACCCGCCGAAAGCCAAAAATTGGCGGAGCCAGGTTTTGAACTCTGGGCCTCCCAATGTCCGGTCGGGTGTGCATTCATGCATTTCATCTGCATATATATATATATATATATATATATATATATATATATATATATATATATATATATATATATTACTTACTTTGGAGGGGACACTATACTCGTTCTCAGCTCAATGAAACCGTTGTAAAAAAAGTCCGGCTCCACGCGGAGCATTACTAATTACCGCCTTTATGTAGAGAATTAAGATATACTATGTAGCTGAATTTTAGATTAGATATGTAATCTCATCAAGACGTACACGCTTCAGACGCCCAAAGCATCGCTTCCTCCTTCGACAGCGAAAAAAATATTGTAAGAACTTCTTCGCGCGGCGTATAAACAATAAGCAAAACTTCCTTTTTTTTAAATGAAAACAAGTATAGACAATCATTTATCAACTGAAAATTTGTCTGGATCAAAAGCCGTAATTTAAAAACAAATAAACAAAACAGAGATCACAGTCAAAAACGGTTGTTGTACGACTTCTGCAAACTGTTTGTCACCATCAACATTTGACATGTACACTAAAATACAGTAAAACTGGTCAGTACACAAACCGTTTTCGGTCCGTTGACGGTTGACCTATCCTATCAACATATGCGGAGCGCAAGTTCGTCCGCTTCTTTTGCAGAGTTTCTGGTGACGTCTAAAAGCAAAGCTCTGATTGGCTCCGATTGAAGGATAGTGGGTAGACCTCAAAGCAAGCTGCCTTGAGGTCTACCCACTATCCTTCAATCAGAGGCAATCGGAGCTCAGGGCGTTCTGACGTCACCAGAACGAAGCAGATGAACTTGCGCTCCGCATATGAACCAAAAAACATAATCTGCCATACACGAAAATGCAGATTAGGTAAAACACACATACGATTCTCGTCACTTATTGGCAAATGAATATATCTGTTTTCTGGGCAGAATACCTGTTAAGCGGAGAAGATAACGCGTCATGCAAAAGTATATAAAGCACGATTCATGCGAAAACGAGGAACATACCATATATACTTCAGAGAGGCGAGTGTTTGTCGACATTGTATTTTTAAACGGTTCCGACGTGCGTCAAGAACAAATCAACAGGTTCTGAAGGCAATAATTCCAGGATATTTGAAGAGGGGTTGAGGCTGACATAAGTATTGCACAGAGCGCCCAACAATTAGCACGAAGAAGCAATCACATTTTTTTTTTCTTTTATCTTTTAAAACTGAAAGGCGCATTACAAGCTCCTCCCACAAAGTCCTCCACTCTTCCCACTTTACCAGAGCGAATGCTGGAGAGGAGGCGACTCCATTCGCCTCCTCTCTAGTGTTCGCTCTGCTGGGAAGAGTTGGGGGGGGGGGGGGGGGGGGGGTTGAATTTTCGTAAAGAACTTCGGTATGAGTAAAATGGAAGTAAACGCAGACGTCGTGTTCGCACTGACCGTGCTAAGTTGAGTAAATCGATTCAACAACGATAGGCAGAACCTTTTGGTGTGTGTGTGTGAGAAAAGGGTGTTTCGTTTAATCTCTGAATTTTCGTTGCACTCCACAGAAGGTGACGATAATTTACATGATATCCGAATTCAACACCACGATAAATATGGAGTTTAAATTGCAAGGTATAATATTGAACGGCACGCACCTTCCCATTACGCCTACAAGAGTTCATGACAGGGTAATTAAATCATGGTACTCGGAGAAATGTTTCTTTTCCGTCTTATATAAACTTAATTGCCTCGCCACCCATAAACAAAAAATAAAAAAAAAAAATGTTTGAGGCGTTTATGCAGCTGAACACGGCGTACACGAACAGGAAGGGTTCGTGGGCAACGAACTTTTCCGAACCCCAAATTAAGGCTCGCCGACTAATCGGTCACCGGCAACACAATTTCCGGAGACCTCCGATCTCGGGTTACCTGCCCGCGCAACGACGCCATGGAGACCCTTCCGGCGCACTACGATCATAACAGGAAGTGACGTCACCAGCGGTGGCCATCCGGAACAGGAAGTGCGGTCAGGACTGACCCCCCTCCCCCATTTCCCTACCTCGGCCGCGCCCTTACTAACGATACGGCTCAACCAAAGGGCTCGCATGCCATTAGTATGTTCTATCCGGGCAACAAATTGGTTGGCGACATCACATACGATATATTAGTCCCGCAGGATTTCTCATTATTTCATGTGCACGTTTCTGCGTCCACAGTGTTAGTACAGTGTACTAGTATTCTAGTACACTGTAGTGTTAGTACGCGCGCTAGCAAGTCACCGTGTCTTCCATTGGTTTTGGTTTGCAGAACTATTTGGTGTACCCTTCCTTCATCATCTCCCTTCCCCAACTGAGAGTAAAACCAACCGAGGCAGGCCACCTCGTTTTAACTCTGTGCTTTCACGTTCTGCTTTTTTTCTTCTTCAGGCTCTTTTAGTTTGCAATGTATGCACCATAGTCGGCATATTCTCTGCTTCATATCAAACACTTCACTAGGGAATACTTCTCACTCCGCAAAAATCCAATGTCTTAATTTGGCGCCGATAGCTTTTGCGTAGTTGGAACTGCTGAATGCCGGCACCTTCGAGGTTTTCCCTTTGAACCGGGAGGGGTGGCTTCCGCCATCATCGTCGTGAAAACCCGTCGAGAGAGAAGAAACGGCCGCCTCTGCTGTCTTGGCGAATCCCTTACCCTTTGGGCAGCGCGATGCGAATGCATTCCCTCAGACGGGGGGTTTCCGAACCACTCGGGGAAACTTTGGCGCTGAATGCGCCGCTGTCTGATGTAAATGAGCAAAGCAGAATGTATTATCCTAGTAAAGTGAAGTTCTAGTAAAGTGCTATATTGAGAAAACCCAAAATTTCAATCGCTATAACCAATTATCGTTGTACCTGGACTAGAAACTGATCGTTTCTAGTCCAGAAACTGTAGGATCTGATCGTTATAAGCAATACATCGTTATATGTGGTATCGTTAAAAGTGGATTGCTTTGTAAACTATTCGTTTGTGTCTTGAATTGAAAGTTTTATAGACGCGGGTACCAGCCCGGGTACCTTAATTATGAATACGTATCAGACGCACGAAAAACTGGGGCCAAAGTACGTACAAAGTCGTACGGGCGCTTGTATAAAAAAACACGAATAGAAAGGAAGAGACATAGAAACTTGGTGAAACCACCTCTCTTACGACCGCTGGTGCTGATTTCAATTTCAACCTTTATCTTCCTACCCAGTGACATATTTGAGTGGGTGAAATAGCTGATGTGGGCAACGTAACCCGTTCTTAATCCTCTTCCCTTTACAGAAACAGCCTGCAGAATATAGGGAAGTACTGAAGAAAAATAAAGAAGCGCTAAATACGAAGCCATCAAAAGGGAAAGCAAATCGGAGGTACAGATGCCTCGACCCCTCGACAGCGATAATTGTGTAGCGCTGGCAAGTGCAATGTTAACACGGAGTCTTCTTTCAAAGCATGCAGCGCGAGCTTTCGCTCCACAAGCCGTCAAGCTACTGTTAGTAAAAGTACGATATGAAACTGGCTTTGGAAAAGGGGAAAAAAGAGGGTGGGGCACCGACCTACCAAGTTCTAAATGACGACACTCGGGGATCCTAATTCTGATTGCGAGCACAAAGCAAAGACGACTCGACCCTGGGCGCACAGACGTCTCGAAGAGCAACGCGCACCCAGCGTTTACGCAATCGGGGTTTCAAATCTCTCGCTGTTCGTCCCGTATATAGACGTGCTTTGTCGCCGCCCCGACACGAGATCGTGATTGGCTCGTAACCCCACCAAATCAGCGAGAGAGGTCTTGGAGAGCTCCGAGGATTTACGATCTGACAATCTCATCAGCAACGGACCGTCGTTCCGAGACAGAGACCGAATCGGAAGCCCCCCCCCCCCCCCCCCCCCCCCCCCCCTTCGGTTAGAAGTTAGAACCAGAAGCCTAAAAACCAAAACAGAGGCAACCGAAAAAAATCGAAATTGGGGAGTGCCTCGAAATAGATGTGGACGTGCACTCGCATACGCGTGAACGAATTTGCTATCCTTTAAGCGAGGCGCAGATACGTGCATATATGACGCGCATATTCTGCTATAATAGCCACTGGCAACTTAATCCGACCGTCGTATTATCGCTCCGCAACCAATGAGAATGCAGCTTTAGCCGGCAAGCGCGACGAAGAACCAATCCCGAGGCAAGAAGCTTCAACAACATGAGCATGCCGTGCGATTAGTGAGCTTAGGGTGACTACAGCAATCATATCGCAGATACAAAAAAAAAAAAAAATCAGACGTGCTTCGTCATTTTTGTCTTCGTGCTGTCATTGACTTCGCGGACGAAACGTCAAGTGATAGATGAAGATAGTGGACGGGTTTGGGAAAAAAATACAAATAGTATTTGAGAAAAAAAAAGATAAGGAAAGAGAGGAGACTGGATACAGGATATTGTGATTTGTACAAATGGAGGGTAGTAGAGCAAACAAAAAAATTAAAGATGTTTACAGAAATCTCTGTAACGCGAAATTAGAGCGCAGCTCTTCAGGAGGAGGAGGGGAGGGTACGGAGAGGAGGGTATGCCTTTTTTCCTCCTCCGTACCCCCTCATATTTCTCTCCTCCTCCCCTCCTCCTCGTCCTTCTACCCTCCTCCTATTCCCTCCTCCCCTCTTCTTCCGTACTCCTCCTCCTTTCTTCCTCCTCCTTATTCTCCTCCTCGGTGCCTTCCCCTCCTCCTCCTCCGTACCCTCCCCCTCCTCATCCCCCGTACCCTGCCATCCTCCACCTCCGCACCCTCCTTCTCCTCCTTCCATACCCTCCACTCCTCCCACAGCTGAAAAATTGGCGCCACGTGTCCTCAACAGCAATTCAATTACCTGCTAAATTCAGCGGGAAATTGAATCGCTGGTGAGGTCATGTGACGTCAATTTTCCCGCTAAATCTAGCGCAGAAACTGAATTTGTTCATAGGTGACGTGACACCAAGTCATGTGACGTCATTTTCCCCACTAAATTTAGCGGGGAAACTGAATTGGTGCTGAGGTCACGTGTCGTCAATTTTCCGCTAAATTTAGCCGGGATTGAATTGCTGTTAAGGTCACGTGACGTAAATTTTTCCGCTACATCTAGCGGAGAAACTAAGTTGTTCATGGGTGACGTGACACCAAGTCACGTGACGTCATTTTCGCCGCTAAATTTAGCGTAGAAACTGAATTGGTGTTGAGGTCACGTGACGCCAATTTTCCCGCTAAATTTAGCACGGTTACACCGACGCCAACGCCGCGAAACCCGGGAACGGGTGCCTACTCTAAAAGAAGGGTATACCGGACAATTCATCGAACGTCGATACATCGAACGCCGTTTCATCGAATAAGTGGACATTTCATCAAACGCCTACTCATCGAACGCCGTTTCATAGAATTGCTTGACGCCGTTTTATCGAATTTCACTTTACCGACTTTTGGAGCATTATAGGTTTTTCTAGATGCTTTATTCACGCTTCTGGGTTGTTTTCACGATGTTCTCGAATCACCAAAATTAGAATTACTATCCTAAGCATTTTTTCACCAACAGTTTCTTTCTTTTTTTTTTTTTTAATTAAAAGCGATTCCGAGGACACCTAAGCAGTTCTTATGAGCTGTGAATGCGAAAGCATGAAGGTCGTTTTTCCTCTCCGTTAAGTGCCGTTCACACGCTTGCAACTGAGTAGGACGGAGAGAGACAAGACCGCTTTTAAGTCTCTTGCGACGTCTTAGAACAGGACGCACTGCTGCGGAGCTGGTCCAAAGACGTGGCAAGAGGCTTAAACTCCGATCTTGTCTCTTTCCGTCCAACTCGGTTGCAAGTGTGTGAACGGCGCTTTAGTTCGTCTGCGGTGTACCGGCGTGGACGGCCATGTTTCGCTACTGCCGAGGTTGCGGCCACCGACGATATAGATGCTTACGTTTATTCCACGCTTCACTACTTTAAATATAACCATACTTTGCTGCGCCTTTTTTACTTGGTATTTATTTATTGTTTCCATTATATCTTAAGAGAATAGCTTCCTCTCTAAGAACGTGTGTTGAAAAGCCGACAGGACCGCGGCTCTGCCGATTACGAAACATAAACGAAGAGGGAAGACATTTTCTTCTGTTCCAGCGACATGGAGACACGGCATTGCATCAAGGACGGCTTCGTGTTTGAAACAGCATACGCCTCTTCAAGGACGAGAATATACCCTTGAAGCTTTCTAGGCCAGCTCGTCGAAAGCCAACTCGTGGACGGCCAACTCGTCGTCGGCCAATTCGTCGAATAGGCCAATTCATCATTTGGGAATTTGTCGAAGGAAAAGTCGTCGAAGAGGCCAACTTAAATGGTGGCCCCTTTTTCAAAGCCAAAATATATAATTTGTGTCCTGAACTTTTAAAGCAAATACTGCCTTATAGTAATCCGTACTATCGCCACACGATAACTAACCTTCAGTGTGCTCTTTCTTGTCCAAGACAACTTGCCTCTTTCACGGTGCAGTGGGGGACGGTCACTGATGTCAATTTTCAGCTTAATTTAGCAAGGAACATGAATTAGTGCACAGGTCACATGAAGTCAATTTTTCTGCTACATTTAGCGGAAAATTGACTACATAACAGGTGGCATACATAGACGAAAATCTGTGGCGAGTAACATATAATAATGCTATTGCATTAAAAAAAAGTTTATTCGCGCGAGTGTTGAGCGGATACATAATACAGGACTGCAAATACTCGCAGAGGTTCTGGCTTATATGCAATCCGCGTTGATTTATCGAGAGGAACGGTGGCATGTCATACATTCCAGCTTATTTTGTTGACGACTCTACGCAGCCGCGAAACTTTGAAGTACGTGTACATACACTTTGACGACAGGATTTCCATTAAAACGCTTTTCAACATTTGCCTTTCGTGTTTACGCCCGCAGTGATGATCGACTGGGTACGTTCGCATCGCGACGATTTGCTCGAGTACTCTGTCAACACTAAGAGGAAATGAGAGCGGCACCAGAAGAGAAATGAAATGAAACACAAACACACACACACACACACACACACACACACACACACACACACACACACACACACACACACACACACACACACACACACACACACGAGCACGCGCGCGCGCGCACACACACAAACACGCACGCAAACACACACACACGCACACACACACACACACGCAAACACACATCTGTTCGCAGCTATTTGGGGGCAGCAGGTGCTTCAAAGTTCGAAAGGTCGTAGCATTTTCGGTAAATCGAGCTGCGAACAAACGAACAGACAAACGAACAAGCAAACACACGAAATAGAAACAAACACAAAGATTTTGACTAGTCAAACCATGTTTTGTCTAAGCAGCTATATTAATATTCACTCTCAAAAACAAAACACAAAATCCGGGTTTTTGCGGAACATTATTAATGTTGCCTTTATGTGTTGGATTTAGATTAATGTAGGCGTCTCTTAGATTAGTTTTACGTTATTTTACCTAGACGTACACGTTTCAAAAGCCAAAGGCATCGTCTCTTCTTCCAATAACAAAACCTTGTAAGAGCTACTTCGTGCAGCGGAGGAATAATGCGCAAAACAAATCTTTTTCTTTTTTGATGTGCAGCCAGAAAGGCGCCTGTTGCCAAAAGAGTCAAACCTGGATATTTACCGGACGCCCACTGCCAATATTCATAAAGATTACACGTATAAAGATCAAGTTTCACACTTCCCAGGGTTTCATTATTTTGTTTTCATGGATCGTTACTTACGCATAAATACGAATAGATAAAGAGACGACCGGCGTTCCAGCCATGTACACATGAATATCCCGTCTCGGTTACACGAACTTGCGTGATCAGACAGAAAAACATGCGCAGTTCTCGAGAAGTCACCGAAGCAAAACGAGTCGACACACACACGCAAACGCACACACGCACACGCACACGCACACGCACACGCACGCGCACACACACGCACACGCGCGCACACACACACACACTTCGTTTATTATGTTTTTAGTTTCAACGTTATTATGCACACGCGCTCGGGAGAAGCGACGTTTCCCGCGTGTTCTCAATGCAGTAAGAGTAAATGTTCTGCATAGGCTTCTTTACAGACGCCTTTTTAGTGAATCACGCGTTTGTTTTTGTTTTTACATAGATATATACATACATAATGGCGGGGTGGCGCAGCGTTTGCCACCGGAAGTTCATCCGGACATTTTTTTTTCCCCACGAGGGTACATGTGCAGTCGTAGTCACACTTAACTAAAATAAAAAATAATAATAACAATAATAATTTCGAATGCCGAAAAAAAAAATTAACTGAAGCATAATCGGACGGGCATATTTGTGTTAAACGAAAGTACTGCAAAAATGTAAGTAAAAAAAAGAACAAGGAAAAAAAGAGACAAGATAACTAGATTAGCGCAAAAAACACGTGCAGAAACACACCAAAATATGCTGGGTGTTGTATGGTCACTGCGAGACTAACAAACGCGGAGCTCACGTTTCTTGCCTCGGGATTCTAGGCGCGTCCCTACGGAGAGAAACCGAAGGAGAGGGTGAGATGAGACCGTGTGGTGCCGTCTGAGCGGCGAGCTCTGATTGGAAGGATGGTGGGTTGACGCAAAGGCTGGCTGCCTGCCTTGGCTTCTATCTATTGCATCCCACCAACCAAAGCGAACGGGAGCATCGACTGCTACTCGCTCAGGGTCTGGCGTCCGGCGTTCGAACACCAGGCTCTGCCCGAGGAGCAGACACTCTCGTTCGCTCTCGTGGGAAGGTGACAGTGGGCTATAGAGACAACGGCAGCTAGGCTTAGCGTATATATCCTTCCAATGAGAGGAAAGCAGAAAGAGTCGATAAACTTTTCGCCGTTAGGCTTTGATATCCCGAATTGACCACGATGTTCACAAATCCTTAGTATAACGTAAATCTAAAAGCACAAATTAGTGTTCCCAGATTATTTGTCGGATAGATGCACTCGCATCTGGCTTTCTTCACGTTGCAGTTTTTTTTTTCTTTTTGTTTTTTACTTTTTTTATGAAGGATAGAGTGACCTCACGCGCACTTCGTGCTTGCGTTCGAGGGTAGAAAACAAGGTAATGTATTCCTCGCTTTAGAGTTTCAAGAAAAGCCCACCAGGCGTCGACTTCTATACTTCTCTGCGCAAATACCGCATGAACATAAAACATAAACCCGCCACCTAGTATCAGACGCATATACTGTCTGTTATACCGAAAGCGCCGGGAGTAACATCGTACCGCGAAACAAAGTGTACAAAGTTTTTTTTTCTTTCTCTCGTGTACTGCTTTGTTTCGACCGGCGTCAATAGTCCCTCGATGACAAGCGCCAAACACAAGTGCGCACGTCGCCAACATCGCACGACGCTCTCGCTCGACGAGCAAAGGAAGCGAGCGAGCGACGCCGTTATTCATGTCGGCGCCTTGGGGCCCGCTACGTTCCTCGTATAATTACGTACGCTTCGTTAACTGGCGTTAATGAAGCGACGCCAAAGACTCAAACTGCCGCTAGTTGCCCGCGGGGCCCCGGGTCGAACCGTGCGGTGAGCTCGGAGTCCTTTGTGCTCGCTCACGCCAGGGTCCCACTATAGAGCGACACACAGAAACAACCGACACCGACAGGACTCAATCGTGCAGCATGCACTCGAAGGCGTATCTTCGGCGGGCTTGCAATCAGTGTCACTCGTGCCATAGCCTCCTCTATACTCACAAAGCCTGACAGTTCGACGACGGAGCCATAGAGTGCCCGGTCGCAGATTTGGAGCGCGAGGATCTGGTAGCGCAGAGCATCAAAGAGCCATTTCTCGGGGAACCTGGACGTTAGCGCAGAACTTTTTGCAGCGGCGAGAACCCGAAACACACCTGTTCGCTCGGGAGAAGTGTGTTTCGGCGTCTCGCCGCAGCGGGGCGCGAGTAACATGGCTCTCCTCTCATCCGTTATCTGCCGCTGCACCTCTTCCATTTCGGCGGCTGCTTCTCGTGGCGATTTGCCAGGCTTTGTCAGTATATAGGAGGCTACGCTCGTGTTTACTCCATACTACCAGGAGGAAAAGACCTGAGCATCGCGAGCAGTGTGAATGCAGTCATGCCAAAGATTCCTTCATGCTGCACGTGTTTACCCCGAAAACACCGAAAATCGAGTCACGTGGAGAAGCAGATAAGAAGTCAGGCCCCGCCCTTAGCCGCCTGGCAGTGGCTCCGAGGCGAAGCGCCCGCCTATACAGATCCCCAGGTGGCGGGTTCGAATCCCGGCCAAGGTCCCCGCAATATGACGGAGGCTCACTGCGGAGCCGTGCAATCAAGATGTCGGTTGCATGTTAAAAGCAGGTGGTCAGAATTAATCATCAGTCCTTTGCTGGGGCGTGCCAGATGCCCTTCGGTGGCTTGGCACGAAAAAAAAAACCAAAAAAAACTGACGCCTTGTTCTTCTTAAGCAATTCGTGACTAAAAATAGCAACGAGTGAAACGTTTATTAAAGTTCAGATAGCTAGGCCAGCTCTTTCCGGGACAATATTTCATTATACACGAGCACTAACACACGTTATGTTTACGTCTATCCTTTTTTTAGCTCTAAGCCACACGACGAAACCCATCGGAATCAAGGGACCGAGACGACGCCGCCCGCTGCGATTGTTGAACGCCAGACTTGTACACGTTACTGAAAAAAGTAGCCGATTGCAATTACAATTACTTCACTCTAAAAAGTAACCAATTACAATTACAGCCTCAAAGAAGTAATCTAAAAATTACTCTAAAGTAATCGATTACTTCCCACGTTACTTATCATACAACTTATTTTATTAGGGTAGCACATATACACATTCAGATAGGTGTTCCACATTTATACATTTCTTCTCTCTTTTTTTTTTTTTTGTCCTCTACACCTTGTTTAGTTTCAGCCGCAGTTGCATCTCAAAGTTTGCGTCGGTCGTCCGCCAACGAATCATGGTGTCATGAACAGAGCTCCTAGTTTCAATTGGCACAGTTGATGGAGGGATATTATTCGGGAACTAATATTAGGGACGAAGACATAATTTTGACAAACCCATTGAAATGTACTAAACAAAAACTAAGAATATAAATGTTCAAAAGCTGATACCCCCTAAACCAGTCAAAATCTCGTAGGAGCATGCTCATGAATTTGAATACAAGCTGTTTCCTGGTTAAAAGCCAAAAACAGTCCAAAGACAAGGACAAGAACAAGAAGGTAGACGAACAACAGCGCTGCTGGAAGTATGCCTGGAAAATAGAGTGGCCAGTAGAAACCTAGAGCTTGTCACCTAAAGCTGCCGAGCGAAATTTGCTAAGCGTCCCAGAAATTAAGGGTGTTATAATTAAACATTTTAAAATTCGCATTAAAATGATCAACATAACAAAAAAGCACGTTACCTTTATGTGCGTACGCAAGTTGGAGTTGGTCGCCCTTGAACATGAAAGAATCTTGAGTAGTGGCCGACAAAGCAAACACTCGAACGTCACGTTGATTTTATCTTTCATTTTTATAACAACGAGAAGAGCACGTCACCTCCGCCGTGTGCAAAAAAAAAAAAAAAATGTATTGTTAATTGGATCCTTCAATTCCCTCCGAAGAGAAGTTGAAACCGATACAATACGAAAAAAAAAAAAAAAAGACAGCGGGCCAACAGCGGATGTTATGAGCCCTCAGAGCCAATCCAAGGCCGTGGGGGTGTCACTTTGGATAGGGGGCGCAGCGACGCGCGGAAGGCGTATCACGGACTACCTCCACAGGGCGGGATTGGCTAGGAAAGCTTGTAGCGTCCGCTGCGTCCGGACGTAAGGTGAAGCGCAGTATAAAAATCTTCTAAGTGGCGAATCTTCTATAAAAGATTAAAAAAAATCAATGACAGGTTAACAAAAGTTTACGAGGAAGAGAGCAGAAAGCAAACGCAAGCTTGGAGTGGAGAGGGCGAATCTCCTCTCTGTTACGTTTTAGGTCATTTTGGCGAACAGAACACACAGACAACCTTTCGTGCCGGAATCAGGCTGAAGACTGAGCTCTCGGTTATTAAAGATAAAACGAAATGAAAGAGGAGACGCCTCGCGTACGGGGCATTCAGGTTACGCGAAGCGGGGAGCGGCTCTGCGCGAACGGCGGTTCTCGTTCGCTCTCAGGGACTTTGGAGCCCGCGAGCGTCGGCGAGTTCATCTGCTCCATCTCCCAAGCTTTCGTCTGTTTCCTCCTCTCCAGCTGGCAGATATTTCTTAACCTGTCGACCAGTTTTGCCAAGAACTGGGTGACTCCAGCACTTCTAAACCTTCTCAAAGAAAAAAAAATTGAGAAAAATTGTAATGGGTAATTTTGTAATCGATTCCAGGCAACAAAGTAATTAAATTACAAGGATCGTTACTCGTTAAAGGAAGTATTTGAAGCGTTACAAAATTACATTAAAATGTAATCGATTACAAGTAATCCATTACTTGTAATGCGTTACGTACAAGTCTGGGAACGCCGCGCCGCTGACCAAACGCCGCAGGCGGCGATGTTCACGTCCCTTGGTTCCCATTGGTCCCGCCGTGTAGCTTAGGACCCTCAATTTTATGGCACGGTCAGTGACTCAATATGCTAGACATGCTCACTCCTTCGAACGAATTGATCTGCGCATATGCTCAGCTCGACAGTCTGCGCCACTGACAGTTTGGTGTCACGTCAGAAGCATGAGCTAGTGTGGAGAACTGCCTGGTTCCAATTTGTCCTAGTTAAATAACAAGCTATATATATATATCATCAACCCAACCAAAAAAGAAAAAAAGTGTCGTACATTTTTTTTTTTAATATGAACTAAGCTTGTGGCGAAACTTGCTATCATACTAATTGTGTCCACTACCGGGAACAAAAGTACTATGTAGGAAGGTGATTTGGGGAGACAAATGCATTCAAAAACAAAAACGGAGATGCAAAAAAAAAAAACGTTTAGGTTTTTTTTTTTTTGCATCTCAAACAGGCAAACTAATAAGGCTATACAGTATCGACGCCTCAGAGACGTTTTAGGGAAGAGACCACCCAGAGTTTTAACCCCGCATCTCGCGCTCGAGAGACCAAAACGGAACCTAGATGCCGCGATATTTTGTCACCATGAAAGATAATGAATGAAGTATACCGAGACTAGGCAGAGCCGAAATAAATCGTGGCACGTTTGGCACGCCGGAAGGAACAGACATAGTGCTCAATGTACACAAACGAGCAGGGGCGGATCCACAGCTCCGTTTTTTTTTTTTTTTTTTTTTTTTTTTTTTGGGGGGGGGGGGGCGGAAAATTTGAAAGGATGCTATTCTCCCATTCTTTCGTGTGCACCCGGGGGTCCACCCATGTCAAATTGCCCTCCGAGAATTGGGGGGAGGGGGGGGGGGGTCGACTTGGTTTGGGGGTGGGGCGGTCCGCCCCCGTCACCCCCCCCCCCCCCCCCCTTGGATTTGCCCCTGCGAACGAGCGTCAGCACCGCATTCCTTTCCAAAAAAAATAGAAGTTCGAAAACACTTTCTTTTTTCTCTTTTTCAACCCTCACGCAGAAAGGCATCGCGAAAACCAACTCCACAACTGTATAAACTTTGCTGCGAGCGCCTCTACGCGTGCAACATCAACATTCGCCGTTAAGAAACTTCGCACGCAACCCCTTTCGCGGCGACACATCATTACGGGCCTATTACGCAGTCCAACGCGCGGCACGAATTTCCATCATTTTCCCCTTTTTCTCCCAGTCTCCCACCTAACGTCCTTCTTCCTTACATTCCAACGGGGGCAACACTTCCTTGGCATCCTATTAACGCCCTCCATCAACCCTGTTTTCCTTTCTTTTTCCCCCAAACAAACACGAGAACTGCAATGCTTCCAACCCCGAGTCCCTTTTCGCTACACAGTAGGCTGACGTTGCTGAAATTGATGTCGAGTCAACCTGCTCTCGCGTAAACACAGCGCCCGGCGCAGCAGCCCGACACTTCGCGAAACAGCAAAGAATCCACGCTCACTCCACGACTTGTATACGGTGGACGCTCAACACCTTATCGCGTTCTTCATTAATCTCGCGACGTGTTCATAATATACACTCGCCACAAAAATCTCGAGCGTGCGACGGTCTCGACGCTGTCAACCCCTATGGTCGTGTGTCGCTGGCGCGAGCGAACGCCGTGCGTTGACGATGTAGCGACACACTTATCGTGCGTCGTCGTGCTGCCGGCTCCTTGTTGCTGTTGTCGACGTCGTTGACGGCGTCGAGTGACGCCCATCAGTTAACGCGCTCACCGTCGGCTTTGTATGTAGCGTATCCTGCTTGCGTTGCTTCGAGATATTGTGAGTGGTTGCACGAATGTTTGTTGCCTTTTCTTATTTTTTTTTCATTTTAGCTAATTAATAATGCTCAAAGAATAACACACTTCGTTTCGCATTCATAAAACATAAAGTATACGAAAAACTAGTTTTTCGCAACAAAACAAAAATGGTAGTGATTTACGAAGCTCAAAATGCAGTCCCCTTTATTCGAAATGTGTTTATCAGGAAGCTCGAAAATTCGGCTGTTGCCTTCTAATGGTGCGGTCACGCTGCCCATATACATATCATTCACAAAAGACACGGAGCTTCTCTTTAGGCACGATGACAAAATTATCTACGGACACCAGCATGTTCGAAGCAAGTTTGCCTCATACGTGCTCCGAACATACCTGCAGACGTGTGTGAGTCGTGAGTCTGCGCTTGACTGCCGTCTACGCGTTTCTCTCCTCTGTTCCTGTGGATGGATGGATGAATAATAATGGCTATACCCATTGTAACGGGCGGTAACTTGCTCCACCTAGCCTAAGTCGAAGAGACAAACTTCTTTTTTTCGACTTAGGATAGGTGGCGCTGTCTATGTAACTTTAAAGATGTTTTGTGCGACCCCTGTGACAGGAAGAAGGAAGAAGCACGCCTCCGGACGGTGCCTAGGGCCTTTTGTATGATGCACTACAGTCTGACCCCCGGCCTAGGGTGCAAGATCAAAGCCTATAGGGAGGAGATGGAAGTAGCTTCCCAAACCGAAAGCTCACGCACTTAACATATCCCTACGTCGTATTCCATATCGACATGGGGACGACGTGTGGCCTCCGCGCCTGATGAGAGGCACGAGATGGTCAACAGGTGATCCATTAGAAACGAGATTGACTCCGTAATATATCGGAGAAGTTGATATGTCGAAAACGTCAACGTAACGAAATAGTCGATACAACAAAAAAGTCGATATAACACTATATCGTAATAACAAAATAATCGATATAACGAAAAAAAAAACAATATGTCTGAATTGCCGATAGAACGAAACAGTCGGGATAACGAAAGAGTTGGTATAACGGAAGTGTCAATATAATAAAATGGTTGACACAACAAGATAGGCGGTAAATGGAATTGTCGATATAAACAGAGCTGATACAACGAAATAGTCGATATAACGAAATTGTTGATATAACAAAAAAGCCGATATAATTAGATAGTCGATATAACGAAATTATCGATAAAACGAAATAGCCAATCGAAATGGTCGATAATACAAAATTGTCAATACAACGAAATAGTCCATATAACGAAATAGTTAATGTAACGAAATTGTAAATATAACAGAAAAAAATTCGTCGGTGCATACAGTTTGCCATGCTGCATAAATTTCCGTAGAACTACGGCCGCGGCTGAAAAAAACGTCCACGGGCTCCTACCGCAAGACGATGTCGGATGCGCAAGAAGCGAATTCCCGTGGCTCGGAGTCCGTCAGAGGCAAATGTGAGACTCCCCGCGCCGCCATCTCCGAGGCGCATATGCGCCTCGCACGTTAGTTAGAGTTTTGAAAGCAAGGAAATCAAAGGAAGTGTTGCTGAACCGATGGCTCAGTATGTCACCTTTTGCGCCTCGCAAATGCGTGCGATTGTTTTTAACGCTTCGCCGCGTCGCGTGAGAGAGTCGCGTGCCGCAGTCCACGCGAGCTCAACAACTATCCAGTTCAATGAGCAAATATTGTGGAATCACGACTGCCGGAGCGGCGTCTATAGCCGTTTCAATCAGACAGAAGCACGTCGCGTTGAAGCGAGCAAACGAGCAAGCCAGCGGGATAAAAAGAACGCGCGTGCGCACTGTGCGGTTCTCGGCAGCAGGCGGCGCGCCGTCAAGGACCGCGGCGATGCTATTCGATCACCGCTCCGGTGTTATCTGTGTGACGTCATTTCCGTGACCAAGTTTTCGTGACATCGACCTCCCAACTTTGGGAGGTCGATGCCACAGCTAGCCAACGATAACACCGCCAGAGAAGAAAAGTTCCAAGTAAACGCGCTAGACCACAAATCAGTTACTCAAGACCGACTTCAAGAAATCCGTGAAGCAACCGCAGGTGACGCACAACTGCAACTGCTGCGTCAGTATGCACAGACCGCATGGCCGGGACAAAAAGACCAAATGCCGCAACATGGAAGGCCCTTTTGGTAGTGCCGAGAGGAAATCCACGAAGAAGACGGCCTTGTGCTCTGGTCCAACAAGCTAGTCATGCCTAGAGCTACCAGACAAAAGATCCTCAACCTGCTGCACGCAGCACACGCAGGCAAGGAGTTTGAAGAAAGTAAGAGCTCGAAATATTCTGTTTTGACCCAGAATCAACGCTGACATCGAGGGCGAGTATGACAAGTGTAGAGCACGTCAAAATTACAAAGCAAGGAATGTCAAGATGCCCCTCTTGAGTCATGCGGTGCCAACACTGCCTTTGCAGTATGTTGGTATGGATCTCTTTACCCATGAAGGACGGGATTTCATAATAATGGCGAACTTACACTCATTTTACTTCGAGGTTGAAGAAATGAAAACCACCACGGCTTCCAAAGTTCAAGAGTTTTGAATGAAAGTCTTCGCACCACATGGACTCCCCTCGAAACTTTTAAGTGACAATGGTCCGCCGTTCGGGAGCCATGCGTTCAAACAGTTCCTGAAAACTTTAAGGTTGAACAAATAACTTCAAGCCATCACCTGGCCGATCAAAAAGCATGGTCGAAAGAGCCGTGAGGCAGGGCATGACAATTGCTGAGAAAAAGTGCGAACAGGGAAGAGTTTGACTATGCACTTCTTGAACGGCGCAACACTCCACACGACGAGGTCCTGCAATCACCAGGACAAAGACTGATGAGCCGACATACAATAACATGGTTGCCCGCCAGGTCTAACCTAGCAGTTATCGTGCCGCCCAAAGCCGTCTCACAACGCCTCACAAAAATAAAGCAAAAATAGAAGGCTAGCTAATAGTATACGATAAGTCCTCACGAGCACTACCAGCTATTGAAACAGGTTCTGAAACCACCATCTACAACACCCTCAAGCACACGTGGTCACCTGCTGTAGTAGTGGGCCATTCTACAGCAAGGTACTACAACACTCGGACCCCAGACGGCTAAGTGCACCCAAGAGACGACCTCGGTGGCTTCAGAGACAGAAAGCGATGGCCAAATTGAGTCTGAAACGCGCCCGCTGCTTCAAAGAGGGACAAGGTATAGAAGGCCACCACAACGATATGGGGATGGCCACGATATTTAGACTCACACACGCAAACCTCTAAGAATGCCTTTTCCGAGAAAGGAGATTTGGCAGCTCGCCAACGATGGCACCACAAGAGGAAGAGAAAGGCACAACGGGGGTACGTGCAAATAAAAACATTCATTCTGAATCGCTATGCTGGCTGATGGGTGTTGCTTCCTACAACATCGACCTCCCAACTTTGCACCCCCTTTCCGAGCGCGGGAAAAGACGTAGTAGTTCGACGTCCAAAGTTGATTAAGAAGTTAGCTGAATAACAAAATAGTTGGTACAACGAGAGAGCTAATATAATAAAACCATTATTTCGTAAAAGTTAATTTCGAGGAAGCCCTTTTTCCTTAGCTACTGGCACAAAGATGCCGCTGTCCCTTGAAGCGCGACAAACAACGACGCGCGCATGTCGCACTCCCGAGAAAGACATACATATACGCGAGAGAAAATCAGAGCGCGCTGCTAGACAGTCCGACAAAGAATTAAGGCTCGTTACGCGAGAAATTAACGAACCACCACCGCCCCCTCATGAAAAAAAAAAAAAAAAGAGAACAAAAAAAGAGGCAACACTAGCGAGAAACGCGGGAAGAACAGCAACCGAGGTGAAAGAAGGGAAATAGAGAGCCCGAGAACTTCCTTCTTTTGCGCCGAGCGCGCAAAGGGGGGCGAGCGGCGGCGTAGGGACTACTTTTAATTGAGTTGCTCCGCGCGTGCCTTAATTCCTCCGCTGCACTTCCTCTATTCTCTCCCGTCCTCATTTCTTCCCGAGGTTGCGCGACCCGGTAATGAAGGCGTAACATAAAAAAGGCAAGAAAAAAAAAAAAGCAGAAACAAAGAAGGTGAAGGGGGACATTGAGCACGCACGCGCGCTCAAAGAAACTAGCGGCAATCACTGCAATGTGTCGCTCTTGCTGCTGCGTCCCTGGATCAAACGGAAAAGGGGAAACGGCAACTTTTTCGTATCCCCCAGTTTCCTCTCGCTTTTGTTTGTTTCGTTAAACGCTCTACTACTCTAACACTTCTTCCTTTTTGAGGCACACAGAAACTATTATTTAAAGAAAAAAAAAAAGTGACTCTTCTCTCTGTTTCTCTCAACATCAAAATTAAAAAAGGAAGGAAGAAAAAGGTAAACGAACAAGCGCCTTCCAAAACGCTTGCCTTTGTCTAGAAAACTTAGTTGTTGTCTGCTACGCCACCGCCTTCATTCTTATACTTCCCGATAAACAAACTAAAACCAAAGACGGATAAAATAAAAACGGGGAATAATTTACACAAAAATCAACTTTGGGGGAGTACCGAGGACGTTTAAACATTCCGTTTACACTCTTTATTTAGAGGATAAAAATAAAAGAAGCTGAAAATGTTAGGACCACTTAAACTTTCCTCCCCTCTTCAAATCGCAGCAGTTAATCGCATCAGCAATGCTCCAGTGACACCGTGCGTACACTCATTGGCCGGGTTTCCCTCTTATCCCCAATCTTCAGATATCCGTGCAAGAAAAGAAAAAAAATCTAAAACCCAGTAAACGCAACAATCCCTCGATTCCTCCCCTCTTCGCGGCGTTTGTTGTTCTAGGCCGATACCAAAATAACTCCGTCCCTCACGTTCTTCTAAAAAGAGCCGCCAAGGGAAGGAAGCAGAGCGGAGCTGACGTCGTCGCTCCCTGCCTTTCCCTGATTTTCCCCCAATTTATTCGCCCGCAGCAGTTTTACATCCTTAAACGAGTCTTCTCCTTTCCCTTTCTTTCCCCCCGACGTTAATTAAAGGCGTCCTTTCTTCTCCGCCGTCTGGCGCCGCACTTAGCGTGACTTTGCGCAACGCCAAAGAAGACGCAGGAATTACAGAGGGGGGTGAAAGCGCTAAAAGGGGATTGCGCGTCCCCTCGAGAAAACCCACCGCAAAGGAATCCAAGCCCAAGTGCGCCTTTGGTTCCACGCTCGAACAAGCAGACGGCGAAGCAGAAAGAGAGAGCTAGCTCGAAGTGATGTTTAACTTTCCGTTTTGCGTTGCACGATTCCGCGAAAGTTTGACACCGCACGCACTGTGTGCACTTTAAAACCGCAGTCAGACTGCGCGTATACAGTCGTAAGAAACACCAGCAGGAAGACACCGCTTGCGCTTTTTCTGTATAACTGCAGTCTCAACAACCCCCATAATCTGTCGATTTCTCGAAGAGTTGAGAGACTGGAACCTAACTTTCGAGTTCCGGCCTAGATCAAAACGTCCTTAAAAAAAAAAAAAGAAAAAAGTATAGACCTAAAAAAAATATATGCAGGCTGTGTTGTGTCGCTAAGGATAACTTTTCACCATGCTTAGCTATAGGGCAAATACACAGGTTGTTTTCTTATAGTGTCTTGCGGGAAAGCGGACGCTTCAGATTTCAGTGTGTGAGAGCGCAGGCGCGATTTCGCGAAACCCGCTATTGCGAACAAAACTCGAAGATAGCCTGAGCCGAAAAAAAAAAAAAGCTTCGACGGCCCATTTTGTCGAGCTTCCCGACCTCGCTGCGGTTATTAACGTCGCGTTTGACACCCCGCGTCCCCAAGTTAGTGGCTCCGGAGACTGCCGACATTTCAACGAATGATACGTGCCATAGTGCCTAAAAGAGCGTACGACCGTTAATTTAGTTTATAATTTTACAACCACGAGACGCATGCTCGGTTATTTATCACCGCCTATCTGTCGTCGGAAAATGAGACCGCGCTCCTAAATAAACTCTCCGGTCACACCGCCACGCGAGGCGAAGCCGCCGACGAAGTTGAACCGTTGCTCGTTTCTCATTGTCACCCGACGAAATATAACGGATACATTTTACGCGGGGTCATTTGCGAACCTATCTACGTAGTAGCATATAAATATCGGGCGTATACATATATATATGGCTGCTCTGGTCGTTTTGTCTTTGCTTTCTTATTTATCTATACTGCGAAAAGTATACAGCTTCTCCCCAACTCAGTGGCGCGGGCCAGTGCCACCTAAAACACAAGGTCTGCGCATGACGTCATCGTTCGTGGCTCTCCGACCAACCCCAAGGGGCGAACACGCCGAAGGTCGACGAGAGAACGCCTTGGCCTCAACCCGAGCCAGCGTCCCGTTTGACGCTGCAAGACGCGCTGGCGGCTATGCCGACGCGAGTTAGGTGGCGCTGCGTCGATGCACTAGTGATGACGTATGGGGGGAAAGACCTAGGCCTTGCCTTTTAAGTGGTATTGGGCAGGCAGTGCCTCACGAAAAGGCAATCACACAGCTCAACAAGCACGAGATCTAAAGCGACCCTGACGAAGCGAAACTCGCAATAAGTCAACTCCTAAGCCCCCTCCTCCCTTCAACGTTCCCGCCCGATGTGGTACGACAAAAATGAAACAACGAAGCAGTCTTGATATTCCCCGAGTTTCTCTGTGGAACGAGGTTTTCACGCGTCCAGAGACAGGAAAGAATCATGGCGGCGGAGACAAGAACGGACGACTACGATGCGCGGAAAAGCACCCCCCCCCCCCCCCTCTCTCCTCGGACAGGCGACGACTAATCAAAACGAACAAAACCCGACCACGTGACTCGCCCGGCAACCAATCAACGAATTTTTAAAGATCCGACGCTTGTATAGTCGAGTGGGCACCGAATTCGTTGGCGCCAGCGAGTCGCTGCCGTTGCCAAGTTCCGTGGTCCGTGCAAGAGTAATGGCCACGACAGGAGCATGCAAAGCGGTTCCAACTTCCACGCGCCGGCGAAAAGCAGAAAGGCCGCGGTGCACGCTGAAAAGTGTAGGCCTAGCGGGACCGTCTCGGAGAGAGGCAACCTGCACTGCTCTTTGGTTTGGCGCTCATCTAGCGAATGAAGCAAGAAACATTGGGTATACGCCTGGGAGTAGCGGCTGCGTTGTTCAAACGTGAGCTATTATTCTGGTGGCGCCGCTTAGCCTAGTGTCTGAAGCAAGAAATGCTGGGTAGGCCAGGAAGCCGTGATCGCATAACTTGCCAGTACAGCGGAAGCTACGGCCCTGGCGGGCCTATCGGAACGCGACTACGTATTACCGGAGCGCGCTCTTACTGCGAAGAAGTGAGCCAGTTACAAATGCGCCCTGTGCGCGTACACAAAATGGGCTCTCACTTTCCCCCCCAATTTCCTTCCACAACGCCTACACACGCACATGCGAAGAAGTATTAGGCTTTTCGCTGCGTCATGCTCCAATACGTATGCATCGCGCTCGCATACGTAGCGCATGTTGAAGCCGTCGGCACGCAATGTGGGGCTTATCGTTCACCCTTTGCCAAGTTAAAACGAGACAGGGTGTAACCGTGGGCTCGCACTCTGCTGGTGACGCCTGGCTGTTGCCGGTCGGCTATAGGCAGACTTGTACACGTTACTGAAAAAAGTAACCGATTACAATTACAATCACAGCCTCTAAAAAGTAATCGAAAAATTACTCCAAAGTAATCGATTACTTCCCACGTTACTTTTCATCAACTTTTTTTTTATTAGGGTAGCAAAATCGGGGTCTCGCGATCAGTTGTTCCGAAAAAAAAGAAGAAAGAAAAGCCTTGATAGTTACAGCTGAGTGAGTGACGCCAACACACCCAATTCCTCTCGTGAAAGACTAAATGAATAAAAAGAGCGCAGTTTAAATACATTACTCACAAGAAGCTGGATAAGGTAATTTTTCATTCGTAGTCTCCGGGGTGCCCCCCCCCCCCCCTCTAAAAAAAAAAAAAAAAAAAAAAAAAAGCTACCCAGAAAACGACGCATAGTGAAGTGACCTACTAATCCTCGAGATCCCGTGCTTAGAGGTTTCGAAAAAGAAAAAAAAAAGAAATTGACCGTTGCCCAAAGCTGAGTGACTCCAGCACATCTAACCCCCCCTCCCCCCCCCCTCCGCAAAAACAATTTGCAAAAATTGTAATGGGCAATTTTATAATCGATTACAGCAAAAAAGTAATTCAATTACTAGGATCGTTACTCCTTAATGAATGTAATTGAAGCGTTACAAAAATACAGTAAAATGTAATCGATTACAAGTAATCCATTACTTGTAACGCGTTACGTACAAGTCTGGCTATAGGGAACGTCACCTGGGAGCTGCGTCTATGCAAGGTTATCAGGTCGGGGAGAGGTGGCAGCCATCAGAGTGACGCCATTGTTTCAGTGGCGTGAACAAAACAACAGCTACAGTAGCGCATGTGTGCAGTCACTCTGCGCATTGTTGTTAAAGTTGAAATTGTGATTATTCCAATTTCTCTCGGAGTGCGCGACGGCTGGGACAAGAGACGCTATCAAAGTTTGCATCCCGGAAATGCTATAAAAGCAGAAACTGAGGGAGAGGAGCAGACGAAAGCGCGCTGGGACGTCAGAACGCAGAGTAAGACCGAGAGAGACATGACCGGCCTTTAAGCCTCTTGCGACGGCGTAGGATCGACAGCGGTGCTGTGGGGCAGGTCCTTTGCCGTCGCAAGAGGCTTAAAAACCGGTCTTGTCTCTCTCGGTCCTATACTCGGTTGCAAGTGTGCGAACGGCGCCTAAAGGCCGACGTAAAACTTCGGTTTTCTGCAGGGAAGATCATCCTCATAGCGGTCGCCTCTCCTAAGCTGCGAGGGGAGCCAAGTAGGGGCAAGGTAAAAAGTGGAGAGGATATAAGAAAGGAGGAAGCGGACAAAAGTGGAAAGCGCGAAGTGTACGTCGTCCTTTAAGAAAGAGGAACGCGAACAAGTCTGCGAAAACTCCATGGAGACGCGACCTCGCGGTACACAAGGTGCGTGGATGGTATTGACATTGGTAGAGCGTGTTTTATTTGCGTCGGGGCCCTGTTAATTCTCCCCAATCCAAATCGCCTCATCAATTCATCGGTATATGAAGACCCCGAATGGGGAATGTGTCGATAATGAACGCTATGATTTGTTTTCCTTACGATTCTGTTTTCCTCTTGGCTTTTACGTCCTCTCGCAATAGTCCTGGTAAATGCCTGTCGATAACGTCCAAACGTGAGAAGTTACGATAAGTATTGGTAGGTGCACGCGCGAGGTGACACTTTTTTCTTTCTCGAGTGCTAAGTCACCACGTATTCAGTGAACGCTTGACTAACACAGCGACGGAGTCATATTCTGATCATCGACATCAGTGTGTGCAATCGATGACGATGGATATGCACGCAAACACGGGCAACAGCCCTACAACCAAATCGATCAAAACAAATAGAGAGAGAGAAGGAAATCGCGCAGATATTTTAAGATACAAATATCAAAATGGGAACAAGGGATTGAGGAAGTCTTCGTTCAACTCAAACAGATAGATTTGTTGCATACACCCGATTAAAAACATTTTCTAAGAGTGATTATCACCAATTGGCAATGAAAGACGTGGGAGTGGCAGGTCGCTATTGCGTTGAACGTCCCAGATTGCTAAACAAAAAGCTTTTTTTTTTTGTTATAGAGAAATCGGAATTCTTCACCGTAGTAAAGCGAGATCCCAAAGGCGCAACATTAAACGTATATCAGCTAATTTTAAGCATAATCACCCCTGATTTCTTTCACCGCCTAAAGTAGAAAGCTCGACAAAAAAAAGTAACAAACTTTATTGTACTATAACTTGGCAATTGGCAAAGGCTGCTGCCCCAACGAGCCAATCAGCACGTTGTAGCGAGGCACGTGACAACATATCGGCGGGGCTCCTGCGCTCTGATTGTCTCGAAGGGATCGTAGCGTTCCTTCTATGCCGAGCTATATGACCGTGAAACCAAGTAGAGTGCACTGAGAGACGGTAACCCTCATTTCACAAATAAATACAAAAACTCCCAATAATAATAAAAAAAAAAAAAAACTAGATTCTATAGGCGTTGATGCGTGTATATGGGCCCGAGTTTTATAATTCGCTAATCTTTCTCAGTTCGAAGCGGTTACGGCGGCACACATAAAAATTACATATCTGAACTTCTGAAGCAAATGTTACGTTTGTCCCATACTTACAAAACGGATGAGTTGCGTTGCATAACGCTCTCGCAACGTCGCAATGCCGCGACGCTTTTGATCCCAGTCAATTTCGAATGCCGTAATCTTAATTGCCCATTCTCGGTTTTGTTTCGCGCGATAATCTTCTCGTCGATAATATAACTAATGTAACTGGGCAAAGAAAAATAATCAAAACACGTAAAAAGAAACACCAGATAAAAGTCAGTACTGGGCGCTTACGAAAACGCAATCGATTGGTCCTCGTAGAGGAAACTGCTGGAGCGAGGGTTATACGACTCGGCCGACCGTTATCTCCATGTTGCAATTGCAAATGCCGTAAAAATCACGCAAACAAAAAAAAAAAAAGAAGAAAGAAAGAAACAGGTTACACAGCTAAATTGAAGCCCTCAAACACTCGCAGTAATAAAACGAAGCGTGTCTGCCGGAGCATGCGCAATAGCGGGAAACAATCTTCTCTCGACGCTATGGCAACGTCAATACACCAACCGCATGTGATATGGCTTCCCACCGACATCGTGGCGTTGCTCCTCCCCGTTCACGCGTTTTAAGGTCACTCGATGGGTTTCGGAGCCTAGGCGGCCAGGTTACCATATACATCTCGGATATTTTAGCTTGCTTGCGAGGTATTTTTCAGCTCTGAGTAAGAGAGCGAGTGTTCCAAAAAGCGTCTTTGGTGCATTGGAACGTGAGGAGGGTCACGTCAATCAAAGGCAACATAGAGAATGCTCAGGGAGCGCTTGATAATCAGCCAGCCAAGCGCGTGCCGTCATTGGTACAGATTAGTGGAAAACAAAAGCAGGTTGGCGCATCTGGAGGGCCGAGCCGTATATACATGGCTTGCATTGACGTCCCGCCAGCCACCATTGGTCCGAACCATGCTCCAGTTCCCGTACCTTCTGTGGCATACATTTGGCACCATCGAACCTGTTCTTCTCCGCCTTCCAAGAAGAATAAATTCGATCTTGCGAAATGTATGCTGCAGAAGGTACGGGAACAGGAGCATGGTACGGAGCAATGACGGCTGGTACGGTGCCATATGACGTCACATGCAAGGCATGTATAGAGAGAGTGTGGTCAATGGTATAGGAGCAGGCAGAGCCAGAGAGTCCACCAGACGCAGAAAAAGGGCTTGACATGCTCTCTTGGTCAATCAGAAGTCGAAAATAATCTAACGGTGGTAGTGAGGAACAGTTTTAATTAACGCGTAAGAGTTAATGTAGTAACTCTTCATGGTTGAAAATATGGTGCACGTTATGTTTCGAATATTTTAGTGCAAAAAGGTGTAAAAATCGAATGTGCCGCTCGAACTCTGTTTTGCTCGGACGGCAGATTCCAGGTCCTCGGCACCTGGCGTACGGATTGCGTCGATCGTTCTGCTAGATCTTTATTTTGCATGACCGGGATAGAAAAATCCCATGCACCATACTTTCAATCACCGAGAGTTATCCTCCGACGCACTTATTAATTTTGTTTCTCGCGACCACCGCCAGGGTATTATTCGCGGCTTCTGGCTGGCCACATTCGAATTTCTGAAGACGCCCGCCTGGAACACGCCCTGCCCGCTTTCGACCAACGGCGCCTCCTCATTTGCCTCCTATACTTCCCAATGTGTGGCCAAATTCTCTTTATATATGACTCTGCTGACCGGTAAACAAACGCACGAGGTGCGCAGAAAGCAGACGAACTAACTTGCATGTCGTATACGGCGAACGGGTGGACGCGAACAATAGCAAGATGCGACTTACCGTTCCGTAGTGATTATGCGGAGCACAAGTTCGTCTGCTTCTTCCACAGGGGTTCGCGATGACGTCAGAACGCCAAGCTCTCATTGGTGGATTGAAAAAAAAAAAAATAGTGGGTAGACCTCAACACATCTAGCATTAAGGTTTACCAGGGTCTACACACTATCTTTCCAATCAAAACAAATCAGAACTCGGTGTCGTTCTGACCTCACCGGAACCCCAGTGCAAGAAACGGACGACTTGCTCTCCGCATATTAAACTTCATAACTCGCCGTGCGGCGAAAAATACAATACGTGGCAGTGAGCACGAGTTCAGCCAGCGCTTCCCACCGCGACAGCAGCGGCACGCTGCGACGATCGGAGGAGCAAAAGGCAAACAAACACAGGTTGTTGTTGTTGCACGCACCGTGTTCGCCCGACGTGTCCAAATAATTTATTTGATTTTTTTCCGTACGAAATTAACTTTAAGACTGACGTCGACACGGACGAATCTGAAATTAAAGACGATCAATCTACATAGCGTAGATTTATTGGTTTCGGGAGATTGTGGACACCAGATAATAATGTCCATCCACAAATGCATTCGTCTCTTCATGTGTGCATATGTGTGTGTGTGTGTGTGTGTGTGTGTGCGTGTGTGTGTGTATGTGCGTGTGCGTGTCTGTTGCATACACACACATGTGTAAACACTCAGATAAGTGCACTATACGGTGCACTCATATACACTGAAGAAACATACAATCTCTGTCACAACCTACGCTCACACACAGGAGCATCCGTCTACGCGTGGTTGTCCATGTGCTTGAACCTGCAACGGTGTATGTGGCATAAAGGAAAATAAGAAGATCCTGACGAACAGAAAGGGATGAAAAAAGGGATAAGGGACCCTGGCAACAAACGAGGGAAGCGTGAAAGGAAACGCCAGCACCAAATCGGCTCAACGTTCCGGCGACGTCCGGCCCTAATCTGCAAAGCGGGCCAGCGAGAGAGAAAGGAGGTGTCGAAAATCCTTGCCCGCCAAAACCGGTGGCCGACGTGAGCAGAAAGCCGACAAAGCGCATTACCCAGTGCCGGAGCGGACCAACTCCGCGACACACGGCCGGTGCAAAGAAGCTGCATCAAAGGATTGCCCGCAGAGAAGAACGGCTGTCCGCAGGTGCCTCCTTCCTTCCTTCCTTGGATCATATCATATAACGGCTTCATCCTCTCTGCACTTGCCCATGAAGATCGCGGCGTTTCGTCAGCCTCGATTACGACCCGTTCATCTACCTGCGTGGCAGCTATACGCGTTCGCCGAACCAATCGACCGCCTCCCTTTCACCACCTGATCCCGCTCTCTGCACGTGGTTACTGGAGGGAGACGGCAATCACGTGACCGCAGGTAGACGTATGACAACTTCCATCGAGCACGTAGCTTCCACTGTGCTATCGGCTTAGGGGTGAACAGAGCACAGTTGATTGGCCAACGACACACACGAGGAGACGTTTCCAAGGAATGACGGTCGGCCTCTCATCAAAGCGAATTCTTATGCTATGAAGCAGGCGATACTTCTTCGATAACGAGACGGCGAGACAGAAGCAGAAGAAGAGAAAAAAACGTGCTCCCTGAAAAATACGTGCCCAGACATTTCATTTTTATATGTGTGGAGTAGGGGCCCTAAACTCGTCAAACACAAAGTTAGAACCGAAACTTCGCGGAGCGCGCCGATTGGAAGTCGGCGAAAAAAGCGCGAAGTCATCGTCGGGATAGTCCAATCAGTGCGCTCCGTGGATTTGGGCTCCAACTTTGTGTTTGACGAGTTTAGAGCCCCAGCCCCCAGGACCTCTAAACTCGTCAAACACAAAGTTTTGGCCGAAGTTGACGGAGCGCACCGATTGGCCTATCACGACGATGACTTCGCGCTTTTTTCGCCTACGTCCAATCGGCGCGCGCTCCGCGAACTTTCTGCTCCAACTTTGTGTTTGACGAGTTTAGGGCCCATGGGGTTTCCAAAACTTATTGGCTAAAGGGCAGGATCGGGGATTTGTCGTTGTCTCGAGAGACGGAAAAATAAATGAGTATATACAAATGAAGAAAAACTAAATACAAAATTCTAGATAAGTATTTAATTACACAATTTAAAGTTATAATATTTTTTTAAGTAAAGAATTTAAGGTGGCTGAGTACATATACTTTCTTTTGAAATTCACTATTTAGACAATTCAGACATTATACAATAATTGGGACCCAGAAACTCACCGGGCAAAAATCAAAGCGCATCGGAACTTTGGCGTATCCATACAGGGCAGAACACTAACGAGAATGATAGAACTGAGGGTGACAATATGCAATAAATACGACGCACAACACTAATCACAATGTACGTGGGAACGCAAAGGAAGTTTAGCATATGTAGTTACCCTGATACAGGGGGCTAAGAATGGTGATGCTGGCGGTGACAATGTCCAAAAAATCATATGGTCCGAAAACCCGCGTTGAACCGTTTCTTTACGGGCGCTTATTTTTCCGCCGGTAGCAGCGAGCCCTGGGAGTGGGCCGCGAACCGGACTTCATGGGAAAGACAGTGGTCAGCGCCACGGGTCGGTCTCAAGACCTCCGAGGGCCGGGGTTTGGAAAACCCCTGGTGTAGAGCGTTGTTAGCCGAATGTGAATTCTCCTTACGAAACGACCAATTCAACGACTGGTCAAACTACTAACAGCCTAAAACTCAGAACAATGACGCGAAAAGGCGACAAGAAAGTTCATTTTAAGTAGCGTCAAATAAGTATAAACCTAAGAGCACATAACTCCCGTACAGCTACTTTGTTCTAGACAGCATAGGCGACCGCTAACCTGCGCCAGTCCCGCAAAAAAAAAAAAAAAAAAAAGGTTGCGAATGCGGAAGGACATGTTTATTATACAGAAGAAAATAGGGATAAGGTTCCCTTCTCGGGCAAGTGTTAAGAGAAGCTTGCCGCTCGAGTTCGACAAAAAAATGCAGCACGCAAGTTTGCATAAATATACCTCAAATTGTTAGAAGACAAAAGCTGGATGGCACGATTCACTCCAAAGCTAACCGCTAACCCGAAAAGAAGAGGCATCTAGAACATACGGAAAGAAGTCTGTAAAATATGCCTCTAAAGCGAGAAATAAAGAGAAAACATAGAAACATGAAGCTATATTCAAATACTTTACAAAAACGAGCATCCAAAGCATTTTAACATTCTGATACTTTCCACCGAACGCGTCCTCTTTCTGCATCTCGCATATGCGCGACTTTAGCGACACAAAAAAGGACGAACGAAAGCGTGTGCGCATTCGTGACAATCTAGGAGACTACAAAGTGTTTCTGGAATTTTCATACCAGCAACCTCAAACACACGCTGAATCCAAAGCCACGGAAATAAAGAGGGACCACCTCACATATTTTGCCCCCCGCTCCCTTCCCCTTTCCTTCCCTCTTGCATTCGAAAAACGCTCAACCGAATAAAAAAGGCCCTATAAAATTTAAAAGAAAAGTTAAAAAGCGTGTCTCGTCCCTTTCGATTTCATCGCACGGCCCAACCGGTCAGCGCTTCACGCGCGCAACATCGAAAAGCGACAAACATCGACTCGCGCAAGCGAGAGAAGAAAAACGACTACAAATCAGAAGACCGTCACTGGTGAAGCTTCGCTCATATACGTCAGACACGTGGCGAAAAGAGAAACGCGTACCTGTATATACGAAAAAAAAAAAAGGAAAAAAGAACCGTTCGCGTTAAAAACATACATAATCTAAAGCGAAAAAAAAAAATTGTCGCACACCAAATTCAAGCATTTAGGATGCGCCAAGCAGTACATTCAGTCACCCCTCCGCCATCGTCGTCCACGGCTCTAAACCGCAAAAAAAAAAAAAAAAAAAAAAATCGTAAATTGCATTAGAAGATGCTAGGAAACAAACAAAATAAACAAAACAATATAAAGAAAAAATAAACGAACAGAAAGACACGCGTATACGTCGCACACCAAGATGGAAAATTCGCAACTATCAAGAGGACAGACAAGAGAGGTGCACCAGAAGTACGTTC
Source organism: Ixodes persulcatus (assembly GCA_013358835.2). Lineage (NCBI taxonomy): Eukaryota > Metazoa > Arthropoda > Arachnida > Ixodida > Ixodidae > Ixodes > Ixodes persulcatus. The sequence goes on along the minus strand of JABSTQ010010315.1, from coordinate 120,207 downwards.
AGAACCATGAACCCTTTCCCCCTCCCTCTTCCCTTTCCCCTCCTCCTCCAATCCCCCAGCAGCCGCCCGGCTCCCGATATCCCGAACCAGAGCAACAACAATTGGATCCCCGAAATCAAATAAAGAAGAGACGCCAAAAAAAAAAAAAAGGAAAAAAGAACCGTTCGCGTTAAAAACATACATAATCTAAAGCGAAAAAAAAAAATTGTCGCACACCAAATTCAAGCATTTAGGATGCGCCAAGAAAAAAAAAAAAAAAAAAAAAAAAAAAATCGTAAATTGCATTAGAAGATGCTAGGAAACAAACAAAATAAACAAAACAATATAAGAAAAAATAAACGAACAGAAAGACACGCGTATACGTCGCACACCAAGATGGAAAATTCGCAACTATCAAGAGGACAGACAAGAGAGGTGCACCAGAAGTACGTTCAGAACCATGAACCCTTTCCCCCTCCCTCTTCCCTTTCCCCTCCTCCTCCAATCCCCCAGCAGCCGCCCGGCTCCCGATATCCCGAACCAGAGCAACAACAATTGGATCCCCGAAATCAAATAAAGAAGAGACGCCAAAAAAAAATAAAAGGAAAAAAAAAAAAAACATGGGACAATTCAAATCGAAATGTATTATGAAAGAGCCACTGCCATAGGTTTCGGGAGGTTCAACCCCCCCCCCCCCCCTTCCCCCTCCTCCCCTCCTCTTGTTATCTCCCTTGCCCCGTCTCCCCTGTCCCTCCCCCCCCCCCCCCCCTTTTCCAAAGAAAAAAAAGTGAATAGAAGAAAAAAAGTACGAAAAAGAAGTTCGACAGTCACCCAACCAAGAGCTAGCGCGGCGTCCAGCCGCCAGGTGCAGATCCCCAGCAAAGATGAGAAGGGGGGGAGGAGCCGCATTCAAGAGAGAGGAGGTGCACACAGAGAGAAAGGAGAGAGAGAGAGAGAGAGCGGCCGAAGAGAGAAAGCCGCCGCGCCGCGCCGTCCGCTCCCAAACGCAGATTCGTCGCGAACCATCACGGACGTGGAGAAGTGCTCCGTCGTGCTCGCATCATATCTCTTCTCCATCCCGTGTCTCTTGAAAAAAAAAAAAAAAAACGTGTGATCGTTTCGTCGGTGTCCTTAAGTGAATCCCGCGTTTCCACCCCTTCGATGATGGATATTTCAAAGTCCCACACAAGCCCGAGGCTTCTCTGATCGTCAACATCCAGTTTACCTCGCTTTGTTCCTTCCGACGAAAACGATGCGGTGGGTCCTCGTGCCCGCGTCGACAGTTCTCTTGTGTCTGTGTCTCGGAGCAGTGCGCTGCGCATCGGATACCGGCGGCTCCGACCCCACGCTGGGACACGTGGTCCGCGAACTGCGGGCCGAACTCCAGGCGCTCCAGAGAGCGCGCGAACAGGACAGACTACTTCTCCGCAGGTTAGAGGAGCGGCTGTCTTCGACGACTGCGACGACGACACTAGTCGCCGACCGTCGCGGCTCCGGAGGCAACGCATCAACATCACGCTAAGCGGCACCACGAGGAACAGCGCGCCTTCGCGCGGTCCCTGCGCGCTTTGGAGCACGAGCGCGCCGCTCTGGACACCCTCGGCGAACAGCTCAGACGGATGAAGCTCGACCTCAACCAGGTAGTGAAGGACCGGGAACGTCCGGTCGACGCCGAGGCGCTCCTCAGGGCTGACGTGGACAAGCTCCAGCTCCAGCTGGACTCCCTGAGGTCCGAGCAGTCTGACGAGGTGTCCAGGACCGCGGCTCGCGACCGGGCGCACCGGGCCTCGGTGGACTGGCTGAGGAGCACGATGGAAGAGCTCAAGACGGAGCTGGCCGAGCTCGCCAAGGACACCAACGTGACGGCGGCGCTGAGTCTGAGCCGGGAGTTTGAGCGGGAGGCTTCGACGTTGAGGGCCGACCTGTCCGAGCTCAGGAACGAGGCTCGGGCTCTGCGGGCGACGCAGCAGCAGCAGCAGGCCCGCGAGGTGCAGGCGACCGGGGAACGCGCCGAGCTTCGGGTGCTCCTTCAGAAGCAAGCCGTCGCGCAGCGGGATCTTGCTCAGCAGGTGAGGGGAGAAGAACCGCTCGGTTTCTTTTGGCTCTGCTTCGTTTGAAACGGGGAGATCGGGCGCGCGGCTTTTTGAGAGCTCTTTTCTCTTTTTGATGGCTTTTGAGTTTGCCGTCCGGGCGCTCAGGTGAAACAGCTTCTTTGTGTTTGCCTTTGGGTGCTTTCTGTCGGTTGTGTTTGACGCGATGAGACGATTCGGCGGGTCTGTTTTTTTTCGGCAATACGACCGTAATGATCCGCAGCAGCCGCGGAGCCAGACATTTCTTGCGGGGGGGGGGGGGGGGGGGGGGGGGGCTGAGGTGTCCTGGGATGTCCATGGGTGAAGCCCCATAAGCGCTTTGTTTGGCTACGCCACTGAACAGCAGCCTACCCCTTATGTCGCGGCACTAAAGCGGGCAATTTATCGCTGTAATTCGTGGTTCGCTTAACGATCTTACGATGTCACAAAGGTGAGATCAAAATATCGGCCCGTTGTTGTTATCGTGCTTATTATTCATTTCGTTTATTTCGAAAGGAGGAGGAGGGGGAAAGGTAGGTAACGAGAGACAAGTATAAATCAATGAATAGTGGTGAGAAACCTCGGTCAAATGGGTTGGACGCAAAACACGTCGACTCAAACTCTTAAAAGCCTCAATACTCAAAAAAAAAAAAAGTTTGTCACAAAATTAATTAAACACAGAAGGGATGAGGAGGTTTTTTTATTTTGTTTTTGGTGTAGTCCAAGTTATCCAATATTCGTCTTTCTATCCACCAGCCCGTCGTTGCCCGCCGCTGTTCTTTTCAAAATCATTACGGCCCAAGGGTGCACACTTTTCAGCCGAGTCATCTGTCTCCCCCCGAACAAACCACGTCAATTTGGTTCCGCGTCTTCGTCGATTCCCCCAGAAAGAACCTTCTTCTTCCGAACCGCGCAGTTCTCTCGATAGCTTCCGTCAACGGTACGCGTGGCAAACGCAAACAAGACGCCCGAAAGGAAGAAAGAAATAAAAAAAAGAAAATCTTGGCCCGTATAGTTGCCGTGCAGCAGCCAGCCGAAGGAAGAACTGCGCGGCTTCTTCGTTACGCCGACTCTTGTTCGCGAGCCGCCTCGGTCCGAGAGGACTGCAGCAGCAGCGGTCCCCGAGAGACTCGCGCGGCGCTTTCTCCTTTCCCGTATATGCCGAGCATGGGGCCAAAAGTACCTGAAAGAAAAGGCCCTGGCCTTTCCATCCCCAAAACGTCATCACTTGTGAACCCACGGGGCGCCGTCTCTCGCTTGCATCTCACGACGAGTGCGACGCTAGTGCGTGTCTACGGCAAGACAAAGGCCTCTGCCGCTTTGCGGCGTCTGTCGATCTTCGGCGTGTTGGCCGCTGGGGGTCGGGGAGCCACGAACGATGACGTCGTGCGCAGGCCTTGTGTTCTAGGCGGTGTTGGCAGGAACGAAGGAGCGGCGAAGGCCGCTGGTGTCTGCGAGCCATCGGAGCCAATCCAGTGCCACGCGAGTGTCAGGTGACCCTCGAGGGAGGGAGGTAAATAAGGCGGTCATAAGGTGAATCGGAGTTAGCCGTTCGTAAACACGCGCCGGTCGGTGTTGCTCCGAAACGGACCTTGCGAGTTGCGTACGTCCAAACGGCAGATGGTCCGCGCTAAAGCGTCGCCCCGAGCTCTGTTTCTCTTCGCGGCGTACCAAAGGCAGCGTTCGGATATTTCCACGCGCACGAAATGAGCGCCATTACGTGGGATTGAAAACATTCCATAATTGGGGTCCGGCACTCGCTGTAACAGCTCGAGAAGGAACCCGCCGGAGGCATCTTATAGTGGCAGCCGACGTTACGATAGAAAACTTGGCATCTTGGTCTTCCAACCATATTCGAAAACATCTGCGTTTTTTTAGTCTCACGCGTTGATTGATCTGGCACCCCTCTTCGACCCCGATGCTGCGGTATAAAATCGCACGTGCCTATGGTACGAAAAGTCAATGAACGTTATTAAATCATTTCCTTCGTAGTGTAAGTAAAGCCTGAGCCATTAATTTAAAGTGTCCAGACTGTGATCGTCGCTTTCCGAGATATTTGTTTTCCCTCTATACATTGTGAACGAAGCTGGGACTGTGACTATAATAACACACCTGACGATCCGTTCCATTCCTCTTGGCGGCATTCATGATTTGTACGTTGTTCAACCAAAAGCATACAAGCCAGTAAACGGGGAAAGAAGACAACGAACGCACGGCTTGGAAAAGAATCGCGCAACATTCGGTGCGCACTATATTGGCGTGGAGGGGCCTTTCAAATTCGCACACCGACTCATATTTCTGCCCTCACGCCGAGCTAACGAAGCATGCTCCCACCGCACTACGATTTCTGTTCGGCAGAATCGGCCCCACGGGGTCTCAACGTTGGCCGACCGTTACGGGAGAACCGAGCGGACGCACTCAGTTCGCAACGTTCCAGCACTCCGACAGGCGGCCAACAGGCATGCACGCGCGCACGCTCTCTCCCGGGCCACCTAACGAACCAAGCATCCGCCGTGCTCTGCAGTCCACAGCCCGCGCTGCAGCCTGCATACCCCCCAGCAAAGAAACAAAGCGAAAACGAGACACATCATTCTGCGAAAGAGCAAAAGCGATGGTGCAGATCGAGAGAGCCACACGCCATCGCCCGCGCGCTCTCTAAAAGTGCCGCCGCTCCGCAACAACAGAAGACACGCACAAAAACAAAACAAAAAGAAAAAAAAAACCGACGCGCTAATGTTTACAGCGGAGACTCGCCAGCTGAATTTCAATCGAGCTGAATTTCAGTCGGGCTTCGCTGTATCTCGTTAATAGAAGGAGTAGACAGGCGCAAAGGCGGATGAAAATAAAAGAAGCGCTCGTCGGCATTCGAAGAAGCGAAGGGGGGATGGCCCAACCGCACCGTCTCGCATCAGAGCCACGCGACCTTCGCGAGGCCAGATTGAGCGACAAACGACGAGATAACCGATAGGAGCCGCCAGAAGCGGTTAGGGCATCGCAGAAGAGTCTCTTCGCGCGACGCCGACGGAACGCAAGCGATGACCCGCCGCGCAGCTATATTTACGGTGCTAATCGAGCACGCCTGAGGGAGGGAGCAAACTTAGTATACACAAAACTAGGCAACTCGCACGTTTGCGCGGTTACATTCGGTGTTGACCGGAACGTTATACGACAACAGACGAGCTTGGAACGCAGCGATCCGAGTGCCGATTTGACCGGTCTCCCGCGTCCATTCGCGCGCGCCAACTCGTCATCGCCGGGATGGCGAAGGGTCTTAGGTTTTAAGCACTCTTAATACTTCCACGTGTCGCTTGTGCCTGATGTCGTCGGACGTTATGCGGGTAGTCATTCTCACGTGTCCTTGACAAAAAAAGGAAAAAAAAAAATCGGTGGTGCGAAACATTTATCTTGCAGAAGATATACGCGCTCAGCGGCAAGCCACGTATTCGTACTGTTATTAACAGCGTGAAAAAAGTGCAGCAGTGCCGAATCAAAATCGTTTGAAGGCCAATAAGGTAACGGCGTTAACGACCTTGCTGAATTGTAGCCAGTGGTGGGGCAATAAACGAGTTGAGATCGGCAGTCCTTCAACTAACTTCGCTATAGGATGCTACCGTCGGCGACAACTTAAGAATCTCCGGGCAGTGTCGAGTTTTTTTTTTTTTTTTTTTTTTTTTTTATTACCGCTCAACAGCCTATGAGATTTCGGCATTAGCCGACAAGAATGCCAAAGAACCGATCAGGAGGCCAGAAGCGTGATTCGTGAACATCATAAGCCCGTTCCTTAAGGTCTCAGTAGTTCACTCCGACAACTCCGATAACGATACCCGAGACTCCGGCGACATCTTTGCGCATGCGTCGTTTCGTCATCGCGCACCGTTGTCGGAGGAATCGGAACGATCTACTCAAACTCTCTGGTATACTGGTATACATCGTGGTATACTGCGCTATACCACGATGGCTACGCGTCACGAGGACCCATCAGACATCCTGATAGCGTGACGTCACAGACCGGGACATGATGGGCTCAGCAGTGCACAATCCTATGACTTCACGTTGTAGATAGAACATTGGTACAGAGCTATTCCGTCGTGATAGATGAACATCAGCGGGTATCGCCAATATATAGTTCGCTGCAATGTAAAAACAACAGAAGAACCCCCCCCCCCCCCCCCCCCAATTTCACTGAAGGAATGGTAGAACTACGTCATTCGATACGGACACACCATTGTTCTGACGTCATAGAGAGCATGCATCCAACCGGGAAATTTTTCGACTGGTTAAGGAAAATACAGCTCAAAGACGAAGATTGAAAGAACACTGAAAATTAAAAAAAAGACAAAAGATTAACGGCTCAAGCAAAAAACTTACACAAGCCGTTTTCTCAATAGAAGTTCGGTTGTCAGTTTCGCGCTCGTCAAGCCTGGTTCAGACAGTTGCGTTTGACTGCGTTTGACTGCGTTGCGGCAGCGAGAACCCAGGACATCCATGCTGCTTATATCGCGTGCCAAGATGATTCCTTGAATTGGATTCCACGCTTCATACGAAGCACAGATGTGCCGGTGACTCGCTCTCGGTTCTCGCCGCAACGCAGTCAAACGCACTCAAACGCAAGTGTCTGAACCGGCCTTCATGTGTTCTCTCCGTCTTCGTCTTTCTGTGAGTTTTATTTACCCTAACTATAGTTGCAACGCAAGAAGGTAGGGCCAGAAAAAGCAAGGCCGGGGAGGAGGAAACAGACGGAATACTGGAGAGAGGATGAGGTTTCCCTCCTCCTCTCCAGCGTTCCGTCTGCTCCTTCCTCCCCAGCCCTACCTTCTTGAGCTGTAACAAACTATAGTCATGAACCAACTTACCTGCATCGTCACTTTTGTTCCCTTCGACTGGAGCCTACAAAGAACAAATCTATACCGAAAGTGCCGAATGAGCGGAAGCGCACTGGGCATCACGCGAAGCGTCATTTATTTATTTGGGGTGCCGGGGGGGGGGGGGGGGGGGGGGGGGGGGTCAGTCGATAATAATGACAGCGTTAATCGCCTCACCTTCGTCATTGTTCTAATGAGTAACGATGTCATCTGATAATAAGATTATCGTCGCTGACACCATCTGTTGTAACTTTCAATGAGTGTCGGCGGAGGCATTGATACGAGAGTACGAGCACACCACCTCCGGTTATGCTTCGGCTGCCTGTGCGTGATACTGGAACTCACTCATGAGGCGTGGACGATGAAAAACCGAAAAGTCGGAGTGGACAACCTCTCGCTCGCTGTAAAAGTGAACGCACGGCCAAATGCGCCAGATGTTCAACACCGCTGGTATATACCCTAGCAGTACTCTTTAATGTTCCGTCAATAAACATTACGAGGGGAAGAAAAAGGCAGAAGAAAGATTTTGGAACACATGAATCACGCGAGACTGTACTAAAAAAAATAAAAAAAAACACACGTACTCGTCTGGTGTTTAAAAGAAAGAAAGACAGGGGAAACGGCCCGGAAATGTTTTTCTCGGTAAAATCGATGCTAATTGCATTTTCAGGAAGAAACGCCGTATTCGTTCTTCTCTGTCTCTCTCTCTCTCTTCCGACCGCTCTGCTCTCATTCTTATAGTCAACGTTTGGGGAGTCTTCTTTTTTTCGAGACGGAGGCTCCCAAATTACGTTCGGCTACACCGGAACTTTCTCTTATATATGTATAGGAACTTGAAAACTCCACGCGTAATAACGGAAACACGCCTAAGAATTGAGATAACGTGCGTTTAACGTGGACATTAGCAGTCCTCTGTTTCTCTTGCTCCCCTTCTCCAGGGATTATTTTCGACATTAGCATACCTCTTTCTGAACCGGGCCACTGCTTATTACAACACGGAAACGTTGCAGAAATATCAAATTACATTAAAAAAAACTTAAATTATTAACACACACACATATATATATATATGTATATATATATATATATATATATATATATATATATATATATATATATATATATATATATATATATATATGTGTGTGTGTGTGTGTGTGTCTGTGTGTGTTAATAATTTAAGTTTGTCGTTTTTTGTTTATATATATATATATATATATATATCAAGAGAGAGAGAGAAAGAAAGGAGGCTTGACTCGACAATCTGGTCTCCGCCAAAAATCTGCTGTTTCTTAAAACATTCTCACTTTCCAAATGTCTTATTTTAGACGCGCCGCGTCTGACGAAACGACCGTAAATATCTTTGATCCAATTTAATTATTTCTGTGACCAATTAACTAAAAGGTAAACAAATGAGCAGGCTTACTGTGTCCACATATACACGTCGCACGACCGTTTGTACACAGTACAGTGATGTCTCGTTTATCTGTTTTCGGGAACAAACGTTTCTTTCTCGTTATTATGGACAACTCACATTATGAACGATATTTTTGGGGGAACGGAGATATCCATTTTAACGATACATCACTGTGCCACCAAATAATTACGCTGCAAAAAACAAAAACAAAACAATAATGACCGACTTTTTAGGCGCTTACACGAGTGGCAACGTGCACACAGGCAGTGGCAGAATACCGAATATCCGTCGAAAAGTCGGCGCCATCTTCCTCACCAAAAGACAACTGACGTTGTGGTGACCTCGCCGCTAAACGCGTACTACAATAGACACCGTTCACCCGTAAGCTGAGACAGTGCGGTGGTGGGAGCTATGCGCTCCTCGCACCTATCAACCGCTTCTCTTTCTTCACGCAAACTCGCTCTCGAGAAATGTTTTTTTTCTTAAAGAAAACAAATGTATGCCCTTTTAATCGTTAGAAAAGGCGACTTTGAGAACTAAAAACAAAATGGCGCTTGCCTCCCCCCGTTCTTTAACCCTTGAAATTCGTTACTGCGACGATGCAAGCCGTGTATAGACGCATCTGTGCCAATCGCGAACGCTCGCTGCACGGAAGGAACGAGGCCTCCCAACGGAATGCCGCCGCAGCGCCGCATGCAAATCGTGAAGCTACCTCGGGAATCCAGCTCCCGACGGCCGTGGAACCGCCTGGCGGGCTACACAGTAGCAACTCGGCCGAAGAAGAAAGACAGGCAGCTCCGACGGATAGACACTCGGACGTCGTGGAGGATGAGGAGAGAGAAGCGGGAGGCTGGCTCGCATCGAGTCGTATATCAAGGCGCGTTTTATGGCACCCTCATAAATCGTGACGGGACCTTGGAAGGTTTCATCTGTATCCCAAATTCCTCCTCGCCCAAAACGACGCGGCGCCGCCGCCGCATCGGTTTTCGCTTAACGACATAAGTCTTTTTCCGATCTCTCAATGTCCCCGGATATTCGCTTATAACTTCGTTTCGCTGTGGGATCGTTACTCACTTCTTTTAGGGATAGAGGGAGACACCTCACCCCCAAGCACCCACGCGCAGACACACACACACATACACTAAGAAAATAAAGAATCGGAGCCACAAATTATTGCGTATACAGGGAGCTAGGCCCCGCTACAGGTACCGTTTCTGACAGGCAGGAATTGTCGTAAAATTTGCTCCCTGAAATGGCGAGCCATATATTCCCAGAGCGAGGGGCAACGCACGTGCATAGACAGCGTGTATCTACTGCGGCGGGAAAGCGACTCGTTGTTGTGAAATTCGTATACGTGACGCCTGCGAACATGGAAGTCAGACCCGTTACTTTTGCTGGTGTTTGCTAGAAGGATGAAGTAGTGGGAGGGTTTTAAGAAACCCGGTTTACAAACGACAAAGATGCCTCCGGCTGTAGGTCAACCTCCTTTTCAAGCGCAGCGGACTCCTATGGGAGTAGTACGCACGCGGTGAGGTATCCCGTATACTCAAACACAGCATCCATAAAAAGTTTCTCTAAACCACTCCGTCCTTTCTTGGCGACACACTTTTTATTATTATTATTATTATTTATCTAGCGCACCAACGACAGAGGCATCGATTCTTGAGAGACGGCTTTCTAAAAAAATCCCCTCCGTTAACCAGCCTCATTCATGTTCGATGTCTGTGTACTTCGTATGTCCCATCAGATACGATAGACCCAGTAATAGCATAAAGTTCCTATTTAACTTCCTTCTTCCGATATTATTTTTTTACCTAGACGTCGAATGCAATATTGAACAGTATTCTTTAATTTTGAATCCCCCAATCAACACGGCATATAGTTTTGCTGATTGCAGTTTTTAATTAAAACTGGCCGTATAGAAACCAAAATGCCCAAACATAAGTTTATTTTTTCTTTGTCACGGCGTTTGTTAAACAAACAGATGAGACTCCGTGTCATTGAAGAGTTCACATTTTCTCTCTCGCCATTCCAAAACTCAGCCGCGAGTTCAGCGTTACTTTACACCTGTGCCGTCAGGTGTTCACATTTTCTCTTTCGGCATTCCAAAACTCAGCCGCGAGTTCAGCGTTACTTTACACCTGTGCCGTCAGGTGTTCACATTTTCTCTTTCGGCATTCCAAAACTCAGCCGCGAGTTCAGCGTTACTTTACACCTGTGCCGTCAGCTGTTCACATTTTCTCTCTCGCCATTCCAAAACTCAGCCGCGAGTTCAGCGTTACTTTACACCTGTGCCGTCAGGTGTTCACATTTTCTCTCTCGGCATTCCAAAACTCTGTCGCGAGTTTAGCGTTACTTTATACCTGTGCCGTCAGGTGATATTACCCGCGTATGTTTTCTAAAGTACAGCGAGTAAAAGTTTGGACAGTACCCTGCTTTCACCTTAAAAAGAACCAGCAACACAGAACGGATGGCTCCTCCTGGTACCATCAGCGCCCCGTTCGACCATAATAAGATACACTAACGAGCGACATACGCCCGTACGTGAAATTCCGGACTACAACAGCCTTAGAAAACGCTGCGATTTCTCTACACATAAACTCGGCTCCGGAATGTGTCTCACTCTCCCATCTCAATCTTTTTTTTTTTTTTTTTTTTTTTTTTTTTTTTACACGTTAAATTAAGGTCTTTTTTCTCGGCTGACCGTCTGGCCGGACAAGTCTCGGAGACCCCTGCTGCTCCCTTTGTAAAGAGACCGCGCCATTCAGAGACACCGCCGCCACTCTCGCCTAAAAAAAAAAGAAAATGCTCAAAGGAAAAGACTGAAAAAGAAGGCGAGAGAGGTTCAGGGGTGCGTGTGTTTCCAGAGGAGGGGATGACCTAGAAAGAATCTGCTCGACGTTCGTCGTTCGCTTTATTCGAGCCGGGAGATTGGGCATACGAGCGCCGGTCCTCTCTTAGTTAGTGGAAGAAGAGGGAGGAGGAGGAGGAATAAACCTGATTACGGCAGTCCGCTTGTTTGGGCCGACCTTGAGCTATCGATGCATTTCTGTTCGCCTTTTCTTTTTTCTTATTTTTTTATTCTAGTAGTAATAGTAATCGTTGTTTAGTGTCAGCGATATTTTCTCTTCGCTTAGTTTGTAACGTTTACTTTTTGTTTCAGCTTGCTTAGGAATTTAGCGGCGCAGCTTTCGCTCCTCCTCGGGGGGAAGAAACACCCCAAATTCAATTACGAGATAAAAAGCTTCTTTTTTTGTTTGTTTGTTTGTTTGTTGGTATCTCGCTACCGAATTCCGACGATGCTTTGTCAATACATTGGTACTTCTTTTTTTTTTTATTGTTTCTTTGTGATTCTTGATACTGCCCGCGTTAGACTAAGTAATAAATCTTTTTTGTGTATATGCGTTTCCTTACACGGAGCGAGTGTGGCGCAATCTGACGAGCGTGGGATCGCTGAGGGTCCATTAAGATATCCGAAAGCGTTCGGTAGTTTTTTTTCTGGATTAGACAGAAAATATAGGGAACCGCACGGTTCCTTCGAAAATCTTCAAAGGAATGCGAGTTTCGACGTTCATCGAGTCAAACACGAAAATAAGAACACCATTCAAAAATTTCACTGACGACGATAATAAGATAATGCTGGGTAGATCGACATAATCCAAATAGCTGATGCCAAAGAGCAATATCACTAACTATCGAAGAAAGGGTAAAAACACAGGGGAGCTGGTGAAGAACTTCCATAGTAACCGGAGACACGGAACGGTGAAGAAACGGACAAAACAACAAGTTTGAAACAGCTTCTAGATTATTTGAACAACGAACGCTCTTATATATGCGTCAAGACCCTCACCACCAAAAAAAGAAATCCCTCCTCTCCACTGCGTCACCAAAACCCGGACACTCAGACAGATTCAAATGATTCATGGTTCCCCCCTCCTTTCACACCAACCAGTCACCCTAGGACCTCGTTTGAGGGCTGACCAGCCACATGTGACAACGGTAACTCAAGCATAGCCCTTACTATTTTTGTAAAATCCACTAAACGAGACCTTAGAGACACAAAAAACGCTTCATATCACTGTCCAGTGCTAAGGACGGTGTGCTTACACAATTGCCAGAGGTCGAAATACGCTCAGAACTCTCCTACCGTTTTCTTTCTGTTTATGCAAAACCTGGGTATCCCCCCCACAGAGGCTGACAGTCATTACAGTCTACAACATGATTAGCGATTTCCGAGTACTGAGCCTTATCTTCTACTGCCCTTTAATGTTCCAAGAGCTTTTCATTCAAACAACCAGTTTGCCCAACATAGGACAACCCACATCGCAACGGAATGTCGTACACCACTCCTACCTGACAAGTTACATCTGGGTTTCAATGTTTTTTGTTTTGTTTTTTCTGACACCCCAGACGACCACCAGAAAAGGGGGTTTACCTTTCTAATTTGTGCCGAGCTTCGAAAACTAAACTTACGCCGAACCTCTTTGCCACTCATATAAAATTATGAGAGATTCCATGACAGTATAGGTGTGTGCCTTACCACCATGCAATCTCTCATAACTTTATATCAGTGGCAAAGAGGTAATGGTGTTTAACGTCGAAAAGAGGGAGCCCCTGAGGATACAAGACATTGTAATAGACCATGTAGGAAAATACAAATATCTGGGAGTCAGGCTCAATGAGGGAAGGAAATATCTAGAGTAACACGAAGAGAATAGAATTAGAAACGGGAAAAGGAATTCATCTATTATGAAGCTCGAGGCACTATGAAGCTATAGTAGATATGAAGTGGTCAGAGGTATATGGAAAGGAGTGATGGTACCTGGACTGTCTTTTGGCAATGGGGTACTGTGTATGAAATCAGACGTTTAATCATGATTTGAAATTCGACAAAGAAGCGTAGGCAGATTGGCACTGGGAACATATGGAAAGACACCAAATCAAGGTGTACACGGGGACATGGGCTGGTCGTCTTTTGAGAGCAGGGAGGCAATTAGTAAGTTTAAATCTGTACAAAGGTTGACCTAAATGGATGATACGTGGTTGGCACGGAAGGTATTCAAGTATTTATACATGAAAAGTTTAAACACAAAATAGACAAACCGAACCCGAAAGCTTGCGTTTAAATACCTATACACTAGTGATGGGTCTGAGCAGACTACTTCAGTAGAAAAGGTCGTGAAAGAGGCAGAAAGAAAAATGTGGGAGGTAAGAATGCAGGAAAATCAGCTCTAACAATAATGTACAGCACATAAGAAAGAAAAATGTGTTTGACAATTAACTGGGAAGTTCTTTACTGTTTGAGGCGAGAATAAGAGTTTTGAGGACGAGGACGTATAGGGCTAAATTTCAGAAGACAGACACATTATGTGCCGCCTGCCACCTTCAGTCCGAGCGCAGTGGACGCCACGAGCCATCCCAGCCGATTCAGCGCCGGGAGAAAATCGCGTCACCTGCCGGTCCGGCAGAGCGACACAAGGAGCTCAAGGTCGCATGACCCTCTCTCAACGCTGCATTGGCTGGGATGGCTGCTTGCGTCCGCTGCGCTCGGAATGAATATGAAACGAAGTATAGAGAACTTGGTTTTGAAGTGCACGGGGCTTCGCCCTGCCCTCCCTGAAGGGTAACGGATTTGGCCGGGCCTTGGGTTTTACTGGCGACCAGTGTTGTACACGTTCCTCAAAAAAAAGGAACGAAAGCTCGTTCCTCGTTCCTTCTGATTTTTGGAACGCGTTCCCGTTACAAGTTCCATCTGCGGAAAAGGAACTCGTTCCCGTTACAGTTAAAAAAATGGAACGTATCGTTACATATACGTTACATTTGTATACTGCTGATTACCATATTTAGTTAGATTAAGCAGTTTTTTTACCTACCCTATCAAATGGGAACATACGATTTTAATGCCGTGATGGAAGGGCACCAGGAGAAGAAAGCAAGCGGAAGCAGGGTTTCTTTTCTTGGTATATTCAAGTTTACATATCTCAGCTTTTAACCATATTCATATCCATGGTGGAAGATTCAGACGAGCCAAACGTGCTGTTACCCTACATTGCAAAAGCGTTTTACAACAACCTCACACGTTTCAATCTAACAAAGTTCCTTCTTTGAACTTAACAACTGCTGCTTCTCGATGTTGCTGTCCGCAAGACGAGCAACTGGAGGCGAGGGTAGGGCTTTTGGAGGGTTAGTCTTGAAAACGTCAAGTCCTTCTTCGTGAAGGTTGGATTCGCTGTTCAGTTTGAAGGTAGGGGACAAGGGGAGAAGAAATATAGGTTAATTTTTCTGTGTCTTATAAGTGACCAATCTTCGGGATACAAGGGCACGTTCGATGTCTGGTAACCTATTATTTTGTCATAACTGTAGGTCTCTTTGTGGAAGTTCAGTGATGGCTGTAGTCGGCCTTAACTTTCTGAGTGTATGAGGATTCGTAGAAGCAAAGAAAGTAGTTGAGTTGGAAACGTCCCTCTTTCTCTGTCTTTTTCTTCGACTAAAAGCTTTGCTTTCTGTATCGCAGTCTCGCGCACTCAAAAAAGAATAAATTCCTACTGGCTCTCCTGCATTCGACCGTTACCAAACGAGGACCACACAAAATAAACCTTAAGATAAGTAACCAGAAAATTGTCAAGATCCTGCTCTTCCTAAAGATATATATTTTTAATACTTTTAGAATTTTCCTTTTAGAAATAAAATAAAAATTACCCCACAGGACAAAAAAAAAAAAAGGAACACCGTTCCTTTTTCCGTTCCAGCAAAAATGTAACGAGTTCCCGTTCCAGTTCCACCGATGCCAAATGGAACGGCGGCGTTCCTTCGTTCCTCCTAAAAGGAACGCGTTCCTGGAACGCCGTTCCTTGGAACGCCGTTCCGTACAACACTGCTGGCGACGATGGAAGGACGGAAGAGAAAAGGATTACAGTCACAAAGAGACGATTAGAAGATTGGTGGAAATTATCTATGGAAAATTGAATGATGCACAACTAAATAGTACAGCTGGGGACAGGCGGGACAGAGGAAAATTGCGACTCCCTCCCGCGTGGCTCCGGCCCAAAGTCTCAACCCTGTTTCCCAGTGGATTCGGTGTTGGGGTAACGCCGACAAGGTTTGACCAGAGGAAAAGCGGCGACTCCCTCGCCGGGGAAAGAGGTGGTAGGTGATGTTTGTAGATTTTTGCCCGATTCCCCAAAGGTCATCCTGGTGATATCCCACACTGCCAGGGGGGCTGTGTTCGACAAATGTTTCGTTTCTCCTGAAAAGAAACGGAAGTGGCGATATTGCGTCTGAATGGTTAGACTCAAATGACGAAAGAGGGAACTTCCCGTCATTTGAGTCTCTAACCATTCAGACGCGAAATCGCCACTTCCGTCACTTCCGTTTCTTTTTAGGAGAAACGAAACATTTGTCGAACATAGCCCCCCTGGTGATAGTTAGGAGGAGAACTTTGCCTTAGAAGGGCGGGAGGAATCATATGTTTCTCTTTTTAGACTTAGGGTAGATGGCGCAAGCTACCGCCCGTTACAAAAGGTATAGCCGTTAACATCCATCCATCCATCGTTGTGAGAGTCTTGACGTATGTATAAGAGCGTTCGTTGTTCAAATTAACTAGAAGCTGTGTTTAAGACTTCTTGTTGTTTTCTCCTTTTTTTCTTTTCTTTTTTTTTTTTTTGTCGCTCTGTCTCCGGTTAGTATGGAAAATCACTATGATCGATATGTAAAACGATACGGCCAGGGGTCAACACGGTGGTTTCCCGCAACAACGGGTAATTTGGCTACCAAAATAAACTTGAACGGAACAAATAATGATCTTGCCCGGCCACCCGTTGTTTGTAAACAAGTCTGTCTCTCCCACCTTTTCCTGCGCACGCGCTGGAGGCACAGCGCGTGCGCAGGAGCCCGTTTTCCGAAGAGCGAACCATCTGCGCGTTTGCCGCACCGCGGCCTCTAACCTCACCTCGCTACCTTTTGTGGTGGCCTCATAAGTATGAGCTGATGCTTATCTGATGACACTATATTTACCATGGGATCTTCTGCGCGACAGCAGCGGCGCAAAAATACAAAGACGGACTGCGAAAAGGATGGATGTGTGGACGCTTAGACAGCGTGAAGATAGTCATATAGAAATGTCACAACTCGTCCTCGGCAGATGAGCAATTCGGCCGGTGCAGTACGACCGCTCGTTTAGATCGAAACGGAACATGGCGCGTGCACGAACCCACAATCAAGACGGACTGCGTCTATATGTCGTTCCACCTTAAGTCCGTGTGAAGCCGACGCTACGAGCAGGTGGGACCAGCGCCGAAAGTGCAACGTCATGGCGTTCGTCATCTTTTCCTGCCTGTTCCATCAACCGCTAAACCAATAAAATGCAGGGAATGCCCAGTGACTTGCACTTTTACGCATGTGTCTCGGTGTTTGTATCCGTTCGAGTCTTCGACCGCGCTCGGATTTACGGTGAAACGGAGTCTAGTATAGTCGCTGTGAGTGAATAAAAGCCAGATCGTTTTCATATTTAAAACGCGACCCTGCTGGCAACGATGGCCACGTCATGCTGTCCGCTGTCAAGTTTCAATAAAGAGGAATCGTTCCAAAATTCGAAAATGGGAAATAGTGCGTAAAAGCGTTTGGCATATAATACGGCAGGCGTCCCGCGGGGGGAAAAGGGAACAGCAAACACTCCGGAATTAATCAGCGCGCGACAGCGTATGTTCCTAAGAACAAAGTACGACAGAGAGAGAGAGAGAGAGAGAGGAGGAGGAGGAGGAGGAGGAGGAGGAGGAGGACGACGAAAAAGAGAGGACGTCGCTCGAGGTACATCAATAATTCCGCAGGGGCGCGGTGGGCGCGCACATCACAATTTCGCCGACGTTTTGCAGAGACCGACGGGCAAAAGAAGAAAAACGAAAATCGAATTACGATAGTGCCGAGAGCTAGACGTAGGGCTGCGGCGGCGAGTATATGCATTATGTAGAAGAAACACGGCAGACCGTTCAATCGAGACAACAGAAAACACAAGAAAAAAAAAAAAAACAGTATTTCTAGAAAAAGTTGGATAAAACGCAAATGAAGTAGAGGAGGAGCCACGAAAGCACTGCGGCAAAAAGGTGTAACGCGCTACCGACGCGAAACAAAATAACAAAGAAAACAGTCGCGCGGAGATATATATTATAGTGCCGGAAATCCTGGGGAGAGCGATCGAATCAACACGGGCACGGGAAACGAGAAAACGCGAATATGCAGGGTGTTTATACTATACTCTTGGGGCGGCACGATACATGGCTGCCAGTGTGGGCGTGCCGTCTTCTTTCGCAGTCTTCCCTGACACGCGGAGCAGCGATACTACTTATTCCTAAGTAGTGTTTACAGGCAGACGTATGGAGGAGAGTTCATCGCACTGTTTTGTTATTCGTGTATACGCGTTCGCTGAAATACCGAGTTGGGTCGAGCTATATCTACCGTACTCTCAAAATGAATACGTCTCCCCGTTCTAAAAGGCGCCCCCAACGGCCCATTTCACGAAACCGTTGGTGTATCAGTCGCACTTGTTTGATGGGGCGGCGCCATCACTGCGGATTTATATGCCACCCACGCTCTTCGGACCGCGTTCGAACCGCTGGAGGAGCAGCACGCCGTCAAGGGTGCTTTGCCGTTCTTTGCCGTAGACGCACGCACGGCCTACATCCCGCACAGTCAATGTCCACACTTATTAAGGAAGACACGTGTAGGTCGCACCGTTGCATAATACCCATCATGGTACTATCACTTAGAGATTTGTTTTCGTCTATCTTGTGTTGTTTAGGTGACTCTTGGGCTTCTTAGCTTTCCACCTAAACATGTGTCCCTTTGAGCGCGACCAAATACGCCTCTTAAAAAAAAAATGCTTTCTTCTCTCTCTCTCTCTCTCTCTCTCTCTATATATATATATATATATATATATATATATATATATATATAGTTGTAATTACATGTGGGAATGCAGGCAAGGACTTTGGGGCAAGCACGCGACGTTATATTTCCAGTTTCATAAATTTCCTCTACAAACTAATAATTTTTAAAAAAGTTTGTCGTTGTTTACGTAACACAGGCGGATACATGATACCGGGTGTATGCTGACGCGTCGACGAACACAAAGTCAAGATCGCTTGCGCAGCACGCGAAGTAACAAACCTCGCTCCACCGGTCGTCCCCAAGGGACAGGCAGAGCACGGAAAGCAAACCCTGGATTCTCCCTCATACGTTATATAAAGCAAAAAAAAAAAAAAAAAAAAGATTCGAACGCGAGTCAACGCGAGATCCGTGCTTCGAATGCCGCGTGGCAATGAGTTCAAGGAGCAAAACTTGGGCTCGCGGCGTTCGAACCAGGGATAGTGCGGCGACTCGTGTTTGCAGACTGTCTTTTGTACGATGTGTATGAGCAGTGCGACCCCTGCTTTAAGGGACTCCGGGGTTCATCATTTCAGATATGGAAATCATAATCCTAACCCTCTCCCCTCCCTACAGCCGCAGCCACACTACTCGTCCATCGTACAAAAAGACAGTTAGCGGACGCTGTCTGGGTCGCGTTTTCTCCTTACAATGGGAAAACGAAAACTCTCTGCGAACATGTTGGAAGCGTACATATGTACGAAGCAAACTTGCTTTGAACCATGCTTCAGACGTATTTGCAGATAATTCTGTCAACATATCTGCAGCGAATATAAATGCGGCTTGCAGCCCCAATTCCTACTGCCTCGGGACAACCAAGTCATATATGCGGAGAGCGAGTCGTCTGCTTCTGGCGCAGGAGTTGTGGTGACGTCAGAAGGACGCCGAGCTCTGACTGGCTTTGATTAAATGGATATGGGGTAGACCTCGAAGCTAGATATCCTCGACGTCTACCCACTATTTTTTTTTTTTTCATTTAGCCAATAAGAGCTCGGCGTTCTGACATCATCGCAACCCCTGTGCAAGAAGCAGACGAACTTGCGCTCCACACAGGCAAGCGAACCTTTTCGTTAAATAAATACACGTATTTACTCGATCAACCAGTCAGTCCAATCAATCAGCTATCAGTCGTCGCGACGTGAACATGACCATCATCAGAACAAAACCAAAAAACACTATGAATTCAACGACGACGAGATGTTGACGAGAAAGAAAGAAAAAAGAAATGACAGCTTTCGCGACGAAACGACAAGCGTCTCCCTCCACAACACACCGCGTTCCTCAAACAGTCGCTGCAGCAGCGAGAAAGAGAGGAACGAGATGATGTAGCGCGAACGGCCTGTTTCGTTCGGATGCGGACAGGATTGGTGCCCATCGGAGCAAACGAAAGGGAACCCCATCATCATTTCCAATGGCGCATCGGCGGCAGGAGTACATACAGAACGTTTGTTTGCGCTGCGAGTGGCCGTTGCCGCGGAGGGACCAAGAGCGCGGGGACCTGCGTGTCTAGCGACGCGAACGCTGCGAGCTTTTTGCTTTGCTGGACGGCGAGGAATCCATCCCGGCCGACTGGTTGGTTCCGATTCATTTAAACTTCGATCCCCTTCGCCTTCTTTCGGTTCACTGTCCGAAATTTAGTTTCGGGGATTGGAATTCCACTAGCAACGGAAGAAGATCTCAAAAAGCTTTGTTTGACTCAAACAAATCTCTCCTGAGTTTCCGATAAACTCTTCCAGACTTTTCTTCTTGAATACCGGGATACCGATTGCTTTGCACGGAGCACGACGCAGTTAGCAGGAACACGAAGCCGCCGGTTTATCTAGTTTTTCTTGTATTGCTGAAAGACTAACAAAAGCGAGTAGTGGAATGTGTTGGTGCGCCGACATGCATCTGAGGTGTCCGGCGTTCGCTAAACCCGATTGGTTACGCGCGGGAAACTAACACACAACATGTCGCTCAATGCCTGTATAATTTTAGCCTTTTGAGAAGTAAACACGCGTAGAGGGTTAGGCTTCATACAGTAGCTGTCGCTAAGCATATCGAATTAAAGACCGCCCCAAATGAAACTCTGGGAGGGAATCATAGGCTTACCTGCGTGGGCCTCAACGAGTTTTATATTAAAACAACTCCCTGTAACGCCGAATTGGAGCGCAGCTCTTGAGGAGGAGGAGGGAAGGGTACTCAGGGGAGGGTATACCCTCCTCCTCCTCCTACCTCATTCTTCAATCTCCTCCGGGGGTCACGTGACCTGGGGGGTGACGTGACCCCGGGGGGGGGGGGGGGGGCTCGCGCGGTGCATTATGGGACATTTCCCATAATGCACCTCGGGGTGAGCGGGGTCACGTGATCTCAAAGGGGGGGGGGGGATTCACGTGACCTGAGGGGTCAAGTGACCCCCCCCCCCCGAGGTCACGTGACCCCGGGGGGGGGGGGGGGGCTCGCGCGGTGCATTATGGGACATTTCCCATAATGCACCGCGCGGTTACGCCGACGGCGACGGCGACGCCGCTCAAGCCGGAAACGGGCGCCTAAGAGCTGCGCTCTAAAAAAAAATAGTGCAATAAATAGTTCAATCTTAAAACAGTCTGCAAATAAGAATATTTTTTTCTGTCTGACATAGCACAACATGACTGACTGGCAGCATTTTTTTTTTTCTAAATGACAGGAAAATATACTAAACAAATACTAATCCTTTTCCGACTCCCGTTTTCCCAGATCCTCGCTATAGGTCTGGTGCGACGTAAGACAGAAGGCAGCACGACGGTTCAAAGCCTGCAACATTCGCAAAGCTTAACCATTGTAGAGCCGAGCAACTGTTGTAAATGGCAGCTCGCCACGTAACTAAAGTTTATTTTCCCCCTCGTTTTGCTTTCTTTTTGTTTGACTGGGGAGGGGTGCGAAGCTGTGTAACATCGAGGCGTCCTTCCCGCTCGCCCGCCCATCGTCATCGTCGTTCTCGTCGCAACACGTTCCGCAACGCCGGTTTTCGTATCGTGCAAAACGCACAAACACGCACTACACTGCGGCGGCGACACAGATCCGTCACGCCAGCAGTCTCCTGTGGAGCGCGGCCAGCCGGCGACTTCGATGCACCCGGGGTCTCCCTCTCTCCCGCCCCCGAACTAGCTGTCGGGTATCGTCGGCACTGACCGAACATGATGAATCGACGATGGGCGCCCGCTCCCGTCTACGCTTTCCGGCACCCTCCTTCTTTCCTCTTACCCTCCCACCTCTCTCACTCACAGCCTACTACCATCTCTATGTTCGTTTTGTTGTTCCAGGGCGTTTTCGGTTCGATGCCAACGCACCGGTTCTTTCCCCACGTTGGGCGCCAAGATCGACCCCTCGCCTCCCCCCCCCACGTTGGGAGCCAAATTCGGTTCCACACGCTTCGCTCTCCCTCATGATACTAGACGCTCCTTTGTATTTATTTTCGTCACCATTGTCGGGGATACTGAGCGCACGGACGAAAGACAACAAGAAAAGGAGAAAGACGAAGAGATCGCCGAGAAAGGAGGGGGACAGACAATCCAATCAGGGAATGAAGACGGTCGTTCTTGTTACAGATGTGGCTTGCGCGCGAGATTGCAAGGAGGCACTTTGTTCCCCCGACTTATGTCATGTGCGGTTTTCTCCCGCGGCCAGCCTGCGGAGGGAGCGGCGGCGATCTTGGCTTGACGTCGAGTGCGTGACTAACCTCGATAATGACGCGTTCCGGGGAAAACCGCGCCCCGCCGCTGGTACTTCAACTCAAATGTTTGAAACAAAAGATTGATATACACCTACTCAGCTCTGTTATGTCACGGCGCGGTGGTGGCGCGTCGGGCGCACTTCCGGTCTGGGGCTGTGGGCGGAAGTCACCATGCGGGATGCGCATTCCTGTGTTGTTTTGGAAGAAACCGGACTAAAACCCGCCTTCTCGTCAAAACGCCGCGACGGGGGCTGTACCAAAAGAGTCAGGAAAGGTTTGAAGGTTCTGTGTTTCCTGACTGTTCGGTTCGTCCGAGAACGTGAATAGGGACCGTGATGAAGGAAAACCAGACACCGTGGGACCATGATGGCTTGTGTGGGAAGTACTTTGTGTCGAATTCACGGGTACTTGTGGTCGTCAGATTTATTTGTTTTGTTCCAACATGAACGCCGGAAAACCGCCAAGTTGTACGAATCACCTGACTACGTTCAGCGCGTCTTCAAGTTCAAACGGCCACCTGATCGTTCGAACTGCCGTCTGCTCTTTCAAACGGTTTTGCTTGTTGTCGTCTCCTCGTTCAAACGACTGCGGCCCGTAGACCAAACGTTGACCGAATAATTGCGATAAGAAGTAAGTGCAGACCTCAAAAGACTTTTAAGTTTGAAGGTAGGTTGGGGTTAGTAGGTTGAGTGTAAACAGTCGATACAAGGAGATGTTGATCATTGTTACCAGTGTCCATCATCGACTTGTTATTCCTGATACACTTGGTCAGATTCTGCTTGCGATTTTTAGTACCGACGTCGACTATCTCAGCCACCGTTGTTTTCCTGCTTTTGCAGCCCGAGTGACTCATGACCGAAAATTAGCAAGCAGAATCTCATCGTGCGAATCAGGCTTTAGCAACCACCTGTGGCGTCCACGCGGAATGAATTGCCGCATGTCATATTCTTTGCGCGAAGTTTTGTGGCGCAACGAGCCTCGTTAATTTCGCTGAGGCCACTGAAGTAGTCCGACACTGCCAGGACGACGTCGAATCAACAATTCAGACGCGAAAAAGAGTACAGGTACTCCCACCGACGCCGACGACATGGCATTCCAATGATTTGTTTATGGGCGACGGCGAACTGCTTGCCCATACTCCATTGCGCATGCGCGGCGCCAGTGGCGTCTGCTAGGGGCGCTGCGGTTTGTTTGTAAACACGAGTTGGTCGGATGTATGTACAGTGCAAGACGCGGTGGGATGGGCACAGTAGTTTGTAACCTGATTCCGTATACTTCTAATCTGAGAAAACAAAATTCTTAGTTCACGTATTTCCAATTTTCAATTTTTGACCCTGCAGAAGACATAAGCAATCTTTGAACATAGCGTCCACGACCAGGAGCACGGGGTACTTTTAGAAAAAAATCCGAAATATAGTGGGAAGCGTCAAACTATAGTAGGTTACAAGTCAAGAAGGTAGCGGCAAATGCCCCTCAAAGGGAATCATATATCCCTCCGCCACCTCCGCATCCAATAGCGTCCCATCGTTTCCGTGACGTCGCGGGCAACGCGCGAGGAGGGTCTTGCCTTTCTGTACATATTTGCTTTATCTTTCGACTTTGACTTAGCATTGTGGAAACCACGAGAGGGAGATCAGAGTCTTCCCCTTCCGACGCAAACAAAGACGACTTTCGGGGATTAGCGTCCCCCTCCGATTGATACAAAGGCTGCTTTCAGGGGTTCGGTTCCCTCTCCGATGAATACAAAGGTCGCTTTCTTAAAACGTGGGGGTCGGAGGCAAGTTGCCACCACTTTGTGGACATTATCTATCCATTGAAGCGAAACAAGGAGCGTTTCCAGTGAACTCTTCTTTCGATTGCGGAGGGATTTGAAACCGGCGCACCACGCTTGTGGGAGGAGCTTCTCCTACCTTAATTCTTAACTTGTAACCGACTATAGTCGGAAACTCGGTAATTGTGCAATACTCAGGTTTATCTGATTATTAATTTTATTTGTTGAGCACACAGGCTGTGGGTATAAACAACATTAAACACGTGGAGATACGTGTTTGTTTGTGCACGACGTTCACAGCAAACCGTTATGTAGGCAATAATTGTTTTCGACACGCACACGCATGATTTTAAGGCTACAACAGTGTGTTAGGGCAAATAGCTGGTCTTTCAACTGGTGTCCCAGCCGGAGCGTACTAAGGCAGCGGTCATGCTGCTAAGACTTCGTACAAAAGACAGTCATAGACCTCTGTCCGAGACGCGTTCCTTCCTTCTAAGACGAACCTGTCACATTGCTCATGCAAAAACGTGCCGCACACATGATCGAAGCGCACACATGTAAGAAGAAACATGTTTCAAAACCTGCTTGAGGCTCGTCCGCAAACAATTCTGTCGTCGTGTGCGCAGCAAACAGTCTTTTGTGCCGTGCATAGGAGCTGTTTGACCGCGGCTTTAGAGTTGCGCCGAAACTGTCGCTGACATAACTACAGTTAAAGACATGAGGTCGAGTGCTCCAATACCGAAGCCTTAACGTTCTACAGAAATTGCTACGCTCAATTACGACACTTTGCATGCGCGAACAAAAGGCGGTTTATATACGGTTCGCTATATATAGCGCGAGCACGCGTGGCCACAAGCTTCGCCCGCACGGAGTTTGCGATTTACGGGACCCCGCCGACCCCTGATGACCTTCCGGATCTTATACTTTGACTCTTTTTCAAAAGAAGCACGGAATCTCCCTTCTGCGACATCTCGACGCATGCGCGGTTTGTCACCGTTTCTTTACATACGTAGCGGGATAAGCGACACTATAAAGAGAACGGAGCGTGGGATCGTGGCAAATATTCGGAAGCATTATCCGAGACACCCCCTCGTCTACGTCTTTCGGAAAAGAGGGGGAATGCCACAAAGAGGCGTAAGTTGCCCGCTGTTGCTACCAGGCTCCAGCCAAGGCCAGACAAAAAAGCGAGTGAAAACACAAATATGCGTTCAACTGTTCTAAAGTAACACCGGAGTCGCGAGCTGTGAAAAATAGCGTTGTGACTACTTGCAATTTGAAAATTCTGTACGATTTTCTCGATTTTGTTTTTCGGTCTACATCAGAGAAATCGCGGTCACCAGCGATGCAGGCGCAACACGGGGCAGTTAGTGAAACGACTGCAATGGTGACAGATAAACCTTTGGTCGCTATTTGCATCTTTCTACGTTCTGTTGCTATACTTCGTCTCACCCTAGCATGGACTAACCGCGAAGGCTGTGCTAGCGCGAGCGGCCAGCCTTGACTGCCTTGACTAGAGCACTTGCTGCACGAGCGCTCGTGCAGCCGCCGCGGCTTCATTCAAGGCGACTAGCTCGCACTTTTAGCACGCGCGGCTAACAATAGTCCATACTAAGGTGAGACGAAGTATAGACGTTTCCACTGTTAGTATAGACCTCGCTGAATAACAGTTCTTTTTTTTTTTCTTCCTTTTGAATAGTGAGTTATTTATTGTTTATTCTGATTCACCGTCCACACTCTTGAGCAGAATGAATTCGAGCGATTCAGTTCGACATATTTGTACGACTCGTCTGCTGGGAACACAAAGTCAATAACTTAATATCTCTGAAAGTAGCAAGTATTCGTTTCATTCTTAGTCGGCTTTTGAAAATATTTTAAAAACGAATACGGTTCTTATTCCTAAATACAGTTTCAACCGTTCAAAACAAAGACGACTTAAAATCAATTTTTTTGACAATCAAGTCGCGAAATGAAAAACAAGCGGCGCTCAGCACATTCTCACGACGTTTGAAAAGTACACCGTTCTGTAAAGATTATTCGAAGCCGCGGCAGCAAAATCGAGCACCTTCAAAGCCAAGTTTTCACAAACCGAAACGCAGCGCGAAGAACGAAATACTACTCACCCGCGCATATATTTCTCGCCCGCCTCGACGGTTTCATACAAAAATATTCGAAACGTAAAAAAAAAAAAATTGAAATTGAAGAAATAGTATATATACTGGGTCGTCGCGCGACAAGTTTATTTCGCTCCCATTTCTGTTCTTTTATTTTTTCCGCGGTTTTGGTTTGCGCGTGTGGAAACCGTATGATAAACGAAGTGTTGCGCTCGCGAAACGTATGCATTCAGCAAGCCAGAAGCGACCGTAACTCACCCAAAAGGCATGGAAGCGGGGCCGCCGCCGAATGTCGGTGACACTTACCTGCAAGGAGAAACAAAACAAAAATACGCCACTGTTAGCGAAGCTTATTGTCGCCGCGGACTGCGCGTGGCTAAGCTCGCTTCCCTCTGGATTAATTATTCCGACATCGTTAAGAGCGAGCCCCGAACGGTATGCCACCGAGTTTCTTCGTGGCCGTAAGAAAGAAAAAATATGCGGAGCACAAAGGCGCGGCCCAACGCTCGTCTTCCGACAGGAGCGAACGCCGCGTTCGCTCGGGCGTACGCAAGATGTTCTCCCGGTCGTGAGGTTAGAAGAACAGTTGCGTCGGCGCCGCTTTCGGAAACTACTCGCTCGTGCGTGTGGAGCAAACCTCGCAGTCGGGCAGAAAGATTTACACTTTGTTTCACCATAATTGCACGCCAAAAAAAAGGCTCGAGGTACACTTAAGCATTTCTTACGAGTTGTGAATGCGAAAGCATGCAAGTCGCTCATCCGCTCCCTTATTTCGTCTGCTGCGTACTTTTCGTCGCCGGTCAGCGCGCGCGCTCTCCTCGGCGCGCCGACCTTGGACGTTCCGTGTTAACGACGCGCTGACGGACACGCAGCGCCATGGGGTGAGCGGCCGCTGAAACTGACGCGCACCGGCCAATGGGAGCCTCGTCGACGCGCGCCAGCCAATGGGACTGAAGCCGAAAATCCATCAGCTTTACTCCGCTCCTTTGGGATTGGGGAATTTAGGTGCCGTTGGCTAGCTTTTCACGTGGTTTCATAGATGGGAGCTGGCTTCACTTGGAGAAAGGATTTAATGTGCCGTTTGACGCGGCTCGCTCCATGAGACAGTTAATGTTTTCGTATTAAAAAAAAAAAAAGCTACAAGAGCGAGAGCAGTGTTATAAATGGGCGCCTGTTACGCGCATCGCAGTTGGGACGCGAAAGCGTCCCTCGAGACAGCCATAACATACTTGTAGCATCGGCTTCGCTCACACTTTTGGGAAAATATAATCACTGACCCGAGCCATTCCCAGTGTAACTTATCGTTTGTCGAGACAAACAACTGTGGTGGCGCGATCGTAAAGTGGTGGAATCTCGATGCCAGCACCAAGCGCTCAACAGCCACGCACTCGCCAATGACATGCGGTGAATATACACCACAGCGGCCTCTTGCGCCTCTCACAAGCGCGAGGGACATCAACTTCTGCTTGCCACGAAAAGCAAAATCAGCGTTTCGTCCGCCCTAACTCACTATCGGAGTGCCGGTTTTTTACAAACCTGTTTATTTCGTGTTTGGTTGGTTACACTCAAATGGAAAACAAAGTTTACGACACGGTGTGCTCGACACGCGTCTTCAAGTCGCTTTCGCTTGTTCCTCGTCTAGTGGATGTAAAAAAAAGAAAATAAAAGGCATATTTTTATTTTATTTTTTACCAATCTCGCAAAACACTAAGCTTCTTAGATATGTATACGAACCACTTTGCAAGATGGGGGAGCCTCCGAGTGAACGAAATCACATCGCGGGCTCGGGGAGTTATATGGGAACAAAACTAAAAAAAGCGGGAGAGATAAGACGCGCAAAAAGAAGGGGAAAGGAAACAAGCCACGTTTCGGGCGCACGCCCTTCGTTAGACCAACTTTGAATCAGCGCCCTTTCCGCGAGTTTTCGTTTTCGGAGATGAATGCCGCAATCATCCAAATGGACAGGCCGAAAGAAGATAAAATACCGCCGCCGCCTCCACAAGAAAAAAAAAAGTATATAATGCAAGAAAAACGATTGCTACGACGGTATTTCGAAAACTAGAATACTAGTCGTCCGCATCTCCCGACTGCTGACAACAGTGACGTCGCGAGGATAAAAAAAAGAAAGAAAGAAAGAAAAACGCAATACTGGAAGTAGACTGCGACATTTTAGAAGCTGCAAGTCGAGAAATACGAGGAATAAAACACATAAACTGGCGAAAGAAACTAAAGTCTTAAAATAAAAAGAATAAAAAAGATAGCTGCAAAGATAGCCCGAAATTGGAGTTGTACAAGCCATCGAAATGATCGTTTAGGAAGAAAGTAAAAAAAAAAGGGGGGGGGGGGGTGGAATTAACTAACAAAACAACAAAAGCCAAAATTCAACGAAACAAACTGAAAAAAGAAAAAAAGTAAATGGACCAAGGCATTGCAAGAGCAACAAAGCATGGCGGTACGCCCGCGCGCATTCCTCGCCACATCAGCCGCGCCCCATCTCTGAGATCAAGCCCCATTTTCCCGATTGAAAAGTCCTCGAGCGCCACCGTGGTTTCAGCGTACATACCCACTACAACCTTCCTTCCCGCTCTCCCTCATACAAAGGCACCCAACCGCAGTGGCGGTACAAGGCAGAGCACAACGCGAGTCGTCCGAAAGAACGCACAAAGCGCAACTCCCACGAAGAGCCTCGGCATCCTTCTCCCATCTCGGGCCATCTCGGCGCGCCCGCGCTTCCAAAGGAGACAAGCTCGGTCTCCCATTGAAAATCCGCCTCCTCCCCTTGTCGGCGTCATTTTCCTCCAGGCTCCGCATCCGCGGCGCGAGAGTGGCCCCGGAACGAAATCTTCTCCGTCCCGAGAGGCAGGCAGCACAGCGCTCAGAACGATTCGCCCTGCGCTTGACGCAACAACGTCGCCGAACAATGAGCCGCCTGCCCGCGACGCTCCCTGCGCTCTGAATGCGCCCGTTCTCTAGATGGCCGGTCCGCTCGAGAGCCGAGAGCCTAGATTACAGAGTGGTTCCAACCGCTTGTCACGTGGTTTATGAGCCTCGTTTGCGATACGAGCTGCGAAGAGGTGCCGAATGCGTCGAGCCTTTTCGTCTGCTTTCCCCCTCGACACGCGACAACGCGGCGCGTGCTCACTGGCGACCAATCTCCGCCGGATGCATCCGCCGCCGAGTCGCGAACGCTCCCCGCGGTTTGAGTTGGACCCTCTCTTCGATCTATAGGCTCTCTAGTCGAGTGCCTCGGCTGGGGAACCCCGAGTTAGCCTCCGCCTGTTGTACGACACACCTCGGCCGTTTCGGGAATGACCCTTTGCTCGGTGTTCTCGGTTGCGCGTCGGTTGCGACAGTCGTCTGCGAGCTTGACGATGTCGTCCGCTGCCGCCGGTAAGCCTGGTTTGTCTTTGTTCGTTTGACCACCTTACCGACAGAACTGAATAAGTCCACGCAGTAAAACGCTGCACGCCTTCTTGTCTCGAGGTGGTTTCGCTGTGTGTCTCCATCTTATTTTTCTTTCTCGCGAGTGCACGCAGACTGCGCGTTGCGAAAGATAAATAAACCAAATCACGCGGTTACATTGTCACAGCGTACGTCCTAGTACGGTCAAAGGCTAGAACACATAGAATCACGGATACACGCCAAACAAAATGCGCCAGGTCGCGGTTTATCAACTGCGCTTGATAGGCACACCTGTGACGTCACAGGCACAGAAAGGCGACGAATGCAGTGACGTGAAGTGTTTGTCGCTTCATGATCGGCCCCATCCCGTAAACACGTGGGCTGCGCTCTGACTTAGGGCGAAACGAAATGTGATGGAGATTAAAATAGAAACACAAAGTTAATTTATATCCCCGCAGGAAAAGCCACTAAAGCTCCGCAAAACATCCTTATCAGAGTTGTAGATAGATGGACATAGGACGAATTGTAAAGGTTTTAGACAAACCAATCACACAGTAAATTACCCCAAAACATTCTAAGAAAAAAGAAAAAAAAAAGGACAAGACTGGCAATCTATATCGAAAGACAACGCACAGCACCGCAGATAGACTCATAGCCACGGATCTTGCACACTGTGCTTGATCTCCGATCAGAAGAGCTTCCAGACTCGCCCGCAATAACTCTTGAGTTCAAGGGAGAAACAACCTAAGCCCACAGCAGCCGTCGAACGTCGAATGAAGATCACGACTGAAGGCTACATTAAAGCTCGGCAATTTCGGACAAGGACCGACAGAACACCGCGTTCTCTATCGATAGACAAAAAATCCAGATGGATAAAGCCTCTTGGTTCGTTCGAAACAACTCCGCCGAGGAAGCGTTTCGAGGGGCTTCCCGTCGGCGACTGGCACCCAACAAAGGCCACGATAGTGGACGGAACAGGAGACAACTTGTTAGCCTCTCTCGGCGGGACGCTACTTCGCCAACAATGTCGTCAATCGGCCGTCGAGAGCCTTCGCTGTCTTCGTGTTTGAAGGGTAGACTGGGGACGTCGAGAGCTTTGGAGACCGTTTCTGTGTATCACGTCGCCAGTTTTCCCGATTTTTCGTTCGCTCAAAGTGGGTCCTCACGGGACACTCGTAATCCCACACGACAATTCCAAGAATTAAGCACGGTTTGTGGGCATTACTAGCGAAGTCTTAGACTCAAGGGCTAAAAGTTAAAAAAAAAAAAAAATCCGGAAAAGAGCTGCGTAACAAATATGGCTAGGAACAACTCCTCCGCTTTCATTGGACGGCACAACAATAGTATTTTTTTTTGTTGTTATATGGGGTATCTGACGCGACTCTAACCCATTGCCCCGATACTATATATGTTTTTAAAAACTGGTTGATTCTGGACAACCAAAAAAAAAATAACTTCCGTTTTCTTCTTTTTTTTTTTCTTCTTTCGTTTGGATTATTTGCCAACGCGGCTCTAGACCGCATTCTTTCATTAAACCGCTGTGTATTGTGTTGCAACATAAGTCGAAGAGAGGGCCTTCCGATAAATTTTTCTAGGCTCCATGATCGCGGTTTCCTCCGCTCCATCGGGCTCCTCTCCAGTGTTCGTGCTACTAAAGTGGAAAGCGCGTGGAGGACTTTGTGGAAGGAGCTATTTCTCCTATTCTCGGCCTGCAACAAACCATGGTCGATTTAATTATAGTCGGTGACAGGTTAAGAACTCAGTGTGTGCTCCGCCTCCAACAGGCGCTCGTTGCCTTCCACCGTGCTTTGGCTGCGCATGCGACGAAGTGTTATCAAAGGCAGAATGCGCGCGCTCGAGGCGGAGCATATCTGCTAAATTCTTTGCAAGCCTGTCACCGACTATACGAAGCGCAAGTTTGTCCGCTTCTTCCGCAGGGGTTGTGGTGACGCCGGAACGCCGAGCTCCGATTGGCTCCGACTAGAAGGATAGTGGAGAGACCTCAGTTCTAGCTGCCTGAGGTCTACCCACTATCCTTCCAATCGGAGCCAATCAGACCTCGGCGTTCCGGCGTCACCGCAACCCATGCGCAAGAAGCGGACGAACTTGCGGTCCGCGCAGGTTTCTGGTAAAATTCAAATGCCGAACGTTGGAACGTCGTGATCAAGTGGTCAAGATTGTTGACGCTCTCAAAATATCGCGAAAAGAAATATAAGCGAAACAAAAAAAAAAAAAATAAAAGAAAGTTCAAAGTTTTTGCGTGTTAGTTTCCGTAGAGGAGCTCCAACTCACGCATGCAGTGTTGAGCACGAGACTGCATCCGTGAGTAACAAACTAAAACGACTGCTTTTAAAAAAAAAAGGGGGGGGGGGAAGATGGAAGAGCTGCGATTAGAAGGCGGTGACCAGAGAAGGGACGGCACAGCAGTGGTCGATGAACCGCGCCCAAACTGCAAATGTCATAACACCGAAACCGTCGGTCGTACGATGTGTGGTGCTACGCGTGCGCACATCAGAGATCGAACAGGGAGGGAGCCATGCCCCCGAGCAATATGGAAGCCAGCGGGGTCACGCCGACGTTATGCCCTTCAAGAAAAGAAAAAAAGAAAACAAACGTTAACGTAGTCTTCCATATTACGTTCTTTTTTCTTTTTTTCGTGCACCCGTTATTTATATTATCCCAGGCCGTTATTACCTCACGCCGTCGGTCGGTCGGTGTGCGCTTCGGCGACGGTATACATACGCCGACGAAGCGCCTCAAGCCAATTGCGCGTGCGGCGCGGTGCGGCGCGCGTCGTCCCTGTTTGCTTGCTCTCGGGCTTCCGCGATCGTACGTACACACAAACAGCCCGTTTCTTCGGGGCTTCGTTCGGCAACGAGCAAACGAGCCAACGCGTCACGAGCGGTCCCTCGGAGTAAACAAGCTAGGCAGACCTACGACGTCCACCACCAGAACCGAAAAGAAAGAAACAACCACAAATAACAAAGAAAAGGTCGTCGCCTCGCGACAGTTTTCATCGGAGGCAGTCGAATTTTGGCGGCAGATGCGTTGGAGAACCCCCCCCCCCCCCCCCCCCCCCCCCCCCCGAGCGGTGGTGGGTATTGCGAGTCGCGGCGCTCATCGCTGAATCCTCCATTTTCGTTTTATTATTATTTATATTATTTCTACGTCTTTGTTTCTATTTTCTTTTGGGGCGGAACGGGGGGGAGTTTTGACCTCCGGAATTGAAATATATGATGTTGACGCGGCGGTTCCGGATATTAAATGAGCCGACATCGGCAACCTCTTTCTGGTACAGACGCCTGGAGACAGGATGGGTACCATCGTGAAGAAGTCATGGACGCTCGTCACGGAGACCTTGTTACAATGAAAACATCGTAAAACGTAAAAAAAAGAAAAGAAAAGGGGCGAGTAGAAGACGCGACACACAGAACGGGACTTCTAGTCTTCCTTACGCTGTTTCTTTATTATTTTAAAGAAATATGAACCACCCAATTCAAGTGAAGAAATATCGTAGTTTATGCTGTTTTTTTTTTCTTTTTATCCATGACGTATGTGTAAAGTTGAATGTTGACATGTGCTGAGTTCGCGTCGGCGGATCCGAAGTAAAGCGATTCGAGAGGAGAGCGTGACGTTAGAATTAGGTACAGGACTACGTCGCTCGGGCTTGTCTGTGGTCTTTGGTAATAGTTTGTTACTGTGGAGGCTATGTTTGAAGGATCATAACACTAGATCCTCTTTTTTTTTTTTTCTAAGCTTTCTTCGCGTGGGGTGAAAAAATACTTTTTTATGGGCCGTTCGGCATATACGTATAGTATAGATGTTAGACGTGTGATTACATCAACACCGAAGAAATGCGTTCTGTGGCCTATATGACCAGGAGTGAAACGCCGTTTTGTGTACTACTGTGCTTCATAACCAAAATAAACATTAATCGTTCAGGCAACTCTGTCCACAGAATCAATCATGCAGTTTATTTTGTAAGATTAAACGCTTTAACTACTTAACTGATGTTGATTAACTATTATATTTATAGCTAATTAGTGAACAAATTGATATATATATATATATATCAATGCGTTTCAACAAAAACGTAAGTCGCTCTTAGAACAAAAAAAAGAAGTTTTGGAACCTCGTTGTAGCAAAATTCGAGAAACCGCTAACATCCAGCTTCCCAGCCGCGCAATCCGACTCCGAAAAATTCCCGACAAAGGCAGAAACAGCCAGCCGTCCTCGTCGCAATCAGGGAGGCGTTCCGCGCGAACACCGCCGTCCGTCCGAAACAACACGTCCCCACCCAGCCTCCGAAACAAATCCAACCCGTTCCCCCGCCAAGTCCTCTTCCCCGCAGCACTGGCGAACCAAGCGGGAAGCGCTTTGTTTGGGTGAAGGGGCGCGGCAGGAGGCAGCGCGCGATCGATGGCGGACGGAGGGCCCCAAGTTTTCTTCTTGGAGGGCCCTTCTCCGCCCCCTCGAAGACGTGTTGCGGACTTGAGCTGACAACTTGCCGACGCCGCTGTCCCTCGTCGTCGGCTGTTCTGGTCGCCCCAGCGCGCGTCAGCGCCTCCTTCTATCCGCTCAGTCCCACACCCCCTCCCTGGCGCTGGCGTGATGACGTAAACAACCTGCCCTGCTTTCTGTCTTCGTCTTCTTCTCTCGGTTCCTTTCGGCAGACGTCCGCTCCTGTCGACGGGCCTTGTTTTGTTTTGCTTTAAATTTTTTTCTCTCGTCTCCGTCGTTCGACGTGGACGAACGACGGAAGCGAGAGTGACAAAACATCACCGAAAGACGAAGAAAGGTTGGGGCTACCTTCCACGCCAAGAATGTCGACAGAGTGAGAGAACATGCGCACGAGGATCGTCGTAGAACCATCAGGCGTGCACGGTCCTTTTCTCGACAGTTTCGAAGAAAGCAGGAGAGCGCCGCTCAAAACGGGAGAGGGCACGCGTGCTCGTACCTTTGGCCGCATTGCCATGAAACGTTGTCCCCAAATACAATTTACCATTAAAAGAAAAAAATAGACTATAAACACCGTCGACGAGTGCCTTTTTGTTTTGTTTTTCTATCACATTGGATATACAAAGACTGTTTGCGGACATGTGGGGTGCATATACGTATCTATGACTTATGCATGATTTCAACATGTCTGAGGCGTGCTCGCAAATATTTCCATCATGTTTGCTGCGAACACCGTCTGTTTTGTACGATGAACGAGCAGTACGAACGCACAGGGCAGCGGCACATCGTAGATCGGGACTGCTGCGCCGCGCCTCGGTTTTGAAACGAAGCTTGGGAGTTTCGCTACTCTGGGTATATTCAGTGACTCTAATGTAGGAGTACAGACGGTGGCAGGTCGAATTAAGAACCCAGCGAGCGCTCCACCGCCAGCGCGAACCTTCTGCCTGTGATAGCACTTCGTCGTACGCGCAGTCAAAGCCTTGCGGAAGGCAACGAGCGCGTGCTGAAGGCGGAACATCTGCTAGTGTTTTTATATTTTTTTTTGTCATTGCATTTAGAGGTTTTTTACGATGTAATGGACGATCAACAAAGTGGCGCGCGCTCAAACTTCGCAGAACAAGAACAGAACAATGACGTGAGCGACTCGCAACTCAAACGCGCGTTTTTATTAAAAAAAAAGAAAAAGTAGGAGTCAAATAGATATCCGTCTTGCACGCGATGGACCAACCGAGCGGCCGTAGCCGCGGCCTCGACCGATTCCCAAACCGCATTTAATCGGCGTGCTCGACGCCGAAACAGAAACACTGGCCGGAAGGGAAAAAGGCCGCGGGCATCGACTGGCGGAACTCGCGAGGGGCGTTCGATACGGCCGGGGATCCATCGTGTCGCCGCCGCCGCGTGCACGTCGATGCAATACCATCTAGAAGACGACAAGGCCCGCTCCTTTGTCCCGCATACGTCATCACTAGTGGATCAACGCAGCGCCGCCTATAACTTGCGTCGGCGTCACCGCCAGCGCGTCCCGCGGCGACGCCAAGACGGACGCGTCTACCGCTTTGAGGCGGCTCTCGCCGAGCTTCGGCGTGTTTTCCGCTTGGGGCGGGTCGAGGAGCCACCGACGATGACGTCACGCGGAGGCCTTGCTTTCAGGGTGGTATATTGGTCGATGGCCGGGTGGACGAGTGGTCGGACGTCCGGGAAGGGGCGAAGGGGCACCCCGACGGAGCCCGAATGGACCCTCGCGACTCCATAATGGGACATCGACGCCTCGTGTCCGTCTCTTTGTATACATCCGGATAAACGTATACAGTACCATACGTAATGTTCGCTGGGCGCCATATTTGAGCGCGGTGTTCACCGCGCATGTTCAGAACGAGCCGCTTTCCAATCCTCTGAGAAGAACTACAGCGTTGGTAATGCAGACTTATTGCCGTCCGGAAGCTCCTCGGTCAGTTTGTCTTGCACCCGAGGGACCGACCGAGCGCAAGCTTCCACGTTGCGCAAGCTCGCGCTCGGGTGCAACCGACTGAACTATGGCCACCAGACAACGACTCCGCAAGTTCGTCTCTGTGTGTGTATCCGGACATAGAGTGTAGATCGTGTGTAGTCGGGGAGAAGACGCACGCAGTGCGCCAAGAAGCAGCACCGTTTCTGCGATCGATGCCTTCGATTCTTGCATGGCGGGACGCCTGTCCGCGGTGGCAGGGCGACGGCCGGCCGCAGGACCGAGTCACCTCGCCTATGACCGGACGTCGAAATGTTTCGCGATACCGCGTCCCCGAAACGCGCGCGTGTTCTGGGAGAACACAAACGTGGTTTGTTCGACTGGTTGCTCGTGGTCGTAAACTTTCTTCACGACAGCCTGCGAGAAAACAAAGTTGTATAATAATATTTTTGTCACATTTATGACGGAGAGAAACCAGGAAGAACAGTTGCAGTGTGTAGCTCGACGAGTCCTACGCCCGTCAACGCGAGAAAGTGGCGAAGGCTACTCACTCGCGCGTGTACCCTTGGCCCCAGTGCGTGTTAAAGTGCGACTGAATATGACGAAGGGCATTTGAATTCTTATTCGTACATATTTCTTACGGGCAGATCTTAGACAGCAAGTAGGTAACCTGCAGTGAACGTATTAGCGAACACTGTTCGTCGTTTCTCGCTGTAGTGATGCTAGGCTTTTACATTATTACTTTATTAATCTTTTTTTTTTCCTCCAATATTGACGACTCTCTCGGGTGCTACGAGGCACGCAACTATACCTCAACACAAACAAGAATTGTTATATATCTAAAAAAAGAAGAAATAAGAAATAGCTCTCCATAACGTGCACCGAACGAACGAAATGCAGTGTTTTCGATCCACCCTCGCACACGACAATCATTCAGCGTCTCTATGTACCCGAAGCCGCGTGCCTACAACCCCGGACTATATACCTCCGGCAGGGACATGCACTAGGCACACGTTGCAAGTACGGCGGGAACGACGGACTCCGCGCTGTATATGCACCTCTCGGGACTCGACGGCCATGACTCTTGATTTGGGAGAAAGCGCGCACGCCACCCCGTCGCAACCCCGTGAGCGATGGCCCCCGGTCACGCCAGCCTTTCTGCGCGGCGAAGTGCACTGAGCTTCGCTCGTTTGCCCCCTACGTTCGGGCCCAACGCTGCTCCGATACGTCTTCCCAAAAAAAAGTATTTATCCTTCGTTCGTATACACTGCCCGACCCCGTATTGAGATCCTTGAACTTTACCGTGTATTGCGTCAAAAACACCTAGAAAAACAAGGCCTCCCCCAAACGTCCTCACTTGGATTCACACAGCGTCGCGGTATTGGTTGCACTCGAGGCATACTCGCTTTCGAGGTGTGTATAGCTCCTTACTGGGTGTAAATATTGCCGCACTTTATATTATCCCACCATACACAGGTAAAGACGTGATACTTTGAAGTGCGTTGGAGTGTGTTTAACGCGGAGCTCGTTGTTTGCAATTGTTGTCTATCATAAAGTGAAGGGCCAAAAACTACTTTCACGCAACAAAACTTTTCACACGCATCGCGAAAAAAACAAAAACAAAAAAAAGCACAACTATTATTATTTTGTGTGTGTGTGTGCTTTTCCGCTAAATGTTTTGTTTTCATGACGACATGAGCGAGAAGAGCATTCAGCTAGCGCGGATAGAAGAAATTGAGGAAGAGGAGGAAATCTGAGCGCACGGAAACGCCCGAGAGCAGAGCTCTGACTAAAATGATTCGTGGGTAGACTCGAAGTTAGCTGCCTCTGTCCCTACTCGCTGTTCGAACGCGTTCGAACGCCGGACGCCGGCGTTAGACAGCGTTTGAAGAGTGAGTGTGTAGAGACAAGTGCGGCTACTAGGATTGTAGCTGCCTTTGTCTTTGTGAGTAGGGGCAAAGGCAGCTGGCCTTGCGTTTACCCGCTCATCACTCCAACCACAGCTCCGTGTTCTGACGTCCCTGCGCGCTCTGACCTCCTCCTCTCACCCTGTTTCTACCGGCATAGCCTTACCGGCACTGCACGCATGCTCGCGCGCGTGTGTGTATGTTGATAGTTTTAATGCGATAGCATTATACTACTCGAGGTTTTCAGCTATGTATATTCCGACCTCGAATACATTTCCCCGATAAATTTAGCGGAAATTTTACGTCACGTGTCCTATGCCCCAATACAGGTTCCCCGCTATATTTGGCTGGAATATTGACGTCACGACCGATGCACTAATTCAGGCTCCCCGCTAAAATTAGAGGAAAAATTGACGTCCCGACCAATGCACCAATTCAGGTTCCTCGCTAAATTTGGCGGAAACATTGATGTCACGGGATCTGACGTCATGGAACCCACAGACAAATTCAAGTTCACCGCTAAATTTAGCGGCGAACATGCTTTCGTGTGCAACGATAAATGCTATCGCATTTATAAATAATTACAATTACCCCTGTGGTATCTACATTTCTTTTTTTATAATTGCGTAAACATATTATTTTTCCTTCGTGTCTCTATGCGCGTGCGTGCAAACATATATTCTCTCTCAAGGCCTGTGCACGTATTCCCTCTGGCTTCCCGCCCATCCCCCGAAACACGCTACATATATGGACGCGTTCTCGATCACAGCCGCGGAACCCATTTCTCGAACGCACCCGAAAAAGATCCGAGACTGGCAGCCTTGTGATTAGACGCGCGTTCTCCGGCGAGCCGCCGACTAGATATATTCCATTCACCGCTAAGCTGACAGTGCGGTGGAAGCTATGGCCTCGTCGGACCACTCGTAAGCCTATCTCTCGCCACGTGATCGCACCCGCAGCCATTCCCACGAGCAGAGACCGGGGTAAGGTGATAAAAGTTGGGCGGTTGATCGGTCCGGCGAGCGCATAGCTCCCACTGCACTGTCAGCTTAGAGGGAATCGTGGTTTAGCACGCGCGTCGAATATTATGCGCGAAAAAAAAAAAATAACGTCAAACCCACTAATAAGAACGAGCGAGCCCGATCTGCTGCACTGCCAGACGCCCATTTTTTTTTTTTTTTTTAACAACGAACCGTGAAAAACAAAAAAAAAAAGCAACAACAACATAAAAGTGAGGAATTGGGGAAAGGAGAAAGAAGGCAACCGGAAAAGGAAGCCGCATATGCAGTCTCCCCAATGCGGGATGTATATTCCCTCGCATAAATAAATGTGTGGTATCGATCTCGCCGAGCCGAAAACACGTTCTCCGGAAATACGGATGTAAGAAAAGGGGAAATAGAAAAGAAAAAAAAAAGTGATAGGGACGACGAAGCAGACGCCTCAGGTTATGCCGCCGCCGCCGCCGCTGCGTGCAATGCGCAGGCACGGCGCGAACGCGGTGGGCGCGGAACGAGGCGCCCGCAGCGCCCGCGGCCACCGCGTCGAGCGCTCACCCACCCATTTTTTTGTTTATCACATTCCTTTAGACACACGAAAAGAAACAAACAAACGCACAACGTCTCGAGAAATACGCCATGGGTGCGTGTGTTGGCCTGGGAGCTTGTTAGTACGTCATTAGGATATATACCACGGTATCACGTCGTCGCTTGCCTGTGTCGCTGTCAAGTCGACTTGTCTGTGTAACGATCGTGCCTGGCGGAATCTTCGAGCGCGCGTAAAAAAAAAAAAAATAGAAAATAAAGACATATGCGAGTTTGCGTTTTGAAGACATTCGTGCGTAAACAAGCCACGAGAAAAGAAGGCATCAGCTCTCATCTTTGGGATACGCGAACACGGTTCTGTTCGTTTCGCGCTGGTTTGCTTCTGTTACGAGCACGTATGCCACTTTTTCTTAGGGAGAAAAAGGTCGTGCGATATACCCTTCGTTGTGCAGAAAGCTGTGCTGAAGTTTACGGCGCACAAAAGGGATCTCGAACAAATAATTTCTAGGGGCATGGATCATACCATCGTTTCGCAAGAAAACCAACCGGAGGCCAGATTAGAAACCGACAGCGCCTTAAACGTGCATAGCTGCCGATTCAAACCTTCGTCCGTAGAAGGCGTACCTGGATACACGATGCACGTCCGCTGCGGTCTATCGCAAGGTGAAGCGGAGTGGTGAATCGGACACGAGCAGAGTTGCTAGCGACGCGCATTCGACGCCTCCCATTGCCTGTCCCACAACTCCCCGCGCCACGCGGTGCAATGTGGGATTGGCGAGATGTCTCGTGGGATTTTCGGGAAAGGTCTAGTGCACACGTCCCACGAGCCGAGCCGTGGCAGTAGCCAGATGCCCGGCGTGCAGTCATCGTTGCGAATAGGTATTTATACAATGCCGTATTACGCCGCGGCCGTGCACATTGTTTCTTCTGAACGCGTGCCGTCTGCTGACGTTGCTGTGCCAGGAACGACCTTTCGTTCCTCTCTTTTCTTTGAGGAACGTGTACAACACTGGTCTGCTGCACACATTTCGCACCACCGAGTTGTTTTCCTTTTTGCTTTTGTCGGCAGGAGTAAGCAGGAATAACAGTGAATGTCTGCCGGCACAGTACAATGACATAATGTGCGAGCCACCAGGTAAAACGAGCGAGGAGGAATCAAGAGTCGCTCGCGAATCGGTCGGCTCGCCTCGCCTCTGGAACGTCGGCGGCGCATTCCACCGATTCCACTGCCTCCCCGTCGAGTCCGGGAGCGGGCGCGCACGCGACCAACGCACGTTGGCGGCGCGGGAACCAGTCCTTCCGCATCGCCTGTCCCCGCGTCCGCTTTATCGATGGTCGCGCTGCCCAAATGCCGCCGCGGACATCGGTCGGGAGCGACGCCCGATAAGCATTTTCGTATTACGGAAAAGAAATAAAAAAACGAGACGACGGAATCTGACAGAGAGCACCGCACTCCGTGAATAAACGACAACAACAAAAAGTTCTAGAGAGCACGAAGAAGCCCGTTGTTGAATTGAACCGCACCTCCTCGCGTGCACGCCTTTGGGGGAGGGATGAAACTAAATAATAATAATAATAATAATAATAATAATAATAATAATAATAATAATAGCACGGAGGACATGAGAAATACTGGCCTCTCGTCGGTGCATTTCAAGTCCGGGAAAACTTCGGTCAGATAAAGTCCGTATGTTTTGTTTTCTTGGCCAATATGACGAGGAGTCTCGTCATGTCAGAAGTCTGATATGGCTAAAGGTCGTCATATCGTCCACAAATATAGGTGTGCGTGTGTGTGATATGTTTGTTTATGAGGTGCCCACGGACAGAAAAATGTATATGCGCGCCTGCCGGCAGATGGTCTACTTACCACATTAAACAACCGAGTCGAACACAGAACCAAATTTCGGACTCTGAAGGAGTTCCTATGTGTGTATCTCGCCCCCTCCTCCCTCTCCCCCACTTTTTTTTATCTCTCTTTTTACGAGTTGCAGGGAGATTGTCCGACTTGGGCATTGCGTTTATCGGGGTACAAACTATAATTTCCACTCAGTTACCACATCGAAAAAGCACAGCGGCATGAAAACAGCGAGCGAACCGTCGTTTCTCACTTTTTTCGAGCGCTGCCCACGTTCGTTTTTTGTTGTTGTTTTCATCGGCCAGGCAAGCTTCGCTTCATGCGCGCGCCGTTTATCAAACCAAATTGGGTTGACAGAGGAGATTAGCACGCCCGCCATCTCCGATGTTTACGCCCTTCTCTCGGCGCGATGCTCGCGCGCATAAGCGTGCTGTGACACGCTCGATAAGTCTCACTCCCTAATTTATAAACGCCCCAAACTTATGAATGAAAAAACAAAAGAAAACAAAAACGGGAGTGGTGGCCGTGCCGTGTGATAAACCGATGGACTTCGTGCCGTCGACACGCTTTCGGAGAATCTGAGAAAAGGAAGGAAGTGAGTGTGCGTGTGTGTTGGGCGCAAAATCTGGATAGCTAACCCGAAGTACAAACAACACGGCACCCGCACGTTTCCCCAACTATATGCCGCCCCTTTTTCAACGCACACCCGTCCGTGTACATATACACGGATTTTATTTCTGTCGGCGTGTCCGCACGTTCCCTCCAAGCCGCAGTGCGCGTCTCTCACCATGTCTAGAACCACGGTCCCGTTTACTCTAGCGGAGAGGCAAGAAGCAAGTCAAGCAACACTGGGAACAGAAAAGCATGAACAGACGACGAAAAGTCTAATTGAAAGGAGGGACAACAAAAGACAAGGGGAGCATTCACGCGCATGTTAACACAGAAACACACATGTACTACACACACGCATACACATAAACACATGTATGTACGCATGAACACCCGCACACGCACATTCACACACACGTGCACACAAGCGCCAACACACAATCACACATGCGACTTATGCGCACACGTGCAAACTCGCAGATGTTTATTTACACGCGCGCACACATGCTCGCGCATGGCCATGGAGTCGCGAACACGTTGCTAAAATTAGAGTGGCCTAATATTGAGAAACTCGTCTCACTACCGCGTGTGCCACCCACACGCACGGCGTCGCACGCGCACAAACACGCAAAAACGCACTCCAAGAGACCAAAATACAACCATAAAATGTGGATAGAAAGAGAGAACCGGAAATCGACAAGGCGCGAGACAAGGACGCGTGGAGCTCGAAGGCGAGCTTCTTGTGCCACTTCCGGTTAGGAACGGACCCCCGTCACTTTCCGCTTCCGGTCGGCCGTGGCTGCGGCACAGCAGCAGGCTCCGCGTTGCACCCACGCGCTCTCCCTAAAAGCATTTCGTCTTTGAAGCAAACCAACACACACCGGGCTCTCGGGGGAAGGAGGAAGTACTGAATGCGGAACTTAGTTCCGCCCAAAGTTGCGCACGTGGCGCCGCGCCACTCACCTACAACAGGCTACAAAGGATCCGTTCGCAGACGAAAATGGGAAGCTCAGATACACACACATAAGAGAGAAAGAAAAA
Organism: Ixodes persulcatus; assembly: GCA_013358835.2. Classification (NCBI taxonomy): domain Eukaryota; kingdom Metazoa; phylum Arthropoda; class Arachnida; order Ixodida; family Ixodidae; genus Ixodes; species Ixodes persulcatus. The sequence continues at coordinate 77,631 of JABSTQ010010315.1, read as the reverse complement.
AGGAAAGCCAGCATTTTGTGTGGGGAGGAGGGTGGGGGAAGAGAAAAAGAGTGCCCTTCCGGTACTTCCGGTCGACGGAACAGGAACAGAAAAGAGAAATAAACGAAGCAAACCAACAAGATGCAACGATAAAATAAATAAAAGAGAGAGAGAAATAAAAAGGGAAGTAACGGGAGAGAAGGTGGGAAGGGAATCGTAGAAGAGGCATTCGGAGTTGGAGACCGGAGGGATTTCGCTAAGTACGCGGTGGCAAACACCCACCTACAAGAGAATGCCCGAGAAGAGCGCAGCAGACGACGGCGCGGCACAAGAGCCGCGTCAAGTTGCGAAGAAGCAGACGTGCAGCAGAAAGCAGAGGACGAGTCAGACAAAAACTCACGCCGAAAAGGAACGTGCGTCCTCGATTTTTCGCGTAAAGCACATTTGTTGTTGTGGATGTTGTTGTTGTCGCTGCTGCTGCTGCTGCTCTCCTCTAGGCATTGCGAATGTTGGCGCAAAAGTGCGCAGCACGAAATGGCGGCCAAATCAAAACAGTAAGTTTATATGAACCAAGCCGTGCTGCTTGTCGATAACTACAGCGGACTCCGTCGCGCTTCAATTCGGAAATCTGTTCTAGCACTTTCTTTTATGGTAGGACATTGAGAAGGGGTTCAGAAAGTTATTGACTACATCAATCATTACGTTACAAATTTAATTCCACGTCGATTTAATCGAATAAAATAGGGATAGAGATTCAGTCAGCTGACTTCGGCAATTTACTGCCACGTCAATTCTTCAGATATTGCGAGACAGTCCGACCATTATAAAGACAATGTCTCTATACATGAAAAAAAAAAAGTTTATTTATATTAAAATTTTAAAAACGCAGTGCACGGCTTATTCTGTTCACGCTGTTCGCTTCGCAACATAAACGAGAAAGGCCAGCACGAAAGTACGTTGAAGATAAATTAGAGTGCTCTATCGCCTCAAACAAATCGCTTCTCCGCGTGAAGAATCGCGCCGCTATGCTTAACACCATCCGCTCCACAAACCAAGCACATATTCGCAGCAAGCATATCCTAAATGAACGGCGCTGTAAAAGCTCGCAGTTAGAAGCACTCCGCCCCCTTCGTTCACCCCTGCCCTGAGCTGGCAGTGCGGTGGGAGCTAGGGCGTTCGCCCGGCCAATCAGCTGCCTGCCTTTGATTACCTAACCCCACTCTATGCACGAGGGTATGGGCGGGAGGGTGATCACGTGACGGAGGACAGAGCCAAGAACGGTCCAACGAGCATATAGCTTCCACCGCACTGTCAGCTTAGGGACGGACAGAATGTAGCGAGACGAAGAGCACTCGGGTGCGGAAACAAACTTGCTCCTCTTCGTTTCTGCTCTTTTTCCGGCGCTGGATGTCGTTCATTTTTTCCTTTTTTTTCTCTCTCTCTCTCTCCAGCGGCCCCAATAAGTGGGTAAAGAGAAGGAGGCTGAAGTGTAGTTTGCGAGATAAGATGCGCTTTCTCCGCTTTGTTCCCATGACGGGGGGCACATAACAAATGCGACCCCGCAGTGCAGCTACCGCTATAAATCACACTGGAAAGACGACGCGTCGTACGGGTGGCCGTTTTTATCTTACTCCACTGCGTGTACGTTTATAGTTGTCTTCCTCCAAAAATAATCTTTTGTTTCCTGTCGTTTTCTCTTAATTCCCTGACGTGCCAATGACGCAGTCGCGTAGTCACTCAGAAGCTCGGGGTATGCACCAACGCGCGGCACCGACGTCACGCCGGTAAGGGGGCGCTGCTGTCGGCGCGGACGTTTCATTTCACGCGATTCCGGTTTCTGCGCACGCGCATTGACCACACCTGGGGCCCTAATCTGGACACTTGGCGAAAACGTCGGCGAGAAATACGGAGGCTCTGATTGGCGGTAGCCAAGGTCAAGTGCGGTGTCGGCCAATCACGGCTGCCAGATTTCTCGCCGTCTTTTTCGCCAAGTCTCCAGATTAGGGCCCCTGGTGTGGACAACAAATGCTGACTCGTTTGTAAACGAGTGCGTTGGTTTATATATAGCTTATTTTGGTGTCAAACAAACAAAAACAAAAGATCATATTTTGGAATTTTACATGTCACACCAGCGAAGGGCGTCCGGCACGGATCGGCGTAGGATTCTGGTCTCCACTCTCCACCTTCACCTTATCGCGAGTTTGGTTGTCAAGCGTACCACGGCGGTGGCAATCGCAAGCCGTAAGAAATTATTAAATAAATACAAATTAATTATATAGTAACGGCGGAAAATTACATCGGTAAATGATTCGTTCATCTTCAACGTCTGTTTCAAAAGACAAAAATCAAAATAGTAATCTTAGGAGTCTCCCCCGCTCCGCTTCCCCCCCCCCCCTTTCCCCTCCCCCACCCCACCAAAAAACAATAAAAAAAAAACTACCATATGCAACACCACAGGCAGAAAACGAAAATAATAAAAAAATAAAAATAAAGTTCATTCTCTCCCAAGGGCGCAAATCTAAAGCGAAAAAAACAAACTACAAAGATATATATATATATATATATTTATTTTTTTTGCGCACTATATGCATGTCCCCCGCGCAGTTTCGGAAGCAGATGGTCTCGACTGATGTTCCCGCGCCGCCAGCCCACACATTATAGCACAACACGTGCACGCCAGATTTCTCCCCACCGAAAACGGTTTACTTTGCTTCGTTTTTTTTTTTTTTTTTATTCCGCGTTTCTTTCCTTTATCATTTTCTTCTCCTTACTCGCGTTTATTCCTCCCTGAGGTTAAACTCGCTAACGGGTCCCTCGTGCGTCCGTGTGTGCGTGTGAGCGCGGGCCTCCGCGTTCCTATACCCTCTGCTCTTGCTGAGGCGCGGAGAAAATGCAACGACGTCGGGGGGGGGGGGGGGGGGGGGGGGGGGGGAGGGGAGGGGAGGGGGAGGGGGAGGGAGGGAGGGGGAGGATCAACATGTGCGTTAGCGTGAAGCCGCGATCACACTGTCCGCATGAGGCGTCTCCGCGGATAATCCTCTCATCGTGCCTGCAGCGAACAAAGCGTCTTTTGCACGATGTACATCAGCAGTGTGTCCGCTGCTTTGAAGCATCCGAGCGCTCCTATGAGGTTCCAGGCGCGCTGATGTCGGCGCAGCCGCTGCGTTGCAAACGTTAAACAAAAGCAACGCACTTACTTTTTTTTTTCTCTTTTTTTATGCGAAATATATGTTTGCAAAAAAAAAAAAAAGAAGAGGCTGGAACTGGTCGGATATGAGTCGTGACCGCGAAGCCAACGCGGTCTTGTCCGAATTATACAATAAAATACATACTTTAACTTTACCCGAGATGTCTTCCTTACAGGTGTCAGCGGTAGCAGGCACGTGTGCGAGAGCATGGCTCTGCACAGAGCGTAACGTACAGTATGCGGGAGCACATTCGCTACCACCGAAGACAGCTTGTAAGATAAACTCGCTAGTTTGAGGATTTTTCTTATTCATTCCAAGCAATGAAGGTTATTGGATGCAATCTCTATTTTAACCCAGTACCGGATGGGGGTAAGGGGACGAGAGTAAAAGCTGCAATAATGCGCAGCAGCTTGACAGACACACTGCCCTATTTGTCAGCTCGGCGGGCAAATAGTAAAGGCAGGCCACAGTTGTACGACCAATCACATCGTCCCGTTCATCTTTCTCGCCCACCTGAAGTGGTGTGTAGACAACTTAGGAAACGCTGGGCGTGGCGAGTTTCTCCGAGCAACTCATTATCGCTCTACAACCAATCACATTGCGTCATTAGACGACGTGAACGCTGAAAGAACCAATTATGGAGCGTGAACACGATAAGCCACGCCCTGCGCTTCTTCTGCTGTCACTGACTGCAGTGCACTAACGACATAATGCGTATACCACTCGCCCAAGTCTCTTTCCTTCCACTTTCCACCTTCCACAGCTCAGTGGCACAGCATTTTTCGCCCGGTTGATAAGCGATGCAAAGGTCTAGAGCGTTGGTTGGGATCGGACTTGAAGTAAGTGAAACGGAGTGCACATTTGAAGAGAATCTAATCACGTACCAACACGCAATGCCAAAAGGAAACAATGAACAAAATTGGAGATGGATAGAAACACCAAGAAAAGAGAGAAGACAGTGGAGGCGAGATCCAGTGACGGCTGGGAACCCATCGCGTCAGACTAAACAACTCGCGCGGTGATTGGGTGCGTCAGCGGCTCGGCTTTCATCTGTGAGCTTGGGTGTCGAAGGGCAAGCGGGGGGGAATTGTTCCCGCCGCCGATTTCGCGGGAGGGGGGAGCAAGTTTCTGCGGCGTGCTCGGATGTTTCGCTGTTTGCAAACGGCTGCCGCGACAGAGGGTCTTTGTCTTCATGGGAAAACGATTACGAGGGTAGGCCACGCGGGGACAAAGGCAAACACGCGCGCGACAAAAAACGCGACTCACGACAGCGTCGAGGTGTTCGGTAACACTCCTCTCAGGTTTCACCGGGATGATGGGAATGGGGTGAGCCATGCCTGCTACTTGGAAAAACATTTTCCCCGTTTATATATAAATATATATATTAAAAGCGTTTTCTCTGTGATCGTTTTATTTTATATCAATAATCCTTCCGGCCCCCGGGACAAGCTTTCTTCGCTCAAAGCAGGCATACAATGAGAGTAATTGACAACTTACATGGAAGCTGAAGAGGTCCTTGATTTTGAACAAACAGTAAAAGTTGTAATGTAGGCACCTTAAAAATTAGTTGTCTTAAGTTTTATTTCGATTTTTATTAGTAGGAGAGCAGTAATAGCCAATTAAAAATTCGACGTAGACCAGCCCGTTGCGACGCGCTGAGGGTAGGAAAGGGAAGAACCAGCAAAAGTGACGTCATCAGCGGGGTCAGATGACCCTGGCTTGCCACTAAGCTGGCAGTGGCTAGGGGAAGGCGGAACAGATGATCGGCGCATGCCCGGCGGCAATCGCTGCGCGTAGTTTTTACAAAATAAATCCGGTTTACGTTTACTTCTGTCCAAGATAAGTGCGATAACTGAATGCACGAGACAAAAAACTATACAAGTCCGCTCCCAACTGTGCTTTAGAGTGCCTTTAAGGAACGCAGGGCGTGTCAATAGCATACTTTTTTTTTTGCATTTAAACTATTGGTGATTTTTTTTTTTTTTTTGCGAAGCAGTGAACCCATTTACGGAAGGCAAATGTTTCAAAAGGCGTCTTTTGCACATCGAAACGCAGGGGGGGGGGGGGGGGGGGGCCACGCTAACCAAAGGGCAATATAAAGAGCGCGTAAAGAACACGCGACGACGAAGCAGCAAAGCGCCTGCTGTCATTGGTTGAGATCGGGAGAAACAAAAGCACGTGGGCGCATTTGGAGGGCAAACAAACGCACGGGGTGCACAAAGCGCAGACGAACTTGCGTGCCGTATACAATTTGATTTATATCGGGGTCTGAATGAGTGGGGTCGATTCGAGAATTCCTGTGCTATCTCGTTATACCTTTTTCGGTCACCGTATCATCAAAAGGGACATTCACTGTCTTATTCATAGATTAAAAAAACAATCATTCCCCTCATCGTTTTAGTTGTGACGAACGTAATGTTCGATCGTGTTGTGCAATAAATAAATCGTAATAAAAGCTTTTCCCCCAAGAAGCGCGAAGCCAATCTTGAAACCGAGACAATTTAATGTAACGAGTTATTGCCGACGAAAAACGGTTTTGGGTGTGTTTCTTTAATCTTTTTTTTTTTTGTTTGTGCAGTTGTCCGAGCTCACGGAGGACTTCCGAAACCAACAAGTGAAGCAAAGAAAGAACAAAGATAAGGTAAGCATACCCTCCGCCAAACGCGATCGGAAAAAGAAAAGAAAAAAAGAGAACTTAAAAACTTTCCATATTTATAAATAATAATAAAAGAAGGTAAGTATAATATGTTAAAATTTCCTCCTATATCTATCTCTCCTGGAGTGAATAAATTAGCAAACACGTTGCGCGTGAAATATGATTGTTCACCAACTGCTCAACTTTAAATTTAAGCAAAATTATTTTTAGGCACCTCGTGTGACGCAGGTGTAAAAGTATTAACGCGAGTACTTGTTCACCACTAACCATTCATTTATATTTTGAACGTGCAGACAAAGCGACATGACGACGTGGATCTCGAGTTTGAGGGCTCCGGGTTAGGAGACACCGAAGATCAACCACGTACAGGTGAGACTCTTTGAACACCTACCCGCGCGAACAAAGCGCCGATAGATGTAGTCTCCGTGTCATATAAAGCATAAAACGTTGTCTTCCATGCCTCTGCGAGTATGGTGGGGGAAAACGAGCGATACTCTGCCCGACAGTGCATTCGTCTTAGAAAACGTTGCGTGGAAGAAAGCTTCTCCGCACAGAGAGGCATAGCGTGGTGTAGCCCGATTATTCAAGAAAGGTCACTGTGAATAAGACTGCACAGGCTCAGGGACTCGGCACGGACACAAAGACGGCCCATCACTGCTGTGTGTGCCCGGAGTTTGTGCCGCCTCTTTGTCCGTGTCCTTCGTTATCCACCCTGACTAGAGTGTACCAATTAGCCCAAACGTCCACCTTGTGGCTGGGGAAAGGGTCTTAGACTCGTATCTGTTTCGAATTTTTTTTTTTTTTTTAGTTGGAGTGCAGAGGTTACTCATAAAAGCCGACTAGATTAGGGCGGGAAATATTTATTCAAATATTTAATATACATTTCCGAGACGGTTACTTGCAGCTATTTTAGCGTATTGAGAATGTACTTGTAAGAACGAGGACGGACATCTGCGCAGTTGTACATGCCTGCTCTCGTTTTGCTTTCATTTGATTGTTGCTTAGTGGCATTTACGAATCTCGGCAAGAAAGAGCAGCAAGCATTTAAAAAAATACGAATGCTACCTCCATCATTGTACCTCATTTCAAAGTGATTACCTCACTCCAAAGATATCCTTCTTTAATTGTCGTTTATTATATCTGAAACTGCAGACCCCGAGATTCGCGACCACCGCCATCAGCAGCACGGCCTCCGTCACATCGTTTCCCAACTCGAGGACACGGTCCAGGCGCTCTCTCACAACCAGGACAAGCTGTCCAAGGACGTCACCCTCATGCGTCACAACGACACCCACCTAGCGGCCCTCGTGTCCAACATGCAGCGCAGCGCGGACGCCATCGCTCCGTTCACAACGGGTGACCTCGACGCCCAACTGCGCAGCCTCCGCGAGCAAGTCCACGCACAAAGCGAGACGATCCGCAATGTCGCCAACTCCGTCCAGAGCGTGGACAAGGTCCACGCGTCCACCGTTGAACTCTTTCGGGACATCCGAACGCTCGAGAAGAAAGTGGACCGGGGGTTGTCCGACCTCCGAAAGGAAGTCTCCAAGTCGGAGTTCGACGTCGCGCGGGCGCTGTCCCTCGCCAAGGGCGCGCAGCGGGACGAGGTCGCCAGGCGCGACTCCTTGGGCATCCTCAGGGCAGACGTCCTGCGCGCTCAGGCCGAGCTCGAGAAGAACCGCTACAAGATCCTCGCTCTGGAAAACTTGGTTCTGAATGCTACCATTTCCAGACGCAAGGCCGGGAACCACTGGGTGTCTCAGGAAGTGAAGATCGCCAACCTGGAAGTGGGCAGCACTAGGCTCTCGAAGATGCTGCACAAAAACAGCGGGAAGTTGACGCGCCTCGCCAGGTCTCTAGACAAGGTTGTGAACCGGGAGGTGCTGGACGAGTGGAAGAGGCAGCAGGAAGACTTGGCCAAGGCCATCCGCAACGTGACCGACCAGGTGCCCCGACTCAAGAGCAACCTCACACGGCTCGAGGCGGAGATGGGGAAGTTGGAGGACAACCTTCCTCAGGGTGAGTATCGATGCGCACTTTGAGCGTATGCTAATTCCTACCGTTAATGTGCAGTAGTATATCTTGAGACTACACTTTTCAGATGATCTATGTCAAAGTAAAGTTTCATTCTCAAAACAAGGAGTAAAAGAAAACTAAAATACACAGTTTTGAGTACTCCATCGAGGGACCATAAAGATATTCTCATTGCTACGCTCCCAGTTTGTACGTTTTCCCGGCTTTCACATTCATGACCGCCGGTCCTGGTAAACTTCCATAGGGGTTTGTGTATTCATTTCCCGTTTGTTACGTCCAACAATGGTCGTTCGACGCAAAGGCCCACCCGGCTGCGGCCGACCTCGTTTTCACCTCCTTGCTCCTGTGCTGCGCTCCTTGCTTGAGCTGCCGTGACCTTGGATCTTGTTTTTAGAATGAATAATTTATCTTTCCATCTATTTTTCCTACGGGCGCCCTCCTGTTGTGCTTGGTTCCAATGGTTCTGCTAGTTTCGTTTCGCGCGGTGTTTTATATTCGTCATCTTCCAGCGCGCGCGGGCCGCTCGGGCCATTCTTCACTGCTTCGCACCGGCGTGCTAGGAGCAACAGCTGACGCAGGAAAACACCTTCGTTAACTCGATGAGCTCGAAAATCTTGCTTACTTTGATAGGTTCGCGTTTTTAGAAACGATTACATGTAAATTTCTATTTTTTAAAGGACAGTTAGGAAAGCAAATTCGTAAACCGATATTTCAATATAACTTTTTCACAGACGTTTTTTCTTCTTATTCTTAGTGTATGTTTTTGAGGAAAAAAAAATATCACGGCGGTTTTCCTAACCCTAAAGCTTTCTTAAATTTGAAGGCATATTGTACGACCACGCAGAAAACTACAATTTCAGGCGCAGTGGTGAAAAAATTTGCACACCAATTAATGCACAATTTTAAATGGGCCCGTTAAAGGTGTTGGCTCTTTAAATATTTTTCGTAGATAAATTTTCAATTTCAGCGGGTTCACGTATCTGCGATATACTCGCGCGCTAAATGTTTTGGGGATGAGGTTTTAATTTTCCCGCAGATATCAAGTCGCTTATTGTGTTAAAACAAATCGTATGCCTTATCCACGACCCCGCTTCATTCCAGACTGCTCAGCCGTGAAGGACTCCTCCCGCAGCGGCGTCTACCTCATCCACCCGCGCCAATCCGCCACAGCCCTCAAGGTCTTCTGCGACATGGACACCGAGGGGGGCGGTTGGACCCTGGTGCAGCGTCGCCGCGACGGCTCTGAAGACTTCTACCGCACCTGGGCCGACTACCGGAGAGGCTTCGGCAGCCCCGGCTCCGAGCACTGGCTGGGCAACCAGGCCCTCCACGACCTGACCTCTTCGGCAAACTACTCGCTCCGCGTCGACCTCTGGGACACGGCGGGCCGCTACAAGTTCGTCGAGTACAACCGCTTCCGAGTCGCCTCCGAGGCAGAGCGCTACCGGCTGGAGGTGTACGGGTACCACGGCAACGCCAGCAACGCGCTCGAGTACCACTCCGGGATGGCGTTCAGCACGGCCGACCGGGACAACGACTTCAGCTCGACGCACTGCGCCATGTACTACTCGTCTGGCTGGTGGTACAACCACTGCCAGTACGTGAACATCAACGGCAAGTACAACGTGGGCCTGACATGGTACGACATGGACGCTCTCGAGTGGGTCCAGCTGTCCAGGGTCGAGATGAAGGTGCGGCCGGCGCGGACGAAGAGGAAGCGGTGGACAAGAGGCAAGGCCGCCTGAGCTTCCCCTCCACACGCTACCCCACGTGTGTAGTTAAAAAGGTTTTAATTTAAAAAAAGAACGAAATAATGAATGTACATACGCAAGCCCACCTCCTCGCCACCGTACGAGGATCGTGGAATGAGTCAGCAAAAATCGCCAGTGCCATAAAGTGCCATGACAGAACTCTCGAGGTGACGAAGTGCACGAATCAGGGACCAAGACTGAGGTGAACGCTCAGCAAACTTTGACGGACAATGCTCGCTCTGTTCACACAGTTTTTTTTTATTGTTTTGTTTGCTGCCGCTCATGTTGTGAACTTGGCGTGAACTTGCCATGGACAGCCACGGGCTGCCCCCTCGTCTTATCGGACACATGCTTCTGTTTGTACTGTGTTTATGATACTGCTGTGTTTCTGGTCATGCTTAGCAAACGAGTAGATGTTATATCAATCATGGTGCATTAGATAGTCACGCCTCTGATGAAGAAACGAGCATAGGTCTACATGAAGCAGTCTACGAGTGTGTCCAGCAATGTGTAGTTTCTCACGGGATTCGCTGTAGTCTCTGCAAAAGTTTTGAGCAGCGGCAAACGTTTCTGTGCGAGCAGGAATTATCTCAGGTGCACCGCCCCGACCCCCCTGCCATAAAAAAAAAACGATAAGTTCCTGTGACTCGGCTTCAAGAAAGTAGGTTCGGTATTACTTTATTTAAGTTTTGCTTTGTTCCAAAGTGGCACAATTTAAAAGTGGACTACTGATGCCCCTGCAAATCAAAGTATGAGATGGAACATGCACACGTGCTTCTACTATGTTAGCAGGGTTTCCTTCATTTAGTCTACGAGGCAATGCATTGTGCTTTTTGTTATTTCTCTAGTTGCGCTTCAGAGCCTTTGTCATCGCTCTAAAATATGTTTCTGATGTTCAGCCTTTTTGTTTTTCGAGAGAGAGAGGTGTAAACACGTTGTTTTCATATGCATATTATGAGTCACTGCACAATGTCATGTTCCTCATTAATAATCTGACAAGCCATTTGCTAGTCAATTTGCACGGCACTTGACGGACGCACAAAGCGTGCGTTTGTCTTCGGGGGCCGATACAGATAGTAGAGAGGATTCCCGCCAGAGGTTTTAATATAACTAAGCAAAAGAGATTTAGGATAAACATAGCTGCATGCTCTGAATGTGGCATGGGTAGCCACACGTGCTGCATGGCTGTGTCCAAACCAGCCCAGACATTCAGAGTGTAGGAAATGTGATGTGTGCAAGAAGTGTCAGTTTTTGCTTGTACATACATTAAAATAGCATTGGAACAAGTATTCAATGACTGTTCATTTTTCCTAGACAAACCACTTAATTTTGTCGCCTTGCAGATTTCTGTCTGTTTCTGAAGTGGCCCAGTCAAACAATTTCAAGTTTCGGAATGTCTTTTTTTTTTTTTTAACAGAGTTATACACCTTACTTTCAGGGATGTATCACATCAATTTTCTTATATCTGTAACTCTGGGAAACATTTATGGAAGCTTTCTTTGGAACATTTTAGATGACCTTGTTACTGCAGCTCCCAGAGCTGGTGATAATTAGTAACTTAACAGCCTACTGCAGTGTCAACCTTTTTGTGTGTGTGTGTTTTTTTTAACCTTCATCAGTAAAAAAAAAAGAAAAGATAGTTATAAATAGAGAGAGCATTCATCTATCATCTGAAGACAAACTTATCCTCAGCACACAATTTGTTCCAGCACATCTTTGGTGAATTCTAATTGAAGACGAGGTGATGACATAAACAAGGATACTGATGTCCTCCTAGTAAACATTTTATTTTGGACATACTGGTTTCACTATGCTAAAGAGTGTATTCACTGGACACCATTGCTGTAAGTCTCACTATTGAACACATGTTGAAACTGGACTTCCGCCAGTCATTAAACACCATCAAAATTGCTATTCTTAAGCACATAATAATTTCGTTTACTCACAGCTCACACTAAAGGCACTAAATACCTAAGATACATTTCAGAGTTAACGACACTTTAGCCATCTTGGTGCTCAAAATAATTATTCTCAGTTACTCTGAACCTTTACCGGAAATCGTGGGAAACGGGCTTTTGTCCTCCAGAAACATTAAAGCAGCCCACAATAAAGCAGAACGGTATCGCCTGAGTTTTCCCGACACAGCTCATGAAGTGGCATTTACGAATCTTAACGATCACCGATAGACGTTTAGCAAAATTCCTAAAACGCTGCACGGAAAATTCTGCACACTCCTTGACACTGCAGCATTTAGCACGTGACACTGAAGAGAGCGAGAGGGTACTGAATCGCTCGCCTTCCCTGGCCCGCTCGTCATCGCCATCAAGGTCGCCTCTGTCCTCTGCTAGAACCGGTTGTAGCTAGCGCTCCCGGCATTCCCCTCGGCGCCGTGAGCGACACCATACGCATTGCAAAAGGTCTCTTGCGCCCGTTCTACACTAGGCCCCAAGATAAACCCAGCGTGGCGTCCCTTCAGGGACCACTTGCCTCAAAGGGGACGGAGTCGAAGAAGATGGCCAGGAACCAGTTGAGGGTGACGGTGCACAGCTCGATGTCCAGCTGAGACAAGTGGCGCTGCAGGCGCGGGAGCTTGTCCCGCAGCATGCTCTTGAGCACTTCCTGGTCTGCCTGCGCTCCCACCAGGCTGTGGTCGAAATAGTTGGGCGTAAAGTAGCGCTCCGTGATGGCCACCAGGCACCTGCGAACAGGGAGCGACGATAGATTTGCCAGCAAACAGGAAACTTTGTAGGAAACAAAAAGCATTGGATCATTCTAAATGCAAACAGTGTCATTCACTTTACAGAGATATATATGCAAAGTGAGGTCAACCCCATCTTCAGTGAGCATACAGCTAACAACTTAGGGACACTAATGTTCTGTGCACACTTGAGTTTTTGGTTTGCCCTCTTTACATGCCACAGTATTTGGACCATTATGTTGAACGAGCCCCGTCTAGCCCGCATTTAAACTTGTGCTTCGTAAAAAAATAGCTCAAATTGAAAGTGGCAGGAATGGATTCAATACCTTGCGCCGCAAACAGTGACTGGTCAAGAACACTTGGGGGAGGGGGGAGGGAGAGAGATTTGGGAGGTTTTAGAGTAAAGTAATTCTCAAATGAATCGAGGTTTGTAGAATGTTTGGAATCAGCAAAGACATCAGCATAGAGGAAAGAGCAGCATGATATTAGCAAGCACGCATAGGCTTCTTTGCCACCTAATTATGCACCGCAGGAAAGCGCGGTTACTTGGTGTGGCAAGAAGGAGAGATTTGAAGAAAATTTAAAAATTCCTGATATGAAAACTTTGCGACACATTAGGAAAAGGTAGTAGCATCGTCAGCACGCTTTCTCTAAGTTGAAGTCATGCACGACTGACAAAATAGGTTAAAGTGCATCACTGGCACTGCTGTTATCCCGCAGTGTGGTAGTACGTTAGGAAAAGCTCACCGCCCAAGACAAGCAGATGCGCAAATGTCCTATATATGAAAATAAAGATAGGTTTGCAGAGGTTCTCCTTGTTCAATATGTCTGTTGTACCTGTGGTCTTCAACATGCGTGAAACAGGTTTCTTGAGAACACTTCCTCACTAAGAAAATAAAAAAAAATGCATTCTTATGTTGCCTTTTTTCGTTGGGAAAGCAAATATATGCTGTTGTTTATGCAATTGTTTGTACACTAGTTCTTAAGTGGTTTGCTACTTTCTACCATTTCTTTCCCTGTGCATGCATTTATCTTCTACTGTTCGAAGCTGTGTATCCTAAATGCTGAGAGGAAAAAGAAGCAGCTTTTAAGTATGCCAAACAACCTCGTAAATAACCTCTGGATCTATGTCTAATAGAAGCTGATGGTCGCTCTTAGAATTTAAATGCAATCATTCTGAGGGCAGACTGCAGTGAAGTATGTGTGTGAACTACAAGGAGACCATAAATGACATAAATTATTTGGCAACATTTGATACAGTCTCTATTCTACCAAGGAATATTGCATGGTGAGGGTTTTTAACCCAACTTTTTGGAATTAGTAATGCCTGCAAAAAGCACATGGAAACCTCTGCACTGAAGGGTTTTGATTTATAGCCATTGCCTTGCAGGCTCCAGTTTACACATCTCTGCCCTAAATTAAGTTCGAGGTCATTATACGGCTGCAACGTGGAGAAGTAAAAAAGTTCATCAATGGTAAAAAAAAGCTTTCCCCTCATTGGCAGCTTCACCGAATGAACTGATCTATTGTTATCTAAAAAAAATTCTTAAGCTTGTTCGCACAAATCGATACTCTTTCAACTCGTCCTCTAAAGATATTTTCTTAAGCTTGTTCACACAAACTGATAATCTTTCAACTTCTCCCATCAGTATTCATTGCTCTAGAGCAGTTGACGCCGCCCAGCGGCAAAGACTGACTTTTAAAAACGGGGATATTGCACTTTTCGAAATATGCAGCAAAAACTTCCACGGCCTCGCGGCAAAAATAAAAAACAAAGAAACGGGGATTAAATGAACACTGTTGGAGTCCCGATAGTATAACCACTCTATCATCATCATTCATCTCCAACACATTACCAGAAGCCAGCTCGCGTCTGACCAATATTAAAAAAGGTTTGCCAAAAATGATCACTGCTTCATCAATACACGAATGAATAAACTATTCCTTTTTTTTTTTCTTTTACAAAAAGACGGTAGAGGGGGCACAAAGCTGAGACGACGCTCTGAGACGACAACAGCTTGACAAGGCCCCTGCTCTAAAGTGATCCATTGGGGATGCTAAAAAGCAGAAAACAACATACCTGCCTCACATAGAAAAATAGATTGTGTTTATTGTTGGTCAAACATGCATGTACCTTTACTAAAACTAGAGAAAAAAGCCAAGCTGCACTGACCAGAAGGCATCTTCAGGTTCCATGAAGAGCAGGCACATTCCAACCAAGAAGTTCATCCCCTGGCAGTAGCCCAGACCTGGGTTGTGTAAGCAGAAGGCCTGCAGGACCTCTTGCAGCTTCCTAATCTGAAATTAGTGTAAGTACACAAGAAAAGTGGTTGACGCCGTAAAATCAGAATCTTTCAAGTCACCACAAAATATGAAGAAAAAAAAAAACTGACACCCCCACAGCATGGGTAGGTAGATGTGCTCACCCCATCTGCTTCGGGGCTGCTGAAGCGAACATTTTGTGGCAAAGTTCGCAGCAAGTCGAGAGAGATCTGTCGCTTGTTCTGGGACACCACCTATCAGTGGGAAAATTAAAATAACAGCATATCTTGTTACAATCATCATAAGGCCTCTGTCTATAAAAATATTGCTACAGTCGGGGATAAAAAAAGTCGGTTGCGAGCATATCTGGTAAAAATAAATAAAATAACTTACATTACCCAACCTAGTAGCAAGAAAAAAAAAGTACAAGGAGCGATTTGCCTTAGCGACGATACTGCCAGCAGGCTGATGTATAAACGACATCAGATGTTACGTCTTTTCACAAGGTTGAAGCTTATCATCACTCACATCGATATTTCTCGTAGATGATACGTACTACACTATAGTTCGAATCTAGCTAGAAAACAGCATTTCAAACTGTCTTTCAGGTTGAACCAGCTTGCGTGCAGCAATGAATACCATCGAAAGAATGGCTGCCGTGCAAAAATGAAGGTGACGCAGGCTGAAAGCAGACAAGAAAGCCGAAGGCAGCGCACCTCTGACTCAGGCGCCCTGCAGCACAGGTTCCTGTAGTAGTTCCTCCCTTTGTCCTCGATGATGTCTGCCACCCGACAGCGGGAGAGTGCCCTCCAGACCTGGCGCCTGCACGGTGCCGGGATGCCTTGACGAACAAGCATTTTCAGCTCCTTCTGTGGGGAAGACAGGGTGCGTCGGAAGAATAACAGATGGCACTGAGTTCCACGCTCCCGGAAAACAAATATTTTTGACTGGTGGCAAAAATTGAGAGGAGGAGGATTTTTTCTTATTCTCTTGGCAATCCGTACGATGGAAGGTAGTCACACCCTGTTGCGAAGAGGCCTGTCCGTCACAAGGATAGGAATGTTTAATAAGGGTACTATTAAGAGGCTATACCGTGATTTTATATAAGATTTAAATTAAAATGAAAGACGTTTACAAATTCGTGTAACGCGAAATTAGAGCGCAGCTCTTGAGGTATTTTGATTTTGCTATATACCATGCTAAACAATTTGAGAAAGAAAGAAAAATATATATATATATACATATAGATCACCCTCCTCACATACTGGTTCTGCACCCTCCACCTCTTCCGTGTCCTGTACCTCCTTCGTACCTTCCTCCTCCCCTCCTCCGCTGTACCCTCCCCTCCTCCCACAGCTTCCCCGCTAAACTTAGCTGGAAAATTGATGCCAGGTGACTTCAACACCACTTCAATTTCCCCGCTAAATTTAGCGGGGAAAATGTTACGTCACAAGACTTTGTGCCACGTCACCTACGAACAAATGCAGTTTCTCCGCTAGACTTAGCGGGAAAATTGACGTCACGTGACCTCAACACCAATTTAATTCCCCGCTAAATTTAGTGGGAAAACTGAATTGGTGTGCAGGTCTTTGACGTCCCATAGTGCAACAATGCGCATTCAGTTTCCCTGCTAAAAATAGCGGTGAAACTGTCGTCACATGACCTTAACACCAATTAAGTTTCCCCGCTAAATTTAGCGGGGAAACTGTAACGTTTTATAATGCAACGCGCCCGATTACGCCAACGGCGACGCCGACGCCGCTCAACGCCCAAACGGGTTCCTAAGACATCTTGGGTAAAACCAGCTGAACAAAGGAAGGAAGATGACAGGAGAAAAGAATGGCGAACCGACCGCTGGACTACCAACTGTTTTTTATTAAATCTTCCTCTTCTTCTATTAATTTATATCCAATCCTCCTTTTTCCTTTTTCCTTTTTTCCCGTGCTCTTATTTTTGCTCTTATTTTTTCTCTTATTTTTCCTGATTTTTATCAATTACCCACGAAGGGTGCCGTGTAGAAAGAGTTTTTCTTTGGCTTGCAAGGTAATTGAAGGGATGCTCACGCACTTGTCGTCTTCTTCGTCGATAGCAAGGGCCTCTAAAACCTCCCTTGCAACCCGGTTTCTATGGTGTCCCATTATGTGAAGATGGCCGAGCTCTGCTGTACACAGGCATGTCCGACAATGGGCAGCTAAATGTCCTGCTCCCGCAAGGCTCGTAAGGTTTGCTGCATGTTCACGTCAGTTTCCCTGCTAAAAATAGCGGTGAAACTGTCGTCACATGACCTTAACACCAATTAAGTTTCCCCGCTAAATTTAGCGGGGAAACTGTAACGTTTTATAATGCTACGCGCCCGATGGGCAGCTAAATGTTCAGACATTTAGCTGCCCATTGTCGGACATGCCTGTGTACAGCAGAGCTCGACCATCTTCACATAATGGGACACCATAGAAACCGGGTTGCAAGGGAGGTTTTAGAGGCCCTTGCTATCGACGAAGAAGACGACAAGTGCGTGAGCATCCCTTCAATTACCTTGCAAGCCAAAGAAAAACTCTTTCTTCACGGCACCCTTCGTGGGTAATTGATAAAAATCAGGAAAAATAAGAGAAAAAATAAGAGCAAAAATAAGAGCACGGGAAAAAAGGAAAAAAAAGAAAAAGGAGGATTGGATATAAATTAATAGAAGAAGAGGAAGATTTAATAAAAAACAGTTGGTAGTCCAGCGGTCGGTTCGCCATTCTTTTCTCCTGTCAACTTCCTTCCTTTGTTCAGCTGGTTTTACCCAAGATGTCTCAGAACCAACTAGCTCAGCTTGCCCCCTTAGTGGGTTCCTAAGAGCTGCGCTCTAAAACGCCGACTAGATGGTGCAATCCGCCGCTTTATTCTAAGAGTTCAGCTATATACGTCCATCCATCCGCCTCTGAGATTGGGATCAATCGAAGCAATACAGAACTGATCCGTTGGGTTTTATATTTTCGCATCATAATTGAACAGTCACTGATACTACCATGAAATAAAACCCTGACTTCCTGAATTATCAACAACCAGAAAAACGGTGTGGGAAAGTTTATTTTATAAAATTTATTAGTCACAACACCTATATCCGATGGCTTATATCACCCCTCCTTCGTATGCTTCACCCAGACTTGACCATCTGCACTAGTTGGTGTCATATTTGCTCAAACACAGTGGCGTATTCAGGGGGGAAGCTTATGGGACTTCAGACCCCCCCCCCCCGCCCCCCGAAAGTAAGCCGACCCTATAATATACACATGCATTTTGACCCCCCCCCCCCCCTTCTCCCCCTCTCCGAACCTCAAGTCATAGACATCTCAGCCACCTCAGCCCCCCTCCCGAAAAAAATTCCTGGCTACGCCACTGCCCACACCAATGTCTTTCACCACTCTTTCATACCACCTGCCCAGTTACAAGTCATGTTCTTTAAAAATAAATGTTAGGTTGTGTTGACCCTCAGTAATGCTTACGTTTGAGAGCAAATAACAAGGAAATGAAAAACTAGACAAAAAACTGGATTGACTGTGGGAGGAAGGAATGCAAGTTATAAAAGCAAGTCCTATACAAAGTAAAACCAAATTGAGCATACAAAATGAACATAAATTATGAATAGCAATACAATCAACAATGTCCTATACTTTAGAAGGTTTTCTCAGTCAGAGAAATATTTTTTTTAGGAGAAGACCGATAAGCCATGAGGAGATAAATGTACAATATAACATGGCACGACATTGCATTCCAGATACCTTCTTGGAATTACAATAGAGGCAAGGCTGAGTTACAAGAACGAAAACTACTTGTAGTGGCTTTATACTCTGCCAAATATTATTGTAGAAAACTCAAAACATCTCTGACTTTTCACTTTCTTGTGAGTTTTTAAAGCTCACCAAGTGCGGTACTAAACAGCGACACACGACAAGTTGACTTATAAAATTGATTTTAATTGGTTGACCAGGTTAAGATGAATTGTCTCAGATTTATGTGAGTAACGAATGTACTGGAACGCCTCAGTTAGTTTGCTCTGCACTTACATACGTCACTGGTCTAAAAGCCTCAAGATTGAGATAATAAGGCAAAAAAAAAAAAAAACTTTCATTCAAGAAAGAGCAAAATTGACTACGGAGGAAAGCGGTCGTTTTCTGCTCTAAGCTGAAAGCTGGACCTTTGGAAACTATGCAATTAGGAAGCATAACGTTGGAATAATTACAGCATTTGTTTTCATGTTTAAGCAAGAGATAAAAAAAGTATTGAAACAAAGGCACAGAGCATATACAGCACAAGAAAGGCTTATACAAGCTTTAGTAATTCCATGCCAAATGTTCATTCAAGTTTTTATTTAAAAAAAATAAAAAAACAGCAACAAAACTACTGGGTGTAACACTTAGGTGTGTGGAGTTGAAGAGTTATAATGATGGGTTTTATTCTAGTTTAGTACTTCATTGACTCTCCTATTACACAGGTTTAAAAAATGCAGCTGAAAGTTAAAGGTAATTTTACGTTTTCTTTATGAAATACAGAGAGTCACCATTGTTTGTTGACTAGTTACATTGATAAAATGTGTGCTGTCACTACTTGAAACACTGGAATGCTTTAAGTAGTCGCATCTTATTTCCTAAAGAAACTAGTGCCATTTGTACGTAACAACAAAGCCTAGGCAATGAAACGTAAAGAATGTGTCACCATGTGTGAATGCCAACCAACGTTACTAGCACCACTCAGTTGGGAGACTGCCGAAGAGCCTGCTCTGAAAAAGTGGCACCGATCCGTACTCGAGAACCGAGCTAATGGCGATCGCAACGCCGCCATTTCTCCCGCAGCGGCCACTCAGGGTACTGCACGTGACTTCTATATTGGTTTCAATCGGCCATTATGGCGCCGAAACATATACGGTGGAAAGGGCTTCAGGGTAAGAAAAATTTATTACGTGCCACCTCCGTCTCCCAAGCGGACGCGCCGCGAATTACTACCGAAGTTAGGATGCGCCTAGGTCGGTACACGCTACCTGAAATCACCGCTGAGACATGGTTGTATACAAACAATACTAACTGTGCCGCAAAACCTTGCAAACTAAAGATATTAGAAAACATCACGCGCCCTGCATTTTGTACTAAACTCCAATAAAAGGTACTACAAAAAAATTGTTTCCGCCTATTTTTCCGCAAAAAAAAAAAATGCTTTCTAAAAGCTCAAGGTGGCCACAGTACAGACAAAAGATTAAGAGTGGCGATGTTGAAGTATTGAGCTCGGTCTCGGTGGACGCCAGCGGCCCAGGTTTCAACGGTGGGTTTCCCAACTGAGTGTTCTAGTAGCGTTTATGCCAACACAAACTACTAATCAGCGGAGCGAAAAGAATGCGGCGCCGCCTGCAAGCTGCCATGACAGCCGCAGATTGAATTATGCTGAGTGCCTACACTTTGTAACATAACAATATTTTTCAAAATAATAAAACAAAAATTCAGCTGTTGGTGTTAGAAGAATGAGTATGTTATGAGTAACCACTTTGTGCCTGGCATTGTGCTCGTGTAGTAAATGTGGCATAGACGAGCACGTACATTCCTGATACTGTAATGTGCGGGACGAAATAGAAACATATTCATGTTTCGCCATGTTTATGATCGCCTTCTCTATGTAAGAAACTAGCTGCATAATTTTTTTTTTTTGTAACCTGGATGCTTAAAAAGTTGCAGCGTTTTATGCGTCGAAAGTTCCTCAAGGCAAACTACACCCGTTTTCACCTCAAGAACCAAATTAGTAGCATTACTAATTTCCCCCTTCATGTTGATAATTAAGATATATTTAGGTGCAATTTAGATTAGACGCATCCTATCTGATCAAGACTCACACGTTCCAACCGCCAAAAGCATCGCTTTTTCCTCCGACAACCAAATCTCGTAAGAACTACTTCGCACCGCGTATAAAGAATGCACAAAACTTGCTTTTCTTCTTGATGTGAAAATGGGTATAGTAACGTTGGTGCTTTCATCGTAGTGAGATGCATAGGTAGACTAGTTTGTACATTTCAATAGTATTAAAGTACCGAAGAACAGAACACTACTGTAAACGGAACTCTATTCTAAAAACGAGAAACATATGCTATACCCTCTCCTTTTTATAATGCTAACGCTAGAAATTAAAACTGCTTGCATGAATTGTGTAATGACGACACATCGACGCAGCCGCTTTCACCCTGAACCATAATTTTAAAGGCCTCAAAAGTCTCTTTTGCAGTTTTGCTCTTTTTAGTTTAGGTAGCCAAGATCTATCAGATGATAGATGTTTTTGTTTAGCTGAGATAGAACAAAAATTATAGGTGACAACCATTGCTTCAGTGCGACGTTGTTACACTTCTCACATAAGAATTTTGAACTTATTGCATCAGCATCACTATAAAATAAAGTTATGTTTTCGTTTGCTTTTCGAATGAAATTTTGTTGATATTTTTTTCTACTTCCTGCACGTGTGTTCTTTGGCACTTTAACATTATTAAACTTCCGCTGTATCTTACTGTTAATAAACACATCATGGTATGTGCCCCTTTTGTTTCCTGATATTGTTATTCTTGCATAACATTATGCTGCACGTTTCTCCTGTAATTTTTAAATAAATTTAAAGTCCTCATTAAACACTACAAAAAAAGTGTTGTAACGGTAATTTTTAACTCATTCAACTTTAACTTTACCGTTGACACGCTGTTGCCACCGCAAAAAAATTGACTGCCGAACACTCACCAAAATAAACTGGCATGGCTTTCCACAACATAACTTTCCATTATCCTTATTTTTACAATATGCCATGACAGGCATCATTCTCACTGCAAGCTCCAGCTGCAAACACTGGATGGATGGATGGAAGAATGAATAGATGGTATTGGCGATGCCCTTTGTAACAGGTGGTAGCTTGTGCCACCTAGCCTAAAAACATTTACACTCCTCCCCTTTAGGTTTTGTTATAAATTTTGAGACTTCGAGTCTCGAAAAAGGTGACCTGATTAGTCCTCGATTCACTGACTGAAGGGCTGTTAAATCAATACACCGACCTACCGAGCTGACAAGCTGATCGCCGTTCATGAACAGGTACTGCCTCCAGTGGCGGAGGTGCTCGGACGAGGATGGCAGCTGGTCCCTGTAGTGCAGGTAAAGCTGCCGACAGATGTAGTGCAGGGCCAGGCTCTCTTCCGTGTAGTTGTGCTTGAAGCCCAGGGTATCCGTGTGCTGCAGAACTTTGTTATGGCTGGAATGAAGTCACAGAATCAAATGCTGTAGTTGACATGTTGTCAGATATGGCATAAAATCAATTAGTACACGAGTTGATGGGTCCTACCTGTCGTAGAGGGGAAGGCTGGGATTGCTCATCCGGGCCTCTCGGAGCAGCTGAACAACACGAGCGGCGTGCTGGGACAGGAAGAAGCATACACATTTAAAAGTAGCCAAATTCCTAAAGAGTCTGGCCAACCTGAGTGAAAAACACATTGTTAGGGCATCGGTCTGGTATCTGTGAGCACGCCTTAAAAAAATTGACTATCACGTGATATACATACACCAACAATAAGAGGCCACACTAGCAAACATGTATAGAAGCACATAGTTCTTAAAAGTACATGTGATGCAAAAGCACATACTGAGAATATGGAAAATCAGTTAGCTAGGAGTGTAGTAACTGCAAGACAGAGTGCATTTAAAAATTTCTTGCGCAGATTCACAAAGCTGATTTGGAAGACTTGCAAACGTTCCTTGCGAAGTCATTTTAGTTTATTGTTGGCTCCAGCGAAAAGGACTCTTTCCTATTTCTTTTCACAGTTTCCCGCTCTGGCTACCAGATGATTCGAATGTTTGGATGTGTCAAAAGAAATCGATGCACCTATCTCCACAACTTTATGTTATGGTAGAAAGCTGCAACCAGCACGAAGTGCCTAAAAATGAGGATGGATTAATATTTTTCTGAGGAAGAGGTGGGAAGGTTAGTTACTACATATAAAGTCTAGGGGAGGGCCCTCGAACTGCTTGGTAATGAGTTGGAAGGGATCAGCAAAACCTACTTTTATATAGAAACATAGATATCACTAGAGAAGTGCATAGGTCAAACATTTCCATTATTGTTTGCCCATAAAGACACAGAAAGAAAGTTCACTCTCCCCGTGTTGGGAAATGCGTGTTCCTTTTTCTACTCTATGAGCCCAGAAATGTCATAATAAAACCTAGAGATTTAGATTCAGTCGTTTATTGTTGACCACGTCAAAATTTCCCTCCCTTGGTCATTTAAGTAGGAATCCATGAAAGGAGGCAGATAAGAGGTTGGCAGGAATAGCGGAGCTGTCTTAAAACAATCAAAGTCTACCTGCACTTAAGTGCGAGATTGTCAGACTTCACTGAGCTGTGTTATCTTTGGTTACCGAACTGGTCTGTTTTAAAGAGAGGCCATTATTTCTGATTGTAAAGTGGCCACCATTGTCTAACAATCAGCGATTATTCTTTCCATACTACTCTTCTTGTTCTTGCTTGCAAGTTTTCAACCAAACTAATTATTTTCAGTCAAACAAAACGTCGTGCCATAAAATACCGAGCATGCATCCAGCTCACAATAAGCGCCCACCTGCTACTTTTGAAATGTCTGAGAGCTAAGCAAAGGTCACATCAGTTGCCTACCACAGACGGCTAAGCCCACATAGCTAACCAAGGTGCGCACCCCTTGTCAGCCGCTTCTCCAAGCACCTTGGTGCAAAGCGGTGAAGCAGAAGCAAAATGCAAAAGTGGTGAAGCAGCAAAATGCAGAAGGTGCACCTATCGGTGCAAATTCTGCATTTTGGCTTTTGGACCGGGGGATCGGTGGCCGAGCGTGTTAGCGCACCGAGGCTTGGAGCACGTGGAGCAAAAGCTTGTGCTGTAGAACTCATGCATTACTGCGTGATACACATTAGAGACCCCAGACACTGTACTGGCTAAAGTTCTCATCTACAGCGTAAACCAGTGTCATCGCACCTCAAAGGCAGGCATACCTTACGCTGTACAAACGCAAACGTCAAATTTCATTTTGATTTTGGCTTTTGGACCTAGCAAGCACCCATCCCCCAGTTTTTCTAAAATTATCTCCCAATTTTGGGTGAGCGCCTGCTCTGTGCTTTACAGTTTAAGCTGTTCAATGAGATTGATCAGTTTTTTTTTTTTTGTAAAATGAAGGGTTCAAACGAGACACACTTTTTCGCCGCCATACAGATAGACCTCCATGATTTCCGGCCCTTCCATGGAGCGTATCCTGATGGCGGACTGCATCAGAAACACATAGTCCCTTTTGAGCTGGTCAATCTCCCTCTCCTGGTCGTGCAGGCAGCTGGGGAGTACAGGAACGGGAAAGGAAAAACAAATCAGGTGCGGCACCCAACATAGTGAGCACAAGTCCTTCTTATGGCCAAGGCAGAACTATACTAAAGGCACAGAAGATGACATCGAGCAGCTGACCAGCTAGTAGGGCAGGTATGGGGCAGCAGTTTTTCCTCTAGGACACACGTCCTAGGGAATTCATAATCTGCATACTGAATGTCAGTAGACTAGCATAAAGAGAGAGCGGTGTGGCATGACAACAATATGAATGATATTCATACAGTGAGATTGTATGAGAGTACACTGATGCCCTAGAAAATGAAATGCTCATGCCTTCAAAGTTTGTTGTTATAATTGCATCCACTTCAGGCTCCTCCTAAATATTTGTCCCAAATGTAATTTTTATACTAGGAGGAATGTTGTGAGTGATTGTGCAGAACAGCTTCTTAATAACTTGCTTGGGTAAAAGGCCTCTCAAAGCTGTGAGCATTATTGCAGATTTTGAAATTGAGCATGAATATTCCTATTGAAGCACTTTAACAAATCTTTCAAAAACATTTATCAGAGGCAGTAACTTTCTCAAGTTTTTTTTTTGTGAACACAAACAGCAAGGACACTTTCATGAAGCCACATAATATACACAATTCATTTGTATAACAGTGCAATAGCTGCTGCTTAAAAGGAATGTGTACCAAGAAACTTTCACTTTAAAACTGATGTAAACATTTGCTTGTCCCCACTGGAAAGAACACTTCTCCCCATTTTGGTGGGCTCTAGGGAAGCAGCAACGCAGAGAAGCTCAATGCCTCTGTCTGCTCATTTGCGTTAGATAACAACTAATGAAAAGCACTGATGTGGGCACCATCTTTCTGATTGTTAGATATTAAAATGTTGTATGGCCATTACACTAACCTGACTAACTAATTATTGGGTGATCAGATCATAGATGCTAGCGGCACTACATTACGACATCTCACTTGTCAGCACTGTGTAGCATGCTCCTTTGCAGTTCTCAACAACACTACACCAAAGTGTGCTCAAAGCATACTAAGCCAAAACTTCTAGACATCACTGGTGACTTTAATGCTCTCCACCCGAGTGTTACGTTTTCGACCTAGGTACAGAGCTGCTACACACACTGAGTCAAGTTTCCTTGAGTATTGCCAAGCTTGCCAATGAATATGAAATATTCACAGAGTGGATGCAAGCTTGACCTAACTACTAGTGTGATGCTCCAAAACAAGAGCAACTACTCGTATTAACTCATAGTGTTGTTTATTGAAGGTAACATATGAGTGCCATGTAAAAGAATAGGTTTTATATAGCCACTCATGCTTCTTGTCTCCACTGAACATCATGGTTACAAAATATCAATCTCAAACGATCAGCAAAGCTTCCATTTATTTCAAATATATTTTTTTCTGGATAAAAAACAAAACGAATCTCAATGTGAGTGAAAGCATATATATTTGTTTTAAATTCGCTGTACAATATAGCTATGGTGTGTATTTTCCGGTGTTTTTCAACAAAAAATCTCGGCGGATGTTTTTCGGTGTTTATTTATTTTTGAAACACCAGTGTGTTTCGGTTGGACCACCCGTTACGAAGCTAAAACAGTGATTATTAATTTAAAAAAAAGTTCTTTGTTAAAAAACTTTATTGTGCAGACTGGTGTATTTTCTCAAATAGATCTGCAAATTTTATTTTCAGAACCAGTCTTGCCGTTGGCCGGTTGATAAAAATATCCAAACCGCAAGTCTAAAGTAGCCAAAAGTAGTCTTTTTATTTATTTTTGCGCCAAATTTGTCGCCACCACATTTCTAAGAAACAAATGTCATAAAAAGTGAAAAACAAGTGAGGCTCTTTACACCCTTAGTCAACGTGAATTCGGTTTTAATCAGGGCAAAACAAATTCGACCACCGGTGTTTTTTGGTGGTAACCGATTTCATATTTTCGTCGCCAGTGGATGTTAATTGGTGTTTCCTGGTTGAAACCGGAAATTGCATAGCCCAGGAAAGTGTGAGGCCAACATACCAACGCACCCTAGGTAATGAGAGTCGAATTTTTTTATATCACCTACTAGAGGCTTGAGCGGGACACATATTTGTCACGAGTGCTGTGTCGGCATTCAGCTAGCACTCGTGTTCTCACTGAGGGAACACCAGTCCTACAAAAACGCTGGGAGTCATGCCACGCCTATAATGGGGGACGTACATTCGGCACTACGGCATTGTTATCGATGGGGTGTTTCAATAGTCCCTTTTAGAAATTCAGTCTGGCAACCTTGATCCTTTATCGAAGTGTACAACATCTGTGTGATACTAATGGCGGCCTTCAGGTGGCTGATGAAGGAACAAGTCGAGGCATGCGCACAGGCGAACTCGATATGTTAGCAGACGAGTTGCATCATTTTAATTACGAACTCGGGTCTAATCAATCTTTTGGAATACGTTTGGCTCGAAATCCCCTAAGCGTAGTGAATTTTATACAGGACTTTACTCGACTCAGTGCTTCGCATAAAGTTTCTTTGCCACAAACGAAACTGGAACAAATCGAATGCAAACTGTATATTCAAGATCACAGTCATAGTCTGACATCGATGTAAGAAAGTTAAGGGGCTCAATGAAATGCCGAACCTCCATTAGTGACGAAAATGTTAATGTCATTTAATCTTTTAGATGCGTACAGTGCCAGCTTTCTAAAGCTCCTAAGAAACTTGCAAGATTTGGGCAGTAGAAATGGCCATAATGTGCAAAACGATGGCACGGGACAGTCAGTTCTTACTTTTGATAAGTGACGCTGTGGCACTGCTGTTGCTGAAGGCGCTTGGACAGCTTCAGGACTTCTTCATTGAGGAAGCGGTTGTGGTTCTCCAACATGCAGCACTTTTCGTTTAGCCTCTGCACACTGCAGCCCTTCCTGAGAAAATGTGCACCATTAGAAGGAGAGGTGTTTTTATTGTTGTCTCCTGCTCAACATTGTAAAAATAACATAGAGCAGTGGTTCTCAGCCATGGATGTGTCGAGGACCCCTTGCGGACCGCTGGCAGGGACGCCTTCTAGCGGGGGAGGGGGGGGGGGGGGGGGTTCCTAAGTAAGTTAACACGTCTGGAGCATGAAACAGGTGCCTTTTATTGCTGTCGTAGTTCCGGAAGCAGGTTGCAAATTAGTCACGGCCGGACTGAACTACAAAAAAACGTGCCAAATAAAAAAAAAATATTTGTTGAGGATCTCGCGAACCCCAGAAGTGGCTTCGCGGACCCCCTGGGGTCCGCGGACCCCTATTTGAGAACCACTGACATAGAGGATGCAATGAAAAGAGAACGACAGGCCAAGTTCTCAAGATCTTCTGTGAAAGCCTCCTGACTAACTTTCATGACAATAAAGCAATGAATTAAAAACTTCTAAGGAACAATTTTCCCTTTTCATGACAGCTTGCTTTATCTTTTGCAAAAAAACAACAACAACAGAGACATGTGTTGTGACTGATTAAGGATTATAAAATTTGACCTCCCCACCAAAATTTCAAAATTCTTCCCAGACAACAGAATAATTGATGGTTCCTTGCAAGCAATGTTAGACATTTGCGCGTTGCTCTGACCGTAATGAGCTGAAAACATTGATTCCATAAATTTAATAGTCCTGTTGTTTTTCTTTCATTTTCTTCAGGAAAACACACACATCCACAATAAATCTTTTTAACTGTTGCTTTTCTACCGGTAATAAATGAGTGTTTAGTTTTCGAGGGTATGCTGATGTGTTACATGGGGCCATAAAGAGATTCTATTTATTAAGATTTTACCATTCATAGATGTTAGGTGCACCCAGAAGACATTTTTTCCATACGTTACTCCTGAGCTACAGCTGGCATAAAACTGCTGGCACATTGTTGCACCACAAGCAGTCTCAAGTTTGAAATGACACGTAACAAAACTGTGTCCCTAACCAAGTGACACGTGACCAAGTTGCTCATACTTTGGATCATCAGATGAAGTCTCCAGGCAGCGGATTTGCTGATGCAGTTCTGAGACTAGACCTTCCTGCTCTATGAGGGCATTCTTCTGAACTGTTTCCCGGTTGAGAGCCTTGGCAAGCTCACATTTAGTTGCCCTGTAAAGAATGCCAGAGGCACGTGCGACGCACCTTAGAAGTGTTTGTGTTTTTATACACTAGGTAAACATTATGACACACTGTTATCCAACAAAACAAACGAGGCATGGGTACACCGCAGAAATGAGAAGGATGTGTTACAAACAAAATATCCATAGCAACCTTAGATTAGCAACCACGATTTTCTAAGAAACCTAAAAGAAACCACATCTAATGGTGAAAAGTTGGTTACTATTGAGGCCTTTTTTGGGAGGGTGTGTTCAACATACTGTAATATATCAAGCATGCACCCACTTCATAATAAGCACTCACCCATTACTTTTGAAATGCCTGAAAACTATCCAAAGGTAATATCAAGTGCTCACCCCAGACTCTGAGCTCACCGAGCTAGCTCCAGAGCTCTAGTGTGAAGCAGTGAAGCCCCCCCAAACAGTGCCCCTTCTGCATTTTTGCTCTTGAACCTAACAACTGCCCATCCCCCAGTTTTTTTTTTTTTTAAGATTATCTCCCAATTTTGGCTGGGTGTTTGCTCTGTATTTTACGGCACAATGAGTGATGAGGGCAACACATCCCTAGTCGAAACCAACTGCACTTGCCAAGTTAACCAGAATATTCACACCCCATATTCAAATATAATGTGCAGTATCACAAAAACTTCCCAAGAGATGGCATGTCCTATGCAATGGTAGATTCACTGACTCAAACTCGTATGGGCGAAATTACAAGTCAATACCACTAGAGGTCAAAAGCAAAAGAAGTCTTAGATTAATGCCTGTTGACCAAACAAATATGTAAGCAGGTCATTGACAGTCAGAGCAACAAGCTAATAACGTGTTATCAAAAGCAACCCTAAAAAAGACCTCTTGACTTACAATAACTTTTCATACATCATAGTACCTATTGATAGTACTTTAATTGACAGATACAGCTGGGTTTTGCAATCAAAACCAACAAAGGTGCCATGAGATTTTGGATCACTACTGAAAGAATGTGATGGCTAATGTACATGGCTAATGTAAGTGAGTGCATATTGAAGGAAAAGAAAAGATACTAACATAAGCTCAGTTTCCAGTTCGTGAAGGCGAAGCGAGAGCGCCGAGTCCCCATGACCAATCGCTGAGTCGCTAGATACAGAATTTCCAGACAACGATCTGCATAAAGAAATGGTTGAATCTAAACTAAAAAAAAAAGACTCTACAAAAATTTTACCGGGATTATAATAACAAACACAAGACGTCACAAAGAAGAAAGGGAAATGCCACAGAGCATAAACTGAGAAGTAAAATGCTAGAGAATTTGTGTTCTTTGTTTGTCTCTTATGCTTACTCAATCACTCCTTTGTATTATCATGCACCAACCGCAACACTAAGCATGTTTTCTTGCTTAAAAATTGAAATAATTTTCACCAGAATATAATTCTTTGGAATCGCTAAAGTAAAAAAAAAGGTTGAACCTGAATTTGATTGCTTCACTGACTCAAGCATAACTATAGTCGGTGACAGGTTAAGAGTAAAGTGAAAGCTCCTCCCACCTCTTTCCACTTTATTAGAGCAAACACTGGATAGGAGGTCACCTTCTCTCCAGCGTTTGCTCAGCTAAAGTGGAAAAATGTGTGAGGAGCTTCCACTTCACTCCTAACCCGTCCCAAACTATTGCATTAGTACCACGTACCACAGCTACACCCATCCATTAAACTACTCAACTTTAGTGTTGTGCGAGTATTCGAAATTTCGAATAATACAGTATTCGACATTCGCTTCGATATAAACTGCCATATTCGTATTTTTCGAAGTGTTGATCTCGGCGGGTTAGCCCCATTGAGTGCGCTTCTTACTAAGCACAGGTGCTCTGTGGAGAAGTAATACCAGCGGAAGCGAGCTCCGTGGGTGTTCTTCACTGCAGTGCCCCCGTACTTGGTAAGAAGCGCACTCAACGGGGTAACCGGGCGCAGTCAACACTTAGAAAAGTATGAATATCGCAATTACGTGCTTGGGATAAAAACACACATAAAAATGTGGTATGGTGCACACGCGCGCATGGTGTATTTAAGAATATATTGAAATTTTGCGAACGCTGGTATCTACATTGCAGCAAAATTTTCAAAATTAAACTGTGGCTGGTTACAGAAAGAATAAACAAGAAGGACGGACAAGGACGGACATCTTCCGACTTTTGACAAATATAGTGCTTATTAGACGTTGGCTTCGAGCACAGAGGACCGTAAAGGGAGGTTGAGAGAGGATGAGAAGTGAAAGGAAGAGGAGACAGGGTCGAGGGCGGCAGGGGAAACTTATGCAAGATTATATGTTAGGTGTTAGGACTGTGAAATTAAGCATGTTTATAATGATGTGCACCTTTAAATAGGTTTAAAACTAATTTCAACAGCAACACTGTAAATTAAAAAAAAAAACATTAATTGCTGTAACTTGGTTGGCATCAGCATCACTAGAGTGTGGTGACTCTACATATAGTGTGTTTCCAGCCAGCATTGTATAAGTCAGATCAGGTCTGTCCTCCTGATTTTTTAATATGAAGACAAAGCCAGCAAGATCCAAACACTAAGTGTGCCTGCGTGCAGTGCTCGCTCCCTCTCACAGTGAAGGCGTTCTCCAGGGCACCGCGCCCATACTTGTGGCATGAACTTTGCTCAAAACTGAGGGTGAAATGCAGTATATTATACTAGTACTACCAAGTGATTGTTCGGGGTGATTGTCACGGCACAACCATACATACTGTTGGTTTAGAAATACCTTCTTTTATAGCTCTCATCCTTGTTCTGGTAGCCGCAGCATTTGAACAAGTTTGCATGCCTTGTAATCCAGACAAAAACCCTCATGGGCTACCACATCAAGCATGCAAGAAGTACTTGAGAGAATAATCAACAAGCCTACCCTGTTCGTTCTTGCCTCACAGCATCTCTGACTGAATCAGGGTTGGCCACGGAGCGGAGGTAGCGAATGCGCTCTCGCATGGCGGCTGAGAACCCTCCACAGTCACGCATCGTCCCGCCTCTCTCGCCATTGTCAGAGTCTGACTCGCAACCAGATGTGACTCCAGCGCTGCTCTGGTGACTCACTCTGTAAAGTATGTGAAATGCTATTGGACTCGCAGGCATTACAGATAAATTCAAAGCCTTCTGTTTGAACAGAAAAAATGCCGCGAAATATACCAACCTAAGGTGTTGATAATAAAACAGCTCTTACCAAGCAGCACCACATCAAACACAGGGAGAGATGTGCTAATTTTGTTTTGTAAATTCCAGATTTTCCTACATGTAGTTTGAAAGCCAGGCACTGAGAGTGCTTTGCAGAATGATAGTTTATAAACTTGGATAAAATAAGTCCTGGTGTGCTCACACCTAGACCAAATGAATGCATTACCTCAAACAGAAAAAAACAATGTTTATCATGTTTCTGGTCTTGGGCACGCTACTCTCAAGGCCAGAATCTTATACGCGAATTCCTAGGCTCACACCTTTATTCGTTATCTGTGCAAAATCTACGCAAGTATGGCAGTGACGCAGCTTCATGGCATCTCCGCTACAAAACAGAATGTTGCACAACCTATATATATTGTTTCTTTTTTAGTGATGTTCACTGACCGCGCTAATCAGATTGAAAGTTCTTACTTTTTATTCTTGATAGTGTGTGTCTTGAGCTATAAATTTTCGCATTACTTTCGATTCACGATGGATCCACAACCGGGCTTTGGTTAAAGATCTAGATGCTATTTTTCCCATTGAAGCAAACCTTCTCTGCAGGAGTCAGATTGGGTCAGACAGACAGATGAATGGATAGATAGATGGGTGGGTGCGTAAGACTATCTAGTGCTATTAATATTAAAAGTTAAGCTCTACCTAGCATGCAACACATTCAGACGCACCTCCTAAGCGGCGCCCTCCGGTGGTGAGTGCGTCCGGAGTTGTTGCTGCCTCCGTCTCTGCTGCGTGCAGCCCTGACCCCGGACGTTCGCTCTGCCTGGGACCCTCGAAGACTCGTCGTGCCCAGGGCCGGGGAGACCCCCTCGGACGACGAAGTGGAGGCGAGGGGCCGCCGTGCCGGCCTGCCCGTCGTAGGGGAGGCCCCCTTGGTGACGTCCTCCTCTTCTTCCATGGCAGACGAATGGGAGATAGTGGACAGCGTCGTCGTCTGCCATATCTTGGCTGCGTTCCAGAACGTGCCAGTGTGTAGCATATGCGGTGTAAAGTCAACTGCTGTCTCTATCGGATGACTATAGCCACACGACACAGCTTTCCACTTCCTTAGTAGGCTTTAAGCCAAAGCCACACTCCTTGTACGTCGTACAAAAGACACAGTGTTCGCAAAAGACATGCTTTGACGCATTCGCGTCTCAAACATGTTCAAAGCACGTTTGCTTCATAGACGTTTCGAGCTTGTCTGCGGATAGCTTTTGCATGACCTATGTGTCAGGACCACCATACAAGGAAGAAACATGCCTCAGACAGTATTTGCAGACTTTCCTTTGTACGACGCATTAGGACTGTGACCGCGACCTTAAGTTAGCAGTACCGTCACACCCGTGCAAGGTCCATCCACTACCATGGCATGCCTACTTTAAGATTAAGGCTATGGCAAGTATTCGTAGTGACAGTAGTTCGCAGCAACTGGCTGACAGCAGGCTCATTAGAGCATTTGTGAGGCTGATGTATGCACATTTACTAGGCTGCCTGCCATAGTCAAGTTATTTTATTTCTCTTTTTTTTAACTTTTAGGAGATATCAGGTTGAACAAATATATGTCTCGATTGCATCGACGATTACTGAATTGTTTTATTAAAGCTGAACTGCTTGCTCTTTTAAAAGAACCGTGCAAATTTTTTTATAATATGAGAATATGATTTCGAATACCTTTGGAGTATTCGAGGATGATTGTGCAGTTCTATGCTTGAAAAGAAAAGGTTATAGCATTCCAACAAGCATTCTTACGCAGATATAAAATATTTTTCCAAGTTACTCAAGATATGCCCAGAGTTATACGAGTTGTTCCTTATCATTTAATTTTGTTTTTAAACATGCAAGAGTTACGTGACCATTGTACGCCTATTTTCATTTCCCTCTTTGGAACAAATTCAGTAATATCTCACAAGAAGGATATTCCAAGTGGTATTCAGACAAAAAAAAGGAAGAAATATAAAAAGGTGGAGGAAGGAGTTAGAAATACCTGCTAATCACATACAAGGTAGAATCCTGATGGTTCTTTCACAACAAATTAGTTCACACGTCAACCTAAACAGTGATCTGAGATCAGTACTCATGCAGTTCAGTTCTCTTCTGTGCAATGCAGTAATGCACTCCAGAGAAGTACAGCATTGAGATGCAGGAAAGCTGAGCTTTACCGCAAGCTTGTCACACCTTAAGAAAGGTAGTTTGTATTTGAACCAGCCTCGTAGAGTGGACCTTTTCCTTGTAAACTCAGACAAGATAAGCCTACAAAAACTTTATGAGAAAAATCTCCCATGAAATGTACAAACATCGTATACTATGAGCTGGCCTTGGCCAGTTGCAACCAATAAATGTTAAAGCCAACTTATTATGATTGCTCTAACATTTAGATCAAAAGCTGTGGAGTTCTTTGCTTTGATGAGGTAAAGTGATATATGAATTTGAAAATATTACCCCTGTTGTGCGGCAGGGACAACTTCCTCTCGCGTTGCACTTGGCGCATGTGGTGTGCTTCATGGTTCTCTGCTTCCCGATTGCTCATTGATTCTTCCAGTCTCATTTCTATCTGAAATCCCCAGAAGAAAAAAGTGCCAAATCACTCACTGATTTATAAAATGTATACACTTCAAATCAATAGAAAGGAAAAAAAATCAAACCGCTCTAGGAGCTTGTGAAACGTTGCCTTGGCTAGTTTCGGGATGCGAACAGACATTTTTAGTTTGCGCTTTTACAATTAAAAAAAAAAACATACTTCACACCTCATCTTAGTACACCGAAAGTTACTTCATATGTTTGTTTTTCATGCAATTTGTATGTTATATAGGGTGGTTGGCTGATCTATCAGTCAGTCATAGTTGCATAGGCAAATGAGGGTTAGAGGGTCAACTCTTTCCTCCTCTCCCCATTTCTGTCATGGCGATTCCCCCTTTCCCCCCTTCTGTTATAAAGATGCCATCCCCCCCCCCCCCCACACACACACAATTGCTTTCTTCATGTTAAAAAAATGTAGCCCTTTCAGAAAAAACAAAAAACAGATATTTCTTACGAAGTTCAGCTTAGCATATAGATTCACCCTTCATACCGGAAGAGAAATCTTCCTCTTGATGCTATTTCTCTCGTTGGCTTGCTCTCTGCTTTCTGGCTTTGGCTCTTGTTCAGCAATGTGTCTACATAAGTCCCGGCTTTCCTAGCACAAAAAGAAGAGCCACGTAATTGCTTCACACAAAGTTAAATAATGCAGCAATACCACTGAAGACACAGGCACACTGGTGAGATTTTATCAGTGTGGAAACCAAAGACCTGCTTGTCTTTGTCCCAATTTTTCAATTTAATTTTTCTCCAGTCTCGGGCCATCTCAATGTGAATGATTTTGTCAATATTATGAATTCATTAGGCAAACTCTCCACAAAAATCAGAATTGCTTGATGACTTGCCATAGCAGTTTGTAAACGAAAAATTAGTTTGTGGGAACTATTTTTTTCAAGGCGATCCACAACAACCTTACATCATGAATGCAGAATCTATGTAATGGCATTCACTGCCTTTCTTTAATGTTGCATACCATGTTATATTTTGGGACGAGACAGCACAATTGTATACAAACATGAGCGATACACACGTCGGCACCTACCAGCATCCGTTACGAATTCACAAGATAGGGAAACCGATATCGAGGTCTCACGCTCTACACTGCTAGTGCTTGATTCAAAAATATTTTACCACACGTGATTCAAGCGGACAATTATTTTGATGTGCATAACGGGTGCCCGCACGCCAGGTGACACTTTCGTCGGCATTTTGCATGCGTGCCAGCTAATACTAGTTTTAAGTGTTTTGCGAATACCTGAATTTTCGAATAGTAGTTTCGAATGATACGCTATTCGATATTCGCTTCGAGATGAACTGCGATATTCATACTTTTCGAAGTGTTGTTATTTTATATTATAATTATTATTATTATTGCAATGCAATGCAATAATAATATGCAATAAAAGTATTTATTATTATTATTATTATTATTATTATTATTATTATTATTATTATTATTATTATTATTATTATTATTATTATTTCTGTTGATCGTGGCGGGTTAGCCCGGTTGAGTGCGCTTTTCACCGAGCACCTTTTCACTGCAGAGAAGCAATACCCGCGGAGCTATGGATTGCTTTTCTGTATTGCACAGACGGTCGGTGAGAGGCGCGCTCAACGGAGCTAACCCGCCCCGATTATACAAGAGTATATGTTTGGTAGCGATGGCATGACAACCGGCGTTCGTCATTCACGCTTGGTTATTATTTTTTTAATTAAAAATTGAATTAAGAATATTCTTTTATGGCAAGCAGATTTTAAATTCCCTCGATCAGGATAGCTACGACCAATTAATTGTTTACATGTCAGAGTTCATAAATATAGTTATATTAAAATTAACTGAGCTTGGAAGTGGACCAGTGGAAGGCTAGGAATAACCTTCACGAGTTCGGCTGAATTTTAGTTTAAGGGCCTACGAACAACCTTGGTTTTCTCCAGGGACGATAATCCTCTTTGCGCTCCCCTCTCCTAAGCTGTGAGGGGAGCGAAGTTGAGGCAAGGTAAAAGTGGAGAGGATATAGGAAAGGAGGAGGCGGGCAAAAGTAGAAAGCGCGAACTGTACGTCGGCCTTTAAGCATGGTGCACGGTAGTGAAAGGCTTGAAGAAAGTGTTCGATATTTGATTAAAAAATAATTAACCAACACCACTATTCGTTTCAAATTCGCTTCGAACTCAAAATCGCACATAACTACTCAAAAGAAATTTAAAAAAACACATGCATCAGCACGCGCGCGAATGAGCATACGCATCGGGCGGCAACTTGCGCCGCCTAGCCGAGAGCGGCAGCGGTGGTGAAAGACCGGCGGGTCTCGTGCCTTCGCTGCTGGTGGCTAGATGGCGCAACCTGCCGGCAGTGCGTGGAGTGTGCCTAGATTTTAGAGTGTTTCCAACTGCAAGCATCTCCGCCTTTACGCCGTCTTTCCTCCTCTCCACGCGACAGCACAACGCATGCGCACTTGCGACCAATCTGTGCAGGAGGCGTTCGCCATTAAGTTGCAAACGCTCTCCATGAATCTTTACAACGCTTACACACACACTCTCCATAAATCGAGTTACCCTCCTCCCCCAACTCCCCCTTAACTCTAGGTTATCTAAATACGTGTTTTCATTCGTGCTTGCAATGTCGCTCTTCCTTTTCTCTAAGAGTAAAACGAGAAAGTGATTTAATGACGTGTTCGCGCTAATTACATCATTGCTTCATTTCCTAAATATTTTTAGACGCTCCGTATCAATGTTCGGACGAATAATTTGCGCACTGTGCAAGTGTTCAGCCTTGTGTTTTGGTACATGAAAAGAACAAAACATATTTGATTATTTTTTGTGTACGTATTGCAAAAAAAGCCCCCCTCCCCTTTTCCACTAGAAAAAAAGGTTAATATAATACATGTGTATGCCTAAATAAAAAATAAAAAAAAGCTTTGGCACTTTTACACTATTTGTTTACGTGGTCTTATGGACAAAGGCAACTAGCAAATGTATATCTACAACTTGAGTATGAAACCGCGTAATATGACCCCACCTTGATTAAAATATCCACAGAAAACAACTAACCAAGTATGGAATATACATTTAATAAGACAGATAAGTTTGCAAGACTTCATCAAACACCTCTTATTTGCTTGCAGTGCCTATCATATATCCGCTTAATCTAAAAGTAAAACCATTCAGTTACAAACACTGCCTATCAGGCAGGGTCGACCATCTTCTGACCCTGTCAGAAGATGGTCGACATGCAAAATTTTATTTTACAAAAAGAAATGTCTCAAAATGCCAAAGTTGAGCCACTCAAATGCCTAAATAACTCAGAATAGTGTACACACTACTGCCATGGTCTGGCGCCCGGCTAACGTTCCAGTGTAAGCAGGTAGACGTATTAATAAACAACCTGAATTTTTGAGGGCCTCAATAAAAATAACATGGACTTGACATGCTCGCCTACGATTACTGGGAAAGGGGAATATCCCCCTTTTCATTATTTTCCCCTTTAATAAGATTCCCAACGAGAGGCCAAAGAATGAAATGAAATGCTTACTTGCAGGGCCATGACCCACATCATCATGGACTCATGGCTATCAGCAATGAACACGTACTCCTTGCATTCAGAACTGAAAAAGAGATACGGAAGTACAAGAGAAAACGTGCATTAGTAAAATGAATAACATTCTATCAATAGTACTCCAGTTGCAATGAACTCCTACCGGATCCTTCTTACGCTTTTCAGATTGTGCCGTTTAATCCCGCGTTCCAAGTTCCCCTTTATGAAGTAGCAAATTGACACTCGTGCAAACGAAACTCTCTTGTAAATCAGGAAAAACCATCTGAATAATTAAATTAATTACGTGCAGAGTTTTCTTTTTTATTTTTTCAACATGACAACTGCCTAAGGAAATCTGCCCTCGAATTTAAGTTGTCAGTGGGGAGTTTCAACAGATCGCTTTCGATGGCCCGCTACCGCTACATACGCGCGCTTCAGAGCATGCATCGAAGTGGCAGCGCGAGCTCCCGCTACAAATAGCGTGGCCTGAAAACACGATCTACTAAAACTGTCAAATGACTAAACTCTCCCACCGCAGAAACGAAAGGTTTTGAGGTCTTACTAGATGACGAAGCCGTTTTCCTCGTCGACTAGAAACGAGATGGCCGCATTGCGGAGGTCGATGGTCGAGGTGGGTTGCTTGCCTGCTCCGGCATCGAGCTCATTCTTGAACGAGTAGAGGCAGCAGCTGGTTTCGTCGAAGATGTACCACCGCTTCCTCCTCCCTTTCAGCCTAGCGAGGGCTGTAATAGAGCGACGAAGGACTTCGTTATCGACATCATTAAACCAGTAACGCGCGTGGTAATTTCCTGCTTATTTTGCATCGATGTTTTTCAAAAGATTGTAAATATACTAAGTAACATATGTCAGACCAAATTAGTGCCGCAACCTTTATTAATAGCTCAGAACAAAGAGCTGCTTTCACGAATTTGACTTTTTGTGCTAACACATGACATGCATGCACATGTCTTGCTTTAGAGGCATTTATAAAGACGAGAGAACTACGAGCTACTGGGGTAATTAAAATTAAAAGTGACCGAATACCGGCCTCGAGAAATGTCAAACATAGAATATTTGAAAAAACGAAGCCGACTGGAACACTTTGCTCAAGGTTCAAAATTTGAACTGTGTGGCAGCGCGAGCATAAAACGACGGGATAAAGATGCAACAAAATAGGGTTTCGTTGGATTTTTATATTTATGACAACCCAGGTAAGCCCCGTCTTTTTATTGGGCGTGTGATCATCTGCGATTGAGAATGTATAGCTTACACATTTCCATAATAACCGGAGACACGGAACGATTAAAAGAAAAACGGACGAAACGACAAGTGCCAATCAAAAGCTTACACATGCCCCGAACCGATCTTATGATTCCTCTAAAATTTAGCTGCGACAGTGACTTCATAAAAACGAGTCTATATGTTTACGTCGAAAGACAACTTTTCGAGGTTCCTCCGTCAGTAAGAGGAAACACCTAAAAGTCGATCAGAACGGTTTATTGAAGAACAAACGTCAAACTGCAACCGAGTCTTTACGCAAAACAAAATGCAAACGGTTAAAAAAAAAACGAAAGAAACGCAATAAAATTGTGATAGAACACTTCAAAATAATGTTAATTCATTCGGCGGCGTCAGCCACTCCTCCCGCAGTGATGGCAAAAGTGGCTTCATTTTCCGGCTGGTCCGGACTGTCATAGATTTTGGCGATGCGCACTTCGGCACGTCCCTTGCGCAGGGCGATCCGCGTCGTGGACGCATGGGCCAAAATGTGTCCGCCGATCGGCTTCTTGGGATCAGCCTGGAAGCTCATGGCAGCGCCTGGATCGGACGTCATCTGATTGGTGATGAACACTGCCACGTTGTATTCCTCCGAGATTTTCTGCAGCTTGGACAGCATTTGAGCGAGCTTCTGCTGCCGGTCGGCAAGCTCGCCTCTGCCGCTGAAGTCGACGCGAAACAGCGCCATGATGGAGTCGACTATGAGGAGTCGGTAAACCCCGGCTTCCTCGTGGAACTTGGCTGCCACTTGATCGAGCATCTCCATCTGGTGTTCGCTCGTGAAGGCTCTTGCGTACAGAATGTTCTCGAGCATGGCCGCGTGGTCGAGGTTAAAGCGGTCCGCGATGTCGCGGAGTCGATCGGGTCGGAACGTGTTCTCGGTGTCGATGAACATGGCCTTCCCGCCGCTGTAGCCGTTTTCTCCGGGCAGCTGGCAGGTGACGCAGAGCGTGTGCGATAGCTGTGTCTTGCCTGTGCGGAACTCGCCGAACACCTCGGTGATGGCCATGCTCTCGACGCCGCCACCCATCAGCTTGTCCAGTTCCTTGCTTCCGGTCGAGACGCGGAAGACGTGGCGTCGTTTCTCGCACACTTCGAGCGCGGTCAGGAAGCCGCCGCCGTCCGCAATTTTGGCCACGACTTCTTTGATCTTGTCCACTTTTGCCTCCGAGATGCCCTTGATGGCGCAGAGCTTCTTTCGTGTCGTCATCTGTACCCCTTTTACGGTGCATATGCCGGCCGTCTTGAGCTTTTTGATGTCGGCGACGTTGATGCCGTGGTTTTGAAGCATGTCAATGTCTTGGAAGAATTCCTCGTCGTTGTCGACGTCCAACGCCAATGCCTCCTCGACAACTTGGTCACCCATTTCGGACAGTTACTTTTGTTAGTAGAACGCAAAACTTGCGGTTATTCACGTAATACAAACGTCCCTGCCGACGCCACGAAAGTACAAAACTATCTGTGATAGCAGACGGTAAGATTATGATTTTGCTTCACTTTGATTGCATTCCATAACAACAAAAAGCGAGTTATAGATTATAAAAATAGATTTAATTACAATATAATATTGAATACCCATCGGTAAAACAAAAAAGTGTCAACTTTTATCCGATTTAAAAGTGTAACGACATTAGCAGACGAAACCACGAAAACGAAACAACGCGCGCAAGCTCGAACGTTGTTGCCAGACTTTTCAACTTTGTGGCTGAAAGGAGCGAAATCAATTATAAAGGGCTGCTGGGCGCGTCTCGAGCTCAACCTTGGCTGGCTGTAACCGTTAGCGGGTTCATTACCGTACGACGATAATCCTTGAATGACGTTGATCTTACCAATTGTATTACGCACGCATTAACGGTGGTGTCAAAGGCTCTGATTGTATTTCGAAATGCGAGTAACATCCTGTTATCTCTAGTTACTGATGTTTATTCCCTTACCCGGACAGGTCATTGCAGTACCAATCAAAGTGCATACAAATGAGGTTAGGTTGACTTCAATATTTCTTTAGCAGCAGAACATTGTATGGAAACACCGTCAATATTGGCGTGTTTTTGTCTGTTTTTCTTCAATTTCTTCAGAATGAGAGAAAGACAGGTGACAATCTCAGTCCAAATGTGAAGTACTCTAGCAAAGGTACTGCCATTGGTAATTCAGGATCAGGTTAACGAACTAATGGAAATTGCGCTGCTATTCAAAATCTCTCGCCGCAATGCATTGGCCGGTTTGAAATAAAAACATAAAATAAAAAATTATGCCATTCTGATTTGAATCGTTCAGTGGCACTTTTTTCTCTATAAATTTCACAGCACAATTATTTATTTGTTTTTGATTGTTTTAGTTCACACTCGGGGAAGTCACACACCCTCTCTTCAGGAATGTTCGCTAAACTGTTTCTTCAAGTTCCAGGTCATGTGCTATAAATGCTGAAGGGTTTAGACCTGTTCTGATAGGTATGTGATAGAATGCACGACGACCCTCGTAATAACGAAGTTAGTTATCTGCAGAAATGAAAGCAATTGTGACTGCTGAAAGCTTAAGTGCCAGTTGACGCAGACGTGCAAACCCGAACATACGAGGGAAAAAAAGAAAGAGAAAAAGGGACAAGGGGGGGGAGCATAAGCGACCTGGACTTTCTTCCGCCAGAACAAAGCAAAGCTGTAAATTCATATAAATTCGAATGCACATTCATTTGCAAAAAAAAAAAAAAAAATAGTAACGAGTTACCAAGCTAGAGCAGACGGCAATTAAAAGCTGGTTCACAATTTGCATTTGATAGTACCCACAGCGTTACGAGCACTTGTAGCCGCTAATGATGATTTGACACACACTAGCACCATCTATCGGATAGCCCTAAAACACTCCGGATCTGTGTTTTTTTTTTTTTTCGCACCATTTCTTTTTTACTTGTGCTTAAAATTGAATTTTGACAATCTTATAATGACTATTTCTTATAGATAGTGCGTAGATTTCATCTTGCAAACATTGCGAAACCTTCAGTCTAGTCATACACAGATCGGATAGACGGCGCTAACGTGCTAATGTGATCTCTACAGAGCCTATAAATAGTAGAGAGAGTCCGTCTCAAACCATGGCCAACGTTTGCAATTAAATGGCGGTCACCTCCTGCGCCGATTGATTGCAAATGCGCATCCGCTGCGTTGTCCCGTTGCGAGAAGGAGAGCAGGCGGAAATACGGAGGCGCTCGCAGACGATCGACGCGTTCGATCCCCTCCTCGCAGCTCGCATTGCACCCGCTGCCTATGAACCATGTGACCCCGATCGAGAAGTTGGAAACTCTCTGTAATACAGGCTCTGGCACTCTCTGGTGTTCTTTCGTCGTAAGTAGGGGTGTCGCGAACTTTTGTCGAACCGGATTTTTAGGTCGAACTTTCGGGGTTCGACTGGGTCGAACTGTTTGACAAACCTTCGAACTTTTAACCAGATTCGACCGGTTCGACTTTGTGGACAGTGTGGCCAGACCTTGACACAAGCATGTCTAGGTTTGGAGATTTCTTTTTTTTAGGCAAAGGGTTATTTTAACTTTATGAATAGTTGCAATTAAAAGAAACTAATTCTAATCCCGGAAGAAGTTAATAACTTAATTTTTTGTACTGTATTAACTGAAATAACCAATCAGTGCTGCCCTTAATGCATGCCTTAACCATCACCATCCCATCCGAAGCCAACTGGCCAGCCTGTCGCGCATGCGCATAGCAGTCGAACCTGAGTCAATCCTTTGTCGAAGTTTTCACAAGAAGTTCTAAAAAGTCGAACCTTGTCGAACTCGAACCTCGACCGGTTCGCGACACCCCTAGTCGTAAGCATGTCAGCCAGTGTCAAACACAAATGTAAACGCAAATGTGTAAACCACCCTTAAAACTTTTTTTTTTTTCGGCGGCGTACAGTGTATTGAAAAAGCACAGCGCCAGACACACGACAAAAACGCGAAAAAAATAATTCCGACCACAGATCTCAATGACAATGGCTGGATCGCGCTTCCCGCTCCCGCGAGTAAAGCCACCGGAAGGCCATCTTGCTCGTAGAGGATTTGCGGTTTTGCTAGCGTTACAGAGGCTGGCGGCAGCGTACTGAAGACACGTTTTCTACTCGTTCGTCGTCATTCGTCGAAGAAGATTTTTTTAGAGCCTGTGTAAGGGTTGAGACTTGCCGTTGAGAACACGTGGAAAGTTTTACGAAAGCTTAGTGCAGCAGAAAGAAGTCACAAAAAATAAATAAAGATTTTGTACTACTGATTTGATTGCCATAAGCGTCTAGTAAACAAAACAAAAAAAACGTGCCGCTGATGCCGCCCCCTTCCCCTCCCTTCCCCCCGTCTTCCGTCGCCACTGGACACTGGATCAAGCTCATTTCTGGACAGCGAGTACCGCAACTTACAAATACAGTACTCAGAGTAAAAGTAAAACGCTGCCCAGAGGTACATACGGCTTCACGCACATTGCACTCGTAAAACATATCCACACGGCGCCGAGACGAATCTTGATCGGTATCCAAGCGTGCGAACGCAGAGAGACGCAGCACTTCGGCGTGCCAAGGAAGCTTCGATCCCGCCGCGAGACCGGCAAAACTTGCTTTCGAAGAGTTGTGCCTGTTTTCTGCGGTACTGCGCTTTCATAAAATTTTCCACGTGTTCACAACGGAGAGTCTCAACGGTTACACATTGTCTTAAAAAACGTCTTCGGCGAATGACGATGAACGAGTAGAAAACGTGTCTATAGCGCGCTGCCACCAGCCTTTGCAACGCTAGCAAAACCGCAAATCGCCTAGGAGCAAGATGGCCGCCCGGTGGCTTCACTCGCGCTGCAGTGAACAAGTGGGGAAGCACGATCCAGCAATTGTCATAGAGATCAGTGAGTGATTCCCATAGAGTTATTATAATGTACGCTAGAGGTTCAAGTGGCGCTAGTGTGCTGACGCAAATTGAAGCAGACAGCAACCAGCCCAAAATTGACTTCCGGTAATTCTATGAGAAAGAGTGAGTGCATTTTCTCCCAGCGCTTGATCATAAGAGCAAATATCCCGAATAACTCGTACGTACTAGGTAGCTTGTAACATTTCTCAGTCAGGCCGATGAAATAATCGGTCAGTTACGGCGTTTATCTTTCAAATTCATCGCATTAAAAACGGTGCTTTAACGGCTCCGTACGTGTATTTATGTGCACTGTCGGACACTGTTAGCGCGAACCCGACGTCGGCGCTTTTAGGCATGAGGGATATACGTGCCAAACGAACGAAGGACATCTGGAAATTAAGGGAGACGGCAAGAACTACGCAGTAACACTGGATCAGTAACTACCCGTGCATGTACGATCACAATTAATTGAGGGCCACGTAACATATTCCGATTTTAAATAAGTACCGCTTTATTCTTTCTGCTCATGAAGATGTGCGAAGAAGTTTGTTCTGCGTTCAAAACACCGCACGCTCGAAATCTTTGAGCACAAGTGCCGGATAAAAGCTGCCTGGCAGAGAAAACAATACAAAGAGACACATTTCATAGCCCACGTGATTAATTCTTTATTTCAATGTTTCTATAAGCTCATGCACGACGGGGTCATTTTCATATTGTGACAGTACTGGCATATTATCAATATATAAGCGTCACCGGAATGCTGGCGAGAATTGAACACACTCTATATTCCTTTCGATTGCAATTTTGCTTTGAATCATCGCTTGTTTTTACACACCTGCTGCAGAACACATGTTTGGGACTGAAATGAAGCGAAGTTAAACATCGTTCACTGATGACGAAAATTGCGCTAACTAAAGCAATTACACTTTTACAATGTCAATCTAGGTACTTACTATTCGATACGACCCAAATAACCAAAGCGTTCAGTGTTATTTTCCGGCGAAGAGACAAAATGCACGCGCGTTTTTCCATAGGAATGCACAGGAGCACCGCAAAAGTAGACTGGTTGCTGTTTGTTTCAATTTGCGTCACGGAAGTCGCATAGACACTAGCACCAGTTGAACCTCTAGCGTACATTATAATAACTCTATGGTGATTCACTGATCAGTGGGTGATTCCGACCGGACGGATGGATGAATGCTGGATGAATGCTAATGGCTGT
This sequence comes from Ixodes persulcatus, assembly GCA_013358835.2. NCBI lineage: Eukaryota > Metazoa > Arthropoda > Arachnida > Ixodida > Ixodidae > Ixodes > Ixodes persulcatus. Next base: position 32,952 of record JABSTQ010010315.1, on the reverse strand, counting down.
ACCCTTTATAACGGGCGGTAGCTTGCGACCCCTAGTCTAAAAGCCAAAAAACGTGGATGGATGGATGGATGTTACTAGCTATACCCTTTGTAGCGGGCGGTAGCTTGCGCCACCTAGCCTAAGTCTAAGAAAGACAAACATTTGATTTGATTCCTCCCGCCCTTCTAAGCTAATTTTCTACCCTCTAACTATCACCAGGTAGTGTGAGATATCACCAGGATGACCTTTGGGGGATCGGGCAAAAAAACTAAAAACAACACCCCCCGCCTCTTCCCCCCAGCGAGGGAGTCGCCAATTTTCCTCTGGTCAAACCTTGTCGGCGTTACCCCTGCACCGGACCCACTGGGGGACAGGGTTGAGACTTTGGGCCGGAGCCACGCGGGAGGAAGTCCCAATTTTCCTCTGTCCCGCCAGTTCCCAGCTGTGCTAGTTAGTTGTGCATCATTCAATTTTCTCAATCAATTCAACGTTCTTCGAGGAGTAACCATGTTGCCAACTCAAAAATTAAAAACCAGCAAAATGAATCTCGGAAAACCGCTAAAAACCGGTAAATTTCGGTTGCAGGGCAAGAATGGCTTTCTGGCACAATTTACTTCTCAGTATATTAAAAGAACTGTTAGAGGCGAGCTATGTTGTTTGACTCGGACCGCTTCCAAGCACAGAACAATGTTCACTGCATTATCTTACTGTTACCAGGTATTTACCAGCTGTGTCGTCTTATGATACCTGCCGCCGACACACACCGTCATCGTTCCGATCTTTAGTGCAATATTTGGTAGTAGTTCAAGGCTTCATTTACGAAATTCGCATGCCATGGGAACAGTCTAATTTTCCAGATATAAGTATCTGACTCGTCTAACGTCACATGGAGCTTCCCGTAACTTCAATTTTTTATAGTCCTATATCCCTCATGGTTTCTGAACTCTTGCGCATGGTTCACTGGGCCCATTTCGACTGGCAGACTTGAAAAAAATTAATTCACGCATTCACGCACACATCAGTTAAAACACGTTTCAAGGTCTGCAGCCGTAGCATCTCAATGGCGTCGCGTTGCATTACTTTCGATGATACATATTTTGCTGAAGGGGACGACCCAATCACTAAAACTTATCCCAAACATTAATAATATAAACAACGCGACTGGCAAGGGCGAAGAAAAAGAGACTGGACGGCACGAGCGCTGCCAGTCACATTGTTTATAATATAAATACGTATCAAATAGCCCAGATTTCCGTTCTGTTAAACCAAACATTAAGCTATACATAATTTAAGAATGTAAATTCGAGAATTTTGTAGACTGCTAGAAAAAAAAAACGCTAATGTACACTTGAAAACCGCTAAAAATCCCACAGCCCTCAAAACGGCAATTCCTTTCCGCTAGACAATTCAGAAAACCGCTAAATTTAGCGGCAAAACCGCTACGCTTGCCACAGCGATTGACACGGTACAAATTGTAAATAAATAAAGAAAATTGAAGAGCTAATCTACTTCACGTTAAGATGGAGGACCAGCGAGGCTTTTATCTTTACAACTATACGATATCTATACGATTTACATATGATTGCAATGAAGACACGTACACAACTTTGTTCTTTAATTGTCTTTATTTAATTCTTAGTGACTAAGTGATCATTGCCTTATGGTCACTTATGGGCAAGTTCTCAAACCAATTTTTCGAGGCACACCTCGAGGACAGTTTCTTTCCGATTGAGCCGAAGTCTCTTTGTCAGTGTCACGGAAGCGAAAGAGAAGGTTAGATCGGCGCGTTCTGCCCTCAGCCTCCTCATAGCGCACTCTTAGATGAGATAAGTCGGTGACCGTACGTGATAACAAGGGATCAGGACCTCACTATCTAATAATGCCAAGAAAGGCTGACTCACGCGGGTTAACTCCTCTTTTTATATATACTTGCCACGACCAATTGGAACAGGAGAGCGCCGTTTAAACGGGAGTTTTTTGTTAACATCCATGGACACATTCTTTTCCGAATTCTAGCACATAACAGCTTCGCTGTAAAAGGTTATTGAAGGGCTTGAAATACGTCTCGATGTGTGCATGCATCGTTACGTAAAACTCTCCAACTGCTCCGCGCACCCACGTAACACCCTTTTGAAACGTTGGGAGCAGCAGGAGGATAAGTACAGGAGGGTGGCGAAATAACGTTTGGGCGAGGAGGAGGCGTTCACGAAACTGAGCACCCAACACAACTGCAGACATGTGTTAACCAAGGTGAAAACGGCATCTGTGGCCTTCAATCAATGGAACAAGAGAACCGACTCTTTCAAGGGCGGCGTCACGCAGCTTCTCGACACCGGAAAACGACACGTTTTAATACAGTGTGGCAAATACATAAAAAAATAATTAAATGGCTTAAATTACATTATTTTTCCACTAACAACTTAATTCAAACCGTTAAAAAAAATAATCTTGAGAGCAGTTTTATTGGTGTTTGGTGTCATCATTATTCGATAATTTTGTTGAACACATCTATGTTGTTCGAAGCGAGAAAGCTGTATATGTGCGCCGAGAAAGTAAGGGAGAGGAGGAACCGAGAGGGCTCGGGGGCGACGGAATGCCGAGCTCTGGTTGGACTGATTAGTGGGTAGACCAAAAGCTACAGCCGCCATTGTCTCCGCTGCACTCGTCGAACGCGTTCGAATGCGAAAGCCAAACGCCGGATGCCGGTGTTCCGCGTTCTAACGTGTACGACGAGTGCACCGAGACAACGGCAGCTAGCTTTAGGCCTAATCGTTCCAACCAGAGCTCGGCGTTCTGACGTCCCCCTCTCCCTCAGCTTCTCGGCGCATAGTCACTGACAGAGTGAGAACAGCAGGGTGTGCCTCTTAAAACGCCCGGCTTCCAGCACGCTCTCCGTACCTTCCGTTGTGCTTCAACACGCGCGCGCGCGTTTGAGGTGCACGTGACTCCGGAGCGTTGTCGAAGGTAGGAAGCTCTCGCTGGAGGCGAGATAATAGAGCGTCTTACAATAACGTACGCAAATTTAGGGCAGGCTCGCGCGCTAAATTTAGCGCTTGCTTTGGCGCACGCTACGAAAGAAAGTTTTCAAATTGCATTCCTCCGTCGCGACGCAAAGGACTAAGCATCTCGCGTTTGCAACGCCACGAAGCAGTAAGAATTCTTTATTTCGCGCGCAGAATGCTGTAACTCGAGAGAAAAAATGCTTGTTTGTTTTTGGCCCAGAGTAACATTTTAGATTTGTTTAAATATGTCCATGCGACGCTAGCGGTCGACCGGTCGTGTCCGCTTGCGTCGCCTCGTAGAGGTCTCGTGTATGCTGACCTTCGCACGCGTTCCCGACGTACTGTGCGTTCCGCCGAGAAATGTTCGCGCGTCGCAAGCAGCGAGTTGCTGGCGATCGTTTCCCACTTTGCTGGATCTTCCAAACAGCTGGTGAGGTGCACATCGCGCACAAGTGCAATGTCAACCTTTATTGAAAATCACAGTAGCGAGAATGCCACCGACGTTGGGCTCACGTCAATTGCCAAAGCGGCCGCAGCCGCGGTCCTGGGAGCCGTCATTTCCTAACTGTGCTCGTCTTGGCTTGAGCCAGCTTCTCGCGCATCACGAATCCTCCTTGAAGGAACGCAAAGACTCGGCATCATACATGGGTAAAATACTTTCAAAATGTAGTTTAATTAAAATTACAATTACTTTGCTCCAAAAGTAGTTTAACTACAATTACAATTACTACTACGTGAAACGTAATTCATTACAATTACAAATTACTTTTATAAAGTAATGCAATTACTTTACAATTACTTATTTCTGAGAGCTACCCGTAAATGAAAATGTATACAAAAATGTAGACGAGGATTGGGAGTTGGAAGAGCAGTGTAGCAATAACGTTTGGAAGTAAGGCGGGGTGAGTCGTGTTAACGAGACCTGCTGCTTCGTCGCCTCGATGTTAGAGTAGCACAACTTACTGTTAGTTGTACCAACAAATGAGGTAGACAAGGGGGACGTGAAAAACTTATTAAGATAGGAGAATAATTGCATGGACAATAAAAATCCCCAGCCTTGACTGAAACATGTAAGTGAATAAATATGCTGGCGGCGAGGACGCGTAAGGAGAGCCTCGAACCTCCCCGCCTCGACCGGATGATGTGATCGGAGCGCAACCAGCTCGACTTCAACCCCCGATGCCCCCGAATGGGAGTGAGAAATAAGAGAGACCCCTAGAAACACGAGCAACAGGAAGCGAATGAGACGAAGAGACAGATTTCAACTGCGACAGAAACGAAAACGGACGCAAATATAGCCCTCATTTTTAAATTTTCTCAAAGTTTTCATGAAATCGTTTCACAGTCTACAAAACCATTCATTCTGTTCTATCCCAGCCACTCTTTCCCATTTCTCCTTTCCGTCCTTTTTAGCAGGTTGGGAAACACTCTCTCCCTTGTCGCTTTGACTGTACTGTCGTTTCCGTGGTCAGGGGAAAAAAGCGCCGGCGCCGCAAACTTTTGCAAAAATAATTGTAATTGTGCCTGAAATTTTCCAATTACTCACGCTAGAAAGTAATTAAATTACAATTACAATTCCTTTTAGCCGGAAGTAATTATTACAATTACAAATTACCAGGAAAAAGTAATTAAATTACTGTAATTGAATTACTACCCAAGTATGCTCTGCATACGCACGCAACAACGTTACAAGATTACCTCCGTCGTGGAACTCCCGCGGAAGGGGGTACACCCCCTCACTCACTTCAGTCCGCCTCCCATCGTTCGAAGCGCCATCTAGATTTTCGTTTCATAAGTGCGCGAAGATTTCTCCGGCCGTCCCATTCGAGTCGCTCCCCAGCAGAAGAGTGTAATTGCGCTAACTCCGACGCTCGCCGCGAGGCGGCGCTGTCTGCCCAGTCATAATAAGTCATAACAGAGGGGCGAGCCGTCAGCGTCGCAGGTAGAGATCTGCACTGGTACGGGCCAGACCGCGGGCCACGCGCCGGCGCGGCCCTCGGGCGGGGCTCGGGCTTCACGGCTACATTTATGAAGGGCCCGGGCCGGGTACGGGCCTTGCATTCAAGTCTACAAGGGGGGCCAAAGCGGGCCAAACCGGCCACTATATATATATATTTTTTTTAGCGGCATGTTTTTTTTTTTTGCAAGCGTGTTTGGGGGTCGGGAGAGGAACCACAGTGGGGGATAAACAGATGCTGAAGCATTTGTGTGCGGGTGTATGTTTTTGTATGGTTCGGTGCAGGTCAGCTGAATGCTCTTCCAGAGGACCAGCGGAGCGGCGTTCCTTTTCGTCCCCGGCGGCGCCGCCATCATACAATCGCTCCTCACCACAAACACGCACATGCACGCGCCTATACAATGCGTACCCTCGCCGGCATAAACCATCTGTACGCACGATGGCTTGCATCCCCAATAGGAAGTATTCACTGGCGGCCATAGCTGTGTGCGCGACTGCTGAGCGCGTGCTGATGGCTAGCTTCCAAGGTTCTTTTGCAACGTGCATTTCACACCGTCAAAATGGCCGGTCTTAGCAGCCTATTAATGGGGGCTCGTTCTGAGCATGAGCTCTAGAGAGCACCCACAAATATGGCGCCCAGTGAATACTCCTTATAGGGGGGAAGAGGTTCCCCTGAGCGGGACTTTTCTTGAACAATTTCTAGCAGACCACCGCGAAAAACAACATCATTGCTGTTTTTTTTTTGTTTTTTTTTGTTTTTTTTTACGGTTGTTCGCAGCGAGAGTGACTAATTTAGAACTTTGCCCGTCTTTTGTCCGAACCCGTCGCGATGTTTCCCTTCCTTTCCAATTGTGACACGTGGTTTTGTTTACTGTAGCTTGCCATTTTTGTTTTTCCGTCCTTTCCGTGCGGGTTTGGTCGCAGAAAAGGAAGATCGAGGTGATAGGCGTGCAGACAAACAATTTTAGAATTGTATTAGAGAAGTTTGTACGGCCATTCCTGGTCAACATAGGCATGACTATGACAGACAGGGTAGCGGGTAGCGTATCGAAAGAAGCTGCTTGAAGCCATTGCATGGCAAAGTACTTCGCGTCTGGCCTAAAAATTCAAGGCATGGAATCTGTAAATATACCAGGTTAGAATACCGGATAAACCAGGTTGGAACAAGATTGGAATTTAAAAATAAACCAGAGTTCTTTTTCTTGAGATCCCATTGTTTGTTTGCATATTTATGTTATCTATTCATACTTCATACATACATACTTTATTCATCAATTAAGTTACATCACAAAGTGCCTAACGGAATAAGGTGGTCTGTGCTACATGTGCCAAAATTTGACGTTTACAAGATAGCGCCCCACCTTTTCAACAGTACCTACAATAGACCGATCTCACTAAGCGTTCGGCGCATGCGTGACGCCGCCATAACTTTAGTTCATTGGAGACAGACGGCCGTGCATGCAGAGCTCGTGCCGTCTCATGCTCCACACGCGTAGAGCTCCAGCGGGGTTGTCGCACGTGCAGAAAGACTAAAGTTCCCTAGGTGCACTGCGGCAGCGGTGGCGTAGCCAAACTGGCTGGCGAGATCGGTCTATTATCACGAAGTTTATATAAAAAAATGAAAAAAATCATTGCGAGGTGGCCATACCTCACCGCGATACGTTTTTCCCCAAAGCCGGGGTCACACTGCTTATACATCATACAAAAAGACAGTCTGCAAACAGATACAAACTCGAGTCACCACAAGATCTGAGCTTCGAATGCCGCAAGGCAACGAGTTCAAGGAGACACTTGGCACGCGGCATTTGAACCATGGATATCGTGGTCACTGATATCTCCAGACTGTCTTGTATATAATGTATAAGCAGTGTGACCCCGGCTTAAAGGTACTTCTAGTAGAAGCAAACACCACAGCACGACCCGCAAAAATTGCGTAATAAATATAAAAAATAATAAAAGAAGGACAACACGGACTTCACTATATAGTATCAAACCTCGTGCTCAGGCTCAAAGAGCTACGGCAAACAACGTGCAAAGATTTAAAAAAAAACATGCAGCATGATTATTTTTATTTAGGGAAATCCGAAGCTTTTATGTACGGAGCAGTGGCGTCATAAGGGGGGGGGGGGGGGGGGGGGGGGGGGGGCGGACCGCCCCGGTTGCAGCCCTCAGGGGGGTGTCGCGGCGGGCCACGAAAGGGGGGGGGGGGGGGGGGTCGCGGCGGGCTACCACCCCGGGTGTCGCTGACCCTCGTGACGCCACTGGTACTTGTCGACGTAGCGCACTCGAAAAACTGTCACTCAAGCATCCACACACCCAAAGAACGAGTGCGCTACGTCGACAAGCATGAATAACCAACTCGCCCAATCTCAAGTTCTTTCAGCCACTGGTACGGCGCTAATTTTTTTTCTGGAATTTTATACGTGCTACAGATTGCAATCAAATATATCAAAAGGCGCGCTTGCAGCGCTAGCCGCAACATGTCCAGATGAATATCTCAAATTAAATAATTAAATAAGCATCACAAATTGTCTATCTACGTCCCCAGAGCAGCTGTTCACCGTTCTACCACAATACACAAAAATTTGTAAGTAGAACTTGCAGTAACTCGACGTAACAAGACTTTTTTTTAAAATTCTTCTGCCTCGCGCCATGCTGTCGATGACTGGGTTGGGAGCGCCTCCCCGCGGAGAAACGCCGCCTCCTTCTCTTTTTACGATTACGCCCTCTACGCACGAATGGGACGGCCGGAGAAGCGTTCGCGCACTTCGGGATCTCGGAGGCCATGCTCATAGAGTACGGTGTAACGCCATCTAGACGGCTGCGCTTCGAAACTTACCTATCCCATAGAATACACTGCAGTTATCAAAGCAGCCGTCCGGCGCGTCGAACGACGGGAGGCGAGTCGTGGTGAGTGAGGGGGGGTACTGCTCGTGCATACAGCGTCTATGAGTAGTTTCGTATAACTGAGGTAATCTAATAACGTTGGCACGTAATGGACTCCATAAGGGATGACGTCACAGCATGGCGCTCTGCTCCAAACAAACCGTTGCTAGGGCCGTTGTTATGGGCAAATGCGTATACGGACTCGACGTGAGGTAAACTAATCGTTTGATAAAAAAGTAAATAATTATTTGTAAGCATCGTGTCGTCTCAATATATAATCATGAAGACTTTTTCTATCGTCTCAGTACCACAAAGCGATGACAAAAGCCGCGATGAAGTTTCCCAACCGGGTTTTCCTTGCCAGCAGACGACACAATGGCTTCGTGGGTTCAGTGGTTCTTTCGGAGCGAGTACACAACCGCGTTGAATAAGGTTGGTGACGATCGACGAAACTTCTATTCTCGGGAAACGGCTCGGACTTAAGCTTTTAAATAAAGTTTTTTTCCTCCTCTTCTATCCTCGGGGTTAACTTCCTGTGGGATTTCGGAAGCGAAGAGTGCCTGCGTACAGCTTTGGTCGCCGCTCGAGGAGCGCGAGCGTGGGAACGCCTTCCCGTGGAGCTTGCTTCCGCAATATTTGAGAAGGGGAAAACACTGAGAAGCCAAATCACGTACGACGACGACGACCTGAAGTATATCAAGGTCGAGGTGTAGGCCAGCACGCGTTTCAAGGATTTCTTACAGCAGAGTTGCTTCAGTACAGATCTGTGTGATCAAACGAACTGTCCGTAACAGATACACATTGTCGCAGGTGGAAACGGATGCACAAGCGTAAAACAGAAATTAAATATTTAATCGGCGAACTTGCGCCTAAATACAAAAGAAAGGATGAGCGTCGATGGCGGCTGCAGCGACTCGACGATGCGTCGGCGTGACAGCTGGCTGTGAGTCGGCAAAGCCGCACTCGGCTCCGTATTTACTACACTCGGCATCTCGAGCATTCCACCTAGAGAATGTTTGTTGGTGAGCTAGGGCGAGGCTGACTGTAGGAAGGCCATTCTAACCTCCTTATTTTTACACTTCGGGTAAGAGTAAACTCGAATCTTCTAGAGGCACGGAGAAGCGTTCCATCTGAGTCATGCACGCTAAAACTAAAGAATCAGTAGGATGTTTGTTTCTCAGTTTGATGATTACAAGACAGGTACGAGACATACACCCATATTGCGAGCCTGAAAAACGAAGTTTAGTGTCTCGAACCGCTCATGTTAGAGCCAAAATAATTGTTCCTTCATTACAATGCATGTGACTGCAAAGCCAGAAAGAGGGCCCGACGCTGCTCTGATATCATGTTCTAAATAAGTAGATGCTTTTCTCGTTGTATTTTTAGCAAATCTTCATGCGTGTGATGATTTTCGTCGGACAGTATCCCGCATCGCACACAAACACAATTCATTTTTATAAACCTGATTAGTTTTCTTAGGCTCCAAATCAATACAAAATCAAAATTGTATCATTGTGAAAACGATTCAAACTGTTGCAGACGACATACTTCAGTCATTCCGTGTGCGTTCGGCATGCGTCTGTCGTCTGCTACAGGCATCTCGAGTGGTCTCGAGGACCGGATGTTGTGGCCGCAAATATTTCAAAAAGAGCCAATCCTTGGCGAACTTCTGTCGTGGTACCTGTGAAATATAGGCTTTATATAAACAATAGACTACTTCCATAAAGACCTGCATGCAACACGGTGCGCGTTGCACTCTGGGAACTAGTTGGCCAGGGAGGAGAGTGGCATGGTTTCGGTTTCGATCGACACGTCTACAAGAGATTATACACAGAGCGTGGACTATTAACTGCCGTTATCTCATGTTTTCTGGTCCCGAGAGCGTCACTTGTGGTCTCTAAACTAACCTAAATGGCCAGACCTCGAAGCTTTAGCACAAGTCCGAGACATATAGCGTATGCTTGTTGTATTTTTGTACTTGAGCCTTTCTGTTAGCGTTCCGATCGAGGTATGTGGACGAGCCAGTGCTGGAAATCTCGACGCTGCGAAGCTCGGAGGTCGGTACAGATTCGTCTGGCGTCTCCTTCTTTCCTCCTTCTCCTCGAGCCTGGTGCGACGCCAGACGAATCTGTACCCGGGGGTCTTGCTTGTGTACGAATCAACAAGATGTAGCAACCAGTAAGTATGCATACATCGAGCTCGCGCCTTTACATTAGTGTTGTTCATCAGGAAGTTTGTTTGTTTCGTGCGTCCATAGACGAAATATTACTTTTTGCAATTACTGTTTTTCTTAATACGCCTGAGTACGCGAGGTAAAACTCGGAGGCGCCACTGAAAAGCTCAATTTTAACACACATCTTATCTTTTATCTGTGCTGAACCGCAGCACCGCACGAAGTGAAGTCCCCACCCACTTGCATTCCACTAATATTCAACATCGCGTATGTGCATAAAGTTATCCTGCAATCATATAGGCACATTCGCACAAACAAACCGTTTTAAGAAAGCAAAAGTAGAGCACTTGTGTGAAGAATGTCGCACCGTTCGCCGAAAGTGCGCCATGGACGGGCATGAACCCCTATGCGGTGCGCCAAACGAACGAAATTATTCAAAGCGCGTTTGACGGTTGCTAATGGCCGTAATATTTGTTATGTGTTTGCTTTCTTCCTGCCTGAGTATGCCGAGATAATTTCAGACACACCGTTCAGGCACAGATCCTGGGCGTCAGTAAAAGCTCGTCCAAAAAGGCTTAGCGAGGAGTAGGGGACGCTTGTTAGGGCCTCCGTCGTAGCTAGCCGATCTTAGTGTTTGCGAAAACTTAATCTTCTATCAGCATAAAATTTGAGTGGGAGATATATGATGACACGAGGAAGACATCATAGTAACTTTTGTGCAGTAGTGAGGTCGAATTTATTGCGTTTCCTTAAAAGTTCATGCGTCAACGCTGGGCTCAACTTTGATACTCCTGTGAGGATGCGGCTTGCTTTTCGCCCAATGAAGTAACAAGAAGCGGACGTTTGGCAAACAAAATACGTGTAAGGCTCCAGGTGACCGAATTTCAGTTGTAGTTAACTGGTGACGGGATTATTGAAATTGAACTCAAAGATGCACTCGTGGAGTGAGGTGACTAGCCACGTTTTACTACTTTTTCATATGCACTCATAATACCCGGTGTTTCGGGAACCAAGGATAGTGCCCCGGTCTTCGTTTTGTATCGCTCGAGAATGAGTGTATTGTACGTTCTTGAAAAGTCAGATAATCGAAAACGCAACCAGCGCGCTCGGTCGCGGCGTGATAGCATGAGATGAAGCTGCTCAGTCGAAACCGAAACTGAGTGGCCTACTAGTTCCCAGAGTGCACTGCGTGGTATTTTGCCGCGATGGGGGGCGTCGGTTTTGGAAGAAGTCCATTGCAAGCATGGCTTCCGACTGGTACCCCATGACCCCATGCGTACAAGCACGTGCAGCGTGCAAGTGAGCATAGCCTTGGCAAGCTCGCAATTGCAAAGGTTTTCCCGCACGAGCAGAGACATGGCGGCGACTAGTCGCCTTGCTTGCAATCGTCTATATCTATTCTTTTTAGACGTTTAAATTCCACGTCTGATGTTTGACCGATCGTTCTTTCGAAGCGAAATCCAGTCCCATGTATTCGTTCATAACAACGCCCCTAGCAACAGTTTGTTTGGAGCGGTGACATCCACACTTACAGGGTCAATTTCCGAAAAATAGCGTACGCTAAAAGAGCGCACGGAAAGGGTAAAACGCGGTTAGCGTTCAGCGCATTGCAGTAGCGACGACGCTATTCTTTTGCGTACGCATAGTCTTTGCGTACGCTATTCTAAAACTCCCTAATAGAGGTTACTCTCTGTGTTTTCACCTTGTCAGTAACAAACCCTACCCGAGGAAGTTCCTGCCCGTGCGCGAGTTCCGCCTCTCCCAAACGGCGGAGGCTGGAATGTGTTTCGGTATCTAAAACCGTATTGAAGGCTCTTTCACACATTTGCGTTTGACTACGACCGAGACAATACCGGATGTTTAGCCTCTTGTGAGGGCTCGACGTGTCGCAAAATGTGCAGCGACGTCAGCGGAGCCGAATGGAATGCCGGGAACGGTAGGTACTACAGAACCGGTTAAAGCAGACGACAGAGGCGACGGAGGAAACGCGGGCGGGCGACCTGCGCTGCCCCCCTTCCCCTCTCAAACTCTTCTCAGTGCAGGGGCTCTGGAACGGGGGGAAGGGGGGGGGGGGCAGTGTGGGCATGCCCCCACACTCAAAGCTGCCCCCCCCCCCTTTACAGTGCCTTGCGTCGAATAAAACGTGCCTCCGCAGCCGTAGGACACAAAGCAGACTAAAGCGCGAGACACATGGACGGCAGAATCGTCCGATCCGACGTCCGATCCGACAGCCCGAACGCCGCTCCGAATTGCCGCACGCGACAGTTTGAGACACACGCTTCCGACCTTGCATGCGACACGACGATCCGTTCGGCTCCGCCCAGGAGATCCAAGCACTCCAGCGGAGGTCCTCGTTCGTAAATCTCTGGTTCCAGATTTACGCGGTTTAGCTCGCACGAGCGAAGTTAGGAGCTCGTTCTCGCTAGCGCGTGCATTCTTTGCCAGGGCCATCCTTTTCAAATGGGTCAGCGGGATCCACGCGTCCGCGGCTTCCCGTCGCCCGTCCCGCTTTCTTATTCGTCCTGCCAGACCCAGTACGTCATCATGACGTTCGCTTTTTGCTGTGCTGTCATTGGCTGGACGCTTCCGACAGTCCGTCCGCCGTGCGAAACTATCTGGCACGTTGGACGCACGACGGATCGCCGATCCGACGTCTGAAGTGACCAATTTTTTTCGGATCAGGCAGTCGTATTGACGGGTCGGACGTCGGGTCGGATGGATTTTTCGTGCATGTGTCTCGCGCTTAACGCATCTTTTACTCTTACATGTCCGCAAGGGCAGGAGCTCGGAACAGGTGCTAGACGAAATAATCAACGACTTTGTTAACAGGACAACTGAACAGACAGCCACGTTCGTTTTGACACAGAGCAGTATATTTAGAGAGTTTGGCCAATAGGCGGAGCAAAGGCCGCCGTCAACGCCGAATATTCCCCCCGCGGTTTGAGCGTAAACTAAATATACGACAACGCGTCGACCAATCAGCAAACCACGACGTCACAATATTAGAAACGACGTTTAAAGCGTGAAATAGAAGCGTTTAATCTCGCAGCAGCACGACGACGACGACAACGACGTTTGGAGGATGCCACACCGAGCTTCGACGGTGCCTCAATCTATAGGCCCTGGGCCTCGGTACCTCGGAGGCGGAAGCTTTCTGCTTTCACTTGGAGCCTGATGCTTCGACCCCAGTAAGCTACAGCACCATCATGCTCCTGGGACTCCTTTGTGCAACCCTGCACCAATCGAACGGCAGGCTGCAGATCCCCTTGGCTCGCTGCTGACCCGCCTCATCGAAATGTGGACATCTTCAAATCGAACTGACATCCTCCGCAATAGCAACAATTCATCCCGTCGTCATCTTGCATATGTATACTCATCGCATTATCTTGTTCAATAGACCTTTCCAGCGGCAGTCTCGAACGAAGCGCCCGGGCAGAAAATGCTGAGTCACTGAGCTGTGGACGCATGCGCAGCATCCGATATACCGCACAGCAGACCAACAGCGCATGCTCAGAAGGCGTTCCACAGCTCAGCAGACAAAGATGGCAGCGCGCAGAAGGCGCTTTTTGGAAAGGTCTATAGACCTTTCCAATGTTTACAAAATCACAGTCCAGCGTGCGATCTTCACAGCTCAGCACGTGCGCGTTCGTCGCTTCGGAAAGCGAGCAAAGCACGCGCCATACGCACGAACGCTCAAAATGGCACCGGCCACAAGCTCGTTTTTGGAAAGGTCTATAGACGCAGCACCGCGAGCCTCCATGGTACGGGCTGTTTCCTTTCCGCGGTGCCGCGACTCTCCAAAGCCGAATAAAGACATCACATTACGCCACTACGCAGTTTGCTCTGGTTCGACACGCGCGTTCGTTTATTCTACCGTTGGATATGGACTTGACGAAAACCTCACACGCGCCAAGTTTTCAGTCACCAAGAGTTACACCTTTTTACTCTAGCGACGCTAAAACGGCTTAAATTAGTCGAGTCACAATCTTTTAGAGCTCACGGCCACCGCTAGGGGCTGTTTCGCGCACTGTGGTTGGCCACGAGATGCTCACCTATTCAAACCAATGAATGGCCAAACTCTGTCAATAAACGGCTCTGGTTTGACATAGGGTGCCTCAATAGACCGATCTCACCAGCCAGTTTGACTACGCCACCGCTGCCGCAATGCATCGGGGGAGCTTTGGTCTTTCTGCACGTGCGACAAACTCGCTAGAGCTCTGCGCGTGTGAAGCATGAGGCGGCACGAGCCGCCTTGTGCACTGCTGCCTGCCTCCTGCGAACTAAAGTTATGGCGGCGTCACGCATGCGCCGAACGCTTGGTGAGATCGGTCTAATGTCCTTCTGTTTAGGGTGATGCCAATAGAGCCTCAATGTCCATCTGTTTAAGGTGATGCCACCCTTTGTAGTACCCGATGCCGATAGCACGCGCTCACGGGTAAAATACAAAGGAATCGACGAAAACAAAATGTCTCCACAGCACAGTCAGCGCCACAAACGCGTGCAGGGACACGCTCTTTCACGCGCTTCTGAACAAAAAATGAAAAATAAACGTGTGGGAGAAAATGGCTAGATGTCTTCACCCTAAGCAAAGTGCACATAAGGGCACCCTTGTTTGACATGATGGCGCACCATCCAGTATATATAAAAAAAAAAAAAAATTGTTGTGTATGACCTGAAGTAGAAAGAAAAGTGCGGGTTTTTAATTTCGTGCATCGTGTTTATTATGGTTTATATGTGTACATTGTATGTCTGTATGTATGGATGGATGTATCAGTAGTTGGTGACATGTATTCTTTCTTTGGAAGCCTTGTTAACCCGTTCGTTTGAAGAACTTTACCATTCATTGTTTGTCCAATATGTGCGTAGATCTCTCCGAAGATTCTATCAGACTGCAGCCTTCATTTCTCTTCACTGCGCTTCGTCTGTGGTCGTTAAAATATATACTGTATACATATATATATATAGAGTGAGAGAGAGAAAGAGAGAGAGAGAGAGCGAGAGAGAGCGAGAGGGGTGAACTACAAGATGCGACGTGAGCCCCCAGACGTTTCTCCCACACATCAGATATACTTCCGAAGCCCCTCTCAGTGTCACGTGGCAGATGCTGTGGGGTCAAGTGTGGATACTCTAACGCGACTGTGGATGGAACCTGAGAAACTAGGCCGATCTGTCGAAAGATTCGACTTATTCGAGACAATTCGAGACAGTCTGAAAGAAATCACTGCCAAGGCTGGGCTGGGAAAACAACCTCACGATACGCAGAGGCGTCTGAAGTATTCGGGAGATGGGGGAGGGGTGAAGGGGGGGGGCGCTGGTGGTATTGTGTGTGTGTGTGTGGGGGGGGGGGGGGGGGGCTCCTCTTTCTCCCCCGTATTATTTACATAAATTTTTTTAATTGTCTGGGAGAGGGGGCCCTTCTTTCGATTCGACTGACGAAACGTCATCCTCGGGCGCCACAAGGCTCGACCGATATGTATGGCTGTGCTTTATTTCAGAAGGCACTGTCGACTCCGCGGCGGAATATGGCGGAGACGTACGTACGTAAATTATTTGCCAATCAAAGCTTTTTTTTTTTTTTGAGATATCGAATTTGGTATGATTACTGGTAAGCACGCGTCTCCATGGAAAAAAAAGAAAAAAGGGCCCATTCACTTCCAATGCGCTGTACGGCGTGTCGGCTGTTTCACCGTGCATATGTCCGGCGCTTTGCCTCGGCAACCGAGCCACGCAGCGCTCGGTGCCGTAGAAACTCGCAATCGATTGTAGACATAAACACCCACAATGTAGTCCAACACCACTTGCTTGCACGGCATCATACTGACACAATTTATTTTTTTCTTTTTTTTTTTGACAAATAATACTTTTTCTTTCTTCTTTTTTAAGGCTCGTGGGTGCTTCTGTAAATAGACCTATAACGTCCCGGACGAATCGTACGTCCATAAAAAAGTGACGTCGCGGTGTCACGTGACGTGACATTGAATATCTGGATGAATTCACGTTCGCAGGAAACTGCGTTTACACTGCTCATATACATCGCGCAAAAAAAAAAAAAAAACGATGTTTGCTGCAGACACAATGACCGAAGTATCTGCGGGCACACCTCGAGCACATTCGAAGTTGCATCGTATACATGCTTCGAACATATCTGCAGGCAGTTATTTACATGACCAGTGTGACGGGACCACCATAGAAGCAAGAAAAACCCGCCCCAGACAGTAGAAAGTTTTAGGGAACCGTTCTTTGCACACATCCGATACGGTATACGATGGTCCCTCCGCGTCCGAACTGCGCACGCGCTACCCCAGAAGACTCGCACATGCGCAGTGCGTACCGGAGGGCCCGTCGTACCGTATCGGATGGGCAAAAACGGTTCCCTAAAACTGTAGTGTTTTCGGACAGCTCTTTTTGTACGATGCACTATATCCGTGTGAGCGCGGTTTTAAGTCTTTGCTCTCGGAAACGCAGGAGCTCAGAGTCCTATATAGACATCATGATTTGCTTTTCGCTCTCCTTTCAGACGTATGGGTTTGAGAAAGCCGGCTCATGCCATCCGGGCGGTTGATCCATCTATCCCGCAAGGAAGGAAGGCTACAGGACCGAACTCTGCTCCCACGCTGGACGAAGGATCTTGAAAGAGATTTTGAAAAGAAACTCGAGACCTTCGATAACTTCGCGGTTAAGAATACTGCTACACCCTGAAATTCCCAGGGGGTACAATTAGTACGTTGAAATCATTTGATCGTGCATATAAAACCTCGAAACTAGAAAAAAAAAAAAAGACAACACAATAACGTGGTTGTGTTGCCCTTTTTTTTTTTTTCGTGCCCCCCCTTCCCTTTTTTTCCTTTCTTGTCTCGGGTTTTTATAAGTATGACCACTCAGCAGCACCCCTCCATCATTCTATTTGTGTTATTTTGCGCGTGTTTTTTTTTTTCCCATTCGGAGGCGTTAATTCTCCTCTAATCACTTCCCGTGTAATATACGTTTCGGGAGTCTACCAGATGATTCTAAATCCGTGCTCGAACCATAAAAAGCAACAAAAAAAAAACATAAAAGAGTGCTTACTCATAACGCGGAAGAGACTATATATGAGCACTCAAGATGCGTAAGTCGCACGTTTTCTGGACTTTTATTACGACATTGCGAGGTTCCTGCTGCTACGTATGTTTTCTTTAATTTTACAGGTATCACGAACAATCAAAGAGCAGTTGGCTAGCAGCCTCAAAAGCCAAACAAAAATCGCCTTTGCAAAAAAAAAAAAAAAAAAAAAATCTAAGCTTTTTTTTTTTTTTTTGGCAGCTGGAGTTGAAAAAATTTAGAAAGCCAGAAATGTCGAACTTCTATGGACATCTGCGCTTCCGAAATGTTTCCACAATTGCTGCTTCGCTTCTTTTTTTATTTTTCAACTGCTTCATACTCCGTTTTGTATCCGCAGGTGGACATCGTAACCCGTAGGAGTTGTCTCTACGAAGTGTGCTGCGTACGCGGCAAACAAATAAATAACAACAAAGGCAGTTTAGCGCGTTCCTAGTTATATATATATATATATATATTTTCTTTCTTATATTTTGCTTTTTTCTATTTACTGGATGTCGTCTGAAACTCGGAGAGACTCTTCCGGTGCTTGGCGGCCAAAGCCGTGCAGTCAAAATAAATAAGAAGTGTCGAAAAAAAAATTCCGAGTGCGTTGATTTGACGCGAGGCCCTTGAGGAACGTTGACGCCTCACCCGCGCCCAATCCGTATATTCGTTCGATCGTCACTCTATTAGCCCCGTGCGCGACCGAAAGCGTCGCTGTGGTCGGCCTTCCACGATTGGCAAAACGCTGACTATGACGTCGGAAAGGGGATTTATCATCGACGGAAATAAGAGGAATGAAAGAACTTTAATTTTGACGGTGTTGGCAGTGTTCCTTTGAAAGCGCAATGATTTCAAGCTTCCACCATGCTAATAACAAATACCATCGAACTTGTTGTTTAAAAGATAATGACGTCACAAGGGGAAACCACAGGAGGGCGCCACCAAAACATCTCGCCGCTAATACTGACGTCGAAATTCTAGCGCGCGGGCTATGGTTATTTTAGATGGTGTTGCCACAGCTCGCATCCAAGAGCTCGCAAGGGCCGTTGGCGACCACTCAGTAGGTCGACGGTACATATACATTGATCCAGCCACTGGAGAACAACAGAGCCGCGTCGGCCTGACTAGGCGGCAAGACGAAACTTACGTCGACAGAAGAGGCCCATCGCATCGTCTCTACCGATACTTCACCTCGCACCGCCTTTCTACTTCACTCCCCACTCTGCACAAGGCGTCAAAGAGTGCCACGTAACTAACGAAGCAAAAGCTGTCCATAAGGTAGCTTCGTTTCTCGCGGGGAAAGGGGCTCCCTATAAAAACTCGGAAATCAAAACTCCAAATTCGGAAAAGTTCGAACATTGACGCGTAGAAAAATCAGAACGCCGAAAAATCAAATCGCCAAAATCTCAAAGCGCAGAAATCTCAAAACGCCATAAGAAAAAAAAAAAAAGAAAAAAACGAAAAACCCGGAAAAGGGTGATTGTTTACATATCTGACTGTCCATTTTGGACGATCAGACACTTATCAGCTTAATACATTTTATTGGTATTGAATTTTATATTTTTGTAATATTCAATCTTTGGTGCTTTGATTTTAGGGCGTTTTGTTTTTTTAACATTTTAATTGTTGGGCGTTTTAATTTTTCAACATAATTCAGCATTTTCATTTTCGCCCTTTCGAATGCCTCCCAGTCGCAAATGGCTGCACTCTTACCTATACTGCTGGGTCCCCGGCCTCAAAAAGGTATATACCTGGCAATGAAGCGGCCCACAAAGCTCCCTCCTTCCTTCCTCGGGCCACACCGTTCGCCTAACCCACGTATTAGCCCCGTGCGCGACCGAAAGCGTCGCTGTGGTCGGCCTTCCACGATTGGCCGAACGCTGACTATGACGTCGGAAAGGGGATTTATCATCGACGGAAATAGGAGAAATGAAAAAACTTTAATTTTGACGGTGTTGGCAGTGTTCCTTTGAGAGCGCAATGATTTCAAGCTTCCACCATGCTAATAACAAACACCATCGAACTTGTTGTTTGCAAGGTAATGACGTCACAAGGGGGAACCACAGGAGGGCGCCACCAAAACATCTCGCCGCTAATACCACACACCACGTCTTCGACGATCATCTTCGTTTCCGACGTCACAGCGATTGGGTTCATGGGCGTACCAACCGGGGGGGGGGGGGGCAAGGGGGGCGCAAGGGGGGCGCTTGCCCCCTCCAGTTCTCAAAGTGGGGGGGCAAGGCACGTGTTTTGCCCCCCCCCCCCCCCCCTGAAACAGCAGCCACTGGGCAGGGCAAACACTGGCCGGCGGCGCCCAAGGGATTCCAAGGGCACCGCCCCCCGGCCCTGGGGGGGGGGGGGGGGGGGAGGGTGTCTGGTTTGCCCCCCCCCCCCCCCACTCAAAAACAAGTTGGTACGCCACTGATTGGGTCCCACGCGTGGCAAGCGCCTCGGTCACCCTGATCGTACATGGTACAAAAGACAGAATGTTCACCGCAGAACGGGATGTGGGAATTACCTGCGGACACGTCACGAGCACGTTCTAAACATGTTCGCTTAATACACACATACTATGTATTTAGAAAAGACAGAGGGCAGACACTGTCTCAGGCTTATTTGTTCCTCGTATGACTGTCCTGTGAGATTGGTCATAAAACAAACTGTCGGCAGACATGTTCCAGGCATACAAACATGTGAATGCTCGAGGTGTTATTTGCTCGGAGTCTTTCGTATGATGAACGATGTACGATGACGGTGAAAACTCAGATAAGGTGACAGCCCCAACATAGGATATTTGGAAGCATGCACGCTCGTTCTTCTGCAGATACCGCAAAAAAAAAAAAAAAGACCGACCCAAAATACTTTTTTTTTTTTTTCAAAAGCGCACGCTGTCTATACTCTGTTTCACCTTATTATGTACCGCAGGAAAGGCTACAAGCGCGAGCTCCTTGCTCTGGGGCACATCTCGGTGGCACAAGCTCTCGTGCGGTAAGAGCAGCTCCCAACGCTATGAGCTCGCGCTTGTAGCCTTCTCTGCGGTACAACATAAGGTGAAACGAAGTATAGTGGCTGCTACACCAATCAGCCGAGCCCGCCACTGCTTGATTACGTGTTATATACCCTGAGTACGTATCGAACACGAGGGCTCTGTCAGCGTTAGGCGTGAACTCAGCTCAGCTCGTTATGTAAAACGAGCGCTGCGTCTAAATTCGGCAAGAACTCGTACACCCAGTGCCCAATAAAAATATATAAAAAATAGCGACCGCCAATGTTGGTTGATGCGGTTATGAAAATTGTCTGTTCCGTTCGGTCCCAACAGATGGGCAACAACGCGGCATTGGAGAATTCGGACGGGAAGGGCCGTCGCGCCGCGGTTCCTGGCTCGCTCCTTCTATGTCGTCATGGAGGCGGTCGCTGCCTGCGTTGCATCTTGCACGTCCATGGACCCCTGCGAGTGGAACGACTTCAGGCACGAACAGCTTCCGCCGTTACCTGCCGATGTACGAGGATGGACACTGCCTCGAGGAGGTTCCGCTCAAACCGCGAAAGATGGTCACCTGGTCGCTTCTCCGCTTTTGTTCGGGGCGCCGATCTTCGAGACCACGTAGAACCTACTCGTGGTATACATCTCTCGTCCCCTTTTTTCTCTACGGGTCATCTATCCGGAGATGACGTTTTGACTCGGCGCCAAGTACCGGATCGTAACGCAGTCATCCGATCAATACATTTCCGGCAACACTAACCCAGAAAGTGGAAAGTGATCGTACGTGGCACACGTGACAAAAGGACGTGGCCACGGAGCTTGAGTAGCAATGCATCGCCGTTTCGACAAATAGTCTGGAATTGTGTGTGAAGTTTATACTCGTCGATAAAGCGTTTATTAACGAAATCACAAATGCAGGGCTGTCCTGTTATCTCCAAGTTCCTTAACTTGCGTTCGTACAAGAAGAAAAAAAATGGTCGAACGCATCTTTGCAAGAAACTTTGATGGAAAAACGTTTCCTAACAGCTCAGCAGTCGGATTAAAATGAAATGCGGAAGCGCCCACTTCGTACACGCGCCCATTGTTAACTTTTCCCAAGGATGAAAATTCTGCGACCCCCCCCCCCCCCCCCCCCCCCGCCCCTTCATAGCGCCGGCATCAGCCGAAAATATTCACCCCGTTGCGGCGGCCACAAGACCGCCAGCGCGGTGACGGGAATATCATGTGAAAATAAATGTGCTTTCTCTGATTCGGTTCGCCCTGCCTTCAAATCTCTTTATCGGCCGCCATCTCGGTTTTTTACCGATTTTACTGGACCAGCGCCCATATCTGGATTAACCAAGTTTTCAGTGGTGGGCGCTTCCCCGGTATTTTACGGTAGGTGCAAACTGCAAATGAGCAAATTCCCTTATGTGTCGGAAAGCCAGTAAAGGTGTATGGCGAGATCAGGGAAGAAGCTCATCTAATACCTTCTTGGAGTGTCAATGAAACTTTGTCAGGTCGTTTCCGCTCTCATGGTTCGGCAACTAAAGAAATTAATATCTTAATTAAAAACCTCCCGCTCTAATAAAGCGTGCTCAATTGAGACGTTCGATGACTTTGTGTTACTGCAATGATCCGAAACACAAACAAACGCATCGGCCGGCTCTTCAATGTTGGGCGCGCCCCCACAGAAATCAAAATGTTTACCTGTCAACAAAAATACGAATGAACATAAGAAAACCTATTGTCTGATGTTCGGAGCACTCGTCGAAGAGCTGACACGCAGAAAAAACCCAACTACGTCATTGTCTGCGCAAACAGGGTTAAAAGACGAGGGATAATAGATGGTGTAGATGCCGTCTCAAAAATGACACTAGAGAGTTTGAGGGAACCGTTTCTGCACATCCGATACAGTACGATGGGCCCTACGGTACGAAGTGCGCATGTGCGAGTCCTCGGCGGTAGCACATGCGCAGTTGGTACCGGAGGGCCCACCGTACCGTATATAGGATGTGAAAAAACGGCTTCCAAAAACTATAATCCGTTTCACCTTATGTTGTACCGCAGCGAAGGCTAGAAGCCCGAGCTCATAGCGTTGGCAGCTTGTGCCGCCGAGATGTGCCCTAGAGCAAGGAGCTCGCGCCTGTAGCCTTTCCTGCGGTACATCATAAGGTGAAACAGAGTATAGAGAGTTTTAAGGCTGAACTCCATGGGACGAATTAAGGCTGAACTCCATGGAACGAATTATGTGACGAATAACTGGCGAACGCCGCCCGACGGCACGTTCGTTTTGCGCGCGACGTAGCAGTCACTGTGTTGATTCCACGCGCAGAGCAAAAGCCGCCGGCCAAAATTCGTCGGTTATTCGCAGCATATTCGTCCCATGGAGTTCAGCCTTTATGCGACGAATAACTGGCGAACGCCGCCCGACGGCACGCTCGTTTTGCGCGCGACGTAGCAGCCACTGTGTTGATTCCACGCGCAGAGCAAAAGCCGCCGGCCAAAATTCGTCGGTTATTCGCAGCATATTCGTCCCATGGAGTTCAGCCTTTAGTAGATCGTCCCGATACCTCCGATACTGCCGATCACGATACTCCGCCACTGCTTCCCTTGCGCATGCATAGTATCGTTATCGGGGCTATCGGAGGTATCGGAACGATCTACTAAAACTCTCTACTATATATATTGTCTTCTCCCTAACGAGACAGAGATAAAAGGAAATAGAGAACGCAAGAGCACAGATAAATTAAATGTTATGAACAAGGGGCAACAATGTATAGGGAGTATTCACTGGCTGCCATAGCTGTGTGCGCGAATGCTGAGCACGTGCTGATGGCGAGCCTTCACACTACTTTTGCAACGTGCATTCCGCACCATCAAGAGTGCCGGTCTTAGCAGCCTATTGATGTGAGCTCGTTCTGAGCATGCGCTCTAAACAGCACCCACAAATATGGCGTCTAGTGAATACTCCCTATACGAGACTGTGCCCTGTTGGACATCAACCAAGACATTCGTTCAACGAAGAACTGAGAACAATTGGTAAGGATGCAGCCCCTGGATGGAAGACGATGGGAGCGATGGGCACGCGTCTTGATCTCGAAACACCTCGAGAAAAATTACAAAACGAGAACAACATTGGTGCACCCAACAGATATCTTTTTTTTTTTTTCTTTTTTCAATAAGTTAGAGCCACCAAGTGGCAGTCTCAAAAGCTCCAATACTTTCGCTCTCACGGCGGTGATAAAAAACCAGATCACCGAAACCAGACACACCCGATTTCGTGAGTCGAAGGCGACCCATACAAGGACAAAAACAGTTACAATAAGTTCCCCGCGCTTTCGGCTCTATCCTTTCGAAGACATTCGGTTTTCCTTGTGTCACCCGTGTAATGTTACCATGATATATTGTCGGGTTTGGCTCCGGTTAAGCTGGGTAGACTGCCTTAATTGTAATTGCTTTGTGTGTGTGTGTTTATACTCTGTTCACAATGCCAGAAGCACGAGAGCACGAGGTCCCGGGTTGAAAGGGATACTGAACCAGAGAATTTAGTGTCCATAATAAGTGGCGCATGTTCTTTCCACGAGCCATCAGCCGCCGGTGTGCGCGAGCACACGCAACGAAAATGACGTCAGAGACCTCCATTCGCGCTAAAAGGGGCGGTGCAACGATATTCAATTGGAATGTTTTTCACTTTACACGAGATTACTGGCACTAGTGGGACTCAATGATACTCGCACGTAACGCCACTGACCAAGAAACTGCTTTGTTGCGCTGTAATTTCGAGGACAAAACCGAGAGTTTTCATTCAATCTCTCCTTCGCAAAACCTGATGACGTAGCTGGGCGGTAGCAGTACCGCCCAATGACGATATTTGAATGCGGCTCATAGATTGGACCCGAGCATTGCGTGGGTACTCGATTTTGGGCTCGTGATAATCGATAGCTCGAGAAGCACTCGGGTAGTGTCCTGTGTCCAATCGCTGCCGAACCATAACAATGTCTGAAACTTAGCGCGTGTCCTGTGCCTTGCCAACCCCAGCGCATGGCTATGATCAACATTGGCGGCATAGAATCGGCTCCAGATCACGTGGCCACTTGTTCTGGCTTCGAGTTGAGGGAATGAACTCTGCTCGTTTTTTTTTTTTTTTTTTTTTTTTGCGACTTCGATTGCGTGTGGTGAAAAACGAACGGGTATTTCACAGGTCATTAACGTCAGAGATCCGTTCTAAGCGGTATTTGCGCAAAATACAAAACTCGTTGCATCGCCCCTTTAAGAGGACAGTGAAATGCAAGGGCTTTGGACCAAAGGAGAATAAAGACAGGCTTTTCTTCTCTACAAGTGAAAGCTACGTGCTTGTTAGACCAATTAATCGCTTACCTTTTACACCAGACACCACTGTGTAGATGAAAAACTTGTCTTTATTCTCCTTTGGCTCGAATCTCATACATTTCACATGTCATCTTAACCGCGAATGGAGGTCTTTGACGTCATTTTTGTTGCGTGTGCTCGCGCACACCGGCGGCTGCTGGCACGTGGAAAGAACGTGCGCCACTTATTATGGACACCAAATTCCTTGGTTCAGTATCCCTTTAAAGCGTTCTTCCGCAGAACGGCAGGAAACGACGACGACGACGCTCCAGGCAGGGCGATCGAATTTGTCGCTCTAATAAGACTACGTTATTTTATAGCTATTTCCCGGTTTATTGACCGAATACTTCCCTGGTTTTTCAAGAAGACGTCTCCTTTCTGCACACAATCAGGAGCTACGACTCCGCCCAACGGGGTCCACGTAATATGAGCCTCCCGAATCCACCACAGCCTAACCAGGATGAATCCGGATCTGCCGAACCACATGTAGCGGACAAGCCAACTGGCGTGGTAGAGAAGAAAGAAGAGGCACGAGTGCAAGGGGGCTCGTGACAGAACACACCGACGGGACAGGTCTGCGATGTATACTGGTGTAAATATTTCATATTGTAAATAGTCTACGCTGTAAATAAATTTAAGAGACCTCTGGTTACTTCAAGTGGTGACCCGGATCACGCCCGACTGACCTGCTTATGGCAACCTCTGAAGACGCTCCACCGTCTGACCTTGCTGCCCTTCATCAACTACGCCTTCCGAAATTCTGGTCCTCTGATCCTCAAGTATGGTTCGCGCAAGTAGAGAGCCAGTTTATCACCAGCAAGGTAATTTCTCAAGCTCAAAAGTTTCATCACGTCGTGGCCGCATTACCACCCGAAACCGCCATGGAAATACGAGACATCATCCTCGACCCGCCCGCTATCTCCCCCTACGACGTTCTGAAAGCAGAACTTGTGAAAAGGACTTCAGAGTCAGAACAACGACGACTCCAGCAACTTATATCGTCGGAAGAGTTGGGAGACAGAAAACCTTCCCAACTACTCAGGCGCCTTCAACAACTTCTGGGTGCGAAGGCTCCAACCTTCGACACAGCTGTAATACGAGAGTTGTTTCTTCAACGGCTGCCCGTCAATGTACGGATGATCCTCGCATCTGCATCTGGGCTGGTTTTACCCGAACTTGCCCAACTGGCAGATGCTGTCATGGACGTCTCGACTACAACGTCCACACAGGTCGCCGTTCTTCAGGATCAGCGGCCACACCTCTCGGAAGCGGCGCCTTGCGATACACCTTGCACACTCGAAGACATACGAGCGGAGTTCCATCGGGAGATGCAAAAACTCTCAGTGCGGATATCAGCCATCGCAACCCGCTCTACTTCACCACACAAGCGACGCCTTTCAACTCGTCCTCGGCGCGGGTCTCCGGCCCCAACCCGGGCGAAACCACCGGAGACTAGGCTTTGCTACCACCTAACCTTCGGAGAAGACGCCCGCAACTGCGTTTTCCCCTGCTCAGCCTCGGGAAATGCATCAACCCACCACTAGAGGCGGCGAGTGGTGCCGGTAACCACCCTAGCCGCTTGTTCTTTATAACTGATCGTGACTCTGGTTTCCGTTTTCTTGTCGACACCGGTGCAGAGGTAAGCGTCGTACCCAGCTCTGGTATTGCAAAAAGATCCAAGCAAACGCCTTCCATACTACAAGCCGCAAATAAGACACCCATCGCCACTTACGGCGAACAGACCATGACTCTTAACATCGGGCTGCGAAGAGTTCTCCGATGGATATTTTTAGTTGCGGACGTGTCGTATCCAATTCTCGGCGCCGATTTTCTTCGCCACTACAACCTGATGGTTGATATGCAGAGCAAACGATTAATAGATGCTACAACAAACCTTGTAGTGCAGGAAATCGCATGCACCACTCCCATCATTGAATGTGT
This sequence comes from Ixodes persulcatus, assembly GCA_013358835.2. NCBI lineage: Eukaryota > Metazoa > Arthropoda > Arachnida > Ixodida > Ixodidae > Ixodes > Ixodes persulcatus. The sequence continues at coordinate 6,601 of JABSTQ010010315.1, read as the reverse complement.
GGGATGCTTGACCCCTCGCTCTCCCTACCAAAAGCTACTTCAAGAGTTCCCAAGCTTAACGCGCCCAAGCAATTTCCAACGTCCTGTTAAACACGATATCACCCACCACATTGTGACGACAGGACCACCCACCCATGCACGTGCACGACGACTGGCGCCAGATCGTCTGAATGTAGCCCGCCAGGAGTTAGAGCACATGCTCGAGATGGGAATCATTCGCCCGTCCTCAAGTCCCTGGGCGTCACCACTTCGTATGGTGCCGAAAAAAGAGCCTGGAGATTGGAGACCCTGCGGCAACTATCGGGCACTCAACAACGCCACAGTCCCCGACCGCTACCCGTTACCGTACATAGCGGACTTCACAAGCTCCCTGCATGGCGCAACAATATTCTCAAAGATAGACTTGGTGAAAGCCTATCACCAAATACCTGTCGAGCCGTCCGACATCCCAAAGACTGCAATTATTACGCCGTTTGGCTTGTACGAATATCTACGCATGCCGTTCGGCCTCCGGAACGCAGCGCAGACATTCCAACGATTTGTCAACCATGTCACCCAAGGACTTGCTTTCTGTTACGCCTACGTAGACGACTTGCTCGTCTTTAGCTCCAGTGAAGAGCAACACCTCGAACATCTTAGACGTCTCTTTAAACGCCTAGAGGAATACGGCTTGATCGTCAACAACGCTAAATGCGAATTTGGCGTAACGGAATTAACTTTCCTCGGTCACCAAGTGGATAAACGCGGAGTTTGTCCTCTCCCTGAAAAAGTAGAAGTTGTTCGAAATTTTCCACGCCCCATAACAGTTCGGCAACTTCGGGAGTTCTTGGGATTGATCAACTTCTATCGCCGCTTCATTCCGAATTGCGCCTCAACCTTGCTGCCTCTTACGGACTTTCTGAAAGGCGCCAAGCGTGACTCCACGCCCCTTACGTGGTCCGAAACAGCCTCCCATGCATTTTCTTGCATTAAACATGATCTGGCCAACGCTGCTCTTCTCACCCACCCGCAGAACAATGCACCCATCAACGTCATGGTAGACACATCAAACGTCGCGATAGGCGCAGTTCTGCAACAAAAGTTTCACAATGATTGGAAACCAATCGCTTTCTTTTCAAGGAAACTCACACCTGCAGAGAGTCGGTATAGCACGTTTGGCCGCGAGCGTCTCTCAATCCACCAAGCTATCAAACACTTTCGGCAGTTCTTGGACGGTCGAGATTTCTATGTCCTTACCGACCACAAGCCACTCACCTTTGCGCTCAAGTCTGCCAGTGACAAATTCACCCCTCGCGAGATACGCCAGATGGCGTATATCTCCGAGTTCACGACGGACATTCGGCATGTAAAAGGCACCCACAATGCTCCTGCTGACGCGCTGTCACGCATCACGACATCTTCCTGCTCCTCGATCATACCAACAGCTATCGATTTTCAAGCTATGGCGATCGCTCAGAAAGACGACAGGGAACTTCGAGAGCTCCAAGCCTCACATCCACGCCTAGAATTTAAATCTATTTTCCTTTTACTGTGTGACACGCCTATTATTTGTGACTGCTCATCACCCGTACCACGGCCCTTCGTACCTAAGGCGTTTCGACGTCAAGCTTTCGAGTCCATCCATTCACTGGCACACCCGGGAATCCGAGCGACACAATGCCTCCTAACGCAGCGGTTTGTGTGGCCAGGGATCAATAAGGACGTCCGAAACTGGGCACGAACTTGCCTTAGCTGTCAAAGGGCAAAGGTCCATCGGCACACACCGGCGCCCGCCATGAACTTTCCATTGCCGACTGCTTGTTTCGATTACGTTCATTTGGACATCGTAGGCCCACTTCCACCATCTGACGGTCACAAATACATATTGACATGTATTGACAGATTTACCCGCTGGCCTGAAGCGATACCCATGCCAGACATCACTGCTCAAACGATAGCGAAAACGTTTGTGGCTGGTTGGATAGCCCGCTTCGGGGTACCGTCATCTGTGACTACCGATAGGGGCAGACAGTTTGAGTCCGCATTGTTTCGTGAACTTTCGGCACTTCTTGGAACCACACGAATTCGAACGACTGCATACCACCCCATTAGCAACGGCATCGTCGAACGCTTTCACCGAACCCTCAAAGCTTCACTGAAAGCTCAGGAGGATCGCGTACACTGGAGCACACTACTTCCCATGGTGCTTCTCGGGCTCCGTGCGACACATTAAACGGACATCAACTGCACTCCGGCTGAACTTGTCTATGGAGGACAGCTTCGCCTTCCAGGAGAATTTTTCAACTGCACCCACAAATATCCGGAAGGTGATCCTACCAATTATGTGACCCAACTTCGAGCCGCCATGCGTGCTCTTCAGCCGGTAGCCACGCGGGTGCAACGACCTAAACAATCGTACGTTCCTGACGACCTCATCACTTCCACCCACGTATTTGTTCGTCGCGACGCAGTTCGAAAGCAATTAGAGTCTCCGTACGATGGTCCTTTCCGCGTCATCGACCGTCACGAAAAGTATTTCCACCTTGACATCAATGGACGCAACGAAACCGTGTCAGTCGATAGGCTGAAACCTGCATTCATAGACACCAACCAGTGTATGCGCCTGACTACATCGAACTGTTCACACTCAAACAAACGACACTACTACCCTCATGTGAACACTGACGGCCCCGCACACTACATTCCATGCGAACACTCTAAGCTCCCGAGTTCTTTACGCCCCTACTGCCAACCAATCAAAAGCGGAACGAGACTCACAACCTTCCTGACATGCCACAAACCCCCTCGAAGCCGGCGACCCTCTGTTACATGGCATCCGAACCTACTCGCAAGCAGATCCTAACCTGGACCTTTTTGCTAGGGGGGGGAGCTTCTGTAGCGGACAAGTCAACTGGCGTGGTAGAGAAGAAAGAAGAGGCACGGGTGCAAGGGGGCTCGTGACAGAACACACCGACGGGACAGGTCTGCGATGTATACTGGTGTAAATATTTCATATTGTAAATAGTCTACGCTGTAAATAAATTGAAGAGACCTCTGGTTACTTCACACATAACAAGCCTGAAGACTCTCATGACAGCGTCATGGATGACTTCGAGGACGAAGCTGGGTGGAAAACCCAAACGTCGAAGAAGAGACGACACGGCTCAAATTCAAGTGAGGACACATTCATAACCCAGCCGGGTTATAATCTCACAGTCATTGTTAAGCCTACCGACCCAACCACGATCATCACCAACATGAACCCTCTGGTACTAAAACAAAAGCTGGACAGCGTGGCCCCAGACGGTGTCATCCAGATTCGGCCCAACTACCGATTGAATCTTCTGGCCATCGATGCCAGAAATGTAGAATCCACCAAAGCACTCCTCCAACTGAAGAACCTGGGTACAGTTCAAGTTCAGACTTACGAACCTCCTCCACCATCGGCCTCTGTGGGTATTATTCGAGGAGTATCTGCAGACATCGAAGACGCTGATCTCTTGGCAGTCATGCGAGAAAAATCCTCAGTAATCCAGGTGAGAAGACTTGGAAAGTCAGAAATTGTCAAACTGGTCTTCGCAACAAAATCCTCACCTGAATATGTCACTGCGGGGCATACACGTTACAAAGTTCTTCCCTACCTTGAAAAACCAAGACAGTGTCCGAAGTGCAATCGCTTCGGACACATTGCAAGCACCTGTTCTAAGGCGCAGCGCTGCAGTCGTTGTGGCGGCGATCACGAAGTAAATGAGTGTGCAGCTGAGAATCCTAAATGCACCAACTGTAAGAAGCGCCATGATGCGACATCAAAAGTCTGTGCCATCTACAAAGTAGAAAGACAAATCTCCAACTACAAAAGCTCGAAAAACGTGAACTACACGTCCGCTAAATCTGCTATCGAAAACGACCAAGAGGCCTTTGGAACTGGAAGATACTGGACACCTCGAAAACAATCGCAAGGTTCAAAAGAAGATAAGCAATCAAGTGTACCACTCCATAACGAGGATAAATTCCCTACTTTGGAAAATTTGACAGGCAAAACTGCTCCAGACGCCTCAGCAGCTCCCCCAGTACAGTCTGGACCAAGCACTCAGCCTTCTAGTGCTTCAGCTGCTACCGCCAAAAAAGGCCCTTCAAGAGGTCTGGCCCGGCCAACCCGAAAGCACAGTGAGCCACCTGCTGATACTAAACCAATATCTAATACAACACCTAAGCCCCAAAGCCTCGGAAGTGCGATTTGTACGTTAGCCATACAGCTACGTACTTTTCTCACGTCTCTCAATTTTCCATTCGCTCAGGCACTGGTTACAGTAATCGATATGCTCCTGCCATTTGCCAGCTCCTGGTCTAAGTAGTCTCGCCTTAATAAGGTCGGACTGCAATCGACGCAAAATCGACATCCTCGATGCGCAAGACGCTGTTTAATACCTCAAATTCTTCAGTGGAATGTCAATGGACTACGAAATCGGATAGACGACTTACGGCAATATTTACAAAGACACCAAATTGAAGTACTAGCCCTCCAGGAGACAAATTGCAAACCACAATCGATTCGTCTGTCGCCCTATGTTATCTACAATAGTACGCCTCGGACAACTCTCACAACAACAGATCCTCCAAAGGCATCCTTATACGTACACCGAGCTCTACCTCAATTACAAGTGGACCTGTCGGACGTCTGCGATAACATTGCCGAATATGTCGCTGTGACAATCAAAAAAGGGAACTCAGACGTCACTGTCATCTCAGTCTACATTAGACCCAACGTTCAGTGGGACCCATCCTCATTGCGTGCAATTCTCTCGCGATGCGCACCAGCCACCCTGTTTCTTGGGGATTTTAACGCCCACAGCGAGGCCTGGGGGATAAGAAAACAACACCTCGCGGGCGACTGCTAGAGGATGTCCCAAGTGCCCTTGGTCTCCACTGCTTGAACGACGGAGTAGCAACCTTCGTACGACCTGGCGTGGAGGGAAGTGTACTTGACCTTAGCTTCGCTACGTCCCCAGTACGAGCCTTGTGGTCAGCGGAACCTGATAGCTGGGGCAGCGACCACCTACCAATCAAAATTACTTCCCTAGAAGGAGGCCCCACCACGCACAAGACTTGCAAAGTGACTAACTGGGATGCTTACCGCGTGTTGTTTGCCGATATAATGTCTCTAGGCAATTTGGATTACACGACAGCCATCTCCAATGCGTTATCCAAAGCGACCAGAACCGTGATCATTCCCATATATCGGCCAAACCCTGACCTAAAATACCTCAAGTTACGTGCCTCGCGACGACAGGCACAGCACCGAGCACTTAAAACACCAAAGCAAGAGGACATTCAGCGATATCGAAAGATGGACAGAGCGTTCCGGAAGCACACCGAACGATTACAAAGAAGACAATGGCGGCAGCGTTGTGAGTCGCTTCACTCTCCCGGTGGAGGAAAACAAGCGTGGCGCATGGCCCGTGTCCTTGCCGGGCACGCTGTTTCACGGTCACCCGTTCTGGGATTTGTCATCGCCCAGAACATCACTGTGGCTCAAGCAGTAGAATTCCTTGCCGATGAATTCACCTCTGTTCCTGTCTCACCCCAAGCCTATACCGAGCATAGCACCATTACTAACACTTCACCAACAACGCCGGCCGCGAGCGACGTGGACTTTACGCTTAAGGAACTGCAACATGCTCTTCGCCACACTGCTCGCAAACGCACCGCTCCAGGGCCAGATGGAATCACCTTTCAGGCCTTGCGCAATTTAGATGCAACGGCCCTCCCGGGCCTTTTGGAATATCTGAATGACATCTGGCGCTTGGCAGTTCTGCCACGCGCATGGCTCACATCTGAAGTAGTTCCCATTCACAAACCAGGGAAGCCATCCGGTGACATCAGCTCCTACAGGCCTATCTCCCTCACCTGCTGTCTCGGCAAGGTTCTGGAGCGGATGGTCCTGAGACGCCTTGACTGGCAGCTTGAGACATCTGACGCTCTACCCCATCAGTTATCAGGCTTCCGGAAACGGCGGTGCACAACAGACGCGATTGGTGACCTTGTGTCAGAGATGGAACAATCAAAGACAACTCGCCAAGCAACCTCCGCAATATTTCTTGATATCAAAAAGGCCTTTGACTCTATCCCACACGAAACCATTCTCGCTCAGCTAATCAGGCTTGGTGTTACCGGGCCGAAACTCGCATTCGTTCAGTGCATTCCTGACAGGGCGTACAATGTGCGTTCGCTTAGAAGGTGTGCGCAGCTTCGCAACGGAAAGTAGCCCAGGGAGTTCCTCAGGGCAGCGTCATTAGCCCATTTTTGTTCAATGCAGCAATGGCAGCTCTGCCGGAGGCCCTGCTAGCCCTTGAACACCCCTTCTCCAGTCATAAACATCGCAATTTACGCCGACGATGTTGCTCTCTGGGCTACTGCCCGAACTAGCTCATACAGCAACATGCAGCGAACACTCCAGCTAGGACCTCGACAGCTATAGTTGACGTGATAGCTCGGCTTGGTCTTACATTACTCGCCTTCCAAAACAGCTGCTCTTCAATACCACCCTACGGCCAGATCTTCGATCAACCGAACTTACACAATCAATGGACAACGTGACAAGGGTTCGACATAATCTATCTAG